>CM067218.1:134186478-135386478 GCA_034190945.1 Octodonta nipae
GGATCTGTCCATTCTATGCAAAGGTCTCTCTCATAATATTCCATATTTCTCGATCCTGTGCTTATCTTATATCGCCGAGTCATTTTTTCTGAGATCTACTGACGGTTCTTCTCCTTATCTCGGTAACAATTAAGATCTTAGATGTCTACCTGTCTCTATCTTGATGGCCAATAACTCCCGTCCATTGCCAATTCAGACGTGCAACCCTCTCTTCAATATTCGTGATCTCTATGCTGCGACTTAATTCCATATTTATTACTTTATCGCGATACTTTTAGTTTTTCAGCATTTTTCTGAGTCAGTTTCATGGTTTCCATTGCATATGTCCTCATTGGTAAAATACATTTATCGTAAGCCTTTCTTTTCAGGTTTATTAAGTTAAGGCTATACTTCTCTGGCCTCTATTCTTTCCGAGTGTTACCTAAAGTATGCCCTGAATAAATATATTCTTTACAAATTCTATTCTGTGATCCTGGACTAAAATATCTTGTGTGTTTACTCTTACTTTTGTTTTCTTACAGTTCATATTTAAGCCAATCTGCTGATAAATTCTGCTGTTGTTCCAGCAGCAGTTTTTAGTTGAGCAAGATCGCTGTTAATGAGAATTACTTCATTCGCAAATCGTAGAGGACTCAAATTTTCTTCGTCAATGTTAAATCCGATGTTTCTCTGTCCAATTTGTTAAAGACGTCTTGCAGGACTGACGTAAACAGATTGGCGTACTTCTCTCTCTAGTCTGATATAGTCTGTTTTCAAGTCCTCATCAATAATGAAGTGAATTTTTGAGTTATTATATATTCCTTTAATCGATCATAGAATACTTAGAACAGATCTTTGCGTTGTTCATAGTTGTTAAAAGAACCATTTTTCTATACTATCGTAAGCGTTTGGATAGTCTACAAATGGGAGATTTATTGGAACATTCTTACTGTAGTTTTTTCTAACACAGTTCGAACTGCTTATAGGTGATGTATGGTACTGTAGGCTTTTCAGAATCCTGCTTGTTCAATGGTACGAGTCTTACATCTAGGTTAGCTTGTTCATTATTATTCGTGAGAGAAGGTTATAGAGGTGAGAGAGGAGGTTGGTATGGACTATAGTTTTCTATGTTTGTGTTATCTCATTTCTTAAACAAGTTTACTTCTGCATTTTCCCTTCAATTTATATACTCGTATTAGACATTTACACGTTTCCGTGATTGAGTGAAAGACTCAAAGAGGGAAATTGTTAGAGTCGGTGAGGTAAAGGCAACTTACACGGCCTTTTAGGTATCAGAAATACTTGCAGGTGAGTGCTGATAGTCCCAAGTCTATTTAGCACTACCGATATCAGCTGGATCATTCTCGTAGATCTTTACCAGAAATGCAAAAAGGACGCACCTTTACTTAGAAACTGGGTTAACACCATTGGAATTGATATTAATGCTAAGTTTTCCTTATTTTGATCCCGAACAAAAATATGGTCCGAATGTGTCAATGGCCTTGGGACTGTGCAGCGGATACTTACTGCATTCTGCGAGGTTAATGTAGCACACTACAACAATGTTAATGACCAAACCGAGCTGGGCAATGTAATTCCTAACTTGTAATAGTTGCACCAACTGTATTTTAGTTTACTTAAAGATAATCTGTTGACTTTGGTCGTCTGGCTTCGCTTTGAATAGGCAACTGCAAGCTTTAAGTGGGAATACACTTCATTTGAACGAATGAACTGGATGTAAGATGAGTGCCGAGTTTACAGTAATAAATTAATAGATATTAAGTACTTAAAATTTGTGGCTTGAAATTTATGTTTATATAAATTTGTCTTATTAAGTGCGCATTGTCTGAAAACTTGAATAGTTATCAAGGATGGGGTTCATTTCTTAAGTAATAATGTTTACTGTGTAGTTCCATAGTTTGTAAATGCTTTTAAAGTTCTACTTTAAATTTATTTTGTTATTAGTACCGAAGTAGTAAAACTAGAAATGCTTGATGCATTTTGGGTATTCCTTGACTGCGATACAGGAACCTACTTTTTGAGTAAAAAGTTTTCAATCTGAGAATAGTGAAAAATGAATCAAATAAGAAAGTATTTTGCTTAAAATCTAAATAATCCCTTAAACCATTTCAACAAATCTAATATGTTTCAGTTTAGAATTACTTGAGAAGAGGAAACTTTATTTTGTAATCCCAAATACCACAAAAGGGTGGATTCAAAGTTATCCAACCATGAACAAAATTCTCTTTCGGAATTTTTATTCATCTAACTTTTCCGAGAAACAGACAGAATTGTACACGTTCATTTTTCCAGCTCACAGATCTGATAACGCTTTATGGCAAAAAGTTTGTGAAATTCCCATCCCGAAGCTTATAACAAAATTTCAGCTTTATTGAGAAATATGCGAGTGTGTCTATGGAAAAACGTATTATTTGGACGAAGCAAACAATATGATAACACATACAACACAAACAGGTATATAGCGTGAATAAAGTGTTACATGTACGTCATTTATGTAGACATAATATTATGAACGGACGTTATTTTATTTACCACGTAATTTTAACCCCATACATGTGGGATGATGTTTGAAATTGTTTTTTTTTGTGAAAGTGGAATTTGATGTATTATTTTATTTATTAGGAGTAGCTTATTTATCATCGGTATTATAAATAATGAAAAGAGTGAAATCCTTGATACACATGTTCTGATTTGTAGCGGCTTTTAATATAAATATCCAGTAAGTTCAACAGATTTTGCAGTAGGATTTTTATGAAATAACTTCGAAATAATCAAAGAGTTTAACAAAAGTTATACTTTTTTTATGTTTCAATGTAATGGTTGAAATTACTTGACACATACGTTTCGCTTCTTTAGGGTTTTTTCTATAAAAAACGTAACTGAATTTTGAGTATTAAACTAAAAAATTGTTTAAAAAACTAGTAGTTATAATCAGACCATTTTTGGATATAGGCCTCTCCATGACGCTTCCATTCTTCCCTGTCGTTTGCGGTGTTCATTCATCAAGATCCCAAATGCTTATTAAGATTTGGTGGTCTTCCTCTTTCCCATTTATAGTTCCAGCGAATTTTGTTATGCTACTTGTTCTCTAACGCCTCTAATTATTATAGCCCTATTCTACTTTCTATTTTATTGTCGAGATCATTCTCCTTCTACAACGCCTCACTTTATTCCGTTTATTTTAATCTTTGTTGTGGCTATGCTACCTATGTTAGTTATTAGTTCCGAGTATCTATAGTCGATCCTGCTCTTTTAATTCTCTTTAATAGTTAGTTTTATTAATGTAAATTATCTTCTTGATGTTAACATACTGAGTTTTTATGCTCTATTGAACTTATAGTGACATATATAGTTGCTACTTGCTATAAAATTTGACAAGAATTAATTGAGTTTTTGCCCACTTATTATTATTGTTATAAAATTTACTAACGCCGCCCCGGGAAAAATTAACCAACCTTCTGAAGTCATCATTCCGACGGAAGTAATAAAAAGGTTGACTGAACTGAAAATTTCGATAAGTCTGGGGCAAAGCGCTATGAGAACTGCGAGATAACCCTCGAAAAATGCTAGAGAGTTCCATGTTAATTATAAAAGGACACTGTACATTGTGACTAGAGGATTCGATCCTGTATTTTAGTCCCGAAATTTCGGGATTAAATTTAATGAATGGGATTTTTCGGGATTAAAATATTTTTTTACATAAGTCAATAAAAATGTGCATGAAACGAAAAGGCTGATTTCATTTGTTTTTGCTAACGACCAGTGTCGGGTTATGTGTAAAAGTGTGTAAAATATCCGCTTCTCGTCGTGTAAGTATTGATTTTTTGGTAATTGGTGATAATCAATGAATTCATTAAAAAACAACAAATGCACACAAACACATTTGTGTAAATATAGATGAAAAACAACTAGTGTTATTTTCTGTAGCTCTAAGAGGTTATGTTTATGTTATTCATAGACTTAAATGAACAATCTCACTGTCCAAAGAAAGTTTTTATGTCAAACATAAACAAGATGAAGACGTTTCGTCAGTGTGGAGTCATTTTTTAGTCGATAAAGCGGGTAGCTCAGCACAAAGTAGGCGTTGTTTAGCTATTTTAAAAACCTTAGGAGACCAATCAAAGGCCCATACATAATCATCTATCTTCAAAACATTCTGTAAAAGTAGATTCTGCTAAGGTATTTTCCTCAACGGGCAAATAATGAAGGACCACCTTTGAAAAGCAAAATTACGTCAGTCGTCGACTTTTTGTAACGTCTGATACTCTTGACGATGTTTTGGCCTGTATGGTTTTCCTTTTAGCATATTTGTGACATTTGTTACTATTAGCAAAAGGTTACTCAGACTTACCTAAATCCGCTCAACAATGCGCAACAGAGTAGTAGACTATAGTCGAAACATAAAAAAATAAATGACTGCTGAACTATCTACATTAAAAAAAAGGAGGACAACGATGTAGTCTAAGTTTTTATGAATTGACGTCTAGCTCTAATAAGAGAGATATGAATTTAAATATTCATTCAGGCAAAGAAAATTGTAATTTGGGACTTATTCGAATTAATTAATCGCTGACAGCCGAAGCTTGTGTTCATACACACTAAAAAAGGGGCTTTTGGAGTTCCACATCTCATTAGATACCGATATAATAAAGAGTTATTGGAAATAACGTGAATATCGGTGTGTTAATTTGATTGTGAACATATGAAATTTATCGCAAAATTTAACTAAAAATTGCCACAAAATTTGCCTTTGATTTCATTTAGTCAATAAAAAACCTAATTCCACCCAACAATGATGTCAAAAACGTTCTCACTTTCCTTCTACCAACAGGCGAATTAGATAACAATCATTTAGATTCGCAAATAGTGAATCAACAAAACTATTTGAAATATACTCTATAAACAGAATGAAGGACTTCCATGGATACACCAATTTCCACCTAATTTAACGTTTTTTTGACAGATTTGAAGAGCGATGGTTTAGCTCAAAAAATCATTTGGTAAACCACTTCTTTTACTGCTCCAGATATCATATAGAGCTTTTCCTAAAATATATTTATTCTTTAAAAAAAAGTTAGTATTCACCATGGGAATAGGTAGTAACTAATTGAACTAGGAAGATGTTAAAGTCAAAAATTTTAATAATCAGCTAGAATTTGATATCTTCAGTAAACCTACTTCAACCGATATATTATACCAAATCAAGATTTCTTCATTTCACAGTTTAATAACAAGACTAGTTAGCTTTTCAGTAAACCATCAATTAAATAGCAATTAGTAATGGCTACCAGGTTTATTTGATTAATAACATGTTAAAGGAACAGCAAAATAGAAACGTAAGGACAGCTTCTCCAATACAATACTCACAATACTGTTGAATACAATAGTGTAAAGAAAATAAATTATGTTTAGTCAATTATTATCTCATATTTAGCAACAAACTTTGTACCTCTATAGAACTCTCAAATTCAGGCAGTCAATGACAATATGAAAAATCTTGGCAACATTTTGGTCATTCGATCAATTAAACAAAGCGCTTATTATAACATTAAATACAAAATTGTGGAAACTGTTTATGTTGAACAAAGTAGGAGTCTTGTAATGGTTTCTTGAGAAATAACACTACATGAGGAAAGAAGCTGTATATTACAAAAAAACTAGTTATTTCAAAAGTCATATTTTGACTTCGTTGTTAATTGTATTAAAATCTGAATTTTAATATATAAAAATGAATACCTTTTTCAGTTAGTCATGCCATAACTTGGAAACAACTTTACCTATTTCACGCACATGTTTTTTTCTAAGTTTTCTAATAGTTCGTAGAAAGTTCTTAGGGAAACAATAATTGAGCAAATTGCGCAGAAAATTGGAAAAATTAACTGTTGCGCGTATTTTTTAACTCCTAAATGTTGGACCTATTGTGATGAAATGATTGAGTTTGAGTGTGGTCTTTGGAATGGTTCAGATTTACAGTTGAACCTGGTCGATGGCGCTGCGACCGGGTTGTTACTGTTAGACGATTTTTAATGAAACTTTTTGTCTGTGTTTGAGTGGGTTAGATTTACAATTTGACCCAGCAGGTGGCGCTACAATCGGGTGTAGGTTTTTTAATCCTAAAGGTTAGGCCGATTTTGATGAAACTTTTCGAGTGAGATTGAGAATTCACTGAAGTAGATTTACAATTAAACCTAGTAGGTGGCGCTACGATCGGGTTCTAGGTAGTTCTTTATAATTTTTAACAAGATTTCCGTTAAAATTAAACACTAAATCGTTGTTTCTAGTTATACAGGGTAACACGAAAAATTCCAAATATCATTATAATAGTCAAGCTACTCTCAAGTTTGAAGAAATTATTTATATGTGCTCTCGAAATATTTTTTCTTTGAGGTCTTAATGTTATTAAGCCAACAATGTTTAAAATCTTGACATTCAAATCACTCTAACGTGACAATATTCTGTAGTCCAACCATTTACTAACTGTATACGGAGGGAGCATTAGTTGATGAGCACCTTTGAGAGTCAAGTATCAAACGTTGTGTATAGTTCAATAGTAAAATAGTCAGTATTTATAATTACTATATCGTCAATGTATTATTTTCACAATGGTCCAAAGGTTTTATTTAAAAAATTCCAATGAACAGACAATAGAGAATATATTAATGAATGGAGCTTTATAGGGTTATGGGGTCATGTTTTTAAATATTTATGACTAATTGAAACTGTATAAAAACTTTTAGGATACACAAAAAAATCGTCCTATTATTACATCGAACATAGACAATAATAAATTATTAATATCTAGAGCATATTTATTCAAAAATTAATATATATCCCTACAATAATAAATAAAAAAATGATTTGGTCAATTATTTCGATAAATTTAATCCAACTGATGCAACAGCGATAACAGAGACCTCTCCTACCTTTCTAATTTCGCCTTAAATTCATTTATTACATAGATATACCCTTTGGCAAAAGAACCTCAACCGATTTAATAAAATACGGTCGAACTTTACCCACTGGGTTACAACTAGTTCATTTAATTACTTAAATAAGGTACAATTTTTGGCATTTATTTGAGTGGGTTGTAAGTTCAAAAGCTCCTTAAGGGAGAGTACCTAATTTCTTTGAAATTTAATATATCAATGTACTTATAATATGAATAATTCACCTCTTTTTTAGACTATAAATATAGGACTAACCCAAAAGTGACACTTTTTTACGTATGAATCCTTTATGGATTATGTCGGCCCAAATTATATTCATTGAAAATTCCATTATATTACAAACGCTTTGGACTTTGCGAAGAGACAATTCAACCGGTTAGGGCGAGCGGGAGACAACTGGACAGATGGAAAGCCGACATGCACACATCCTGAAAGCAAATCTCTTGCATTTTTTATTGGGTCTGTTTCTGACGAAGAATATAAAGAATGAACCGTAGGATTATGTAAACTTTTCACATTGTGCTGTTGTTCCAGGAACAATTATATCAGAACTTCACAGAAAAATTGTGTAAAACAAAAGAGCACAACTAGTCATTTTGAAAAATTGACATTGTATTTTATACGAAAAAATAATATGTTCGTAAGATGAAACGAATGGTGTTACTTTTTTTGGAAAACAATATTTAAGTGAATTATTTGAAATTATATAATCCTTTATATTTGATTAAAACGTTGTGTGGGCATATACATATATATTTAAACAAGTTTAAAATTACAAGCAAAAAACATTTACATTATGAATGCAATGATTTAAGAAGATGTAAAAAATCATTAAAAAATGACTGGTGTTTTTTAAATGCGTATCATAAGAAGCTTCTCTTCCATTTGATTCATAGGACATAAGATTAATTCATTTGTTCCGTTTCTCGCATTTAACTTAATTTTTTTCTGAAAGAGTATTTCACTTGGAGCTTCTTTTTGTATCTTTTTGCTAAAATATTTTCCTGCAGCCACTTCCGCTAATACCGAAAGTTGACTCGAACTTGGTTATTTCAAATCATCTTGTTACGACGTATATTCGTACAAAACTCAAATATAATAGGTAAGATTTTATATGTCTAAGACGACCAGTTTCTGTGATAAAATAGGAATAAAAATATAAAGGAATAAAAATTTGCAATACAACCCAAAGTATAAATAGGTATAACTTGTTAATTTATACGAGGCGGTCCGGACAAAAATACAAAATTCAGCAATTTCAAATACTACTAACTTCATTTGTTTAAATGGTATCTATTAAGTGTTTTTACTGTTTGATTCCTTGGTTATCCTCTTTCCATCCATATCAATATATCCTAGTGCTAAATCAGAAAAATGTTGACTTATTTTATATATGACATGGAATATTGTAAACTATATTGTACAAAAAATATAAAGATTTACAAGGCATAATGGACACGTTTGGTAACTGAAAACCCTTATACATCAAGGGAATTTAGTGATTTGTATAATAAAAATAGTTATTTTATGAGCCAGAATTTTAGTCATATTGGTTATCCATGTGATAGGACAGCGTAAACTAATCAATATAACTACTTGTAATTTGATTTTTAATAATTTCAGGAGCTATTAGTTGTCCATTGCATCCTAGTGTTATGGCAAATTTGACGAAATATACTATTTTTTATGTAGAAATTCAAAATAACTAAACATTATCGTATACGCAAGATAAAACAGAAATGGGTCTAAAATGGATAAAAAGAGGAATCTTACACCGCTCGTAAAAATCTAGTGATAATCCTAATTAAACTAAAGTGATGATGATCAGAAACAGTTAAATTAAAAAAGTAACAAAAAGTGAATGTTTGTGTGAAAAATCAGACTAAAGTATCCCATAAATCGGAAGAAATTAATTAATCACAACGTTAGTGTTGTTACGAACAAAATGGACAGTTAACATTTTTAAAATTCAAGCAAATAAAACGGATCTGCAAGTGTTAAAGGGCTGGCAGGTCGGAGGTTCGACACGTGCAAAACATCTGGTACAACGCGACGTAGGGCTGGGACAACTAAACGAAAAGAACTTTTATTTTGGGTACCATAAAAAAATGGAATCGCTTGAAAATTAATCGGAAAGAGTCGATTCATATACAATAATATCAGATGGCGGGGAGTAAAAAACCACCTGATAAGGAAGAGAAAAAAAATATATATAAGTGTCATCCAAAACAAACGGTGACAACAGTGGTGTGTATTATTTGTAACAATAATTATCACCTACGTGACTTTAAACAATTAAGTGATCCCATATTTCTAAGTCCGACATTAGTAGTTTGTCCGGATCATAGTCATTTAGACATAAATTCTAAATCTAAGGAGATAGTACTGAATGAGCCAACAAAACTACTTATTGCACAAATTAAATATGAGAAGAGAGAAGAAATTAAACAAGAAATTCTTAGAGAAATAGACAATGAGACCAAAATAGATCTCCAAATATCAGATAAGGAAAGTCTACAAAGGGAAATAACAATATTAAGACAACTTAATATTGAACTTATGGACAAAAATGCACTATTAAAGGAAATGATAGCAAAAGAAAATAATAACGTTAGCCTGAGTAGGAAAACTTACTCAGATGCCGTAAGTAATTTTCCCAAAACACAAATAAAGAGAATTCCAAAAATTGTTATTAAAAAAAAGGATAAAGGTGATAAGAGTAACATCAAGGAATCTGTTGGCCAACATCTTATAAAACAGAAAGATGTTCGAACTAAAAGTATGCATTTGACAACAGGTGGTGAACTAATCATCAACTGCCACGATGAGGATAGTGCAAATAATGTAGAAATGATACTACAGAACACATTATCAAAAACATATAAAATTGAGAAAGAAAAATTACTAAAACCTAAAATGAAAATAACGGGTATAGATAAAAGTGCAGATTTTGATCAAGAAAAACTAGAGTGTGACATAAACTCAAGAAATTTTATTAATTACCAAGAGAAATGTAAAGTTTTGCATATGTATACAAATAAAAATGGGTGGCAATGTGCTATTGTAGAAGTTCCATCTGAAATATATAAAAGTATTAAAGAAAATGGTTCAAAAATTTTTGTTGGGTATCAAAGCTGCAAAGTTTACGATATCATCAACATAAGACCATGTTATAATTGTGGAAGAATTGGTCACAGTGGTGTGAAATGCAAAAACTCAACAAGTTGCCTAAATTGTGCTGGAAAACATAAAACTAAAGACTGTGAAATTAGTGAAAAGCAGTGTATAAATTGTACTTATCACAATAAAGAGTATAATAAAAGGTATGATACTGCTCATGTGACTACTGATAGCAGTACATGTCAATATTTAAAAAACAAAATTAACAAAAGTATTGATTTGACGGACTATCCCACGAAGCCAAACATACCGAGATACCTTGGTCCAGTAAATAAAACCCAAACAAGATCAAGAAGAAGAAGCAGCTCAAATGAATTGTTTAAGTCTCTAAATAACTCATCTAGTCGTGTAAGTACCAGTAAGGCTCAATTAAATCAAAATAATTAAATGGATATCCTACAGGAAGATTTAGTATTATTTCAAAAAGAAATTGTATATAATGACTTATCGTCTTTGAATAAAGGTTTAAATATAAATGATAAGTTAATACTATATGTTAATATTAGAAGGTTAAATTCAAATTTTGATAAACTTCAAATCTTTATTGAAAGATTAAAAAACAAACCCATGATAATAGTATGTACTGAAACATGGAATCTGGAATACTATCAATATTACCACTTGCCAGGTTTCAAAATCTTCTATAATAATAGTCAAATAAATCAAGCTGATGGTGTTGTAGTATATATCAATGAAAATTTAAATGAGACTACATATACTAGGAAAAGTGGAAGATTGAGTATTCTACATTCCAAACTTAAAATAGGGGACAAAATCAGTTTTGAGATATCAGCTATGTACAGGTCACATGACCTACCAAAATCTGAATTTATACAAGATTTAAAATTATTTTTAAATGACTGTCAAAATACGAAAAATCATCTTATCATAGGAGACTTCAATATTGATTTATTAGAGTTAAATACTGTAAGCCAAGAACATTTGAATAATTTGTTGGAAAAAGGGTACTCCCCATGCTTTCAGGATGTAACCCGACCATCTGAAAACGAAAAAGGAGGATCTTGTATTGATAATATTTTTATCAAAACAAATAGTCTTAACTTTGAATCCACTAGATTGAGTACTGTGTTCCCTGACCACTACCCCCTTTTTATTGCCATTAAAGAACAAATAAATAAAGAAATAGATAATTCATTTTATAATATTAACTATAAAAAATTAAAAAATATTGCAAGTAAAGTAAAATGGAATAAATTCCTACTATGCGATCCAAATCTAGCAACTGAGTTACTAATAAAGGAAATAAAGAGCTGCATCAATAAGTCTAAATACAAGCCTAACAAAGTAAACCGTTCAAAAAGAATTCCTAGAAAACCATGGATTACAAATTCTATCATGAACTCGTGTTCCACTAAAGATCAACTATATAAAATTTGGAAATTAGATCCAGAGAATGAAGAACTAAAGGCAGAATATAAAAACTATGAAAAAATATTGAATAAGGTTATAGCTGAAGCCAAGGTTAAATATGATAAAGAGTCAATCGAGAAAAACTCGAATAACAACAAAAAGTTATGGAATATCATAAATGAAAAATTGGGTAGAAAATCTAAAAAATATTGTAAAATAGACTATTTAATTAATGATGAAAATATTAGAATAGATAACTCAAATAGTATCGTTGAATATATGAATCAATATTTCTGTGAAATTGGAATAAATTTAAGTCGAAAGATACACAACTCACCTAACAATATAATTAACATGCCAGATATGAATCAAAATAGTATTTTTATAGATCCTACTTCTAAGGAGGAAATTGTAACCATAATAAATAATTTAAAAGATAAAGCTGGTGGAGTTGATGATATACACTCCAGAGCCTTAAAAGCTATATCCAAATATATAGCTGACCCATTAACATATATTTTTAATCTATGTATTGAATTGTCTGTATGGCCAAATGACTTAAAAAGGCTGAAGTAGTTCCAATCTTTAAAGCCAACGATAAAAGTCAAGTAAAAAATTACAGACCAATATCATTAATATCAAATGTAGCAAAAATTTTTGAGAAACTTTTATACAACAGATTTTTTAATTTTTTAAAAAAATGTAACATATTATCTAAAAAACAATTTGGTTTTATAAAAGAATTAGGAACTAAAGATGCACTAGCTTTAATAACTAATATAATCTATAAGTCCCTAGACAAGAGTAAACCAATTATTACCACTTTTTTGGATTTGACTAAGGCTTTTGATACAGTCAATCATGAGATCTTACTAAGTAAACTTTATTGTTATGGAATAAGAGGAAATGCTCACAAATTAGTAAGTAGTTATCTATCCAACAGACAACAAAGAGTTAAGGTGAATAACGTAGTAAGTGATTATAAAGAAATCAGAACAGGTGTCCCGCAAGGTACAATATTAGGTCCTCTACTATTTATTCTGTATGTTAATGATCTCTTGAAAGAAATGGCTGATGATGAGATTGTATCATATGCGGATGACACAGCTGTGATTACTAGAGGAAATACATGGGATGAAGCTAAAAATAAAATGAATGAAAGCCTAACTAAAATAAACTTATGGCTAGAAGCAAATAAGCTTACTCTAAACATTGACAAAACTGTATATATGACTTTTGGAAACAATTGTAATAGTGTACCGACTACTTTGGAAATTAAAATTAAAGACAAGTTACTAACTAGAGTTGAAAGCTGTAAATACCTAGGGATCATATTTGACTATAATTTAAAATGGAATAATCACATTGAATATATAATAAATAAAACAAAGTATCTTTCGTTTATCTTTTACAAGTTAACTAAATTTATGGGAACTAAAACTCTAATGGTAATTTACTATGCCCTTTTTCAGAGTATTATAAGCTATGGAATAATTGCTTGGGGAGGAGCTTTTTCTAACAATTTAAATTTATTACAAAAGCTACAAAATAGATTATTAAAAATTATAAACAAAAATACTCTAGCAATAAACCATAACACACTAAATTTAACCCAATTATTCCGATTAGAAGCAATTGTCTACCATTACAAGGACCTTAAAAATCAATATGAAATGTCTACTAGTAGAACTAGGAATAAAAGCATTCTTTTACCACAAATCTGTAAAAGCAGTAGCGATAAAAATAATTACATAGTGGCTATCAAAGTATTTAACCGACTACCAAACGGCTTAAAAACAATAGTTAATAATAAATATATTAAAAAGAAAATCAAGGTTTGGATATCTGAAAATATTTAACAATAAATAATTCTAAACTATCTAAATATAAATTGCTGTAACATATTATTTTGATGGGTAAACTTAAGTATATATGCGTGCGTGTATATATGTATGTATATATGAGTATGTATGTGTATATATATATGTATATATATTATATACAAATTAATTAATTATAGTAGGTAAATGGTGTCAATTAGTCCGTAAGTATCTTCTGTTAGATTATAAGCTTCCAGTGTCCTACGCACAGGTATTACTATACCTCTGTAGGAATTATTGTTGTACTATGTTTGCTATTGTAACGTAATACATATGTAATATTTTACTGGTTAAATAAATAAATAAATAAATAAATAAATAATAGAATTATATATATATATATATATATATATATATATATATATATATATATATATATATTGTAGGTGCCATTTAAAAAGGAGAAGTTATTAGTAATTAAGATTTTCGAAATTTTCATTTTTCCCAGAAATTAGCAAACTGAATCCAACTCTTAGTTTCAGCTGTAAAAACACAGTTTTGCACCCTAACACCAAACCTTTATTTTAAACACTCAACACCGGTTCAACAACTCTAAGTTGTCATCTTCAAGGAGTAAACCCAAACTAAATCGAAATTACAATTTTCTCTAATTTATACCTACCACTAAACTATTACTTAAATAATTAGCATAAGGGGTAAATCCTAAGTACCTGAATTCTAAATAACAGATTTCTCTTACGAAAGCATTATGAATTATAAAAATAATAAACTAATGAATTCAGTTAAGGGTCCTATTCCATACAGTTCATTGTATAGTTTACTTTCTCAGAATCCATAAAATAAGTATTAAAAATGTCATTACTTAATAATGTAGCCTAAAAGTAGGTAGGTAATTAAGGATTATCCTAATTTACATATTTGTATTATATAAAATTTGCTTTTTCTTGAAATCTGTTATTTAGAATTCAGGTACTTAGGATTTACCCCTTGTGCTAATTACTTAAGTAATAGTTTAGTGGTAGGTACAAATTAGAGAAAATTGTAATTTCGATTTAGTTTGGGTTTACTCCTTGAAGATGAGTTGTTGAAACGGCGTTGAATGTTTAAAATAAAGGTTTGGTGTTAGGGTGCAAAACTGTGTTTTTACATTGTAACACACCAAAGGTTCCACAGCGATTCCATTAGTTTCAGCTGAAAAAAATGTAAAATTCAATCTCTGTTTGTTTGGAAGATATTACTTTTTACAATTTGTCAGATGTCAAATGTCATATTTCAAATGTCAGATGTCAAATGTCAGATATCAAAAGTCAGATGTCATATGTCGGATGTCAAATGTCAAAATGTAAAAAAAAGTGAAGAACGTTAAAAACACCAATATCAACACATGTCAAAACACCTAAAATAAAAAGAGGAAAACCGCAAAATTACATGACAAAAATGTCAAACACGTTAAATATGTCAAACTATTCATATTAAATCTCAAATTAATGTAATTTTAGAAGCATTTGTTGCCATATAACTTGCAAAGCCGGGACGGGTCAGCTGGTTTTATATAAACACAAAAGACATTAAAAAATTGTTAATGAAAGTTAAAACTGTTTATTTCTATCGTCCCTTAATGATATAATTGATTTCTTCTATATCACACTAAATGTTTGACATTCCGTACCTTAACAACTATTGACACTGAATATCGAATAGATGTCTTGTCTCAGTTACAGCGAAAACGGTGCGGATTAATTTCGCGGCTGGATGCAAATCACATATAAGATTACACAGCCGGCAGGGATTAGAAATTTGTTGTCGTACCATTAAATAAGGATTTCGAGTAAGTTCAATCTAATATATTCGCCTCTACCTGAGAAAATCTCTCCATCTACAAGCATATATACCATAAATTTAATCATGGAAATTTAATGCTCTCGGGATCGATCGCAGCGTACGGCAAGAGGCAGCTTAGAGATAGTGTTTCAAAAGTTTTCGAGAAAAACAGTTGCAGAAAAGTCAGAAGTCAGAAATCTTATTTGAAGTTCGAGCCAAACTAGTGAAAATTATAGTGGAAAGAGGAAACTTTTCGACTAATTTAAACCTAATGGAAACCAATTAGATGCGAGATCGTTTTTAATCTTGGAACGGATAATTGTGGCCGGTTTTTAAGTTGAAACAAAAATCTAATAAGATAAAATGTAAAGAACCGACACAGTTGAAGAGGAATATAAGAATATTTTATTTCACTTGTTAGTTTCTCTTTCTCTAATATTTAGTTTCAATTAGCATTTCCATTATTTAAACTGAGATTACTGTTTCATTTTATGGGCATTTTAAGATGGAGCCATTGTGTAGTGTCGATCGGTCGGGTTGGGTGTTTCGTTGAGTGGATAAATATATTTCATGAAATTAACAATTCATTTTTTATTGAAGGGGCAAACTGTATGGATGAATATTCGATAGCTGGCAACCCTGAGTACAACAGAGGATCACATTAAATACCTAATGAAAGTTGTTTCCCCTAAAGAATAAACTGAAATGTAAAATCTGAATGTAACTGGAGGACAAAATTTTAATATTAGAATGGGGTGTTTTTATGGCGTAAGTTGACAAATGTTTATGACAAAGCATGAAAATGATATCGAGTTATGAGAATGCTGTGAAAGCACTTATTTCTTTTAGAGTGTGTTTTGTTGTAAACATTAAAATACGAAAAGTTGTAGCAAAGTTATTAACGGGTTTTATGCTGGTCCACAAGTGAGAAATAAAAGAAGTAAATTGGAAAATTTCAACAAAATCAAGTTGATAATTAATAAAGAGTTTACTAACTAATTCTACAGGGAAGACAAGGCTTCAGATTGCGTTAATTAGATAAAATGAAAAATTGATTACAAAAGTTGCTGAAAAATTAGAAATAATTTAATTAAACCTCTCGAGCGTAAGCGCAATCTTCCATTAAAGCTAATGGTAACGAAATTTGGTAACTCTGCTTCTTATGTAATCGAATTAAACGTAGCCTGTTTTTCAAACAGCAAAGGATTAAAATCCAAAATAAATTTTCTTTTCATACTTAGGATTCCAAATCAAATTTTTAAAGTGCGTTGTAATTCTAACAAGTACATATCACTGAAAAATGCCATAATAATAATGTAATGGACGCATTTTAAAATTTCACTTTATTCATTTGAGAATCTCTACATAGAAGACTGCAATACAAAATTACAACTTTTTTTAATATCCATAATATTAATCTTATATACTAACGAGAACAAAAATCAGCTTAAGAGTACAACGTTATAAGAAACAACTTAGTGACCAAAGAAAACTAAAAATAAAACAATAGGTACCTAACATTATGCAAGTCGAGAATATTTAATATTAAATCTCTAATATCTAAAACACGTTTACAAATAATAAATAAATTTTCTCCCTTTTTTGACCGTCTCATTAATTCCAACATGTGACAGAAGGTTTAGGGTCACAAAGAAACTCATTTGTTAACGTTTAATTACAAGTATGGAGTTTCCTTTTATGGCTTTATTGATCTTGCTGTGTTATATGTGACGAAAAACAAACATCGAGAGCCCGCACAGGGCTTCACCGTATTTTACAATGTGCCGGACAACGGACGCAGACTAATAGGTTTTTAATGAAAAAATAAAAGAAAACTGCTGCCAAAGAAATTGAAATATACAAATGATTTAAAGAGTTGCTATCAAATGCAATTGTAGCTGCGCAACCTTTGCCTACGTACAACTGTTATTGCTCACAAGTCTATTTTTGTCGATAAAAACTCGTTTATCGTTCTTTGAACATACCCACATCGTTGTCGTTAGTTTAGTTTGGTGTCAAGTGGTACAAAATGTAAAAATAAGAAACTTAACTTCACAAAAACTCACGCTGTAGTTTTAGAATAGGTTTGAAAAAGGTCAAAAACATGACCGAAATAAAACATATAAAATGAACATGATTTTATCATTTTGAACGACGCAAAATCAAGAAAATACATTCAACAATTCTATGTTTAAGTAAGGTCGAAGAACATGTCATACAAACTTTATATATATATATTGACAACTAAAATATGTTTTTGGTCTTGCATTTCCTCGTCAAATAACGTTACAATAAAATATAAACGAAATCTCATTTTTTTATTTTTTCGAATATTTTAGTTACCGAAAAATTTAAATAAAAAAAACGGGCATTTTAAAAGCAATAAATTCCGTAATTTTGACCCCATTTAAACTTCGTATTTTCTGTAGTTTCGGAGATAACAATGGAGGTGTTGAATTTGAGTTACCCTGTATAGAGTATCATCAAAATTTTAAATCTTACAGTCTTTTGTAAAGGAGATCATAAAAATATTAAAAACACTCTTGAAACTCAAGACTGGAACCCCATTTCTACATTGGCCCAATGTAACTAAAAATATGTTTTTTTATGGTTTATACAGGGTGTATCTAAACTTCTGCTGTGTGAAAAACTTATTAAACTAAACAAAAAAGTCCCGACTAATGTTCCGTAAAACGCCCCCTTAGGAAGTTACATGCCCTTAAAAGGGCTCAAACAAAACTGTTTTTTTCATCTGTTATTGACAAAACGGTTGAAAATAAATGGAAAAAAAATTATAAGCGTCCTATTTAGGTTGGCGAAAGAGGTTTTCGGCACGTAATTTTTTTTTCATTTTTTTACAATTTTCTCTAAAGAATTATAAAATCTTATCAATCGATATTTTGAGTTTGAAAAGTCAGTACATTATTTAAATAAATTGCAGTTATGAAGGATCCCATCATTTAATATATAATTTAGGACATAAACTGAGACTATTTAAATTTAGAGTTACACTTACTAATTAAAGAACTAATTACTGAGTCAGACAATAACTAAATGTGAAATAGAAAATAATGGCAGTAAAATTAGTAATAATAAGTTATATTGCAAGAACTGCTCGTAGTGACCTCCTTGCATTTCGATGCATAATCTAGCTCGACGCCTTAATGATTTGCGAACTCTGGAAAATTCTAGGTATTTGCCTTATTTCCATGCACGTGGTTTCCATTTCCTCCAGTAGTTGTTGAATGGTCTCAACTGGAATGTCATAAATCTTTACCTTAAAATAAGCACACAAAAAATTGTCCAGGGGTTTAAGGTCAGGGGAACGTGGAATCCCTGGCTTCCACGTTCCCCTGACCTTAAACCCCGGGACTATTTTTTGTGTGCTTATTTTAAGGTAAAGATTTATGAAATTCCAGTTTAAGGTCAGGGGAACGTGGAAGCCAGGGAACAGGACCTCCGCGCCCTATCCATTTTTCTTCATACTCATTTAAGTGTTGTCTTGCATTATGTAGGTAATGAGGTGGCGCCCCCTCTTGCATAAGCCATATGCTTAGGCGTTCAATTAAAGGGACATCTTCCAAAAGCCCTGGCAAGTCGTTAACTAAAAAATTGTAATAATTCTCACTATTCAATCGATTAGGCAATACAAACGGTCCGAATGTGATGACTGGACTGAAATATGCTGTGTGGGTTTTTATCAGCCCATTCATGAAAATTGACATAACGATCTTTAATGAAGCTTGCCGTAAACAAAATAAGAGATGCAAAATTCGGAATCCGCCTCGCTTTTCACAAAAACCATTGGTAGAACTACCGACGAAGTTACTCGTAGTAGTCATCCGAATTTAAAGCACGATCACCCTGGATATGAAAAGCAGGAGAAGAAGGAAGTCTTCAATTCGGGTATGCTGCCGCTTACAGAACATATTTGTATAATTTTTGGCCTTATAACTTAAACAACAAAGTAATTTTCAAACTCAATTTATTCGAAAACCATTGGAAATGTGGATTTGGACAACGACAATATTTTTACGTAAAATTATTAAGATTTAAAAATGTGTAGAGAAAATTGTAAAAAAATTTAAATAAAAAAAATTCGGACCGAAATCCCCGTTCATCAACCTATACGCCGCTTATGATTTGCATGTCGAGAAACGTAATAGCACATGTTATTTAACGTAAAATGTTAAGTAAGACACATACATAAAAAAATGTAAGGGTCTTACTATTTATTTTTGACATTTTTGTCAATATCAGAAAAAAAAATTTTTATTTGAGCTCTTTTAAGGGCATATAACTTCTTAAGAATGCGCTTCAAGGCACATGTTAATAGGGACTTTTTGGCTTATTTTAATGAGTTCTATACACAGCACAGATTTGGAGCCCTACTTTAGAAACACCCTATATAAAAGACCAGGTACTTACGTCAATAAGTGCTCAAGAAAGAAATTGTTACCATATTATAATATTTTTGAAATACCTTCCTTGAAACAGCCAGCAAATCTTTGTTGTCCCATATAGAATGCACTACTCACCTGCAACAAATAAACGATGTTATTACAGATAGTAAAATACATAATTATTTTTATAATTTGCCCGATGTCGCCCATTTTCTAATAAACATTAAAACAATGACGATGCATAATTCACATCACACTGATCCTGCGACGATATTTTGCACTATTCAAAGCCTTTTTGGCATAAACGAAATGGTTTACTATTTACAGAAACAAGCGACAATCCTATAAGATATATAGCCCGTTGTCATAAACACTCCAGATTTAATGGACTATTATATCTAAACTGTTGTGCCCTCCACACGAAATAATGGCAATTTTGGCATGAATGCGGTCCTTATAAATTATGGCTAATCTTGTCATATTCACCTCCATCGAACTAATTTTGGGTTAGAGTGAACTCCCGCACGCAAAGCTAACGGTCTCATTATTCTTGTGACTTAACGTTAATGAATTCCGTTGAATAATAGATTGGTGTATCAATATTGTGTCTATATCAAAGAATTTCAAAGAAGATGAAATAGAAATTTCATCATTCTCTTATTGTTATACAGCCAAGTTTCTCCAACGCAACTGAACGACAATTTGGTATTAGTGTTTATTTTAGTGACTCGATCAGAAGAACATTTCGAAATTCCGATTTTGGGGTAATTTTTTACATACATTTACATACTTTTCCTGCCTTATTTCCAAAATTTTGAAAAAACATATATAGGACGCTGACTATATTTACCAGGAATATAAAGAATCATCTTATTATTAATTTTGGGGGGCTCATCATAAACATAAATGAAACATAAAAAAATAGTCTTTTTTCAAGAGCATCGTGTAATATACCAAATGAAAGGCCTTACCCTAGTGAATACAAATATATTTTTCTGATAGGTTTAAAATCATTTAATTAATATATATTAACTCAAATATACAAAAATATTTGAAACTATAAGATCTAAATTTGAAAAACATACCTGAACAAAGGAAAACAAACTGAAAACCATAATAATAATTTTGGGGAGCAAATTATAAAGTTACATGAAAAATAAAAAAAATTATCCCTTATTAAAGACAATAGGGCTTGATATGACAAATATATAATTATTTTTTCATCAAATTAATTGAATTTGCTTAAAAATATTAACAAAAATACACAAAAATCCATTATTTCCCCACTTTATCTACGAAACTATTAAGCCAAAAAAAAAATTAAAATGTTGAAGGTCGTGGGAAAAAGCGGCATCCTTTGATGTATGCCACGGAGGTGCAATTAATTAATCAGATGTTAAATTACGAGCGTTATGAGTATTAATAATTTGGTCATGTGCGAGTTGGACTCGCATACTTAGGGTTCCGTACCACCTTCGAGATTCGAATATTCCAGTTTCAGACAAGCAGGGAATGAGTGCATTTTCTTATATTTACCCTTATATCTTTTTAAAGGAAGCGTTTTAAATTTATAAAAAATATACACTTTGATTTTCCACACATAGACTTTTTATTTTATCTGCTTTAGGATTCGCTTGATTTTCATCACAATACATATGTATTTAATTTTCTTATTTGGCCACCAAAAAGTAACATTAGAATTTTATTTTACTAATAAACTTTCAGAGATGCCTTTTACAATCTACTGTCTGAGTTTTGAGGCTCTGTAGATTGGAAGAAAAAGGGAGAAATAGGTCAAAGTTTAAATTATAAATTATTAAATCTGTTATTCAAATTATTTAAAAATATAAATAAAACATATTTTTCAAAATTTAACTAGTGTAGTTTCTAAAGTGGGAATTAAGTCGATGTTTAATATTTTTGTTAATATCTATTATACAAATGATTTAAAAATATGATATATTTGTAATTCACATAATGAGCCTTTTATCTGATATATTACATGATGCGGTTGAAAAATGAATCTTTATTTTCCATTTAATTGTATAATTTGTCCCTAAAATTACTATGGGGGTTTTCTAATAATTTATTTTCCCTTTAATTCTATTATTTGGGAGCCAAATAATAGAATTAGGTATTTTTTTTCATATTTTTCCTATAAACAAAAAAATGAGGTCTTAGAGTTGGGGGAATAACGTGGAGAATGGGTAATTTTTTTAAAATATATTTTTAATATATTTTAAAATATTCAATTTAAAAAAATATATCTGTATTCGTCATAATGAGGCTCTGTGATTTGATATATTACATGACCCGTTAGAAACAATTATAATTTTTTATTTTCCATTTAATTCTATAATTTGCCCCTCAAAATGAATATTAGGGATTTCTCCTTTTTTTTTCAGTAAAGTTCAAGTGAGGGGCTATACTTCCAGTTTATGAAAATTTTTCAGCTTATGGTTTCGGAGATAAGGGGGAATGGGTAATTTTTTTTATATTCTTGTTAATATCTTTTAATGTATTTATTTTATAAATATGGAAAAAACATATTTGTTTTCTTCATCATGAGCCCTTCTATTTGATATATAACATGCTGGGTTAGAAACAATTTTAATTTTATATTTTCCATTTAATTCTATAATTTGCCCCCAAAAAAAATATTATGGGTTTTTTCTTATTTTTCCAGTAAAGTTCAGGTGAGGGGCTATACCTCCATTGTTTTCTCAAAATTTCCAGCTTATGGTTTCGGAGATAGGGGGGGATGGGTAAAATTTTTTATATTATTGTTAATATCTTTTAATTTATTTATTTTAAAAATATGAAAAAAATATATTTGTTTTCGTCATAATGAGCCCTTTTATTTGATATATAACATGATGGGTTAGAAACAATTTTAATTTTCCGTTTAATTCTATAATTTGCCCCCCAGAATAGATATTAGGGGTTTTTCCTTATTTTTCCAGTAAAGTTCAGGTGAGGGTATATACCTCCATTTTTTTTCAAAAGTTTCCAGCTTATGGTTTCGGAGATAAGTGGGGGGGAATAGGTAAAATTTTTTATATTTTTGTTAATATCTTTTAATTAATTTATTTTAAAAATATGAAAAGAATATATATAACATGATGGGTTAGAAATAATTTTAATTTTATATTTTCCATTTAATTCTGTAATTTGCCCCCCAAAATTAAAAGTAGAGGTTTCTCCTTATTTTTCCAGTAAACTTCAGGTCAGAACCTATAAATCTATTTTTTTTCAAAACTTTACGTTTTATAGTTTCGGAGATAAGGGGGGGGATGGGTAAATTTTGGTATATTTTCGTTAATATCTTTTTAAATAATTTTTTTAAATATGAAAAAAAATATATTTGTGTTCCTCAGAATGAGACCTTTCATTTGATATATTACATGATGCGTTTGAAATTTTTTTATTTTTAAATTTTTATTTAATTCTATAATTTGCCCCCCAAAATTAATATTAATGGTTTCTCCTTATTTTTCCTGTAAAGTTCGGGCAACGTTCTATATTTCCTATTTTTTTCAAAATTTTAGGCTCAGTAGTTTCGGAGATCAGGGGGGGCGGTCGATTTTTTTAGTTTTTTCCCCCAGAATTACCCCTAAAATCAAAACTTTTACGATATGTACACCTGATCGGGTCACCAAACTATACATTGGTACCAAATTTCAACCTCTTCCGTCCAGTAGTTTAGGAGAAAATTGCTGTGATGTGACACAGGCAGAAATCCTGAGTGATATTATAAGGATATCCGTATATTGTATATACGGAACCCTAAAAAGATCTGATAAACATATAATGGGGTAATTAATTTAGGTCCACGGGGGTGTATATAATAAGGTGTCATATTAGGGGCTGATTACTGTATAATAGATAATAGCATAAGACAAAGATATCAATGACTACAAAATAAACGCGTACTCGGGTAAACTGTGTTTTAACAAACATGGGCATACAGTTGTGGATAATAAATAATCTGAGAAATAAAAATGGGTATAGCCAGACATGCTCTTTTCACTGGATATATATTTAGGACTTAGGTTGAAATGAATATCTATGAGTGACCGAAAGTTATCTGCATAAAATGGGGTTATGAATAAATTTAAGAACTCGAAAAAACAAGAGGAGGAGTCAGAGGTCTTCTTTACCTGTATTGGGTTACCAATCTGACTGTAAATATGAGTGGTGTTAATGTTTAAGGCGACCAGGTACATACCTGTAAATATCGGGGTGTAATTTCGGTTTTGGTTTACTCCATGATGATGACAGATTCGCTGTTGAAACGTACGTTGATTGAAAAAGAGAGGATTGGTGTTAGTTTACAAAACTTTGGGTTTATACGAAAGAAAAATAAACGATTTAAATTTGTTCAAGCGCATCATGTAATTTAAACAAAATTAATAATAAAATGTATTAACCAACATATACACAAAACGGCGCATTACCCCCTTTATTACCAAAACTATGTATCATAAAATTAGAAAATAATTAAATGAAAACTAAAGAAGTAAATACATTTTGACTTGTATTTTTATAATAATTGGGTTAAAAGATTTAATATTTTACTAATTATAATTAGACCCATCTCCCTTTATCTCTGAAGCTATTAGGCTTAAAATTTAGAAAAAAGATAAATTTAAAGTTTATTGTTAAAATAAAGCCAAAATCCCAATCCTAATTTTTCGGGCCGACTTAGAAAATTAAAAACATGTTTTCATAAGAATCCACTGCTTCAATTAGCATATCAAATGAAAAGGCTAGTTGTGAATTCTTTATAATTTTAAATGGTTTGTTTAAAATATATTATGGTGAATATAACAAAATTTACTCATTCCTGCCTCTTAGAGCCAAAATTGGAAAAAAATATGTTATGATTTACCTACATTATAACAATTTTCAAAGGTGGTACGGAAACCTTAGCGTACGAGT
Source organism: Octodonta nipae (assembly GCA_034190945.1). Taxonomy (NCBI): domain Eukaryota; kingdom Metazoa; phylum Arthropoda; class Insecta; order Coleoptera; family Chrysomelidae; genus Octodonta; species Octodonta nipae. Next base: position 134,210,983 of record CM067218.1, read on the forward strand.
CCAACTTTCACTTGACCAAACTGTTTGTAATATAAAGTTGCTCAATTTTATGGTGCAAAAGTCAACAAATAAGATTGCGAACTGGGTGAATTTGCGGGTTCAGGAACCAATAATGCCAGTGTCGGTGTAGCGCTAGATAGACTTATAATTTCAGTATTTTTCAACGTTGACAGTAATATAGTACATGAAGAGACACAACAGTGGCATAATTTAAACAGTACAGTAGAGTAGGGTAGTAAATGGTCACTCATCTACTATTCAGGTGAATTATAGGCCTAACTTCAGGGAAGCGATCCTGTCCGTAAAACCTTCGAGTAGTTCTGACAATTTAATACCGAGAAAGGGATGTATTCTTAACCATTGCCACAAAAAATATATTCTTCTTATAGTATCGACAGCTGCTCTGAAATCCTGTGGTGCTTAACAAAATCATTTACAAAAATTCTGATGTCACCAGATTCTTTTTTATCATTGACATCTTCTGCCATAATCAGTTCCTTGTCGTTGTGTGTTCTGCGTATTGAAGTTTCCGCCCTTTCATATTATTAAGGATTTCCCGATCTTACCTATTCTACGTCATATTTTCTTGTTATTGACATGGTCCACCCAAAAGATTCTAAGTATGCGCTTGTAACTGACATATCAAAGAAGCATTGATTAGTATCCAAGACTCGACTAGATACAACATTACTGAGAACCTTACATCTCAATAAAGGTATTTTAATCCGCAAATTAAAACCGGGGCGACTGAATATGTTATCTATTTTGATTAATGCTAATCTTGCTGGTTTTAACCACACTGAGTGGTCAGAAACGAAAGCAGAGTGGGGGGTGCTAAGAATCACAGTATCTGAAAAGTCAACACAACTTAGTAAATGGTAGAATGTTCAACGAAACACAGATTAGCCTATTCTTATCTCATTTTGTTTCTCCCCCTCTCTAATTTGTATTTTTTTGTATATTTTCCACATATTGATTGAGCCGTTTTAGAGAAAACAGTGTAGATTCAATAAAATTCAGTGAAGTGTAGTCCCTTAACTACTGTTTTTTCTGATTTTCTGGAAAACCGTAAATCGCACATTATAGAAAATTATGTGGTGCCTTTGTGTAAAATTGCCAAAGCCGTTTTTGCATAATCACTGAACATACATAAAAAAAAACGTACCGACGAACTGATAACATTTTCCTTTTTAAAGGTTGGTTAAAAAATAGTGTTTAGTAGATTCCTTGAACAGAAAATAAAAATACTAGAAAAAAAATATTTTTACTCAGGACATATGTCAAAACTAGGAAAAGATTATAAACGTTATGCAGAAAACTTACAATCAATGATACAAACGTAACAAAAATAAAATAATAAAATTGTTTTTTAATTTACCAAATTAAACTGCCTATATTGTTTAATTTTATGTATGTGTATGCTAATATCAGTGTATTTTATTTCAAATTCATTTTATAACTTTGAAATTATCAGCAGTCTACTACAATTATTTGAATAAGTAGTGGTTTACATAATTTTCAATAGCTTTTTTTATTTTTTTTTTATAGGTTTGATCTCCATAACAAAAGTAAATGCTTGCCCTATATACCACCATATTTTTACAGGTAATCAAGTAGAACAGTATTAAACTTATAATTCTGTTTAAAAACATTTCTTTCCATTTTTATTTTTTGGTAAAAATTCTATTTGGCGGTTTTTTATGTCATTTCAATTTTCTATACAATCAGTAATGAAAGTAGTGTGATTCTTTTAAATTGCATTTTATTGCGGATTCTAATTTGATCATTTTTGATTCTTATCGGTTTCGGTCGTATTTCGATTCTTCGTATAATCAACTTTCGCAACTCTCGATGTCAGGGCTAAATACATTGTCGTCAGCGACATGGAAGTAATTGAAACAACAGCCATTGATTTTAATGTCTTTCCTGTCCCAAATCAGTTATTTGGAAACATCGGATGAAGTTGATGTTGATACTTTTCACAAGACAGTATATTTTTGTTTAATGCATTTTTATGTGAGGTGTTGGATAACTAAAAAAATTTAAGCATTGGTTATAGATATTATGACAAATTTAAAGCATTGTATGTATTACATTGTCTAAATTTAGTATTTTTACAGTAAACTGCTTTACGGTGAATGAAGTTAAAATTACCCCAACTTAAGGTACACATTCCAAGTACAATTAAAAACATTTGAGATTGCTTTTAAGAATTTATATTATAATTTATTGATAACATATTTTCACGGGAACAGTAAATATTTAAAGTAACTCAATTTCAAAAACTGCAACAGCCAAAGAACAGATTTTTAATGACGGTTTAATCTCACAATATTGCGGCTGCTATTTGTTATGAGGACGGTACAAATTATTAAACGGAATTGTGGGGTACTGGTTATTAGAGATGTGTAGATCTTTACTGAAACGACTCATTGTTCCATATCATCAAACTGTTTCAAAAGATTTGAATCACTATCGTCCTACAAACGTATGATTTGGAACTAGAACATCTCAAGTTTCAGTTGTTCATTCAATCATTTCGGTCTTCAAAAAGAAGCAATGATATAGTCAACGAAATTATTCGAAGTATGCCGATGCGATACGATAACAGAAATAACAAAATTTAACTCGTTGATTCCTCGTGGTGACCCTAAACAGCTATTCAGTAAAACTTGTTTGGGAAATTTACTAGGACTATTTTAGTAAATACATACATTTAAGTGTTCTACATGATTGATGTTAAATTTTTCACCATATCATCTATTTACAATTGACCCTAAACGAAACATTATTTTACATAAACTAGCTGCCGCCATGTGGTCGAAATTCGACCAATTGTGTCAATATCTCTGCCAGGTTAAGTAACCTGAAAATTTTACATTTTATCCTAGGACTTTAGGGAGAACAGCAATTACACGGAACGGATCCAGATTCGGAACCTCTGTGTGATAGTTTCCTCGAAAATCCTAGATGTCGGTCTTACATCTCGTTTCTACAAATACGTAACGAAATTCAAGTTTTTTTCAAATATAATTCATAGGACTTTATTTGTGTTCAAATTCGTAATTCTTAATTTAATATGACAACAATTCAACCGCTAATGGGCTACCCTACCTATTTATTTTTTCTATCCTCCCTGTATAGCTATAATTTAACATTTATTAAAATCCTCATTATAATAATTTTATCACGCATAATGTTGTTAACATTTTTGAACTACCCGGTAAACCATTCTGTATATGCCACTGCCTATGAGCCACCGTATTTACTCTTTTTGTTTATGAAATTTTTAACTATCTTCTGTAACCATAATTCTACTCCGACCTATATTTCAATCATCATATATATGGAACTTTTCGTGGGCTACTCTATAAATCATTTCCTTTTCTAACATTTTTTATCATCATCTTGCATATCTATGATTCCTCTCACCCTATATTTCATCTTCCCTATATATACAATTGCTTATGGGTTACGAAATATTGCATTTCCATGTATATGCATCTTTGTATAATATTTTTGTACCACCCTGTATAACGGTAATTGTACTGCACCTTCTATTCCAAGAACCCTGTAAATTCAACCGCTAATGGGCTTCCCTATATAATTATTTTATTAGTTACAACTGCACTCTACTCTATATTTTAAACGCCCTATATATGCAACTGCTTATGTGATACTCACGAAAAAAAAGATTTCTAACATATCTGGAATCGCCCTGTATAATTATAATATACAACGATTACTTTACCACTAAACAATAACAACGCTTGCATGCCACTTCCAGAAGTACATGCTCTAAGCATATAACAGCATTGGTCCCTCTATATATAATTACTCAATGTTTTGAGTCTGGCGACGGCGGCACATTCAGTTGTTTGGCATTGACATTCTGCACTGAAGGTCGTCAGTAGCTACTAAACAAAACATAAATGAAGAAAATCGGTTGAGAGACAGAGGAGAAAATGGTACCTAATCGTTTTGTCTTTGCCTATTTATATATAGATTAACTTTTTCTGAATTATTTCAGGTCACACTAATAATATTAATTTTCCCAGATCCAAAACTTTGTCTTAATTAATCCACTAATGAGAAAATGGTACCATTTCCTTTTCACAATTGTTCATGTACTCAAAAAATTTTAAAGTATTTTCCTTTCCTCCTTTCTTCTTTTAGCTGAGTTATTTTGGATTTATGTCTCGCCCTTTTTCAGTTACTTGCTGTTTCAATATCTTTGCAATTTTCTTTTATTCTTTATTTAATTTCTTAAACCCTCCTTGACCTCTCTAGAGTTTCTCCGATATATATCGTTGGGTTTTTATTTCAGACTCTAACTGGTAATTTCGTCAAACTTTTTTATATCCGTTCCTTCCAGTGTCTGTAATATTTTCACAATTGGAACGTCTTACATGTGTCTCCACATTCTTTTTTTCTTACTTTTTTAGCCGAGCTATTCTAGATTCATATCTCCTTTATTCTTGTTCTTACTGCCTGAGTTTCTTTTTAATTCTCTTCAATCCTTCATTTAATTTCTTCCTAAGCTTCTCCAGGATTTTTCCGACATATATCGTTTGAGTTTTTGTCTAATTCTTAAATTGTTTTTTTTTTGTAAAATATTTTAAATTGAATTCATGTCATTATTTAGAGTTTCGAAAAGATTGTTGAGGAGGTCTTGAATTATTTTGTCTATTCATGGGTTTTCTCTCCTCCAAATTTTTTTCCTGTAACAGATAAGTATTTAAAAAATTGTATATGTAGAACAAAGTGTAGTAAGGCAATTTCGTAAAATTGCCCGGATTACTGGCTGGCTGTACAGAGATTCTTCCTCACAGTTTTTCTGAGAGAAAGAGATGTCTATAAAATGATCAACCAGTATTCCTGTATATAAGTAATATACAGGAATACTGTATATAAGTAATATACAGGAATACTGGTTGATCATTTTATAGACATTTCTTTCTCTCAGAAAAACTATGAGGAAGAATCTCTGTACAGACAGTCAGTAATCCGGGCAATTTTACGAAATTTACAAGATTAACTTTTTTGACAATCATTCCTTTAAGAGCATTAGATAATTATTACAATCAAAGTAGAGTACGCATTTACTGAACAATTTACTCGGGTAATAAACTGAAATAAATAAATTGAAATTACTTCCCTTTAGACATCTTATTTTCTAAAAGAAGAAACGCTATCAGCATCTTATAACTCTTTGTTTCTTTTATATGGCGACTGTTATATCAGGGGCGGATTCAGCTTCAGGCGGGCGATCTCGTGTGTAAAAAAATAGATCTTCTATTTAAACTACCAAATTTCTTTATTTTATACTCTTGGATGTAAGATTTTTTTATATTTTCTCGAAATTACTACCCTCAGCTCAGGAGCGGGCCATTGGCCCCTCTGGATCCGTCCCTGCTTTTAATAAAGGTCTTATTAATAATAATAATAGCATATCACAGGAGGTTGCCAAGCGTTTGCTGCAACTGAATACAAAGAACGACACGATGCTGTGGCAAAAATACTGCACCAGGAACTTGAAACTGAGACTGAAACTTGAGCTATCACAGTCGGTAAGACCACCCTACTATATATACAAACCAGATATAGTTTTTGTAGATAAAATCTCTACAAAAACAACCTTAATGGACATAGCAATCCATAACAACAATAATATAAATATTACACAGGCTGAAAATATTGCCAAATATAGATTTCGAATTTCAAATACAGTGACGATGGGACATGAACAACACTCGAACGGTACCAATTGTTAACAACAGTAGTAGTCCTAAAACATCTATTAAAACAATTTGAAATACCTCGGTCTGGACGAACATCTTTACCAACTGATGCAAAAAGCCTTTTTGTTAAGAACAACTCGGACAGTCAGGAAATTAATGGGAAACTGCCACGACCCCAACCACAGGCCTGATAACCTGGCGAGGACTCCAACAGACCTAAACTCTTTTTGATATCTAGGACATCTGTGGTTTAGTGAATTTTCCCCGTGCCGGGCCTTAGAGGGAGTTTGCTGCCATACACTTTATGGTCACGGGGCGGATTCAGACACGTGCATCCAGGGGGGAGGAGGGGCGATTTCATGCTTCAGGGGGGCGATCCTGTACTCAATTTACCAAAATATAATTTTAAACCCATATTTCTTGGACTATTACATTAAAACTAGTCGTTATGTGGTTTAAACCCATAGAAGTGATCTTCTTCTAGGCTCTTAAAGTTAACATTACCTTGTTTTAATATTAAATTTACAAACTTAAGGCCCTCGGTTGGATCTGCCCATGTGTATGGTCAAGTCGGGAGGATAGCGTTTATTGCTCAACAATTTCTCATCTACAGAGCAATTTTACAATGAACCGTAGCCACAGGTCTACTAAGAGATGACTATTGTAGAATGTACAGAAAGTAAAAAAATACTAAACGCTCATTTTTAGATACCATAACGGGTAAAAATATTCAAAATTAAAAAAAAAATGGAACTTTTAACTACCTTAGTAGGCATTAACGAAAACGTATTTTTTTTTAAATCAGCAAGCATATTACTTTAGGTTTCAAAATGAATTCATTACTTGTTTTAAAATTTGTTGAACATACGACTATTTGAAATTACAAGAATCAACCTTAAAAACATACATAAGAAATTATCTTAACCGGGGGAATTACAAAATATTACATATATTTGTAAAGACAGGAATAACCAATAGAGTCTATATGTGATTAACTTCTTTATTTAAATCTTCTGTCATTATTGTATTGTATTGTATTCTGTTTATTGTTTTGAATATTTTACTTTACAATTAAAATTATTATGTCAAAAACGAATTTTATCAGCCCGAACCTGTACAACTGATTAATCAATATAATTTCAAATGAATCATCCTCAATAAACCAGATCAAACTGCACAAACTAATTTGAGCTTGGCGGTACAGAAGTTAATGGAGTACAAACTACCAATAAATAGCGAGAGTAATAAAAATCTATTAGTTTGCCAGCCCACCAATGTTATCCAACCCCTTAATAAAGTCCAACCAAACAACAAAAGCTGTCTGATACCAGCTCACGCTATACACCGACATTGATTTATCGCTAAAGTGCTGGAAATTCTGCTCGTCGGCAGCCAAAAATCTATTTATATGTGCATCTGAAGTTCACGGAAACTCCATGTCGTCTTTACTTATACCATACTGCAATGCCGTGGTCATTGAAACTCGCCTTAACTTGGTAGCACGACACTTGCAGTCAGTGCACTAACTCATTCACATGTAAACAGATTATCATTCTTTTACGTAATGTAGAATATAGTTTTATCCGGAGACAATGGATATTGTTACTTAGAGATATAATTTTATTTTATTAGTGGTTTATGTTAATACAGAAACATGTTTAGTACATAGAGACGCAATATGAAGATAATTATTTTAAACAAACACACAGAAACCTACAAGACTATTTTTCTTGTGATAAATATGTAAACATCTGCATTGAGAATTAAATAAAATGAAATACCATCGACATAAAATTAAATTGGTTCAGAAACTAAACGACGATACCAACGGAATCCCATGTTTCCCAAAAATATTCTTTCTCCGAACATTTACCCTATGTGGAACGATCAACAAGCAAAATTGCCTGTATTGAAGTAGACAAAATCCTCACTGGAAGCATGTCCAAAATGAAATGACCGCATGAATGACATAACAACATGCTTGTACTGTCAACACTGAAAAAAGTTTCAATTTGACAGCACAATCCCCATCTGAAAAAGTTTCAATTTGACAGCAAAATCCCCATTAACAAAATGATCCCCCATTTATTGAATTCATTTGTTACAAAAAATGTGATAAATGAAGAACCGCTCGACCAATTTTGTGCAAACTTCACACAAACCAACTACTAAATAGTCCGAACATTTGGTTTGGATAGGTGAGCCTGTTGAGTTATAAAATTACAACGAAAAGTGGCATTGATTTTTATATATATAGATTTTTTAATAGCGGACTTCACCCAACTCCTGTTCTTTGTTAAATTATTGTTGTGATTGGGCAACTCCCACTCTCATTATCATAATTATATTGATGTACTCGTTTTAGTTTATTTTTCGTTTATTATATACAAGATGTAATCATCCGTTTAAGAGATTGGGATTATTGTGAATTGTTAGTTAGAGTACGGCAACAAACACCTCATATAGCGTAACAACATAGGAATTCTTTATTCCAATCGATGCTCTATTGTATTTGTGTTCAATTGTTCCCAACTATGCCAAAAGTACCATATACACAAAAGGTTCGGTATTCTCGGCTTCAAGACCAAAAATTAAAAGATTGGCTACAAGTTATTGAAAGTACTTGTGGTCAAGTATCGAAATGCAAATTTAAGGAGCCACCACGCAGATTTGAAGAATCTTGGGATGTCAAAGAAGCATCTACAAAATAAAAAGGTAAGCCACTGTTTTTTATTGTTCAACTGCACCGAACAAAGTGCACTTCGGTCATAAAAAATGTATGGGCACGGAGATTCAAAAACAAGATTTTAAAGATCAACCATATAGCCTACTAATTGACCCATCTACGGATATTGCTGCACATAAATGCTTGGGTTTGGTTATCATCTATTACAGCAAACTACATAAAAAAGTAGTATCCACATATCTAGACCTTGCCGAATTGCCTGAATGTAATGCTGACGCTAACTTGGAAATTTAATAGCCATTGGTACAGATAATGCTTCAGTGATGGTTAGAGTAAATAACGGAGTCTTTACCAAATTGAAAAAAGAGATACATCTAGTTTTGATGCGCTGCTTGTGCCATTCTTTGCAATTGGCTGTGTCTGTTGCTGCAAAAGAATTTTTATCCAGAAAGAACCATGCACGTTTCTTATGGAACATGGGTTACGGGCAATTTTATTGAAACTTTCTAAAATAATATTTCCCAACAGCCTGATCAAGTCTCAATGGGCCCGAACCTTTAAAACCACCCCAACTCCCTAAAACCACCCTTAAAAATTGGAGAAACGCGTAACAGATTATATTGATGGATTGCCTAGACGAATTATTTTACTAGTGTAACTACCCAACACAATATTATACTCGAGGCTTTCATTCTCTACCACTCCCCCTCATTCTCCCCCCTCCCCTCAGGATCTTGTATAATGATTGTTTTGAATTCTGTGAGATAAAATAAATCATAAAAAGATTTCGTAACCCATAAGACATCGGTGAAACTATAATGCTCAGACCTCAATAAAGGGTGGTAATGTTAAGAAGATTCGGGGGGTTACTTGTGCTCAATTATACTTGTACACATGTGAGAGGCAAAGGGATTGACTTAAAATAATCAGTAAAATGACAGCGATTCTGTACTTCGCGGCCTTTAGTAGAAGGTAATGTTGCAAAATGGGCGGAGGGGGCATAAATATCGGGGTTTGAAGATGATGGACCAAGTGACGATAAGCAAAAGTGCACAACGAACTAGACTACAACTAGAACTAATAAGCTACGTAGCTCGCTTTGGTATGTCGGTGAGGGTGGAGGGGAGGGGGGAGAGTAAGAGGAAGTGGTAGAAAATGAAAGCCTCGAGCATAATATTGGGTTGGGTTGTTATAGACTACACTAGTAACATATTTCTGCTAGGCAATCCATCAATATAATCTGTTACGCGTTTCTCCCATCCTTAAGGCTGGTTTTGGGGGGTTGGGGGTTCTTTTAGAGCTTCGGGACTTTTGATCAGCCTCTTGAGAACTATTGTTTTGCAAAGTTTCAAAAAATTGGCCGGAACTCATAAGAAACGTGCGTGGTCGTTTGGAATTTTTAATTAGAGAAACATATGATTGGTTTCGTCGCTCTTTTTCAAGACAATTTCTTTATAAGGAATTATACAAAGCCAGCACCCCCTAAAAATTGTGCAAGCGTGCGAGATAAGGTGGTTGTCAATAGAGTCCGTCGTATCGAGAAAATACACGCAATGGCTAGAGCTAAAAACTCATTTTTCAATAGCTAAGGTTCATGAAAGATGTCACACGGCAGAGTTATTGCACTCTATGTATGCAAATGAGATGAATTACAGATATATTTCATTTTTATATCCAATCTTAATCGAAATAAATAGAGCCAATAAAATGTTTCAGTCAAATGATACAGACCACACCAAATTGTGTGGTGAGTTGACCAACCTGATACATATGGTTGTCAGCAAAGTTACAATGCCTACAAATACAGTCAACATTTTTACCCAAAATATTCGTGATTTCTTAGATCAAAGATATTATTTGGGATTCCGACTTGAAAACGAAATAGTTCAAATGAGAAAAAGAGGATTACCCCGGCAAGACGAAGAAATTATACAGAATCGGATCATACAAATAGTACGACTAATTGAAGAAATAAAAAAACCGATTACCGGAAAATTTTACATTGATGAAAACAATTTCCCGAATTAGAGTTGAACAAGCCCTTAATCACAACAAAGACAATTTAATTAACATAATGACCCAGTTCAACAACGGTGCAGAATTTATAGAAAAAGTTGATGATCAGTGGCGACAAATTCATTTACTGAAATGGAATGAAAGTAAAGACACGAAAAAATTTTGGTATGCAGTCATGAATTTCAAAGATGCTCAAGGGGACTCTAGATTTGAGGAATTAACGACTTTTGCGATTACTCTGTTAAAACTACTTCATTCAAAAGCCGATGTTGAGAGACTATTTAGCAGTATGACTCTAATAAAAAACAAGCAGTGGAACACAATGAAAATTAATCTCTTCACTGGTATAATAAGAGTACGCTGTGGTTTGAGGTTGGAAGGAAAATGCTGCAACACATATGAAATTCCAATAAACGGCATTACACAGATTGGTAGTAAACAAATGTACTCGTATCAACCTGACACGATGATGGTGTGGACGGAAATGGTTCATCTGAAGAAGACGATGTATTTTAGGATTTAGTTGTTAAATTTAATGTTTGTGGCTTTAACCTACTAGTTGTATGTAGATTTACTGTTAGTTAAAATTTAATTATTTAACAATAAGGACAACTTACTTACATACTTTTGTAAAAACTGAAAATTTACTTAGTGGAAAATTTAGCGATAACGAGAATAGGCCGTTTTTTTAGTGGTTTTCTGGTGGTTTTAGCACTAGATTTTAGTGGCGAGCGTGTGTTTAACTGTTGGCAACGCTGTGCGAGCTTATTGAAGTTTTTCCATATCGATGGATCGGACGACTGGCGAAAATGAAAGACCAGAAATTGATCAAATGAGTGCAGAGATGTTACAAAATGTTGTCGAAGCATGTCAGCACCGTCTATTTTTTGTCAAGGAATGAAAGGTGTCTAGTTTGTGCATATGACTTAAATTATAATTATTGTAAATATTGTTAATACCTTCAAACCTTATTTCTTTTTATAACAAAATTAATTATTCTCCAAAATAAACAATTGAAATCTTTTTTTCCTTATTACCAACATTCAAACTCATATATTGGTGAACAAAGAATTGAAAACCGTTTTTAACACTTTATCACACACTACCCCTTTATATTTTAATTTTTTTCGGGATAGTTACTTCCACAGGGGATTGAAGTGCTAGTTTCTTATATAAAAACTGAACTTATTCAGAATTTTTTTTACATTCATAAGTACCCAGAAACTGAAAGTATCTCTTACATTAAGACCTCACTGTATATAAAACAAAAAAGTTCAAATAGATACTCTTTTATTTAAAGGAAATGAAATATATGGTCGGTTAAAATAAATCAATTGTTATCATTTGAGATAAGAGAAATTCGAGTTAAAAAAAATAATAAAATGATCTATACAATTTTAAAATATAATATTGACATTGTAAGAATATGTTTCCAAAAAGTTTATGCAATTTTAATTCAGATAGGTAGATAATTTCAAAATTGGTTTCTTCATTCATTTAAATAGTGTAAATTTAATATAAATTCCGAAATATTCAGTTATTTAGTTATCCAGCTTGAAGGGAATAAAGGGCACAGAAAAGCGAGGAAATGAATTTTATATTGACAGGACAAAATTGGATGTTTATAATGAAGGACAATTTATTAGATATATTTGGAATTTGATATATAGAGAAGATATAGAAAAGAATGAGTAAAATTAATTGACGATTGGTTGTCAATAATAAGATTAATTTTGACTTGGTTTTTAAAAGATTGCAGGAAAAAGTGAAGCCAAAATTTTGTTTTAGAGAGGTTGTCGTAATAAACTCTCGAGAAGAGATAATAAAATTTGGAGATTTGTAAAGATTGATGGTTATTTGAAGAACTGATCACTGAATGTTATATTGAAAATATATCATCATAAAATGAGAGTTAAATAAAGGTAATAGTTTGTCAGTGTACATATGATCATAAGTCAGTAGAAAGAGTTAAATATATATGACGACCCCGCCATATCCTTATGCAAAATGGCTTTGAGTCAAATTACCTTAATCTATAGTATGATGTCTAGATCAAAAGTTCTTATGGGCGTGGAGTTTAAAATTGCTTAGTTCTTAATATAGGAGAGGTCAAAGTGTTGCTGTCTAAATTACTCTTGATAATACCTAAACTTTAACCCAACACCAAAAGGAAACACATATCGATAAAAATGAGTTGAAGTTTATTAAAAAATGTTTAGAATAATTAAACATAAATTAGTTGGATCTACGATAGGGCATAAAACTCATTTTAGGGCCCATCAGACAGGTTTGCAGTATGATTTTTTTTACTTGATTCATGTTGTTTTGTTAGTACAGAAGAAACCTTTCAAAGCATTTCTCGAGAGACTGCAGCGAAAAATGGAATTTAACAATGTTTGCTTTTATGCTTGCTTCATATGGAATATTGCTATTCTTACACATTCCTGGTAGTGTATAAACTAATTAAAGATGTAACTGACCGTCAAAGCAGTTTTGAAATTTGATATAAATTTTATGTAACCATACTTCACACTTTAGTCACTAAAGTCTTGTTGCAACTGAAGCCACATTTTGCCTATATGTTCCAATGAATTGACGAAATTGCAGGTACTGGAATAGAAAAAGCTCACACTAGGTGATTGGGATAACATTCTCACTACTCCCAGGACGTTATTGGTAGTCAGGTATAGTTGGTGCAAGAATTGTTTGCCTCTTCTATTTTGTCGAAACTTTGACATGGTAACAATATTTGTCATTTTTTCAAATGTAAATTATCCTCATGCAGAGTAAATGACAGTATCTGGCTTCAATAAGATGGTATACCTCCGCAGTTTACAAAAAGATTTTGAAAACTTTTTTCTGGGAGACTAGCAAACCAGGTTCAACATCGATACATGCTTGATTTTTTCTTGTGCCGTTGTTTAAAATTAAGTCTATGTAAACAGACCGCAGAATTTAGAAGAGCTAAGAAATCGAAAAATTAATGAAATAAGAAAGATTAAGCCTGAGGTCATTCGCAATGTATACGAAAAGTGTATGTATTCATAGTTTTGCTAGCTGCCAAAAAAAGCTGGTCTATTGAGCAGTTATGGTAACGTCTCCTTTATTTTTAACCGACTTCCAAAAAGGAGGAGGTTATCAATTCGTCCCGCATTTTTTCGCTTTTTTTTTTGTATGTATGTTACCTGATTTCTTCTCCTGTGGTGCACCATTTTGAAAGAATATGGTCTTGTTTAATAGAGTATATATCCGGATTGGTGAAACTTCAAATTTTGGAAAAGAATTCTATTAGTAAAGTGATAAAATTTATGAATGAACACATGCGTGCATGGAAATCGACCAATATCCCTAATATTTTAGTCGATTTTTCCTTATGGATGTGTATAGTTTTTTAACGTTTAATCTATTAAGGAAGATCCTTAGGTGATCTCATATACTTTTCTGCGACGTGCAACTTGCAGTTTTGCAGAAAATCGCCGAAAATTCCAAAATTCTTATCAAAAATTTCATCGAAATGCCATAACGGACATTTCCTCATAAATATTTTAATTCCAACGTAATAGTGCGGTAATTTTAGGCACTGGAAGTTTTAATTGCGAATTTGAAAATTTTCTATGTACATCTCAAGCATATAGGTAGTAAAGCATAGTATTTTCGGCTCCTTAAATCAATGAGTACCAAGCTCGTTTTGTTTGCAAAAAGTGTGGAGAGGTATTACTGTTACACACGGCGATAATAAAAAATGTAAAGAATGAACTAATTTATGGGCTAGCTCACAAGGAGTTATATACTATGGTTGAAATATAAAACGGATTTGACTCCGTAAATATGGGATGGATTCTACTCGGTCCTATAGAAGGCAGCTAACAAATTTATGCTTGTCCGTGGGCATTTGTATGTACAGGATGTTGTTACATAGGTTGGAGTGGAATTATCTATAGTTATACAGGGTTGTCAAAAAAAGTTGAAAAAAAGGTTACATGGCGTAGTCCATAAGGCATAAATATATTTTGGACTTATTAAGTCAACGCGTACTAGTACATTTTGTTCGTAAAGATTTACCTGTCAATTTAAATGAAAGTATCAATGTGTAATGTTGAGGCTTTCGATGTTACCTGGTTCTGTCTATTAAGGTTATACATACAAAATAAAAAATACAGAATGAAAACTACCTGAGTTCAATAATACTAAAAAGTTGAAAATAAAACATTTTAAAAATATATATAACCGACTTCTACCTATAACTAAAAAGCTAAAAATAATTATAACAAAATACAACTCTAGCAAATAAATAACACATTCAATGTTGTTAGATACCTACCCAGGAATTAAAAAATGTAAAGATTAAAAGGTGCTCATTCTGTACAAATTAATTACCTACCAATCTAGTATATTTTTGAAGTCGGTGCCAAGCAACAATCAAGTTTGATGAATTAGTAGATAAGTACGCAATGAAGGATTTTAGATTTGCTAACAAATCAATTAAATGCAAAGAGGATCTGATGTTTTGAACAAAATACATTGAATTCTTGACGTGAAAAGATGTTCATCCTGCAAAGACTAAATAATAATTGGTATAAGAAATTGTATTAGTTTTGCTGCTACGTGCGCTGATTAATAATATCAAATTTCAGAACTTAATAGCTGAAGAGCTAATTAAAAGGGTGATTCCAGATACTTAAGCAGACCTTTTTAGACATGCAGTTTTGGTAACTGAAATTGTTCCTTTAAAAGTACAAGCTGCCAGTGGTCATCCTTTTCTTAGTAGAACTGGAACAGCAATTTATCTAGATAGTTTTCTAAAATTATTGAAATTCTAAATAAAATAGTATGAAGGAACTCACCCAAGATAGGCAACATAAAGTTTGTACGTGTATAAATATATAGAACCTCCAATACAACGCTTCAAAAATATTTCATTTCTTGAACCATTCATTTTCCAACACTTTTCACATTTCCAGCCAATCTTGAAATGGCTAGTTCCGATAAAAGAGCTAATGTTTTCCCATGGGTGTTCGCTTATCTATGAGCCGTGCTTCAGATATCGCTATCCGAAATTCATCTCCGACTTTCATCTTCGTATTTCTCTCCCGAGGGTGGCAACATGAACGTTTCGCGTTCGATCATTCACGTTCATATTTCACAAAGGATTTCGAAATTCGCAACGTTCGAGCTTTTGTTCCAACTCTTACTGTACAGTTAAAATTGTTTCGGAACCGTACGTGTTAATTTGGTTTCTCGAGCTTTGTTTGATGCTTGCCTTTTGGAATTATCACTGAAGCGTGTGCTCTTTTGTTTTACATGTCGTTCTAATTACCAACGTTTATTCACAACTGAGGCCCAGAAGTGGTGTTCTTACATAATGATGTTTCTCTTGGTGAAACGGTAATATTTTGTGTCGAGGATTCGTGCCAAATTTACGAAAATCAAGAACTACGTAGATTAAAACAAACTTCATTACACGTAAGGTTTCATTAATTCGTGTAGTCATTCCCTTTAAGAAGATAAGTGATGTGAAATATGAGTGTGGTATTTAACACAGGTTGTTTAGATTTTGGATTAAACTGATTTAGCTGTTATCTTTAAAAACATATTAATGAACAAAGGTCTAAGGCTGTGTCCCACGTAAACGCGATATGCGCGGTGCGGGCAGTGCGTTACGTCAATGTGACAATTATAAACTTAAACTAAACGCTAAAACAAACCAATTAAACGATTCGACAACACAAAATCGCTACAACCGTACGAAGCTATTCGCCAGTAAGGACCAAATGATTTTTTTCTAATGCTTTTATACTTTGCGGCTGTCACTTTGATAAAACGCACCGCCCGCACCGCGCAAATCGCGTTTACGTGGGACACGGTCTTAGGGAGCATTCGATATGGGATGATACCTAAAAATCAAAACTTTCACACGACTATTATATCAATTATTTTCACGGTATTTTACAATTTTACTCCAGTCTCTTCTTTCTAAATTTTCCTGTCCATAGCTTCTTCAACCTCATTTTGCCATCTTTTCCTGACACTTCATCTTTTTCTAGTTTCCGGTCAATTATTCTCTTTGGCCATCTTCTGGGATCCACACGATGCACAAGGAAGTCATTTTGCATCTACTATATTTAATATGTTTGTCGATATTCCCATATTTTCTTTCACCATTTCGTTGCTATTTCTATCTTTGATAGTACTTCCACATGCACTTTTCTGTACATATATGCTGCCATTATATTCTGTTTTATTTGTCCTCTTGTTACCCATGGTTCAGCTCCGTAAGTTCTAATGTTTTCGACTATTGATTTATATAAATTATCTTTGTGTGATTTGTGATTTTTTTGTTCCAGATATTGAAATGAGTTGTCTGGTAGCTGCTCTCCCGTGTCATTATTACTTTGTACCTTTCAACTCTTTCGACCAGTTCTACTTGAAAATTGATATTCTCTGTTATTGAGGTATTAGTTGTAAGATCCCGTTACTTGTACTCCGTATTTAATTTCCTTAGGATATATGACATGTTGTCATAGTATTCAGACTGGGTTACTTGATCATTGAAGCAAACAGATATCGTCTTCAATCTCGACTCCCACTCTTCTAAATGTTAGTCTGCACTCAACTATATCTTGAAAAAAATTGGCACATGCTTTAGTCACATCCATATTTACGGGGAATTCTTGTCAAATTATATTATACGGACTAGACAACATGTATATTTATTTCTTTGATGTTCATTGTTTTCATTTAAGTCCAATAAATACCTGGTGCATTTCCAATCCACAATTCGTTCTTTTATGAAAAACGAATAATGTGTTGAACTACTAGTTCAAAACCGATTTTATTTTTTCTTTTATAATTAATATCCCGTTTTCTCCGTTTTTTAATTATTGATCCATACAATCTACAATTTACATATTTTGTAGTGATACTCAGTCCTCGGTAGTTTGCACAATGATTTAAGATATGTAGGAAGTTTCGGTATTCCATTCAACACTGAAACTCTTTCGTTTTTCATCATTGTGAGTGATTTCGTTATTTCGTCTACTAAAATAGTGTCTTGTTCGATAAAACTATAGCCAGATGAAGTATTCTCCCCTTCTTGCATTTCTACTGAACTATGTTTTGAATCCTGTCATTTCATTACTCTGGTAGTCATTTTAACTAACTCACTCATGAAAGAAAATAAGAAATCACAAAACTTCTAATGAAATAATACAAGCAATATATATATATATATATATATATATATATATATATATATATATATATATATATATATATATATATATATATATATCAGCTCAACAGGCCTAGTGGCGTGAGATCTTTCACTTTTCTTTTCCACTGATTTCGGTCCAATGCCTCCAGTCCCTGATTCCCACTTCCTCCAACTCTTTTACCACTTCCTCTAACCATTTTTTCCTAGGTCTTCCTCTTCTTCTTTTTACTCACTTGCAAATAGTACTCTTTTTCCCCGTCATTTAATACATCCAATATAATAGTAAAAATGGAACAAAATGTAAAACAAACTTCTGAGTGTATTACAAGAGCAAGAGAAGAATACCAACAAGTCAAGAAAACATTTGAAGTTTGCGAGATAAGACTCCTGGTCCAGGAAATATACAAATGGATCTATTCAAATATGGCGGCATGAAGATAATAAAATCTTTAGCGAAAATCTTTCATAAAATAGAAGAAAGCGACGACCTTTCTTAAGAAAAAATAGAAGAGATGGAGTAATCCTTGGGAAAGAATAAAATGGTTTCCGAAAAGAAAGATCATCTTTAGATAAATTCACTGCACTAGACAATTAGTAGGGAAGATTGAGAGAAATCAATAGAAACACACATGAACTCTATGGCCTAGAAAAGGCATATGGTAATGTACTAAGATGTAAGATATGGCACAAATGCGAAAAGAGAATATAAGAAAAAAAAGGATTAATGGAATTAATAAATCGTATAAAAATATTAGAGCAGAATAAACGTAACAACTACATAAAACCCATCGTAATAGAGCAACGCTTAAAACAATGGTGTGCTTTATCACTGTTGCTCTTCAATATGTACATTAAACAATGCCTGGAAACCTAGTACTTTCAATGCTTGGATATGAGATTTATGATAGATAAACAAACAATGTTTTCTTTATTATCAGCCGATGATCAACTGATATTTGCCAAAGATTATGAAGATATGTAGTTTATGTTGAGGAAACGAAGAGAGACCAATGGGTCGGAAGCTTCAATAAAACAGAATATATGCCCATCGGAGGGACTGCAGAAAACTTAGAAATAGAGGGCCAAGAGATAAAATCACATTTTATCACGAAATGAATTCTGATACCCAGGAGTTTCAAGATTGAAAAAATCTCGAAAAGTTAGTATAGATAAAATCATGTAATATTTTTAAATACCTGGAAACTACACTAAGTTGTACTGAAATCTGCGAGAAAAAGATCTCAATGAGGCTATATATGGGAAAAATTGCGACAAAAACGCTACATGAGCTGCTACGGACTGAGAACCTAAGCCAGACACAAAGAAACGTTTCTTCTACGATGCAGAAATGTGGCCAGTAACAGGAGTACTTCGAGTTAAGATAAGAATCGTAGAATGAGAATATATCAGTCCATATCAAAGACACTTGAACACTGAGTACTCTAATGGTATAGACTTGTTAAAATAATGTCAGAAAATAGGTGTGGGAAAAATAGACAATAATCGCCAATGATAAAAAGAAAAGAGGCCTACCTATTTTGATTGGAAAAAACCCAAAAAACCTGATGGCTGAAAAGGGACTAGAAATGGGAGACTGAGAAAATAAAGAGGGTAAAACACTGAGGAAAGAAAAAGAGAAGGAATCGATAAGAAGACAATTAGTTTTCTAGAAAATTTCAGCAAATTGCCCTTGCTACACTGAGATTTTCATTTACATGTTTTTCTAAATAAACAATAAAAATAAATTAATAATTTATTATTGTAAATAGTACTGTTGTAAACACTTGATGTGATATTTTCATGGGATTCAGTCATTCAAAACACAGATGCTAATGAATATTACGTTTCGAATTTATTTATGAACCAATAATGATAAGTAACATTTTTATAAAGCAAACCCTCCCTATCCAAAATTGTATAGGTCGTATATTGTTGGTAGATGCCAAGATTTCTCAAAAAGAGTTAAATTAAAGTATCTCAATATATTTGCTTCAATAGATTATTGACTATTATTATAAAAATAATCCACTATCCTTCACACATGTAATTTCTTTTCTCTCACTCTATAAAAGAAAGTAACAAAATTATACGGGCAAGTATATATTTTTGCTTTTAAGTGTATAGTGCTCTTTCAACAAATTCTAGTGCTTGTTTTATCAAATCTACAAGGTAACTAATTGAACTCCAAAGGTTTTCCTTCGAACTTACTTCACAAACCAGAAATATTTACTGCCAATTTGTTTAACTGCCCATAACCTAAAATTTCATAGTAAATTTTTTATATATTTAGTAAAGTCTCTTGTGCCTGCTATCCTAAATAAACAACGATAACTGAGTTTCCCAAAAGTGTTTGAGATTATGTGTACTACTTAATTTAATCACGTTCAGCCTAAACGACTAACATACCTTCAAAATGGCCTTAAATTTGAATAAATTACTCAATTTGATATGTTATCTATAAATTAGGGTAGTATAAGGACTTAAGCACAGTAAATAGGACAATATTTGAACTGAAGAGAATTTGCAATAGGGCTTCATGAAACATTATCAAAATAAAGAGGAAAATAATTTTTATGAAATATCAAATTGAGTTATTGGTACGGATCTAAATTGTCACAACTTATTCACAGTAAAAGAGAAGCAGATATAATAAAATATTCTAACACTTATTAGTCATGAATCTGTCAACGCTGCGACTATATGAATTAACAAAAATAATATCCCCCTTATTCCCATGTTATAAAATTGGTACAAAATGAAAAATTATTTTACAGTCTAGTTGATTTTATACCATTTCTCAAACGATTGTAACATTTATTCAGACTGTTATTGCACTAAAAACCAAACTTGTGCTTCAATTAAAAATCTAAGTGCTTAAAAAAATTACACTTAGAATGCATCTGGTACCTTCTTATTTGGCTCAGAAAATTTTCATAAGGTATAGAAATAGTACACCAAATTTGATTGAAACTGGCTCAGTGGGTCGCTTACAAGAATTTCGCAGCCCACAGTCTTGTAAGAAATAGCAAAAAATCTAATTTTTGTATAACTTAAAAATTAAAGTTATTTAAACGAAAAATTTGTCACATATTAAAGGGCTTTAGAACTTTTGGAACCCATTTCAATTTTTTGAAATTGGTCGATAGGGGGTGACTCAGTTATTTTAAAAACATTTTAACAATTTTAAAAGTTACTGAGCCGAGTTCAAGCAAATGTAAATTAGTAATTAATACTAGATTAATTCCTTTGACAAACTGTCAAAGAAATAGTGAAATAAAGTTTCAAGAAATACTGTTCTTAGTCTTTAAGATGTCCAATGGAAATAAAAATTATCTAGGTAACGTGTTAGTCCTATTAAACAACGCCAGGTTTTTAAAATGAAATGTAAAGATTGTGAAGCTGAAACAAAGTGGCAGAAGTATTAAATTCCGGTAAAAATAGCATAAAATGATAAATTGTTTAATACGAATAGCGCAAATATGTTATCACACTGTATAGCAAAAAGTGAATTTAGATGTACAAATAGAAATTGAAAATGTAAAACAACTACCTTCACAGAAAAAAATATCGACTAAATTTTATAAACTCCCCATAAAAAAATAAAGTTCTAGACTCTCAATAGCTCAGTAATAGTTTTGAGGAATATTACCATAATTCTTTTTCAATATTTTATTTCAATATATGTCAGATAATAATACACTCATAATTGTTTGATTTATGATTTGGTAGGATAAAAATCAAGAGCATAGCAAGTATGATTATATACTTCCATATAGAAATAAGTGCAGGATATGTTTCACAATCTTTTACTTATCAAGAATTAGCGATAAGGCCCAAAAATCTAATACATATATGTCGAATAATTTCCAACAATTACAAAATATAAATTTAAAAAAATTTGTTTCTGCCTTTGGGGTAGAATGTTTAGCTTCCACTCTTTCGTCAAGATAACACAGCCCCTCAAAAAAATTCATATATACGTAATTTTGGGGTCGCTAAATCTGAATCCGGGGTCGGTTTGACCTCATCAGGTCAGGTCCAAGGCCAAGCCAAGGTCAAATCTCCAAAATCTAATCAAAAATTCTGAAAAAGTTCATACATATGTTTTTTGGGTCGCTGGAATTAGCTTAAGTATTACTCCAAAGTCATACTGAAATATTTCTTATGTCAATGTCTTTTAAATCGCTGAAACCGAATTTTAGTTTATTTTTATTTTAAGTCAGTGTCGAGATCATTATGCAACCCAAAAAGCATATGTATGAATATTTTCAGATTTTTGAATAGATTTTGGAGATTACACCTTGGGTTGACCTTGAACCTGACCTGATGAGGTCAAACCAACCCCGGATTCGGACTCAGCGACCCCAAAAACACTTATATGAATTTTTTCAGATTAATTGATTAGATTATGGGAATTTGACCTTTGAATGACCTTGACCCTGACCTGATGAGGTTAAACTGACCCCTGATTCGGATTCAGCGGTCCCAAAAACATAAGCCTACATAGATCCGGTTCGATGCACAAGACTTTTTTTGTGGGGCTGTGTAATATAAAAGAAAACATGGCGGTCAAATTATGCATCTTCGCAGTTATTCTCTTATTTCTCTTTATTGGGACATTCTTTGAAGTCATATTTCATTGAATATTCCAATGTAACTCGTATTATTGTTCTAGATTCGTAGAAGAGATTTCAAAAATAACGTAACACATAATGTATGTTTTAGGATTCAACGTATCAAGGTGTAAACTTATTTTCGGAACAGTATTTAGGGCACAAGTTAAAGTTATTGAAAAATCAATAGCTTTTCAAGAACAACCTTCGTCGATTCGCTTTTTGAAACTCGATTTTATTATCATATTCATGTTGACAAGTCAAATATCTGGTGTGTAAACGACATTGTGTTCGTATAAAAAATAATGGTTGTAGGCGATAACTGACGGCAGATTGGTATACAAAATGGTAATCAATCACTTAGTCGGATCACTGCTGAGAAATCGCAATTCCATTTTCTCAGAGCTTTTTGTGTGCCACCGTTTTTGGCGTTGACTAATAGCTTTATTTTATTATCAGCATTCTTTTTACACTTTCAGCAGATACAAGGAATTGGAGCAACAAGAAATCAGTTTGCCGCCAATGAAAATAACATTTGTCTTAGCAAATATTGATGTATTGCCGTACTAGCTGAAAATGATATTTTAGAGAGAAAATATTTCTTTAATATAACATTATCTGATATGGTATTAGAAACTCTAACCGCTAGGTAATTATTCCAGTTTTAATATTTGACGAACAAGTTTCACATCTAAATTCCTAATTTTTTTTGATTTAAAGTAATTTATAGATTTGCGGTTTAACTATGCGAAAATTTTCTAAAAGTTCACCAAAATAATTCGTTCCGAAAAAAAAAGTTAATCCTAAACCTAAGGATCCATAAATTACATCAAATGCTTTTAAAAAACTCTAAACTTCTCCATGTCACATTTTGTCACATGTTCATTATATGCTAAGACATTTCAACAGATATAATTGTTTATCGTTAATACTGACTAGATAAGCAGCAAAAGCATCAGATAATTGATTTTGTGGGGTAAAAACTTTTATATTGTCACAAATGTGAGAGAAAGCTCACCCCAATATATGACATTATTTATGACCCTTAATTCTAATCCTCATATTATTGTAAATGTACATACAAGTTTGTTTGTTGGTTTGTTTTTGTATAAGACAATAGCTGAGAAACTGATAGAGGTGATTTTCGTATAAATATAGTTTATGACCCGAAGATCTTATCTTATCTTATTTCTTAGTGCTTAGGTATACTGCTGAATCAGATCTGGAAATTTATATATAAGGCATAAAGGTAGATATAAAAGAACTAAAAAGCGACTTTCAATCTATCAGTATTTTTTCAATATAGATATAATTAAACAACTAATCATAATGTGTAATGTGCTCCTGAAGATAATGTTCAAACCAAAAACTCAAATCACCTACTCCATTGAAATTTTGTCTGATTCTGCAAAATGAGGTTGCAGATAATTAACACAGAACACTTATGTTTTCGAGGGCGCAGATTACGAATCTGCAATTACTCTTTACAGCAAGCTTGCATTAAGGGGTGAAATGTCCCCAAAACACCCCCAAAAGAATGTGAAAAAAATAACTCGATTATCATGTTCCTAGTAAAACTTCACATCGAAAATATGCAATAAGTTAAACAAAATCAAGAAATTGTTGTGCAATTATTCAAGTTGTCAATTTAGTTTAATGTTTGGAATACAGGCAATATGTACACAGACACTTCATTCACAGAACATCTATTTATGTAACATTTTGGGATTTGTTTCTTGTATTTGGAACAAAATCGGAATATAAAAAGATAGCTTATAGTAGGTGTTTGCAATATATCTTCTTCTTCTTCCAAGAGTGTCCCTCTCGGGACGGGGGTTGGCTTCGATCTTTCGATCTTATTAGCCAGCTACAAGTTACAAAACATCTAAATCTAAATTCTCTATTTGACTAAAAATATTTTAATTAAATTGACGTTCGAAATAAAATAGGTAAATGAGAAAATGATTATCCAGAGTATGAACAAAACAATGTTCATAAGGCGAGGCAGCCTAGGGCATCCGGCATTATCGGTATTTCTAATACATACATTTCACTACCAGAGCGTCTTTGGCACTTTATATAAGAGTCTGTTGGACATCTTAGACAAAATGAAAAAGTCTAGGAGAGTTGGCTATCATTGCAAGGATTTTGTTTCACTACACCAATAACTTAACCCTAAGACGCGCACACACATGCGGCTGTCTCGCTATCTTAGCCGAAAGTCCTGAAATACATCTGAATTATCGGAGAAATATTCCTGTTATAATAATAATACTACTGAAATGATTCAGTTAATTTCGTTCCACTCTTTTAATAACATTCTATTTAAAACACATTTCAAATTCAAACACCAATATTGATGATTTTTTTCTATAGCAATAATTATCCACGTGAGTAATCTTCAAATATTTGATAGTTCTTTGTAATAAAATACTTTCTTTTGAACCGTAAATTTACAATTTCATCCACTATCTTCAATAACAAATGAATGTAAAAAAATTGTCGCCGGAAAAATATTCAAATAATAATAACTTCATGATCCACCACACCCCAAACACGTTATTAAAATATGAGCCATACTTTAGTATTCTGATTAGAAGCAATTCCGTTTGATAAAGCTTTATGATCAATTGGAGTATCTGCCACCATTTTGTGAGCCAGTTTTTAAATTATGAAAATTAATAAATAGCATTTGCCTATCTGGCTGAGATCAAAGTAATACAATTGCTTGTGCTGGAGTATAGAGAATCTTGTGTATCAATACACTCCGAAAATTATCTTGTGGGTGGTAACGATATATAGATTTTCTCAGAAATGAGCTTTTGCTTATCAGAAAACGAGAACATCTGGTTTCAACCCTGCGATTGTTGCTTGTGAAGTTATGTGAAACCAAAAGTCTGTGTGAACAGACCAACGAATTTACATAACTTTAAATAATCGAATGATTTATGAAATCGTGGTGAAATGAGAGTTAGTTAAGGGCATTTAGTGTAAGTGATTATAGTGAAATTTTGTTTGTCAAACATTTGTTAATTTAATTTACAGTTTACAATCATTTGTTCTTAATGTTTCAATATTGTCTCATTAAATCGCCTCAAATAAGGACAAGCGTATAAAATTTTAACAACTAGGAAAGGAAAATGACGGCTGGCTAAAATTAAAGAAATAAAATAGATCCTTCAGTACGGAATACTAGCCTTAAGTTTAGAAATGTGTAGAAAAATTAGAAAACCCGTTTAAGACTAAAACAATACAAATATGATCCTAGATAGTAACATTTTTTTAAAAGCAAATATAAAACTTTAACATTAGAAATTATGCAACCCAGTATATGTATTTTAATACTTTACCACGCATTATGCCAGTTTGTCCTCAAGATTACCTGAAACAGAAAATTAATATGAGTCTTCCAAAAATTGTTAAAAGTATGTGAACCTGTGGTAACTTTGAGAGTAAAAGAAAAGTATATACATATATTGTTCAATTAATTCAATTTAGTAAACGTATTTATTAACATTCATACTGCAACCATCTTACCAAATAAATTGTTGATATAAATTATTTAATATTATACAATTATATAACGCCATCTGAAGTATATGTTATTTTATCGTTTTGATTGTTGGCTTTATTCGTTTGAAAAATGCTTGAGCAAATTATTATTTGAATGATTGAGGAGGTAGAAGTCTATTTTGAGGCAATTTAAACAAAGTACAAATACTATATTTTGATTTTCGGTTATTTATCTTATCTAATTTCAGAAATTGTTTATGACTAATCAAACATATAAATTTAAATAGTTGCTAATACCCCCTTTGAAAACATTTATTTTGTTTCGATTCAAAGATTTGACATTCAAAAATATGAGTTAATAAATAAATTTAAAAGTTTTATCATATTTTTCATGTATATCTGAAGAAATTCCCATTCTAGCCGAATATTTCGTGGAAAAATTGCTAATTTCTAGGTATGAAAAAGTATTTAGCACTCCCTTTTCAGGATTCAACATCTATCTCAGGAAAGTCTATGTATTTTTTGATCTTTCATTCATCATTTTTGTTAAACTCTGAAGTGCTTATTCTCGTTCGTTATTCAGGACACTTGATTAACTGATCTCTTTATTTATCTCGCCATAATTTTACTAAGACTTTATTACTCACAGCCCGGTACTTAGAATTTAGAATAGTATCGATGTATGCAATATATATTCTGGTAAATTAATGTTGCTCTACCTATTATATACGACAGTGTTGTAACCTATACCACATACCTTCCATTGCTCGAATTAATTAATACGGTAAATCGATCAATTCTAATATAAATTTAGGTAAGTACATATGTTTTATGGTAATAAAATACGAGTACCATGGGATTCATCTAGGGGCGTTTAATGATTATTGGTTCGTAATAGCAAGTGTATTTTTGATTATTTATTTAAAAGCTTTTCTTTGTTAACATTTTTTTAGTATTTAGTGCAGTTTGTTAAATTTTAAAACTATGATTAACATAAATTGTTAAGAAATATCAAGGTTCAAGTCAAAAGATGTCCAAAAAGCAGCATCCAAATAATAAAATTTTGGAATATGCTGCTCAGTTTGTATGCACGCATGAGGTGCAGAAAATTGTCCACGTATTAATCCATATAGATTTTGATTGAATGCTTCTATTAAGAAGTCTTTTATCCCCATGCCTGAGTAATTCGGAAGGCAAATTGCGGCTACGGATAGGTTGACTAATTTATTTATAATTCTTTATGTCAAGTTTGTCTTCAATACTAACAATGATTAATACCAATAAGTAAGTAGTCAGCAATTTAAACAATAACATTATAAAAATTAATTATAAATATTAACATAAAGAAACAAATTATCTCATTAAAAAGATAATACATTAAAATCATATAGAGTTTGGTTAATCTTCACTTCTTAATGAGTGTAAAGTAGTTGGTAAAATGTTTGAAGGGCAAAAACATTTCATTTCATATAAACCAATATTCGTTTTTCACATTGTCCATTAATAATATAGGAAGTAAATAAGTAACTGAGTTTCCTGGGTAGAATGATATTTTGTGTAAGAGGTGATTTGCCGCTAATTAAGTGGTGTTCAATTTATAGTGATTTTAAGATTTACTTTTAGAATTTTCGACAAAAAAGTTGACAGCCAAAGCGCTGAATTAATCATTTTCTGACAACTTAAAAATGACCAATAATTCCCAATATGCTCACTAAGATCACTGATACCTTCGAAAATATAGTATCGATAGCTTTCTTGTAGTCTATGAAGTCCATGGAGAGTATTTGACATTCTGTGGTTGGACTGATAAATTTTCCTTGGGAGTATCAATGTCATCTAGTCAAAGTTGCGTTCTCTTCTAAAATGATCTCAGTAAATATATTTTACAATACCGTCAGTAGAATTATCAGTCCAAATTACTTCTTTGCTACCTTTCTTGTGAACCAATACTATGAGGGCCGCTTTTCCATTAATCCGGTATGTGTCTGGTTTTTATTTATTCTCTATAGATTTTTAACAAGGTGTTTCCTTGTTTCTTTACGTAGAGAAACTAGGAAACACGATCACATTTTTATGTTCTTTACCGCTGACTTCACTAGTTACACCAATAATTCAATGGTTTGTTCCAGGAGCGGATCCAGAAACGTGCTTCTGGGGGGGCAATTTCATGCTTCAGGGGGGGCGACCCTGTACTAAATTTACCAAAACATCGTTTTAAACTCATATTTCTTGGACTATTACATTAAAAAAGTCGTTATGTTGTTTAAACCCATAGAAATGACCTTCTTCTAGGATCTTGGAGTTAAGATTACCTCATTTTAATATTAAATTTAATAACTTTGAGGCTCTCGGTGGGGGCGATTGCCCCCATCGTCCCCCCCCTTGGATCCGCCCATGGTTTGTTCTTCAGTAATTTATATTTTCAAAGTTTCAAGGCTTTGTGTAGCGTCTAGTCTAATTTTGGAACCAAGTCTCCGTTATTCGAATGTTTATTGATTACATGACTTTTTTCTTAGCCTTCTTATTTGATTTTTAATTACAATAGTACCACGAGTTGTACTAGTTTCTTGTTGTAATTTGTCATGTTCCATACAATCTTCTTTTTTATGCTCTCGTACAGTTCCCTAGGTCCGACTTCTTGGATGTTTTTGCAATCCCCTCATTTCTGTAGAAAACCCTTTGCTTCCTAGCTTAGTTTGTTGGTATGATTTCGTTATTCTGTCCTCTCTCACATGTTAGGATTGTGGTCAATAGATGTGTGTTATTTTTTTCCTAAAGGTTCTCTTCTAGTAGTATTAAATACTGCTCAGAAATTTCTTTCATATTATCTTTACCTATATGTATGTGTTCTCCTGGTGAGTTTCAATCTTTACACTTGCGTATAAAGGACAACTTTTGCTCTGACAAGCCTATGATCGCTTCATGTCCTGACTGTATTTGACGTCTTCCGATCTTCTATGCTGAGATTATTTGATAGCACAAGTTTTTGGCTGACCCATTGGGAGCTTCTCAGGCCGACCTCTTATCGACATTTGTTTTAAAGAAGGAGTTGATATCTGTAATTATTGATAGTGCATGAATTGTTCCAATCCCTTCTCTTTCTTTTACTAAACCAAAGTGAAGGTGAGCATTAACACATACCGATGTTATTTTAGCTTCCTTTAATTCATTTGGCTAAGAAACTGTATGCGATTTTAAGACAATTGATCAACATAGAGCGTCTTCAATTAAATATGTTTTTTTCGACAATAAAAAAGAAAATGCCATATTAAGTCTACTGGCATAAGCATAAGCTTCGTGCGTGTCCTGAAATTAAACGTATTACAAAATCTTGAAAGGTTTATACGCATTATATGCAAAGCAATAAACATGTTAATGTCGTGTTTAAAACTTCTCATAACAATAACTGTCTCCTATAAATTACACCAACCTTCTTATAATGTAGATTTATGCCCGTAGCCTAAAAAAGGTTATTCCCTGCCTAAAATATTTCACATATTTCAATTTGATATTCAGGTTTGTAACGCTTGTATTATTGCAAGAACGTTCATTTCACGACACCCCTGCATCGGATTCAGGTCCCCTCTCGACAATAATTGTCCCATTCACCGAGTTGATGACTCCATCGATATTCAGCGAGTGTAACTCGCGATAAGAGA
The DNA here is from genome assembly GCA_034190945.1 of Octodonta nipae. Lineage (NCBI taxonomy): Eukaryota > Metazoa > Arthropoda > Insecta > Coleoptera > Chrysomelidae > Octodonta > Octodonta nipae. The sequence goes on from CM067218.1 coordinate 134,240,424, forward strand.
GCGAATTGCAATTGTAGTTTATTTGAAACCGAGGTACTTACCTGACTTAAACGTTTTCTGAATTTATTAAACGTTATTTTTTTATATTATAAATAAAAACTTTATAACACAGACATTGCTTATATATAAATGAGGAAGATATTTCCTGAGAAAAGTTTTGCAACCAGGAGAGGCAGATTTGAGGTAAGGAAAATATCATGCCTTCTTCTCCTGTGTAAATTTATCACATCTTAGGAGTTGGGAAGTGATAGTTCCCTTAATCAATAGTTTTCCTTTATGACAGTTAAGTTCCAGTTTTTCTTTCGTTAGATTATTTATAGTTTTTTTTATAACGATATATTTCCCATTTTACCACCTCATTAGTCCATCATTTTGATTTAAATGTTATTTATTTTCATTATTTATATTAATAAGCTACAAGACATGCCAAACACATCACTTCTTGTACTCAAGTATATTTGGTTGCATCCGTATTGACATACGCGATTATTTTTTTAGGGTTCCGTATAGTATATAATATAAGGATACCCTGATAATATCACTCCGGATTTCTCCCTCTTTCACATTACAGCAATTTTCTCTTAAACGACTGGACGGAAAGGGTTGAAATTTAGTATCAGTGTATAGTTTGGTGATACGATTTTTGAAAAAATTAGAGATGTAGAGCCTCACCTGAGTTTTACTGGAAAAATACGGAGAAACCCCTAATATTAATTTTGGAGGGCAAATTACAGAATTAATTGAAAAATATAAAATTAAAATTGTTTCTATCTCATCATGTAATACTTCAAATGAAAGGGCTCATTATGAGGAATACAAATATATATTTTTTATGTTTTTTAAAATTAGTTGTTCAAAAGATATTAACAAAAATATATAAAAAAATCTCATTTCCCGCTTTATTTCCGAAATCATACTACCCAAAATTGTGGGGCATACTTGAAATTTATAAGAAAAATTAGGAGAAAATCCCCATATTAATTTTGGGGGCAATTTATAGAATTAAATGGAAAATAAAAATTCAGTTTTCAAACGCATCATATAATATATCAAATAAAAGGCTCATTATGTGAATTACAAATATACCATATTTTTAAATCATTTGTTTAAAAGATATTAACAAAAATATTAAACATCGACTTAATTCCCAATTTAGAAACTACACTATCTAAAATTTTGAAAACTATATTTTATTTGTATTTTTAAATAATTGGTCTACCAGATTTAATAATTTATTATTTAAAACTTGACCTATTTTCCCTTTATCTTCCAATCTATAGAGCTCCAATATTCAGATAGTAGATTATAAACGGCTTCCCTGAGAGTTTATTAGTGAAATAAAACTCTAATGTTAATTTTGAGGGCCAAGTTAGGACATCAAATACATATGTATTTGTATAAAAATCAAGCGAATCACGAAGCAGATAAAATAAAAAGTCTATATGTTTAAAATGAAAGTGTATATTTTTTATAAATTTAAAACGCTTCCCGATATTAGGGTAAATATAAAAAAATACACTCATTCCTTGCTTGTCTGAAACTGGAATATTAGAATCTTGAAGGTGGCACGGAACCCTTAGTATGCGGGCCCAACTCGCACTTGACCAAATTATTTTTATTTAAAAATGATTTTAAATGGACAAATATTGACAAATATTATGAGAGTTTCTTGATAATTGAAGTGGTAACTCAATAACACAGCATACATAACATGTAAAAAAATTGACGTCGTTAGTACAAATTACTAGTACTATTTACATTATTTAAAAAAAGTAATATAAACTGAAAAAGTTGTTGAAGTTTTGAAGACCCTTTCATAAAACTGTCAAACATTTGAATTTTACATTTAAGAATTGTGCCTTTTTTCAGTTTCTTATCCATTGACAACGAAGTCTGACCTAGACCCCAAAACGTTTGGAAATATAAAGCAATTTTCGTGACTTGAAGTGTTATTTCCCAAACAGTGCTGAAACATTGAAAAATAAGCCACAAATATGCTTCAGAAAACATCAAGTTATATGCAACCAAACATACTCGTAGATAACAAGAGGTCATATGTGATAGTTGTTTATAATTTTACGGTTAAAATGAAAATTATGGACCTGACGATGAAGAATGAAAATTTAATAAATTAAAACCGTTTTCACAATAAAATTAAAAAAGTATAATAAAAAATCTAACAAAAAATTAATAGACATTCACTGACGAAACAGAGAACGATTGATTCATTATCACTTTGCAATTGCTTAAATAAGGTGCTAAATTTGCAGTGCTGCTTTGTGCATTTAGTGCACAGTTATTTAAGTGGTACTTTTACCACTTATTAAAATGATTAAGTAACTAAACAAAAATAATAATCAGAGTTAATCAAAACATTGTAAAACTAAGAATTGTACTTTGATTAATCAATATATTCTGCAAACGATAAACTCTTATTTCACTTATGGCAGACTCATGAAAGCAATATTTGACATTACTAACATATTGCTGCAATTCATTCTATTCTTGGGGTAAAATGAAATGGACAATTTCGGTTACATTAAAAAAATAAAAATGCCAACGAACATTGCGAGGGGTAAATACGGATTGACAAAATTGTAAACAACAATATTTCTCCTAACCGAATGTACTGTTTTCATTAAAAATATGTGCACTCTCACTGAAGAAGAAATCAATGAAACTGGCAAACAATCAATACAAGGTGCACTCAAAAAAAAGATTTGCTGCACTAACTGGAGCTTTGCCATTGGCTAGAAGAGGATTTTAACTGGATCTGTACTTGGAAGACTGGTGTCCTATATCGTGGCTACCGAATTCAAAACTGCAGTTGAAGTTTACAGAGAAATGCCACAACCTTAATTAAACAATAAATAATCGCCGATACAACATAAACATATGCAACTATTTTTTACTGCTGACAACAGAACAAACATCCGATCTGGTTAACAAAGTACATATATGTTTAGATATCTTTGCTGACACAATAAAGATAAAATCGCACGAATCAGAAAAAAACCACTATCGAAATTGCGGTTCATTCTTGAACCAGCCCCGCAACAATTAGTTAAATTATACAACAAGAAAAATAGTGTTTCTAAATTTGTCAACTACGACTTGCTAAGTTATAAACGTCATGTCTAAAATTACACGATCAATAGAACTTATTTCTCACAAGATATTCTATAATAATTGTTTCCGCTTTTCAGCATTTCGCATTTCCTATCGAATTGTTACAATACTTCGTGTACCGCAACTTGCTCATTTAGCACCCTCGCGATTTCATGCTCTATTTCGCCTCTATTATTCAGCTTCGCAGCGGCAGCCTCAGACAGGAGGAAATATACTTAAGGCAAGACTTTGCAGTTTTGTAGTTTCCACACGCAGCTGTCGCACGTTTCATTTCTTATGCTACATTAGAGTTTTCCCTTTATTGGTTAAATGAGTAGCAAAAAAAAGTAATGTTACAGTGATGATTTTGATGTTTGATGAAACGAAACGTTTAGAAGGAAGCCGGAATTCAGAAAATAACTATCATAAAAAATAATCACAAGAAGATCTAAATATGTTAAATAAAACTGAATTGGGAATTGAAATGCGGAGATTGATTCGTGAAACCATATTAGTGTATTTTCTGAAATGTACATTAGTCGACCAAAGAGCAGTTATAAAATATTGGCAGAAAAGGCAAGACGCTTAGTAAAATTCATCAAGACATTACGTCAACAAGTCAACTATGGTAGATTTGTATTATAAGATTTTGCATTCTAACATTGCTATCGCTAGATGAGTAACTTATCTTGTCACGTAATTGAATTGAATTGAGGAGTGTATGGTGTATTATGAGTGCAGTATGTAGCCGATGGGAGATGGTGAAAGCATATTTCTGGCGCTGCAAAATTGGGATACATTGATTAAGAGAGAAAAATATGGTACACTTAGTAAGGGTAGTAAGCACATAGTGAGTAACAAACTCTCCTGAAAACCTAAAATTACTGGCAGTACCCCAACAAAGCCTGGATGGAGAGAAGGATAAAAGTTACAGAGGAACAGCCTAGAAAGAAAATTAGCTGGCAATGGTTTTAAAACAACCGAAAATAGATTTTGCTTCTATAACAAAAACCAAGAATAAACTATATATGAACTATGCAGTTATAAACGAAAGGATACTTATAATGAAATGAAAATGGAAATAATAGCCGTATGTGTGTCTGAAGAAGGAAAACTTGGGTGACATTTTTTATGAGCACTTGCAAGGAACAGTGCAGGTAAACCAAGGCTGATTGTAAATAGAGATTCTAACGTCAAAACCTAACAATTCCAAGCGCAACTGAAAGGCAAACTGTTGAGAGACTTCGTTGTTATTAATAGCTTGAAAATAACAAATGGTCGTGTCAAGAAAAAAGACATACAGAAATTAACTTCGCCACAGCCAGTATAGAAATAAAAAAAACATGACAACAGAGAGAATGACAAAACTAAAGAAATGCGAAATAACAAAAGCAGACGAAGCAATATCGTCTGAATAACAGTAAATTGAAAATAAAGACAAATGAGGCTCACCAAAAATTTATAAACAACTTAATGAATAAATTCTAAAGACTACAAACAGAATAATAAACCTTGCCAATTACTGGCCACGCACACGAGATAATTCATAAGTACATTGAAAATATACTCGTGGAAGACAATTTATACCATACAAAGTTACAAAGACACTTAGAAAAATAAACTACTGAATAACAATATAGACGAAAAAGAATGCATGGCACATTACATAGATTTATAGTACGCTGATAAAGCAGAAATTGCAATAGATAACACTCTTTTCGAGGTCTTACATCTCGCGTCTTCAAATAGAGAGATAGAGAGACTATGTAAAAATACATTATACAAAAATACATGAACTAATGGAGGAGCTTAAATATACCAAAAACAGGAAAGCTATAGACTTGGGTTTATTGTACGCAGACCTGTGGAAGTATAGCGGAATGCTTCTACTGTAACTGTTTAATATGAGCTGTTAACAATGTAAAACTCCTAACGTTTGTCAAAAGACAAAACCTACTGTCCAAATCCAAACTGTACAGGTATAGCGCTTGTATCCACTGCTAATAAAGAATACTGAATAATACGCCCAAAAGTAACACGCAAGCAACCACAGAAGAACACATGCGATTGAAAAACGTCTAAAATTAATCAACAAGACACATAAAGTTTTGGTAAACAGAACTATATTCTGGTCAATCATGGAACGCAGAGGCTATCTTAAATGCCTTTAAACGTCAATAATAGTTTAACTGACATCAAAGGTTACATTTCCAATGCCATTAAAACTAACCGAGGTGTTAGCCAGAACCCTGTAAAGTATATACATAGACGGCATTAGGCATACATTGTGGAAGTAGTTCAACAAAGCAATATTTCCGTACAAGAATATTCTATTCAAGTCGCTGTAATACTAATTAATGCCGGATTCCCAATATGAACCCCAAAAAAGTATCTTCAAATTAACAACATCTGTGAGTAAATAGTCATGAGAATATCTAGTACTCTCTTCTGATGTCTAACATTGCATCTGCCGTTAACATATGTGGGTATATGTGGAAAAGACGTAAATATGTATTTCAGGGACTCAGATCCACAAAGAACAAATATAGTTTTAAATGAAAACATCTTAGAACAGTTTAAACACTCTAATTACTTGGGCTGCGACTTGACCTACGCAAATAATAATGACTTAGATTACAACCTGATTAAGTTTACACATATGTGCGGGACAATTAATAGAACACTGAAAAATGAAACTCGGAAGTGCCATAATTCGACAGAGAAATGAATTAAAGATTATCAACTTAAACAAACTTAAAGTTATTAATTATAGTGGCCGAGGCATAAAAAGCGTTGGCGAAGTAGTCTAATTCTTGAAGCGAAGAACAAAAAGAAGATTAGTATTTGGAGATGGAATTCTATGTATTTGTAAGGATTCGCCGAAAATGTATCAAAACAACAACAAAAAATTGCTGGCAAGTTTTACCATTGATGAATGGTGGGTTCCCCATTAGGATCCCCAAAAAAACTACAAAGCATAAGGAATTAACCCCACCTTGTAGAGGTTAATTATATAATTATCCGCAAGCAAAATACAAAGCAAAGGCTGGAAACATAAGGAATTATCTCAACCTTGTTGGGGTTAATTATATAATTATACGCTGTCAATAATGGAGATTTCCGCGACTATTAAGAATGTTGGGCTAACAAATATCGAATATATTTATCTACAATTCATTCATATTTCTTTCCGGATACGTAAATATTAATATGATAACAGAAATGTTTCCAATAAATTAAAAATATTACGGGCTAGTCATTCAGAGAATCGAAAAGGAAACCCAATAAAACAATTAAAAAAATTAAACCGACTTCCATCTATAACTAAAAAGATGAAAATAATTATAACAAAATACAACTCTAGCAAATAAATAACACATTCAATGTTGTTAGGTACCTACCCAGGAAGTAAAAAATATTAACATTAAAAGGTGCTCATTCTGTACAAATTAATTACCTACCAATCTAGTATGTTTTTGAAGTCGGTGCCAAGCAAATCTAACATCCTTCATTGCGTACTTATCTACTACTTCATCAAACTTGATTGTTACTTGTCACCGACTTCAAAAATATACTAGATTGGTAAGTAATTAATTTGTACAGAATGAGCAGCTTTTAATGTTTACATTTTTTACTTTTTGGGTAGATACCTAACAACATTTAATGTGTTATTTATTTGCTAGCGGTGTATTTAGTTATAATTATTTTCAGCTTTTTAGTTATAGGTGGAAGTTTGTTATATATTTTTTAATGTTTTATTTTCAACTTTTTAGTTTTTTTGAACTCAGGTAGTTTTTATTCTTTGTTTTTTATTTTGTATGTATAACCTCAAGACCAGGTAACATCGAAAGCCCCCCCTCAACATTATACAATGATACATTTTCATTTAAACTGACAGGTAAAAGTTTACGAACAAAATGTATTAGTACGCGTGGCTTAATAAGTCCAAAATATGTTTATGCCTTATGACAACCCTGTATAACTATAAGTAATTCCACTCCACCTTATGTACCAACCATTCTGTACATACGGCTGCCTACGGACAACCATAAATTTGTTAGCTGCCTTCTGAAAACTATATGATTGAGTAGAATCCATCCCATATTTACGGAGTCAAATCCGTCCTATATTTCAACCATCGTATACTACTTGTGAGCTACGCCATAAATTATTTCATTTTTAACATTTTGTATTATCACCGTGCATAACATTAATTCCTTTCCTCACTACATGCAACTTCTTATGGGCTACAAAATCAATAATTTTTTAATCACACTCTATAAATATAATTCAAATCCAGCATATAGTTCAATCAACCTGTATATGAAGTGTTTATGTCCACAGCATATAACGGTTTTTTAATCACCCTATATAATTTTAATTCCACATTTTGTTCAACATTTTTATACCACCAAACGTCCATCTCACCTTATATTCCAACCATCCTGTATATACGGCTGCCTATGGACCACCACTGCCTTCTGTAACTATCATTCTACTCCGTCCTATATGTCAATCATCATATATATGCAACTCCCTCTATAACTTTACTTTGAGATTTTGTTTGCTATAACTAAACACCCTGTGTATAATCGCACCAAATAGCAGTTTAGAGTTTGATATGTGTTGTCACTGAATTTTCTATTAGGACGGGAGAATTTGATACCAAAAGCACCGTCCTCGCAATATGGAAAACTTTTCATTTAGATAGGTATTTGCCTGGTATACAAACAAAACGAGCTTGGTACTCATTGATTTAAGAAGCCGAAAATACTCTATGCTTGAGATGTAAATAGAAAATTTTCAAATTCGTAATCAAAACTTCCAGTGCTTACAATTCTCACAATTACGTTGGAATTAAAATATCTAAAGCGAAATGGCCGTTACGTCAGTTCGATGAAAGTTCTGATAAGAATATTGGAATTTTCGGCGATTTTCTGCAAAACTGCAACGTCACAGAAAAGTATATGAGATCACCTAGGGATCTTCCTTAATAAATTAAACATTAAAAACTATACACAATCAAGGAGTTTTTGAAAAATCTACCAATATGTTAGGATATTATAAATAAAGACAATTTGAGAATTCTAAAATTTGTGAACGTAAGATAGAATTTGACAATTTCATAATACTACACAAAGAAGAAAAGAACACTAAGCTAAAATTTAAATATTATGTTATTTCTGTTAAATGAGAACGATTGCATTCCGTAGAATGCTATTGTATCTGGTTGCCTATATTTAAGGAGGAAATATAATAAGTGTCATCTCCTTTTGAGGTTTTTCCTAGGTTGCCCTTTATGACGTTAATCGAAGTACTGATCAACAAAATTTTGTGATCGCATTCTTGGCGAATACGAATACGAATATTACATCAAAGTCAGCCTATTAGCACCACATATAAATTCTGAAGACAACTCTTTCAAGTTCTTCCATCTTGAAAGCAGTTTGACGATTATATATTTGAAATTTTCTGTAATACCCTGTATATTGAAAACATATCACATTTCCTTAGTTATATCATGTAAAAACGATAGCTATCAACTCCAAATTTATATCTTAGTCAGATTTTAATACCATTGACAGTGAAGATTCGGATTTAATACCATTTACAACGAAGTCAGAATAGGACTGATACGTTTATATTTTTTAATATACAGTTAGTATACAGCCTAGCAGGTGTTTTACGGTTCTTTTAAGTACTTTTTAAAATACAAAATTTACGACGTAGCAAATGTGCCACATATATAATATTGCAGTTTACTTCCGCCTCCTTTATTTCTAGTTTAACTCTGCAATAAAATATTTCATCTTTACTGGTGCAGATGCGAAACATAAATTCTTGCTGCACAATTGTACAATCTCAGCATTTGTCAGACGAATGACATTTTATATCTATAAGAGAATAACGAAATGGTTACGGAACTGATAAACCGCAAAGTATCGCTCAATTGTGTTAAAGCTCAAATTACCGTTTTTATGACCAACATATCTCTTGGTGCGAATGAACAAATTGAATTATTATTGATCTCATATGCTCCGTTCGTTATTGCAAAGCTTGGTTGTATGCCCCCAATGTATTGTTTCTGTGCTAGTTTTAGACCTAAAGATCACGTAAAATTGAAATAAAAACGTAATTAACTAAATGTGTTTAAACAGTCATTTTACATTATTTCATTACACAAAGATACATTTGCATATTCGTGGTAATCGTTTACGTTTAAAACAAATTGCCATGTTGAATATAACAAAAAAATAATAATTGTTGTTTATGCACTCATTTATTTTATGGAGCACTGATAGAATTACATGGATTATAAATATGAGGGTGGTCTATTTGGATCGACTGGCTCCCTATCATAGAGAAAAGTATTAGACATACGACTGGAACAGGTTTAGTCTAAGTAAAGTAGTGTGTTATAAATTACGAATTTTTGGTATGGGAATAAAAAAGATTTATTTTCAGTACAAAGATTGTTTTCGACTCCACAGGAAAATTATAATGGTAGCAAAACAACTAATTCATTAATTCGTGTTTTAAAAGAATTAAATATTTGGGCAAAAGTCATAACTTACAAAACTTATATAGTTTCACACTTTTACTACTGTTCAACAGATTTGTTATAAATGATTCTGAAATTGAGATGTTATAGAAATAAATATAGAAAATAATAAGAAAATAAACAATGTTTTACGTACTATTTTATGATGCAATAAATAAGCACTTAGAACTCATATGGGGTCGTTCATAGAATATATTCGCATACTGGGGGGTAGAGGGGTCATAAATAGTTTGATGGAATGTGACAAGGATGATGGGGGTGGGGTCTAAGGAAATCTGACGTTCACAATACATTAAAAAATTCAACTTTAATTTTTCTCTCGATTATTTCTATTTAATGTGCTATATGTAATCATCACTTAGGAGTTAACCAATACAGACTCTTTACATTTCTTAATTTTATGTTCGTTATTAAGTATGCTATTCAGTTGGCGTTAGCATTTTCTAGATTCAACAGTTAAGCTTTTCGAAAATGGCATCTGTGAGAAGTTATAAGAAAATTTATTTAACACTGACAAAAAATGTTATCTAAAACAAAGAGATTAAAAAAGTTATACTCAAAAGGAAGGAACAGATAACGTAGATTCGCTGAGCTCGAGAGCTGCTCTGTCGAGAGCTACTATGCTTATTGGGAGATCAAAGCAGAACAGATAGGTGACGATGAGGTAAATTCTACTGACGAAAACAAAGAAGATACTCTAAGATCTTTATTATAGATATTTATTCGTTATATTAATATTTCGGTACATTAGTTGCAATGTATCCAGTATAGGGGGCCCTAACATTTGTCACGTTTATAGTGGTGTGACGCAACATGACAAAGAGGGAGAAAAATTAATTTATTTTAAGTAAGACAAATAATAACTTACAACACAATGTTATTTGTATAAAAAGTGTTAAACAATCTGTTAACAAAACACCCCCTTTATAGTTGTAAATTTGTTAAAGATATCCATGAACATACTACCAGATCAAGATATAAACACAATCTTCAATCAAAATACTTTACTTTCGTTATTCATGATAAATATAAATATATTTTATATAGTGTACTAGTCAAGTGCTATTAATTAGGATTATCCAGACTTGACCATACAATGTATGGCATCACACTCCCTCTAAGGCACGCTATGAGTGCCTTTAGGGGAAAATTCACTAAACCCAGATATCCTAGATATCAAAAGGGTTTAGCTCTGTGGGAGCCCTTGCCAGGTTTTCAGGCCCGTGGTTGGAGTCATGGCGGCAGTTTCCCATGAATTTCCTGACCGTCCGGGCTGTCCCTAACAGGACGGCTTTTTGCATTTGTTTGTAAAGAAGTTCGTCCAGACCGAGGTATTTTAAATTGTTTAATAGATGTTTTGGGACTAGTCCTGTCGTTGACATAACAATTGGTACAGTTCGTGTCTTGTTCATGTTCCACTGAGTCTTTATTTGAAATTCCAAATCTCTATATTTGGTTATTTTCTCAGCCTGCTTGATATTTATATTATTGTTGTTAGGAATTGCTTTGTAAATTAAAGTTGTTTTCCGGGAGACTTTATGTACCAAAACCATATCTGGTCTATTGTGAGCAACAGACCGATCGGTCAGTATCATGCGGTCCCAGTACAGCTTGTAGTTGTTATTTTCTAAAACAGATTCTGGTATATATTGATAGTATGGTAATCTTACCGACTGTGATAATTCAAGTTTCAGTGCTAGTTCCTGGTGAAGTATTTTTGCCACATCATCGTGTCGTTCTTTGTATTCAGTTGCAGCGAACGCTTGACAACCTCCTGTGATATGCTGGATAGATTCAGATGTTTGGCAACCGTACCTGCATCTATCATTGTTAATAGAAGGGTCTTAAACGATGTACTTTAGGTAGTTCTTAGTTGGAATTACTTGATCTTGGATTGCCAGCATATAGCCTTCCGTTTCAGGAAACATATGACCAGAGATCAACCAGTACTTCGACGCAGCACTGTCGACATAATCTTGGTTGACGTCATTTATATGTCTTCCATGAAGGGACTTCTCTTTCTTTTTGAGCAGTTCCTGATCTGTGGTCTGGTGGTGTAATTTGACATGTTGTTGTGTCAGTCGCACATGACTCTGTGTAGATCAGAAAAATCTGCGAGTTTCTGGAAATGACTGCGCAAAATGGAAATTTGTTGATTTAATAGTTTGCTTAGATCAATTTTCTTCCTCCTTCATACCGTGGCAAAGTTGTACGTTCGACAGAGCTCTTTGGGTGGTGATTTTGAGCTTTTGTTAGTAAAACTCGGACTTTTCGTTGTAATTGTTCAATGTCAGTCTTGCACCAATTAACTATACCGAAAGAGTAACTGAGCACTGAATACGCATAGGTGTTAATAGCCTGAAACATATTTTTACTGTTTAGTTGGTTTTCAACAGTCGTCTTACCCTTATATAAAACTCTGCTGTTATCTCCTTTTTCATAGTCAAATGATCAATACGTTGAGCCTGCTTTATTCCAAGGTATTTATAAGTATGACCTTCCCCCATAGATTCAATTGAGGTGCCATCTCCCATTTCGAAGTGCCCCTGCTGTATTTTGCCTTTAACTATATTAATAATTCGGTATTTGTCTAGGTCAAATTTCATATGGATGTCACTAGAGAACCCTTCTACTATTTTAAGCATATCATGCAGTTGTTGTTTCGTAGCTGCCATCAACTTTAAGTCGTCCATGTATAACAAATGGTTTATCTTTAATGCTTATACGTTGTTGTGTTTGAGACTGAACCCAAAATTAGTCGAGTTAATTTTTTTTTGAGAGAGGGTTGTTGGCAAGGCAGAACCACAGCGGGCTAAGAGAGTCTCCCTGGAATATACCCCTTTTGATTGGATTGGGGTCAGTTTGTATCGAACAGTTGGCTTCATTCAGTGAGATTTTGGTTTGCCGGGTGGACATGGCATATTATAAAAAGTTAATAATACAATTATTCACTTTATAGAGTTTCAGTACCTTAATGAGCCAATCATGTGGAACTGAATCAAAGGCCTTTTTGTAGTCCACATATTCCATGCAGAGATTTCGACGTTTAGCGTGGGCTTGATTGCAGAAAACGGAATCAATTATCAATTGTTCTTTGCAGCCCATCGAATTTTTCGCGCATCCCTTTTGTTGTTGAGTAATTATGCTGTTCAGCTCACAATGTTTGAAAATGCGATGCACGATGTTATGAGTTTGTATAAGGTTGGAAGGCAAGTGATTGGTCGGTACTTTGCTGGGTCCTGTGCACATGACTTTTAAAGTGAAACTTTTTTTCCATCACTACAAATTTTTCCGTCCGCCTTCAAGCATGTTATATTACAGACCCTTCATTCATTACGACAGCGATCGCCTTTGTATATCGGATTTTGGTATTTTAAAATTTAAATTGTTGGTTAAATAGATTATGACTGAGCATGCAAATTTTCAACAAATGATTTTTTTTAATAGAACTGTGTTGTATACATATTTTCGATCTTAACCCCAATATAAAGTCTTTATTTTAGGTAAACAGGTAATCTGTTTCAGTTATATTCGAATATATTCGATAAGCATTTATTATATGGCCACCGAATGGCTGTATAGCCCTTATTGACTTCGAATATTGAATGCCCGAATAATATTTGAATTAACCATTATCAATCTGTTTTAAGTTATGTGTATAGCTCTTATTATTCAAATTATAAATAGGTTTATATACTGTTTACCGTTGTTTTCGGTAAATAAATGTAAATCATGCAGACCATGTAAAACCACTCAATGTCATTTTTTAAATATACCGTACAGTATTTAGCTTAGAGAAAAAATCATGGAAAAAATTTATAGGAAATTCAAATTCCCTACAAAAAGGGTTTGATTTAATTATTCATATTCATATTGTTAGGAAATTTACCCAAAGCCGATCCTGTTTCATTTCAGTATGATAACAATCGCTTTGAGATAAAAAATGGTTCTCGAAAAGACTCGACCGCTGTAGGAGTGATGGCTGATTTTACTGGAGAATTCGACGCTGGTTTTATAAAGGAAGCAGGCCACGATCGTGAGTTGAGTTGATGGGGCGAAGAGCTTATTATATAAAATTGTTATTGTGATATTTGAATCAGCTGTTTTATATTCGATGTAAATAAAAGTTTCTAGAAAAGTGAAAGTGAATATTAGTTTTATAATTTTAAATTGAACCCACGGACTTTACAACAATATTTTCCCTGAAATTTAAATGACCAGTCTGTTGAGAATTTCCTGACAAATATTCTGTAGAAAGTTTAATTTTTAGTGTTTTTTTCATCAAAAGGAAGCTTTTTAGGAGGCGTCTCCACTTTATGATTAGATATAATTGTTATTCTAGACACATTTTGATTATTGTATTCTGTTTTCCCCATAAAACACCTGCAGACTAATTCGCTTGTAACATTCTTTTCCTATCTTTACGACCTCGCAAATACAAAAGCGTTGATGTAACAAATTTATAGCACCGGTTTCTAACAAATATTCCATAAATGAATAGTTCATTAATGTATCTCTACAATTTACAATTGTATTCCCCGAAGCGTGGGTTGAAGAGAGCAATATAAAAATTCCCCAGTGTTTGTTATTAATTATTAACGGAATATATATTGTTCTGTTGAACTCTAATGGAATTTATTCGGCTGTGATGTTATTACAATGATATTTCGAATGTTGCGCTCACAGAAATCTAATTATTATGTAATATAGTTATTACGCAAGAGCGCACATTTATGAGAATTGTGACAATCACTATTTACAATATTATTTTCCTCATTTATGTATACCAGTTCTATGGTGCACTATTTGAACATGGAAATGACATTAGTAGTATTATTTAATCGAAAATAACCAAGAACACTTGTTAAATTGGATTTTTCCTCAAATGACATGAAGTAAATAAAAAAAATAATATCAAACTAATAGGCCATGATAATTAATTGTTTTTAATATATCGTATGGGGCATTTTTCTTGAGACAAGATGATGTCCCGAAGGGATTCCCTTATTCCGCAAAAAGTTTCAGATAAAAGTTTTAGGGTTTCAAATAGGCCATATTAAGACTTCTGGTTTGGACAGGACCTATTCTAACTCTTTTTATTTTTCACAGTTTTTGGATTTGATCGAGTTTTTGACTAGAAACTAGGAGCCGTTCAAGTATTACGTAAGCACTGTAGGGGGGGGGTCTTTGGTTTTCCTTGGTGATATGGGGGTGGGGAGGTCTAGATGGTGTTTACGTCAGCAGTAGTTCTTTACTTTTTTACACAAATGGCAACCCACTCATTGTCAATGCTCGAAAACGAAACTCCTTTTCGGGGATTCCCACAAATAATGAATACATTTAGAAACTTGCTTAGAACCGATTAGGGGAATTAACACGCACAATTCACTTGTCTAAATTTCTTCCATCAATCTATTGTTTCTTTTCGGTATGATTGATGATTTGACGTGTTGTAAGCAAAGCATCGAAAATTTTGAATCATGGATTCGGATGGTTTACATTTTTATTTCAAAATCCAGCCTAAAACTTGGCTACTTCCATAAAAAAAACACTTCCGGTCGAAACAGGGTAATTCCTGTCCAAAGCGGACGTCGTACACTTGTAACCCTACAACTTTTATGTAAAACTGTTTTCGGAATAATGGAATCCACTAGTAATTCTTGTTCTTATTGCCTCTCTATTGGTCTTCGGGGAAACATTTTGCCAGCCACAAATCAGAGAAGATGCATAATAAAATGCCACTCTATATAACTTGTCCAAAAATTAAAGAAACATTGTCTTCTAAACGTTGTTTGTGACATATTCTTGATTACTTATATGTTTTTTTTTTGGGCAATAACACCACAATCGAAATAAAACGACATATATTGAAGGAAAACCAAAAAGAAAATTTGATTTTGAAAATTTTCATTTTGCAATTTACAGCAATAAATATAAAGCCATTGACAACGAAGTCAGAATAGACTTTGAAGTGTTTTGTTTTCCTTCAATATACTTTGTTTTATTTCGATTGTGGTGTTATTGCCAAAAAAACATAAAAGTAATAAAGAAACATTTAAGGGACAACCACCATGCACTTCTGGATATCCTTAAATGTTCTAAATTTTACCTAATGCACTTTGAACAGCTCACAATCAATACTCTAAACTTTCTATAGGGATAATGAGAAATAGGCAACAAAGTAACACCGTTTCAAAATACGACTACAAGGGTAAAGATCCACTTGAAGTGTGCTCAATACTAATTTTCACAAATTACCTAATCTAAATGCACTAAATAAATTTTTCACTGTCACTAATTTATATCAGATGTGCCTCTCCGGCAATCTTCACCAGACTTTTAGCTAAAATTACATTACCTCAAGATGAATGCCCCACCTATACTATTTTTATTTCTTTTGCAATAATATATATGATCTGCGACAATTTAATATTAATAAAATTCCATTTTTAGTTGAAACTTTTTTATAACGAAAAGATGTTGGCATGTCTTATGTTTAGTTATGACTTATTCAATCAACTATGTATTTGAATTATAAAATTGAATTATAAACATACTAAATATACTAGATCAACGAGTAAATTTATGAATGAAAAGGGGTTATATTTTGGTTGGTGTATTTAATATCTTCAAAAAGTATGCAAGATGGATTCGGTTATCCAATCCTGAATAGATTATGGAAAACTTGGTTATATTATTTGTTCTGGAAAACGAATTGTAGAAGAAGAATAAACAATAAAATTCAGTAGTTTTGATCTTACAGAAGTACCTAACAATGCAGTTATTATTGTTTGCATTTTCAAATTGTTTGTTTATTTCATTTGAATAGTAAAAGATCCATAGAAACAATTAACTTTAACAATCCGGGATGCATTCTACACAATAAATATTCCATATCTACAGTAAGGTGTCCAAACTTTAAAACGAAATTTTCTGAATATTGTATTTTGAATACACAGTTTATGGTAATCAACTCCATAAGTCCATACATAATATATTAGTTGAACATTCTAATCTAGGAATGATATAATTCGAGATCTAGGACAACGGTAGTTGTAAACCGATATGAAATACGGCTAGAAAAGTAATAAAGTTCTTACAATTGGAGAAACTTGGGAGCAATTCTATACTATATATTCTATACCATAGATTGTTATAATCTAGGTAAATCATAACATTTATTTTTACTTTTCTAGTTTGCCCTCAAAATTCGCTTAGATTTTCTTGTATTCTTTAAAGAATTTTTGACTAAATAGATAATCAGGGAATGAGTCGATTATCCTATATTTTCTTTAATATGTTTAAAATATAAATTTTAAAATTAAAAGAAATGTACACTTTTATTTCTTACAACGTACTTTCTCAAGTCATCTGCTACAAAATTAAGATTATGATTTTCTCTTTATTTTGGCAATAAACTTTGAGTGGGGCATACTATTTTCTTTTTTATAAAATTTACAATTCAGTAGTTTCGGAGACAAAGGGGCGAATGAATCAAACTGTACATATTTTCCTTAATATTTTTAAACAAATTAGGGTAAGATTCGCTATAATTTTCAATATTTTTGGGCTCAATATTTCAGATGTGACGGGAGAGGAATCAAGATATCTTGATTCCTTCATTTACGCTATGGACATCTGGACTAGTAATTGTTTTATAGAATTATTTATTTACCAACAACATAACAATAGTAAATAGTAAAATAAATCTATAAAGCATATTAACTTTAAATTAAACAATGGATAAACGATTAGCTCATAATAAGGAAACACACCTAATATAAATCTATAGTAGGTACTCAAGCCATAAAGAACCTATAAACTGGAAGCACTAGTTACATCAAAGCAAGAAACAGTTTATCACAAAAGTTTTGTTATATTCGCAAAAGACGAAGAATGTAAGCAATGGGGGTAGACATAAATTTCAAAAAGCGAAATATATGGTCGTTTATAAAACTGTGGTAGAAGTATCGCACTGTATGCAGCAGAAACCTGGAAGATAGCAATGAGAGGTGAAGGAAAATTAAAAGCGATGAAAAAAGATGATCTTATAAGGATCGATAAATCAGAAATGAACCATACGTACCATGTGTTAGAAGAAAACAGTAACCATTGTGTTTTATCTAGTCCAACGAGTAATGGAACCATTCAAGTTGCCAATAACCAGAGAGACGAAATCTTTAACAACATCATCAGAAAGAGAACACTGGGACTAAATATTGTCGAAAAGGTAGCTCATCTTAAGTGGAATTGCGCCAGACAAGTAACTAGAATGCCAGAAAACAGTTAGACTAAGCGCAACCTATAACGGCGTTCTAGATCTGAAGCTTTCAGAAATAGAAGGAAACCCGTATCAAAAGCAATTGGATACAAGTGGTCCAAGACAGAAAGGAATGAATAAAGTTGATGGAGGCGTGTGGCCCCGTAAGGCAGAATGATGACTAATGCTACATTGTGAAAAGATCTACTGTCTCGGTTAATTAAGAGAAAATTTACAAACAATACGAACCAATTTATGAAAATTTTCAATTTAAAAAAAAATCGAATTTTGTCTAAATTCTCAGTAGGTACTAAAATATTTTGTGACAATGAGCCACTAAATAAATGAATCGGGCTAAACAAGGCAGTTTATTTACCATCTCCCCTACATTATGCTCTAATAAACGTTTAAGAAAAATGTAATGCAAAATATTATATGACAAAAATATATAAACAATAAACAGCCTGAAACAACTAGGAACTACCACAAAGTCCATTCTCCTTAAGACTAACTTTGCTAATTTTGAACAGTCTTTTTAAATTATCAAACTTATAACTAAACGAGCTCCAGTAGTTTTGATAAAAAAATATCAAAAAACGTAAATTTAATATCGCAAATTGTAATTTTGTTCTCCTGCCTGTTAGTTAAGCTTTTTGCTTTAGCAACTCCAGCTGACTACCTCTTATTTCCCAGACATCAGTTAGGTAAACTAGCCAATTTCGCATGTTGAATTTTTTTACCATATAGAAATTGAAAATGGAATGAAATGGAATTTCTCTTCTCTCTTGAAGTAGGGCGATGCGCATTGGCGAGCTCCACAACACGGGGCGGACCTCTACGGCAATTCCGATCAATAATGTACTTAAACATTCGCTAGAATCCATGCTGGTTTTATACGAGGGGGAATTTTAACATAACAAAATCCAAAAAAAAAAAACAACAAATAACATTTATAATACCTTCAATAATTATCCGCTTTTATGTTACCGAAAAGTAGATTTTTTAACAAATTGAGGTAATTCCTTGGATCAGACTTTAAAGATTGAGTGCATTTTTTTCAGGCGTTGTAATGTTTATTATACTAACTTTACGAAAATGTTGCCAAATAGTTATCCAAGCTTATAAAGAACTTCTATAGATATGCGAATTCCCATATTTTAACTATTTATATTCAGAAATACATCATCGTCATATTAAGTGCTGCAGAACAACCCATACAATTTTCTGTATCTTAGTCACAATTTAATTGTCAATAATATTTTTTGAATAGACACAAGTCTATAAAATAACTATTTAAAGTAAAATACAATCGTCAATTAAATAAAGGAAAAATGCAAATAAATGATGAAACTCCAACAACGAAAATCATTTAAAATTTAATTTAAAAAACTGGTTAAAAAGCTAATAAGATCGATTCGTTTATGTCCAGTTTTGTGCAACTCTTATTTAGCTCTAAACTCGTGCAAATAAAATAACTAGAAAGCTGTCGTTAATTGATGAATTTTGTTCTATGGTCATGACAACTATTTACTTAATTGTATTGAATATTGAAATTTAAATTTGAAAAGTTGCCATAATTCAAAAACTGTTGTAAATATAATTTTTTTAGAAAAATATTATTATGACTATCAAGCTTTTAAAAAATATCGCCAGTGAGAGCAATAATCCCAATATTTTATATGCCCGAGAAATAAATATTTACTTTACTAGTTTTAAATTCTCTGTTCATTTTTAGTTAAACAAAAGCCTGCATAGTTATATAATTTGTACTCAATATTTGTATAAACACATATTTTTTTATTCCCACAACAAACGTTTATTTTTTACAATAAATACTGATTGAAAAGTTCATTTTTTGTAGTATGTCAAAGTTATTTAATAGTGTAGATACCTACTTGAGAACACAATATTAATAGACAATAAAAAGATTTTGTGAAGATGGCTGCCTATAATTAAGGATATTATTCGTAATGGTCATCTAGTTTTAAACTATGTCAGAGTCACTGAAATAACTGATTGTTTCAATAGTTTTTTTTTAAATTCTGAAGACAACTCTTGAAGTTCCTCAAACTTTGAAATAGCTTAACTACTATTAATGATTTTTGATTTTTTTATGCTACCCAGTATACTAAAATGAATAAATTGTATGTGATTGAAAACTGCCAACAATTAAATAAATTTTTACATATTATTATTATTAGGTTTGGATTTTTGAATGTACAATTTCTTAAAAATGTAAAAAACACAGTTTTGCACCTTAACACTAAAGGTTTTTTAAGTGTTTTTAATAAAGGTTTTGTGTTAGAGGGCAAAACTGTTTTTTTTACATTTGTGACATACCAAAGTTTTCATAGCAATTCGATTATACAGTTTTTTATTCTCAGTGAGGTGTTATTTTCAAAATAAATAAAATAAATGTCCAAAATAAGTGTAAGTGACTATATAGTCAAATGACTGAAAATATAGTATATTCTACTTCTAACAATCCTGGTCAAAAGTCCTCAGAGGCTGCAATGTTTGAAAATGGCCAGTTTTTTAGATATGAAGAGGTAAATGTGACATTTGAGGGTGTCGTTAGGAGAGGAGTCGTTTAACTTTATTGTTTTATAACATTCGAGGTATGAAGACACTCTCTCATGCCAGCATCAGCTGCTACTGCCAAGTATGCTTTTGAAGCATAACCTCAGGATTGTGAAAATAGAAGAAGAAATATAAGGAATTATGAAAAATATGTTATTAGTGTTCTTTCATTTGTTGATATGGGTAATTTTTTATTTAATTTTTTTTTAATAACACCAATTATAGTCAGAAAGTAAGCTTATCAATAACCCGTATTTCCTGTATGGTGTTCTACGCCCACCAATTCTCTTTACATTTTCTCCTCCTCACTCCACACTTTTACATCTAATTTAGGGGATATCGACATTCTGACATATGTGATATATGTTTCCTAAATCTATATTGATTTACCTGCATTTGAGAAAAATGTTTATCAATTTATGTATATTTCTTTGAGATATGCAAGAAACAACCCTTATTTCCACCCTTACAATAATTTTCCATCAATCTGCATGTCCGATGTTTCAGTTTAAAAAAGAATTAAATCGATATATGTTTATTTTTCACGAAGATATGAGTTTTGCTATTTTAAAAAATGCTGTTTAACCCACATTGTAACATTGAGAACATTAAACCAGAATTTGTAATTTATAAATGATGTAAGTAATGGAGAATTTTATTTAGAAGCAAATGCCGTCTAGTCGAGATGTAGCAGTGAGTAATTTTTACAACACTCAGTACTTCATTCATTCATGAAAAAAGTGGACCCTGTATTTAAATGAGAAAAGTAAAATTTTAACAGAACTAGCAGTTACTCTAAATGAAGAAGAAAGAAATTGTAAAAGCGTTCTTCATTTTGACTCTAGCATTATAACCAATCTTTCGATTTCAATGAATATTGGTGGGAATATTTGCGAAAAAATTTTAAAATTTTTTGAATCACTGTCACCATCAAATGATAATTTGGAGTATATCAAAACGCAGATGGTAAAAATTAAAGGTTTGTTGTTAGGGTACAAAATTTTGTGTTTTTACATATGCGAAGTTTGGTAAAATCATTAAACAATTACTACTCCAGTCCATCTAGACAAAATTAGTGGTCAAATAAAAAGAACTCTCGGAATGATGAAATTTCGTGTAGAGCTTGGGTTCACCATGAGAAAGGAAGTTTTAAAGTTCCCATTAAGCTCATGTGGGCTACATATTAAAAAAAGATTTGATTGACAGCACAAAGCAGTCACCAGTGAGGCATAATGCGTATTTAAAAATTGTAAACGTAGTCGACATTTAGAGCAGATTACACAAAAATTATTCTATATTGCGCTTTCCATTAGATTGTGTTACTTCGTCTGAATTATATATTTATACAACCAAAATATAAATAATTTATAAACTACAATTCTTTTATGTCAGAGCGCCACGGAAGAATAGTCCTTTGTCTGTGAATATATTTTTCGTAGCTGTTTTTCCTTATCTGTCAAATCTCAGGGCTTATTTATGAACACTGCAATTTGTTATGCTTTTTGAAATCAGTTCCTTATCTTAATAGTAATTTCTTTGTCTTCTAAATGATGACAATGATTTAATTACTTGTCACTTGGCTACAAAAGCTAAATATATTGTCGAATATGATTCAGAAAAAATACTAGACTTTGAAATAATGTAATTACATAAATGACTATTTTATTCATACCAGCTGCTAAGTACCTTTACTCTCAATACTACCACTTAATGAAAACTAAATATAAATTTTCCATTACGAAGTATGAATTTTAATAACCTGTATTCCATCTCAAACAAGCCACCTTGAATATCTTGGTTATTTTCAAAACTATTGCAATAAGAAAAACAGGCCAATTTTTGTTTCGAGGGAGAAATTTTTTGAGGTGAGTAGCGCTTGCGCGCATTCAACATAAACAGGCCAATTCAATGACCTTGAAATTTGAGATAGTGAAAGTAGGTGTTGTCGTATATCATTTGAAAGCCTTTTTTACGGACTATATCGTCATAATAAATTTTTTTATTGCAATTCCTGTACATGTAACAGAAAACTTAACGGACCTAGTAGTAAAACCGGATTATTAAATTAAAAGTTTTTACTGCATGGAAAGTAATTAAAAAGGAGTTCTTTTACGCTCTTAAACCATCCTGTTTCACTGCCACATCCTGTAATAACACACAATACAAGAAAAACATTAAATGTAAACATTCATTTATTTTACATTATTTTTTGCTGATATTTACAGCAAGTTTGTTTATCTGTTCTGACCTATATTCGACCATTTAAAGCATTGTACATTATCTGTCAACTTATTACTTTAATGATTTGTCGAAAATTTAAAAGATAATTATGGTATACACATTGCAAGAAAGTATTGAGCTGGTAAGTCTTTATTACCAAACTCAAAGATGTGCTCGATCTGCTGCAAGGGTTTTTAACCAAAACCATCTCGAAAATTAGAAAATGATCATTTACTACATGAAGAGCAGTTGCATTTCCAACAAGATGGAGCTCCTCCTCACTACGCAATCAATACTTCGATTTGGAATTCCCTGGTCGCTGGATTGGAAGAAGAGGTCCTATTGAATGGCCTGCCCGATCACCTGATCTGAACCCTTTGGATTTTTTGGGAAGACATGTTAAATCCAAAATGTTTATAACTCAGCCTGAGAATTTGGACTAACTACATCAACGAATTATAGCGGAGTGTCGTCAGATAACACCGACTATACTGAACCATGTCAGAGACGGCTTTCGGTCAAGGATGTAGTATTGTATGGAAGTCAAGTGTACATTTGGTTTAGAGTATTATAATGTAAACGCGTTTTTTTAATGCTCTTTTATTTTTACATGTACAGAAATTGTAATAAAAAAATGTATTACGACGGTAGTCGGTAAAAAAGGGCTTTCAAATGATATACAACATCACCTATTTTCCCTATCTCAAATCTCAAGGTCATTGAATTGAACTGTTTATGTTTAATGTGCGCAAGTGCTAATTCACCTCAAAAAAATTCCACCACGAAATTTTAAGGCTCTGTAGATTGGAAGATAAAGTGCACAATAGTTTTATTTTCTATTTAATTCTATAATTTGCCCCCCAAAATGAATATTAGGGGTTTCCCTTATTTTTTCAGTAAAGTTCAGGTGAGGCGCTATACCTCTATTTTTTTTCAAAATTTTACAGCTTATGGTTTCGGGCATAAGGGGAGGGGGGGAATTTGTACATTTTTTATATTTTTGATAATATCTTTTAATTAATTTATTTTAAAAATATGAAAAAAATATATTTGTTTTCTTCATAATGAGCCCTTTCATTTGATATATAACATGATGCGTTAGAATAATTTTATATTTTCCATTTAATTCTTTAATTTGCCCCCCAAAATTAATATTAATGGTTTCTCCTTATTTTTCTTGTAAAGTTCGGGCAACGTTCTATATTTTTTTCAAAATTTTAGGGTCAGTAGCTTCGGAGATTAGGTGGGGAACGGTTGATTTTTTTAGTTTTTCTCCCCAGAAGTACCCCTAAAATGAAAATTTCTTCTTTTACATTATGTCCTCCTGATCGGGTCACCAAACTATACATTGATACCAAATTTCAACCTTTTCCGTCTAGTAGTTTAGGAGAAAATTGCTGTGATGTGACAGAGGCAGAAATCGGAAGTGATATTATAAGGATATCCGTATATTGTATATATGGAACCCTAAAAAGGACAGTAGAAAGTCGTAATAAATATGGAGATGTTTTGTTTGGTGTTAGCTGTCCACTATTTAGTAAACAGATCACAAAAGCGTTAAAGATGTTATTGAAGAAAAAAATTATAATGCTGTAAGAATTAGAGCGACTACTAAACATGGCGGTCGCGTTCTCCGAGAGCCTAAAGGTCAGTGAGTTAAACACTAAAAAGAGGAAATCTTATATCCAAGAGCTTATAATAAAGTAATATTCTTGAGTTTAAATGAATAACCGAGAATTTTTAATAAGATAGCCTGGGAAAACCAATGTGTTTGAGACTCTGGAGAAGTAAATTACATGTGAGATCGCCTCCCTTGAAACACTCTGAACTTGGTGTCTGGATTCGCCTGTACTTGGCAAAAATGTATTCATTTGTTAATAAACAGAAAAACACACTGTTCAGTTAATTGTACGAAATACTTAAATAATTATTCCAAATTTCCATTAGTTGAGGAAAAAGTAACTTATGAAGATTCTCGACTAGAAACAGTAGATTGCGTTAAATGACCTGTGTTAGTTAATCTAGGAATAATTAAGTGTTATTTATATCCTAGGAATTGCAGAGTAACGGCATTACACAAAGCACGACTTCTGATTTGGACTCTGCCTGGGCTAGTTTCCCGTGAAATCCCTAGATGCCGATATTCATTTCGCGTTAAGATATTAAATTCAGTTATATGTTTTAAAATACATAAATAATTATTCGAGATTTCCATCAATTGAGGGTATACCTGCTCATGAACATTCAGAACTTGAAACGATGTATTGTTTTGCCGTTATTGTAAAATCTCGTAAAAGACTCCTAATTGGTTTGACACTGGCTTACGTTCAATGGATTGTAAAATTTGGAAAAGGTAGTACCACATATTATTGGTTATTAGTGAGATGGTAACCGGCGACCAACATTAAACAACAAGCAATCAGCATTCGTTTGTTTTCGCCTTATGGTTGGGGCAAGGACCAATAATTGCGGTACAGAATATTCCCGGTTTGCAATTAACTTTAATTTGCGTCACTCTTATGTTCTCCACTTTTACTGCCATTACTAATGCACTTATTTTTAACTCCTCGAGTAGTAAGAATGCAATTAAAGAGAAACTTTGCTATACAATGTGCTACCTGTATTATTTGTTATTTGCCACACCCCACATATTCGATATGGTAATAAACTGTAATCCCATATTGTCAAATTCACTTTCAAAATTTTAAGTTAGTTTTAGTTTACTCATTTATAACTAGCAATATTGCTAATTGCAAAACACCAATGTTCAGAGTTTTCGAATTTTCATGTTAAACACTATTTCGTTTACTTTGCGAGAAAAGCAACTTCATATTTTATTCATATGTTTTCATTTTCACCTCGACTTTCCTAAACATATGCAGTTCTGTTTGATAGAACTTTTTATTGATTTGTTTAACAATACATGTGACTTCCTGTTTTTTTTTATAGAGCGTTGTAGAATTTGTTCTTGCTTTCGAGCTCCTCTAACATCATTTGAATACGAATACTCTCTGAATTTTCTTCGCTACTAACTTTGTTTTGTATGTATTAAGTTTAGCATTGTGTAAGACGTACTATTTTTAGTTTATTTTAGAGTAAGACGTGCTGGTTTATAGTGCCCGGTAGGACGTATCCCCCGTTTATTGCGGAAAGTATATGTAGCAGCTTTTATGGAATATTTGCCTGCTGAAGTTTTGAAATTTGCCTGTAACGGGGATAATATGAAGACCCGTATTATTCTGACACATTTACAGCGAGCCATCAAAAACGACGATGAGCCGCATGTCCAGGGTGGTGTTTTAGCCAATATTCAAGCCAAAAAAATTCGAAAAATATCTCAAATGGATTAATAGTAGTGTTACCCAAATGACAGTCTTGGTATTGGTATTGCGTCAATACACCTGGTCTCGATCTTGGTATTGCGCTCTCAGTCTTGGTCTTGGTTTTGATCTTACAGCAAGAGTCTTACAATGCCAAAAACTTGAAATAAGAGGCTATATTTTTGTGTTGGAACAGTTTACAGATAGCAATGTGGAAATTATTTCGAAAAACTTATCAAATTTGCTTTTAGATCTAATTCTCCACCTCTCACTACTCCGACAAGAACGATTTGAATTTTCATCACTATGTCAGATTGTAAACTTATCACTGTGAAAGAGTAGGTATATTTGAGAGAAAAATTATTACAGTAGCCTCAAAATGGGAATAATTGAAATTGAAATAAAAACTACTATTTTAAGTGTTCGCCGAAAAAACGATAAAAGAAATTTCGGCATTTTTGATCAAAATGATGATTCTTTGGAAGATAAAAAAAAGTGTTGCCAGCTATTGTGTGTCTAGGTAACAATAAAATGTAGATAACAAATAATGTATTATGATATGTTGTGCTACACTTGTCGCATAGTCTTTAAAGAAAGCCGCGCCTTTGTCGGCCATAATACCTACCGACCAAAAATGTTCTATACTCGACTCGATGTTAGTTTGATACGTTGCTGAATACAATATAAACTTTGAAATATTAGTAGTACATAATATTTGTATAACTTTATGGGTGACAAATTTTAACAGAAGGCTTGTATTAATATAGGTATCTACAAGGTATGACCATTGCTAGAAATAAAATTTATTGATCCCGATACTGAAAGACGTCTATCAATATCGGCATTGAAACCAAATATGCAGTAACGTCCATATCTCAGTTTGATTTAACTTTAACTGCGAGCGAGCTTACTCTTGTTCTTGTTGTAATCTTGCAGGGTCAGTCTTGGCCCTGATTTTGCTATAATTAGGCGATCTTGGTTTTGATCTTGCGAAAATGTAAGAACAAGCTCATGACTGCAAGACCAAGATCTATTTCGGGCGAAACTAATTAATACCCCAAAAAATCAAGTTTACCATTATGTGAGACGTAATATTTTTAGTTTACTTTAGGCTGTTGAGTTGAGATCCGTTGGTTAGGATTTCATGTTAAATTTTTAACTTCCAAAAAGGAGGAGGTTATCAATTCGTCGCGTATTTTTTCGCTTTTTTTTGTATGTATGTTACCTGATTTCCTCTCCTGTGGTGCACCGTTTTGAATGAATATGGTCTTGTTTAATAGAGTATATATCCGGATTGGTGAAACTTCAAATTTTGGAAAAGAATTCTATTGGTAAAGTAATAAAATTTGTGAATGAACACATGCGTGCATGGACATCGACCAATATCCCTAATATTTTAGTCGATTTTTCGATAACTCCTTATGGATGTGTATAGTTTTTTAACGTTTAATCTATTAAGGGAGATCCTTAGGTGATCTCATATACTTTTCTGCGACGAGCAACTTGCAGTTTTACAGAAAATCGCCGAAAATTGCAAAATTCTTATCAAAAATTTCATCGAAATGACATAACGGACATTTCCTCATACATATTTTAATTCCAACGTAATAGTGCGGTAATTTTAGGCACTGGAAGTTTTAATTGCAAATTTGAAAATTTTCTATGTACATCTCAAGCATATAGGTAGTAAAGCATAGTATTTTCGGGTCCTTAAATCAAAGAGTACCAAGCTCGTTTTGTTTGTATACCAGGCAAATACCTATTTAAATGCAAATTTTTCCATTTTGCGAAGACGGTGCTTTTGGTTGTCACATTCTCCCGGCCTAATAGAAAATTCAGTGACAACACATGTCAAACTTTAAACTGCTATTTGGTACGTTCATAGACAGGGTGTTTAATTATAGCAAACAAAATAACAAAGTAAAGTGATAGAAGGAGTTGCATATATATGAAGATTGAAATATAGGACGGACTAGAATGATAGTGGTCCGTAGGCAGCCGTATATACAGGATAGTTGGAATATAGGGTGGACTGGAATTATATTTATACAGTGTGATTAAAAAATTATTTATTTTATAGCGCATAAGAACTTGCATAAAATGTGGAGAGGAATTAATGTTACACAGGACGATAATATAAAATGTAAAAAATGAACTAATTTATGGGCTATGGTTGAAATATAGGACGGATTTGACTCCGTAAATATGGGATGGATTCTACTCCGTCCTATAGAAGGCAGCTAACAAATTTATGCTTGTCCGTGGGCAGTCGTATGTACAGGATGGTTGGTACATAAGTTGGAGTGGAATTATCTATAGTTATATAGGGTTGTCAAAAAAAGTTGAAAAAACGTTACATGGCGTAGTCCATAAGGCATAAATATATTTTGGGCTTATTAAGTCAACGCGTACTAGTACATTTTGTTCGTAAATTTACCTGTCAATTTAAATGAGAAAGTATCATTCTGTAATGTTGAGGCTTTCGATGTTAGCTGGTTCTGTCTATTAAGGTTATACATACAAAATAAAAAATAAAGAATGAAAACTACCTGAGTTCAAATATACTAAAAAGTTGAAAATAAAACATTTAAAAAAATATATAACCGACTTCTACCTATAACTAAAAAGCTAAAAATAATTATAACATAATACAACTCTAGCAAATAAATAACACATTCAATGTTGTTAGGTACCTACCCAGGAAGTTAAAAATGTAAACATTAAAAGGTGCTCATTCTGTACAAATTAATTACCTACCAATCTAGTATATTTTGAAGCCGGTGCCAAGCAAATCTAAAATCCTTCATTGCGTACTTATCTACTAATTAATCAAACTTGATTGTTGCTTGGCACCGACTTCAAAAATATACTATATTGGTAGGTAATTAATTTTTACAGAATGAGCACCTTTTAATATTTACATTTTTTACTTCCTGGGTAGGTACCTAACAACATTAAATGTGTTATTTATTTGCTACAGTTGTATTATGTTATAATTATTTTTAGCTTTTTAGTTATAGGTAGAAGTCGGTTATATATATTTTTAAATGTTTTATTTTGGTTGATTTCTCCTGTCAAGAGTACTCTGCCCGCGGTACCATTCTTTTGTTCGGGGTATTAGGAATCACATGGAACTGCTCCAGTTTGGGAACCTGCTAGTTTCCCAGAAATTCCTAGAGATCTAACATTATCGAAGAAGAAGTTTTGAATATTTCGGTAACCGATCGTGATATTAGTATTCAGACGTCGGCGTCGTAATAGGAAAACATTTGTTTAGAGAGATTAAAAAAACTTATACGATTATTTAAGGGATAATTTTCAAACAATGAAAATTATATCAGCTAAATTGTTGTTTAAAAGAACATATGAACCTGTATTATTTGCAATATTATTTCAAAAAGGTAAATAAAAATATAGATAAAGGATGGTAGGAAAGAGTTCCTGTAGTTGTGCTATTTTGGTTGTCAAACTCAGTCTTCATTATAGCTGCAGCTTTGAAATAATTACAAAAATAAGACCAATAAAAATTCTAGGAAGAGATCAAATTTCTGGCAATAGTTTCAAAATATAGGCGCTGGGATAAATATCTGTAACAAATTTGCTTCAAATTCCAGTAAAAAAATATTTATACTTTTCAATTGGTATTAAAATTAAAGCAAAACAGCAAAGCTTCCGCCTAACTTGTTGTCACAGACATGATATTTTAGACTTCCTCATGTCTGCAGTTTAGCATTTATGTTATTAGTTGTTTTCTTGTGCTTAATAGCTTCAACAACGCTAGTTCTACCTTTTTCAGCTTGCTACTTTTATTAGTTGTTTAAAATACTACTTTGCGTTTTCTTTTCCTAACTCTGGGTTTTGCGAGAATATTTCAATGCTAATATCACAGATTCGGTTTTTGAATCTGACCACAAACGTTTTAACTTATCAATAATTACTAACTTTACAATTATCCGACTCAAAAATGTGACTGACGACACTTAATATCTTCTGCATATATTACCACAGCGTTGACCCCCTTATTTTGATTAGTTGATTTCGTTTGTGTTCTCCTATAGAGCACTGGCTAATAACAGATTATCTTTTTGTATCTGATCTTATGACTTCTTAGAGCATACACTTCTGGAGGCAGCCTGCAGTATACGAATGTCGTGATAAGGCTAAAAATAAAAGATTATTTCATTCCATTGGGAGCTGCTTCCTATGTAATACCTCCAACATGTAGTTTATTGGTTGCTTCCACCCACAAAGTGAGATAACATGATGCCTTTTGAAGACGCGTGATGTAAAGACCGACATCTAGGATTTTCGGGGAAACTAGCACATAGAGGTTCGAATCTGGAGCTGGAACCATTTATTGAATGAAGGGCCAGCACAACTTTTATATTTCAATTTCGAAAACAAGCCATTCCAACGAGACAGTAAAAAGGAGCAATAATTGTAAATAAGCTATCTGGACTTTGATAAAGGGAAAATATGTATAAAATAGGAAATAGTTAAGATAATTTTAGTAATAATTAAAGCTGTAAATACTCACAAGTAGTCATAAAAGGTAATTCAAAATGTTGATGAGTCATCATATAACGAGGATACATATCTTGAGATATAACTCCAAAAATACTAAT
This sequence comes from Octodonta nipae, assembly GCA_034190945.1. Classification (NCBI taxonomy): domain Eukaryota; kingdom Metazoa; phylum Arthropoda; class Insecta; order Coleoptera; family Chrysomelidae; genus Octodonta; species Octodonta nipae. Next base: position 134,271,099 of record CM067218.1, read on the forward strand.
GTAAGTTGTGAGGAAAACATAAAAAATCCATGCTAGACACCTAAAACAATATTAATTAGTAAAAAGATATGCAATTGCAACAGTACAAAATAAATGAGGAAGCAAAGCATCATGTAAACAACTAGCAGAGAAAACTAAAATGTAAATAACTTTGAAATTAATGAATAGAAATAAAACAAAATTGTTCAATGAACATTAGAGATGATAAGGAAAAGAATTTTATAACTTAAATTTCAATTATTCAAAATTTTGCGGTAAATTTGTGTAAAGCATAATTAAAGTTGAATGACCTTGAAAAAGTCATGACCAATAAAAAGTAAACAAAGCATTTAAACGAAATTTGACAAGAATAAAAAAGTTCTTAAAATAAAATAAACTATCAGAAAAACATCATTTAATAAGGGTAAAAGAAAATTTTTGTTTCTTATGGAGATTTACACGGGCTAAGTAGTTTTGGGTGACGGTCCAGACAGAATTTGTTAAACGTATCAAAACAAATGAAGACTCACCAAAACAATTGAAAAACTCATCCAAATAGGGTTCGGGGCCAGATTAAACGCAACTTAGCAGGCAGTTGTTTTTAAAATACTATAAAAGCTTACGTTTTTGATAGCAGCAGTCTCTTTCGTTCCTGATTTTTGATAGCAGCAGGCTCTTTCGTTCCCGATTTTTGATAGCAGCAGTCTCTTTCGTTCATGATTTTTGAATAGCAGCAGTCTCTGTAGTTGCTGATTTTTGAGTAGAACTATTACCAGAGCATGTGATGTGTTGTTTTCTTTGCAATAAGCTAAGAACTTGTTAGTAGAGGTTAAGCAGTGAAAAGTGATTAGACATATTGTCAAAACAATTCCAATGACATTTAGGTTAGCAGTGTCTAAAGATTCTTAAGTACGGTAAAATTAAAGTGTAGTGCCTATTTGACCGACGAAAATGACAATTAAGTTGGAATTTCAAATAAAAATTTGTACACATCAACAAAAATGGTAGTTGTTGATAAATAGTAAATAAGAAGAATTTGGTAAATTATAATTTAATTTAATTGACATGGATAATGAATTAAACAAGATGGTGAACATGTAATATTGGTAAACAAGTATGGAATGGGAGCCAATAAAAATAAAAATTTGTTTATAAAATAAAAGTTCTAATGGACAATGAACAGATTTTGAAGTTATGGACAGTAATCAGAACAAGGAGTAAAAGGTTAATGAAACAATAATTGTTTGAAAATGTAAATAAAGTGAACATTGAGTTATTTATTTGTATACTAGTTAAGGATATTTAAATAACATGAGAACAATGGTAGGATGAAAAGAGAAATTTCTCATAAAAATTTAGTAGGTAGGAATGATTTCGTTTGTTAATTAATTTATTTATTTGTTTGGTTAAATTATTTATATTATGTTTAATAAATGATGTTGTTGAAATATGAAATGGAAAGTTGTGTTGAATTTATTATGAGTCAAGAATAACATTGAACATTTAGAATATCATCCAGATTATTTTCAATGAAAAATAAAATTTTAAATTCTATTCAGAAAAATTTAAAAGTTAAAGAGGTTTGAAGTAATAAAAATGAGTAATAGTGTTAAACAAGTGAAAAAACATAGAAGCAGAGCAGTTATAAGGAAGATAAAAATGTAAGTATCGATTTTAAATATTAGAACCTGTTGAACCACCTTGAGATAGGAGTATGAATGCTATATGTAAAATTAAAATTAAAAACCCTGAAAATTTAAATTAAAGAAATAAAGTTTGAATAATAAAGTTATAAAAATAGTGATATGCAAAATATATAATAAAACCAAAGCAAAGTAGCTAGTTTAAAGTAGGGCAAAGTTAGTAGGTAGTTCAATAACTATAGACCGTTTTTTATCCTTAAAATAAAATCGGTTTTTATAGTTATTAGAAATTATGATTTAAGAACAAAATATATAAATTTTAACAAATATAAAAATGTGATCATTTAACCTTTCAAAACTTATGTCATTAACAGAACACAAAATAACTAAGTATACATGACACTAAAAATATGCAATATACAACCAACATTACACAAAATAAGACATAAGTTTTACATATATATATATATATATATATATATATATATATATATATATATATATATATATTTTATATTCACTTTGATTCAATTCACTTTTTAAAAAAAATTATTTATTTAGAAACATACAATATTAAAAGTGAACAATTAAAATAATTAAAGTACTTGAATAACTTAATGCTATAAATGATATTATTTGAATGACAACACGAGAACGTTTCCAGTTGCTTTTATAACATTAACAAAAGTGCTGATGCAAGTCAGCGTTTTTACTGGTTAAACGGACTCGTGTAGGTTTCCGGGAAGTTGTTTGCATATAATTCAAGATGTAATTTGATATCCCTGAGAAGTCACGTACGCTTTAAATTCCGTTGACTTCTCGACTGTGTGAATTAAGTGCTGATATATTTTGCATATAACAACTCCCCTTACATATCAAAAGTTGATGCTATAACATCAACTTTTAGGAACAGAAACATAAAATAGTATAAAATGATGTTTGAATGGTATGAATAATAAGTAATAAGTGTATAAAATATGAATAAAATAAAGTAATAGGTAAAAATCAAATTGATATTTGTAAAATAAAATCGAAATATGTTAAAATAAATGAGCAATAAAATAATACGAGTAATAATTAAATGCTTAACCTAAACATATCAAAATAAAATATAAAGTAAAAGGAAATGTGAATAAAAATAATGTGTAGGAAAAAAAAAATAAAAAAGTTAATGATATAAATTAATATCAAAAATGGTGTTTTTAGAGAACATAAAGGGTATACCTAAACTTGCGTCTCTAACCTTTGTTCTGTTTTCAAAACAGGCCTAAGCTTGGGGAAGAATTTGAGTCTTGGCTGAGGCACTGAAGTCTGGTCAGGATTGCAGTCCTTTGGAGGTTTTACCATCCTCTTTTTGACAGCTTGGAAGGTGATGAGTGCTGCTATGATCATGAGAGCAGCTATGGTTGTATAGGTAAACCAAGAGATATTTTTGGATACAAACGGCTGGTTTATGAGACCATCGAGGTCTCTGGAATATTGTTCCAATTTGTGATTTGCTACGTCTAATTCTTCTACGTTAAGCGTGTTCAGCTTCAGGGGCTGAAGTTCAGGAATTATAATTTTTTCTGGCACTGCGTCGCAACAGTTGAACGGCACTGTTACTGGTTGGAAGGTTTCTAGAACATCGGTTTGTTTACCAGATTCGGCTTGAACTTTTGTAATTCCTATAAACGCACTACACTCTGATTGAAGAGTCAATATGGAGTTGAGGGAGATTGTAAGAGTTTTTGGGTTTGTTTGAGCGCAATTCACTGTAACACTTATGGGTTCAGAAGTAATTATGAGCCATGTATTGGGTTCTAGTTTTTGAACGTTGTATCCTTGAGTGAATATTAGTGAGCTTTTACAGTTGTCGGGTACCTTCTGGACATTCTTTAGAAGTTGAGCTTCACATAACGCGTTTGTGTCAATAGGATATGCGTAAAGTTCAGAGCACAGTTTCTTACGAGTGGATAACGGTTTACACGCACTTAAGTCTTTGATCGGAATAAACATTAAAGAATCATCATTCTTTGCAAGATATTTTTGAGTGAAGGATAGCATATGATGTAAACCTGTTCTTTCATCGTATATAGGGATAGGATATAAATGAAAGACTGTGTAAGGATGTTGTTCGACTAAAGGGATTCTTAACACAAATATAAGATCGGTATATGTTTGAAATGCCTCTAGTTCAATAATTTCCAGATATTGTGCGATGCTCGAGTACTTTACAGCCAATGGAAGGTTACTTTTGACTAAATTTTGCGATACTTCCTGTAATGAGGTAATAAGATGTTCTGGTGTTAAAATTGAAGAGTGAATTATTTTCAGACGCGCGAATGTGATAGAATTTAAAACATCATTCAAATTATCTTCTAAGTAGAGATAATTCTCCATAAGTTTTTCACATATTTCAAGTAGTGCGAGTTTTGATTCGACGTAGGCGACCTTATCATTAATTTTTCCGATAGTGTTTTCCAGCTTTATCATGTTATCGTTAAAAAGTTTCTCGTCAATTCTAAGATTTTGGATAGTTTCGTTGAAGTTTTTAATTACGGATGTGGTGACACTTATTTGGTTTTTTTGTAAGTTCTCAATTTGAAGTTGGCCTTGATTTAAGCGGTTTATGCTTTCGGTAAAGTATTTTCCGTCGGCGGCGTCTAAATTGCCGGTGATTGCCTTAAAAAGGGTACCTGCCCCATCAAGTATACCTCGTTTGTGTCTTTTAGTGTCCATGTGAATGTCAGTAAATTTCTGTTTGATTGAGTTAGAAATTTGATTGAGAAGATTAATGTGGGTTTGTACGTCTGCGCGAAAGTAGTTCATAGCAAAAGAATTGAAGTTAACAGTTTTTACAAGAGTTTGTAATATTCTGTTATTTGTTGTAAATACTTGTTCTAGTGTAGAAATGTTTCTGTGTACTAAAAGTGTCCATTTATCATTGGATACAGTTATTTCTGCTTCGTTATGGAAGTAGATACCTAAAGTATTGTTTATTGGTTGTATTTGAAATTGGGGTACTGCTGACCCGAACAGCAGGCAGAACCTGAAACAGAAATTAACTTTCTGAGAACGGTTTCATTCGGTCGAAATTTACTTTTGATTTTTGGTTAGTTTTAGGGTTTAGTACTGTTGCGGAGTTTCTGTGAATCTCCAGGATTTCGAAAGGACCATTGAATTTATTTTGGAGTTTGTCCTTCATCTGGGATTCTTTAATATAGACTTTATCGCCTATTTGATAGTTAGGGAGATTTTCAGAAACGTGTTCATCAAATCTGACTTTCGCTTTATGTTTTTGGATTTCCGTTCTTTCGCGAGCAATTTTATAATAGTGAGAGATACGATTATTGAGATCTCTGATGTACTTAGTTATCAGGGCTTGTTGGTTGTAGAGAGTTTCTGGAGTCCTACTCGAAGTATGTCCATAAACAAGTTCGTAAGGGGTGAATCCATGAGTTTTGTTTACAGAATTGTTATATGCAATGATTGCATAAGGGAGGATGTTAAAAGGGTGTTCGTCAGGATTTTCTAGTTTATGGATTCTAATCATCTCTAATAAGGTCGAGTGGAATCGTTCTAATGAACCATTTGACTGGGGATGTCCCACACTAGAATAAGATAGTTTGATGTCAAATAGTTTACACAAATCTCTCATTAGTGTGTTGTCGAATTCCCTGCCATAATCACAATGTATCCGTAATGGAGTACCGAAGTGTTGGAAATAGAGTAGTAAGGTACTAACAACGGTTTTTGCGGATTTGTCGGTTATGGGGTAGGCCTGAGAGAATTTTGTTAGTTCGTCCCGGATAGTTAATGCGTAGTTTTTTGTCGGGACTTCTAGAATATCGATGTTGACGCGTTCAAAGGGTGTCCGTGGGGTTTCAGTAATGACAAGTGGGCTGTCGAGATTTTTCCGGTAAACTTTTGCTCTCTGGCAAGATTGACAGTTTTTGATAAAATTGTCAACGTCCTTAGTCAGTCCTTGCCAATTGTATTTTTCTTTTATTCTGCGGATAGTTTCATTGATACCTCGGTGTATATTATTTTTGCCGTTATGGAATTGGTCAAGAATGATGGGTATTTGGTCTTTCTCAACTGTTTGGACGATATTTTGGCAAACTTTCCATTTGATGTCGATTTCGGAAAAGATAAACGAAAGCATTTCCAAAATGGGCAGTTCAATGTTATTCTCAACACAGAATACTTCATTTTCAGTAAACACATCTCTACTATTATACAGAGATGCGAAAAGAATCTCGTTGACTATTTCTGGGTCAGAAGGAAGAGGGACGATGTAATAGCGTCTTTTTCTGACACTTTTGCTTGCAAAGACATTTACTCTAGGGGTACGGAAATCAGCATTTTCCTCAAAAATGTCTTCGATGATGTCATGGTGAAAATTTTTCATGAGAGAGCCTTGGGGAAATACTAGGATGTTTTTGTTTCCTCGGTCTAGGAGTTGGCAATTAGAAAATTGAATTTTGTCGTAATCTATGAGAGAGACGGTTTGATATCGCTCGACAAAAGTTTTAAATTCTTCGGAGATTTGTTGGAGATTAATAGGACTTCTCGTTTGGGGTTCTTGTGAGTCATCGTCAGTTTCGTTTGTTGGGAGTACTGGAAATGGTGTTAGATGATTGTTTGCTTGAAATGATATGTATTCATTAAAGTTGTTAACTTTAATGCGAGAGAGCGCGTCGGCGTTTTTATTTACTTTGCCGGGTTTGTAAATTATTTGATAGTCGTACTCCTCGAGCTTAAGGCGCCATCTTGCAAGTCTACTTCCAGGATCCTTTATAGAAAACAGCCAAGTTAACGGGCGGTGATCGGTCAGCAGTAAAAACTTACGGCCAAAAATTATCGGACGAAAGTGTTTAACCGCCCACACTATTGCAAGGAGTTCTCGTTCTATGGTTGAATACTTAGTTTCAGCATTGCAGAGAGTTCTGGAGGCATAGGCTACGGGTAAATCTTTACCTACGGGGCCTTGAGAGAGCACTGCGCCGATAGCAAATGAACTGGCGTCGGTTGTAAGAATAAATGGCTCTTCAAAATTAGGGTATATGAGTATGGGAGTAGAAGTAAGGGCTCTTTTTAATTCGTCAAAAGATTTGACACATTCTGAATCAAACTGGAAAGGTGTGTCTTTTTGAAGTAATCTTGTCAAAGGTTTTGAAATCTTGGCGAAATTGGGGATGAATCGCCTGTAATAACCAGCTAACCCTAAGAAGGACTTGATATCTTTTGGGTTTTTTGGTTGGGGAAAATTTAAGATACAATCTACCTTTGAGGGGTTAGGCTTCACGCCTTCGGGAGTTATAAGGTGGCCAAGATACGCGACCTCTTTGCGAAGAAACTCGCATTTGTCGGGTTGGATTTTTAGATTGGCTTTTCGCAATCGTTTGAAAACTTCAGAAAGTCGGGTTATGTGCTCATGTATAGTCGGAGAATAAACGATAATGTCGTCCATATAGACTAAACATCTCTCGTTTTGAACACCTAAAAGAATATTATCCATTACCCTTTGGAAGGTGGATGGAGCGTTTTTAAGACCGAAGGGCATTCTAACAAATTCGAAATGGCCATTATCAACTGTGAATGCTGTTTTTTGGATGTCTTTAGTATCGATTTCGATTTGGTGAAACCCGGAAGCTAAGTCGAGGGTGGTGAAGTATTGGCATTTGCCAAGTTGGTCAAGTAAATCCGAAATGTTCGGTAGGGGATATTTGTCGTCAACAGTAAGTTCATTTAATTTACGATAATCGACGACGACACGCCATTTTTGGGTACCAGATGCGTCTAGTTTTTTGGGAACTACCCAAACCGGGGATGACCATGGCGAATTAGACGGACGTATAATGCCTTGGTCAAGCATCTTTGATATCTGACTTTTTACCTCTTGTTTGTGTATTTGGGGGTACCGATATGACTTTGTGAAAGAGGGTTTTGCGTTATTAGTGTCTATCGAATGTTTGATTTCGTTTGTAAAGGTCAGTTGGTCACCTTCTAAATAGAATATGTCGGAATATTCGAGGCAAAGTTGAGAAATAAGTTCGGCTTCCTCCTCGTTCAGATGTTCTAACCGAAGTTGTTCCATAATTGTAGTTTGTCTATCAGGCTGGGTCAAGTTTTGAGAGTAATTTTCAGAAAGAATGTTTACGGAAAAATTGTTTATCGGTTCGAGTTCCAAATTGTCGAAATTAACAGTCTTGGGGATAGCATTTGCATTTAAAACTGAAGTAAGGAATTCGCCTTTTTCATTAATTTTAACAAGGGCACGGGGAAGATAAACTTTTTCTATTTCGGCAGATGATAGGAAAGCATCAGTATTTTTGAGGTTACATTTTAATTTGCATATTTGTTCTGTTCGGGGTTCTAAACAGATTGTATTAACCGGGATGCAGTTATTGAAAGTTGAAGGGTTCTGAGTACGCATGACAGTATCATCCGTAACTTTGTAGAGAGGTAAAGTTTTAAAATTAGTGACAAGTTGTTTGCTGTTAAAGTCTATAACGCAGTTATAGTGTTCAAGGAAATCTGAACCCAGTAATCCGTCGAATTCAATGTCGATGTTGCAAATATATACCTTGTGTGGGTCGGCGACATTGAAAGGTACAAGGGTGGATTCGTTGATTAAGATTTTCTGATCGGTGATTCCTTGGATGACTACGTTTTCGGGAAATCGTTGTTTGAAGCGTTGGCAGGTTTCAGGTTTAAAAATTGAAAGTCCTGCACCCGTATCGATAAGAAGTTTATAGGTGTTTGAAGAGTCAGTAATATAATAAAGATTCTTTGAGTTGACGGAAAGAAGGGGTCTTACAGAAAGTTCTGTTCTGGGAAGTTGACATTGGGGCTGAAGTCGTCCAGATTCATTGTCTGAATTTGGGTTTGAATTTCTGAAATTTCTTGGTCTGGGGGTTCTGACTGAGTGGGGGTCAAATGAAAATTTACTTGAGAAGAATCAGGTTCGTCTGAATAAAATTGTTCAGGTTGTTCAGTGTCGAAATATTCTGGTTCACAATTTTGTTCGAAATCGTTAGGGTAATATTCTTGTATGTTTCCGTACTCATTGGTTAAAGGGTAGTATTGGTTTTCGTTTTGAGAATAGTTATAGTCGTTGTGATATGGACCGAAATGTAAATTGTTCAAGTGATGAGTCTTTGGTTGCTGATGTTTAAAGAAACTCGGGTTCGGTCTGTAATTGCCAGACATTTGGGGTTGTCTACTGGTAGATGGACGAAATTGTTGCTGTGAAAATTGTTGACTGGGATTAACATTTGTAGATTGATTAGCAGGTTGATTGGAAAAATGAGGGCGATAATTCGAATAGTTCTGATTAGAATTCGGGTTGTGTTGAAATTGTCTCATTCTCAATAAGCATTCGTTGCTTAAATGGCCCATGCGTTTACAAAAAGAGCATTGTTTTGGAGGTGGACCGTTATTTGGTTTACGAGGGGGTTGTTGGAAACTTCTATTACCTGAAAATTTCTGGGTTTCTAAATGTGAGAGTTGTAGTTCTCGTTTAATTCTGGAAATGGCAGTGAGAATACTGCATGGGTCGCTAGCGCGAACGAGTTGACCAATTTTGGGCTCTAAACCCGTAAGAAGGCTATTAAGAGCCATTGACTCTATTAAGTCAATCTGTGCTTGTTTTTCTTTGATAGTTAAATTTTGCTTGTTTATAGCTGCTAGCATTTTCGCTTGATGCGTCTGGAGTCTAGCAGAGAAAGTGAGGGGGGATTCATTAGGAGTTTGCCGCATTCGTTGCAAGTCCTGTATGAGAGCCGAGAGATCCCGAGGATCTCCAAAATGATTTTCTAGGAGGGTTTGAATTTCGACTAGTTGACTAGGGTTTCGCGAATTAATTAACTCAGCCGCTCTACCGCGTAACTTATTTTTGATATGGAGAATTAGCAGTACTTGCTGATTATCCGTTGCCATGCTGTAAGCAGTATTACAGGAGCATATGAAAGTATTCAAAAATATCGGATTACCATCATACTCAGGAATTATGGCAAATATTTCCGAAAGCTTATAGGGTTCTACAATTGGTGTAGCTGCCTGTCTAGTCGTTGCCATTTTTAAAATTGTATAGATTCGCACAATAAATCGAAATTAAACGTTGAATAAAAGTTTTAAATTGAAATGGTAGAAAATATACGGTTTATCGATTCAGTATTGAGTAATGTTTAATATAGTAATAACAAATTTAAAATAGGAATGTATAAATGGTAGATTAATAATAAACTAGAAATAATGTTTCAAATACTTCGAAATATGTGAGTCGAAGTAATGGAAATAAAATAATATGATTATGTAAAATATATAGTTTCAAATTAATTATTTAGGAATGTAAGGTTATGAGGAATAAAATATTATATAAATGAAAGAACTGGTGGTCATTCAAAATAAAATCAAAATAAAAAATAGTTACTTTATGTGATTCTTACGTTATTATTCCTCGCATCGGACTGTTCTCCGCGTCACTTAGCACTGGTTAGCCTGGTTGCGTGTTCCCTTGCTAGTACTTGGTAGTTGTTGTCCTTTTCAAGTAGGTTTTGTCCACAATGATTTAGAAATCTCCACAGTTAGTTAGTATTCACGTGTTCTAACTGAAAAGGACAATCCTACTGACTGCGCCAATTTTATATTCACTTTGATTCAATTCACTTTTTAAAAAAAATTATTTATTTAGAAACATACAATATTAAAAGTGAACAATTAAAATAATTAAAGTACTTGAATAACTTAATGCTATAAATGATATTATTTGAATGACAACACGAGAACGTTTCCAGTTGCTTTTATAACATTAACAAAAGTGCTGATGCAAGTCAGCGTTTTTACTGGTTAAACGGACTCGTGTAGGTTTCCGGGAAGTTGTTTGCATATAATTCAAGATGTAATTTGATATCCCTGAGAAGTCACGTACGCTTTAAATTCCGTTGACTTCTCGACTGTGTGAATTAAGTGCTGATATATTTTGCATATAACATATATATATTGCGTACAAAAGAATGACACCTCGAAGAGAGTATTCAACATGATGCCCTTTTTATAGTCTTGCCAGGATATTTGTGCATCGCAGGCTACCGCCAGAAGTAAGTATGACTAAGTATGACGTATGACAAAGAGATAATTATTTTCGTATATATAGGGTGCTATGTAATACCAGGATAAACAAAACATACTTTTTTTATTGGACTACCCCATGTATTATTTCAAATTTAGAAAGATCATCTCTCCGGCGATGCCAATATATGGACTAATTATGTTATACAGGGTATTCCAAAAGTTACAAGACACGATAATTTTTGCACCTTAAATTTTTGGTACTGGTAATGTCTTACGGCAAAGTGCTACTTCCTTTTATTGTCAACAATTGAATATAAGGCGGGCTAAATCTCCTTCAGGTGATTTTCTTATTAATTTTCTAAGTAGAATTTTTTCTTACTGTTTCTTGCATATCCACAACGACTAATAAAGATGTTTTATTTCCTATTCACTGCAGAAAGAAGTAACTCTATTTTTTTCGTTTCATGTTTCATTTCTATTACACACATAAGTATGTGAGAGCTTTGTTATACGCAGATCTCTTATTTTATCGTCACAGCGTAATAAAATACCATTCTAGAAAGATTTCGTAGAAGTGCCTCTCCAAATTCGCCTGCAAATGACATTTTGCTCGCTCTGATTTTGTTCGGGTCTAATATATCTATCCGAGAGTGGAGGAATGTGTCTTTACAGCGATTCCAACCTGCTTGACTAAGCCTTAAAATTTATTCTAGCCCTTCATGTATGTTTATGTGGGCATCAGCTGGCATAAGATACTTTGTTATTGGATAGAGAACATAATTTGATTTTCTGGGCATTAATTGAAAAGGTGAATTGAGCAATTAAAACAAACAAAGAGGAAATGATGCTGCAAGGAATGTGTAGCTGTCATTTGCATTATATTATAGGTTGTGAGGAATATGTTATGGTGCCTTTTAATGAATGCGATGTTTTAGTAGACACAGGGTTTATGATATCAATAATCTTGCTTTACAGATATCGAAAAATCAGTGGATCAAATCCGGAAATTTTGAGCCATATATGGTTTGAATTTATAATTCTAATATGTAGATGTACAAAAGAAATAAATGCTTTGATTTGTTTATGATTTGCTGCGAAAAATTGACATTTTATAAGCAAAGCCAGTAAGTAATATCAGTAATAAACTAAAAGATTACTATGGCATAGGAATTATTACATTTCGCTAAAATTTCAAAACCATACCATAAAAATGCAAGAAATATAGAAACATAGGTATAACAGCATTAGTTATAAATATTAATAATTAGTAGTTAGTAACAGTTTTTTACCGTTCTGATAAATTCTTTGTTCTATAAATAAAATCTTATTCTTTGTCTATTATGTCTTGTTTCAAATTATTAATACTCAATAATGTAAGTTGTAAGTTTCTATCCTGTGAAGATCATTTAGGGTTTCAATTAAATCACTTTCTAAACTTTACTATAATCGCAAACAGTAATTAATTTTCTACGAAATACCCCAGAAACTGAAAATATCTTAACAAGTTCGCCAAATTATTATATTCTCGCTTCAGCACTTCATTAAAAGTTTTGGAACTTCTCGTTATAAATTCATAAGGAGATATTTTTCTTGGCACGTCGAAGTTGATTAGTTTATAAAACAAAATTAGATTCTCCAAAATGTAACATATCCGGCAGAAAAAGTATATTCGTAATAGCAATGTTTGTAAAAAAAAGTAAAAGAAGAAGAATTCTTGATGAAGAAAACTGGCTAATGAAAAAAAAAAGGTTAATAAAAACAATAAGGGAAGGTATATTGTTTTTTGTCTAAAACTAAATATAAACTTTAAATTATTAAATAGAAGAGTAGCAGGATTATAACATAATATTTAGACATCATCTATAAAAATATAGAATCAATAATTTAAAAAATACAGTTCACAACTCATCTGTTGCCTAGTATGTAATAAACTAATAAAACAAATAAAATACTTATATTACGGACTTGTCACTTTTGGAATTTCATGCCTGAGTCTAGTATTCATATTTGCGTTTCTGCTCAACTCAAACACACAAAAACAATTCATCAAAATTGATCCAGCTGTTTGGATGTTCAAAATATATATATATTCCTAGAATCTGATCTCAGTGCTATCTACCGGACCCAATTATGAATCTAAACAATTCAGAGACTCACTCAAACACACACAAAAAAATTCATTAAAATCGGTCCAGTCGTTAAGAAACAGTTTAAAAAGACCCTTTTGTCAAGTAGCTATCAAGTAGGAAATGAGCTAATGATCTTCAAACGGCTGAACAAATCCTAATTTATTATAGCTGAAAACCATCTCGATTACGTGAGCTTTCAAATAGAAAAAACCGCATCAAAATCGATCCATCCGTTTAGGAGCTACAGACAGATACACAGATCTACAAATACACTTTAAACTTTCTGCGTCCGGGGTTAAAAACGACATCACATAAGAATTAAATGTTGGTAAGAATATCAAGTCGCCAACTTTTTAAAATAATTAGATAAATCTCAGCAGTTCGTAATAGACCAGCAACACGATTTGTTCTTAATTGCAAGGTACATAGTTGCACATGCTCATAGAAGTCCTCATTAGATACATTCGTGTCTTGATAAATTCCATCACTTATTATTACATTATTAGATTATAACTACTTTTGAATTGCACACCAACGACACCAACAAAAGCAAAGTTATTCTGTTGTTACTATATTAAATAAATCATTAGGATACAAATGAACTAACATCAAGGAAAAATGGACTTTGAGCATACACCAAATATTGTCCAAAGGTTGTAGGCAAAACAAATATAGGAGATTAAGTGAAGAAAAAAGATACGCTAAAACAGAAGTGCAGTGAAAGAAGAAGTAAGCGCTAGATGTATAATCTGATTAAAGTAACATCAACAGCAAATTGAAAAAGTTATATTTCAGCAATAGAATATTCAATTCTACTCTAAAAAAATATGGAATGTTACACTTTGTGGACACATTAATTTGCATATCAACATCATGATTTACTTCATTATCAAGCTTAAATTTTAAAATTAGTTTTGAGTTCAGAATTCGGTACATGTGTCAGAACAGAAAACAGCAACCCAAAATACATAGACAATATATAATCAGAAAATTCCTCCAAAATTGTCTAGAAGCTGTCAACATAAATAGAATTATATAATATAAACAGAAGAAAGTACCCTGATGAGTCTAGAGGTTAACATCAAAAACTATGAGAGAAAAGAACAGCGAGCAAGACCAGTCTAAGAAAATCAACAGAAGAATTGAAATATGCTTCTCTCAACATATGATTAATTTGCTACTTTCTATACTATACTAGATTTTTTAACTATATATTTCATTACTGATATTTCTAAATTAAAAAAAAACGTCTTTCGTGCTGGACTTCTTTTAGTGACAGCGAGCTTAAAATACCGCGAGTGTTGTAGAGATAGATTTGTGGGGCTAAAACTACTTACCCTACCTTGCACTTTTATCCTTCAGTGTCTTGTCTATATGAAACAGAACCAAAACAGCTACAGAATACACAACGATATTCACTCCAGGAAAGGAGGAGAATTAGTTCTCAGCTACCACAGATTGCAACGAACGAGAATGGGTACTGACTATTATATGGTATTAAATTTTTTAATGCACTGCCAGCAGAAATAAAAACATTAAACGTACATCATTTTAAAACAAGAGTAAAGAAATATTTTTTAAAACACGCTTTTTATTCTTTGAGGGGTACTTAGGAACTGATTTTAATGTATAAATTTTTAATTTATTTTCTTACCATTTTAATAACATTTTATATTCTTTTGTATACATATTTAATACATTTCATACTTGTGTACCTTTGACTTGTAAAAACACACAGTTCTAATACTTTATCAATAAATAAACTAAACTAAACTAAACTCGTAATTCTCAACAGATCATATTTGACAATATCATCAGACTAATATCTTTCCTTCGGCCTTACTCGCAGACCTCGAATGCCAGTACTCCACCAAACAACATTATTCTTGAGACCATACAGAATTATATTTTTCATTCAGAAGCAACCGAAATCTGGATTAACCAATTTGGAGTACTGCGAACTCACTTTCTCATTTGCTGGAATTATTTGGTAATACGACGATTATCCCTATTGTTTTCACCAAGTTGTCTAATCCTGAAATTATAGCTACATCATCACCAAACGTATACAGAATTAAATATTGATACGTTGGAACTTTTAATGAGATATGTCACAATGATGCTACACTATTCCCTATTTTTCAATTTTGTAAAATTATTTACATAATTATAATTTTGGTTCCTATTCAAAAATTTTAATCTAGAAATGTTTCAAGTGTACGTTATGAAATAGAAATGTTAAATATCAATGTACAAAACGTTGATTATAACCAATTGTTTATCAAAAAATCTGTGAGTCTGTGACAAACAATTTTGTTTGAACCGATTGACATGCAATAGTGAAACTCATTAAATCTGCGTGCACAGATTTCTTGTCAAACAACCCGAAACAAACAGAAGAACAATAAATAGTTCTGCCGCAAACGTCAATTGAGAAAACCCGAAATTAGTTCATGCAACCACGAACTGAAGTGCCTCCAGTATTGACAGCTTTGTTTTTCTTGTCTATTGATTTTGTAAAAATGTGGGTTATCTCATTCGCCTTAGGCAAATATACCGTTTTTATATAGAAAAAGCAATCGTTAGTCGGCAAACATTAGAAAAACCTTTATTTAACATGAACTTTTATTGTTGTCAATATCATTGTAAACACAGATTTTTGGGATAACATTTTGTCTTGGAGTGAGAATGAAAATTTAAATATAAACGTTGTGGTTGCCCATAAAATCTTAGATAAATTAGATTCGCCTAAGCCTTTTCCATTAGCAACGAGATGTAATTTCCATGGTTAATAATTTATGCAAGTGGTAATTTTTCCAGATTAGTTAACAATTTGTTAACTGGAAAATTTTTAGTGTGCACTTTGGTAGTTTACTACGCCATTGCAATGAGGACAAAATTTTAGACGAGGCAGTGTGGGTAGTGGTGTTTGTAGTTGTACTACAAACAAAACTGTGTCTACACCAAATCTGGGGCTCTAGTAGTCAGAACAAGAAGGAGATTAGGGAGATGAGGAACACCACGTCTCCAAGAAGTGTGACAAACTTAGTTACTTTTCAAACACATTTTAGCCAACTTTTCACCTCAGTGGCTCTCCCCCACTCTGCGGTTCTTTACTATCCTTACTATCCTCGCTAAGGACGATTTACCTAATACCATCGTTAACTTATTTGCTCCTTTACATGCAGCCCGTGCCCCTCATACAACGGCTCTTTGCTGGTGAAGTTCCTACTATGTTCTCGCCCCTACAATGTCTCTCTCTCTCGGCTCACAGTCACCTAGTTCCCCACCCTTCTACAAAACAAGTATTCTAAAATTTCATCACTGTAATGATCAGTAAGAAACAGAAAAAGTTTAAACACTCTGAATTGATTGCTGGGCACATTGCTACCACGATTCCTAAGTTTCTTTGCTCCTCTTTATTTTGAAAGAAGTAATTGAAATACACACTTTGTAACAACCTTACTCTTACAAGAAACGTATCTAACCACTGGCGGATCCAGAGACTGGGCTAAGGGGCTGAACCCCCCCCCAACTTCTGAGTGATATGCTTTTTTAGTGTTTACTGTGCTAAAATCAACCCTCAGTGACGTCAAGCCCCCCCAAACGAGATCCCCCCAAATGGATCCGCCCCTGTATCTAACTAATTGTCATCTCTTCCATCACGTATATTAATCAACACGTAGACTATAAGCTGCAATATACAAATAACGAGATAAAGATAAAAGCACAATTATCCAAAATAACCTCAATAGTTAAATTTCGGCAATTTTTTAGATAATTCTGAACGTGTGGATCAAAATTCTGGATGGACAGAGAGTCTTCCGTGTATTATTTTTTACTAATTGTGTTGTTGCATAGTGTGAGAATAGCTTTTGGTTCATTTTTTGTAACTCCACTATTTGATACATCTTAATACGTGTTAATTGTTTATTTATATATAATTTATATGTAATTGAGTTCTCGAAATCGAGTCTGACGATTTTGATTAAATTTACCCATTTCGGGATTGGTGTATAGAAATCCATTGGTTATGCTCTCAAACTTTGGGAAAAAAGTATTACTGAAAAAATTAAACATTAAACACTAAAGTGACTGATTGTGACAATTATGACAGCTGATAAAATTGCAATACAGGTTGTATAAGTGAGTTACTTGGGAGTGACATTGCTCTTGTAAAAATTCTTACAATATAGAAATATTGTATGGCTATTTCATATTTGTTAGCATTATATTTTTACAGCTGGACCCTTTAAGTTTTTTTTTTAAGTGAAAAAGTGGCTAGTTAGGCGATATTTGGATTGGTAAAAACTTGTGAGTTCGCATCTTTGAGACGCACATGGAAGCAGAGTCTTGCGTGTCGTTATCATTTTGTGGCAATACATAGTCGCATATGCATATATTGGATGAGATATAAAGTTCGGTAGAACTTAATAATGATGGGTGGTTCCAAATATGTTAGGAACCCAATGTTTTATTCGGTAACCCATAAGCGGTTAAACCGGATGGTTAAAATAGGGAGTGGAGTGCAAATATAGTTATACAGGATGGTTAGAAAACATAATTATATAGGGTAGCTTATAAGCAGTTGAATACATATGATACTGAAGTATTGGGCGGAGTAGAATAATTCCTAAGCAGGCGGTTTAAAAAATGTTTTAGATCATTAGTAGTAGCATTTACAAAACTGATATATTAGGAGGCTAAAACCAGCTGCTTATACAGGGTGGTGGAAACATATTGTGGAGTAGAATTATGGTTGTATAATGAGATTTAAAAACAAAATGATACAGGTTCGAGATGAATTATGGTTATAAACGGTGATTATAAAAAAGGTTAGACAAAGAAATAATTTATAGGGTAGCCTACAAGCATAAACATAGGGCGGGATAAAATTATAGTTACAGACGATGATTAAAAAATTGAAAACAAGAAGTTTTTATCGGGTGAATCATAGGAAGTCGCATATACAGGATGGTTAGCATATAGGGTAGAGTGAAATTATAGTCATACAGGATAGTTTACAAAATGCTAGCAACATTTTTTTTATAAACTTGTCTATAAGCAGTTACAGATTGAAATGAAACAGATTCATTTCTTATTGAAAAAAAAAAATAGTTTACAGAGCAAATGTCCGATTATTTGGATATATGTACTCAAATTTTTTTAACGAAATCTTGAATTTACTACTGAAACTTTGTCACACAGGTATTTGTATGAAAACAGATATGATACTGTAAAAAAAGCATCAAATATCAGAGTTACAAAAAATAGCCTAACCCACTTTTTGCTATATAGCGCAAAGGGTAGAAAAAACAATTTTGAGGGGCTATACACCAAAAATATAAGGATTTAGGACCTTATGCCGACTAAAACTTTTTTATATGTGGTAAAACCTTTAATTTTCAGTTGCATTAGATAAGAAATGAAGGATTTTCAATCGTTCTGTTTTTATAAACTTGTCTATAAGCAGTTACAGATTGAAATGAAACAGATTCATTTCTTATTGAAAAAAAAATTGTTTACAGAGCAAATGTCCGATTATTTGGATATTGTACTCAAATTTTTTTAACGAAATCTTGAATTTACTACTGAAACTTTGTCACACAGGTATTTGTATGAAAACAGATATGATACTGTAAAAAAAAGTATCAAATATCAGAGTTACAAAAAATAGCCTAACCCACTTTTTGCTATATAGCGCAAAGGGTAGAAAAATCAATTTTGAGGGGCTATACATCAAAAATATAAGGATTTAGGACCTTATGCCGACTAAAACTTTTTTATATGTGGTAAAACCTTTAATTTTCAGTTGCATTAGATAAGAAATGAAGGATTTTCAATCGTTCTGTCCATTAAAACTTTTGATGAGAGCATTCAAACCTATTTAAAAGCAAGAGTAAAAAAAAATCGAGAGTCATTTTGTGCCACAGATGTATTTTATTTTCTGTATTAATAATTTAGGAACTAGCCTGTAAGTCAGACAGTTACTGTCAATTTTTTTCTTCGTCTACCTTACAACTTTAACTTCTGGAGGTACCATGCAAAGCAAAAGCAAATAGCGTGACAAGACTAGAAAGAGAGGACAATAGAGAGAATAAGAGGCTATTTCACTGAATTGTGAGCTGTGTCCAATGAAGTACGTCCAATTTGTAGTTCTAAGTTGCTTCGATCCACTAAGTGAAAAAATCTGTTAACCTCTCTATTGCCCTCTCTTATTAATCTTCACACGATGTTTGTGCATTGCAATCTACCTTCATAAAATATATGCTGTAAGGTGAGAAAATCTGCTACTCTTTTTATCGCTTACGCCATTTTAAATACCTTCTTAAAGTTAAAACTATATATTTTTAAGGCACTGCATTATTTATTACTTATATTATTTTCTCAATACTACTATGTCATAGGTGATTATTTCCCATATTTTATTTTTCATTTTTTCCTTTCAAGTTGTGTTTAGTTTTCCAAATATAAGACAGCCATAACAGCACCGTAAAAGTACTATGAAAATATTAAACTATTTCTAGCAGAATTCCAATTATAGAATTAACGAATACGAAAGCAGTTAGCCGAAACATGTCAGACGTAATTATTTTTTTAATGAAAGATGAATCACGCTCTTAAAATGCACGTTACATACAACTATTAAAGAGAGACAGAACGGGAATTACCCTTGTCCGTTCCAAAAATAAACACTCATTAAGATCAATGTCCTGGCGATGTTTTAATATTCGCAATAGCAGTTCGTCTACGATTATTACACAGTTGCATTTATAACTATACCTACAGAAAAAGAGTTTCACACTAAATTTCATGTTATTTATTTTTTCTACACTTAGGTAATGGTTAATCAAGGAGGAAAATTAATTTGCACACTCAATTAAAAATTAGTCAATTTAAAAAAAAGGAATTTCTTTAATATATATTTTTTAATTCATTAAAATAGAGGCACTCCTAATTTTCACATTACAAGATTTATCAGATTGACAATTGAAGAGTTCTACTATGTATTTTGAAGAGTCCACTTAGTGAAACAATTGTCAAGCTGGTTAATATATAAGTTAAAATTACAAGTGTAAATGTATTATCAACAAGTTAAGACTGAAAAAAATGGTCAGTTCAATAATACTGTTTATAGTCTGGTAAGATGTGTTCAGAAATTTGTGAACTGAGTTCAACAACGTGTGGTACACCAAGGAAAAATGTGATGAGTGAATACCTTGGTACTCATTTGTTAAATATATTTCTCTTTGCTGTTGTAACTTTAAATTCCTATTTAAAGTGTAATGGTATTTGGAAAGGTTTAATGAATTTCTTCACTAGATGGTAATGTCCGAGCTATTACCATTATGTCCCAATACAAACTAATCTCCATCTAGCCAGGTGAGCAAATTTAGGTACAGAAGGGCTGAAATCTCTGCAAGTGGATTACAAGAAATGTGGCCCAGTGACGTCTTTCAGCTATAAATATGATGAATATTTTCAATTTTTATCATGTAGTGAATGAAACCAACTGAAGAAATAAATCGTGTTGCCTACCATCTCCAGACTGGAGCAACATTCACCATTGAAGGCATTTATTTACACATGAATTAATTATTCTGGTCTAGTAATAGTCTGGAATCTATGGAGTTTCAACAAATCTTTAATTTGAGATACTTTGCTCTACAGCACGTTTAGAGAACAACAATTGGATAACAGAAACAGCAAAACAGTTACTTATAAAGTACTTCAAGGTGGTGATGATTATTAGGAAGTTTATTTAAGCTTTAATAAATAAATTCAACCCTCACAAGAAATTTATTTTGGAATTAGCCAAATTTGTGGTATTCAAGTTATCTTATGTAATACATATAAATAAAACTGAAGTAGCTCTCTGTGGTTCCGAAAAACTATTTAATCTGACTGTATATAGACATTATATTAATCCCAAAAGCCTGTTGAGAAAGTAGTTGGCTCACAGGTTGCCCCGAATATTCTTTGGATGGACTGAACCAATTTTGATGTGAGTTTCAAGGCAAGAATATATAGTGTAAGAAGAATTATAAGTAACATTTCTCCCATTTAATGTGAAAATATACATTACTATGCAGCGTAAACCTTCAACCTGTATACACTTGAGATGAGCTGTAACGACACGGCTGATAAACATCAACCTCCAGTCTGAAATATATAGGGCTTTTATTTCAAAACTAGCCAGCCAAAATAACTTTTAAAATATCGTTACGTGGGGCCATATTATACAAGTATCGGTCACCCTGCAGTTAACTCCTAAGCGGGGATGAATATCACATCTACAAGTTTAAATGCAAGGGGGTATCAAGTGATACCCTTTTGTAAAGGTCTCTTTTTGACATATAATTTTAAAAAATCAGATTATTTTGTACAAAATAATGACCTAGAAACCGTAAAATAAAAATTTTGAACTGTAATTGAAAATATAAGTATAAATGCCGAGATAGAGAAGTGAGAAAAAATCCTTAAATCTTTTTGCTAAAGATATTAGCGACTGTAAATGTCAACAATTTACAATTAGTAGTAGTTTTTTTGTATACTTACCATCATATAGTGTATTCTTTACAAGAAAGAATTGGATAGTATTTATTTATAGGGAAGAACAACGCTGTGTATGGAGAACTGCTCATGTTTATCATTAGAGACATCCAGATAACAATATTGGGCATCAGTATGTGTTGGATTTAGTTCAGTTTGAGCAACAAAATTGTCAAAAATCGAAAAGTTACACAGGTTGAGCTTTTAGATCATTTAGCCATGAATCCTCATACATCAATACCAGTCTCCAGGTAAACAAATCTTTCCGTCGGCTCTGTGCAAAAAACGTTACGCCTAAATAAATTACCAACAAAATACAGCTCTTACAAAAGCTTGCTCAGGATCAGTATGACAGCAGGTTAGAATTCTGCGAATTAACGACACAAAGGGCAATTGCAGACCCTAATTTTATTAATAATATTTGTTTTTCTGACGAAGCAGGTTTTTTTAAATGGATTTGTCAATTTCCTAATTGTAGATCCTGGGAAAACACCAATTCACAAGTTTTTCGGGTAGAGCACAACCAACGTCCTCAGAAAATCAACATATGGGCCGGAATTCTCGGAAATAAAATTATTGGTCCTTTATTCGTGGCAGAAGAATTAACTGGGGAATTGTAGTTGGACTTGTTAGAAAATGTTATAAATATATAACCGAATCTTTACAAAACCAAATAGATCAAGATGGAACTTTGTTGCTAGACGAAGGAAACCTATTTTTTCAAAAGGACGGAGCACCTTGCCTGTACGAAATTTGCTTAATGAGACATTTCCAGATAAATGGATTGGAAGAAGTGGCACTATGGAATGGCCATCAAGATCACCCCACCTTACGCCCCTTGATTTTTTTTATGGGGAACTCTAACAACTGTGGTGTATAAAACTCAACATCGTGATATTCCTGAACTTAGATGTAGAATAGTGGAGGAGTGTGAGCATATTACACCAGAGACGCTTCAAAAAGTGCGGGAGGAGTTCGAGCTTCGACTTTACCAATGTCTTACCAACAATGA
Source organism: Octodonta nipae (assembly GCA_034190945.1). NCBI lineage: Eukaryota > Metazoa > Arthropoda > Insecta > Coleoptera > Chrysomelidae > Octodonta > Octodonta nipae. Next base: position 134,293,475 of record CM067218.1, read on the forward strand.
CGGACATTTTAACTTCTAATTTGTTTACAAGGTAATTCCAACGCTAATACAATATTAATAATGTAAATAGAGTCGACAGTGTAGCGTCGAATTACTGGTTGATCTCTGGTCATATGTTTCCTGAAATGCAAGGCTTTATATTGGCAATCCAAGATCCAGTATTTCCAACTAAGAACTACCTAAAGTACATCGTTAAAGACCCTTCTATTAACAACGACAGATGCAGGTAGGGTTGCCAAACATCTGAATCTATCCAGCAAATCACAGAAGGTTGTTAAGGGTTCCCTGCAACTGAATACAAAGAACGACACGATGTTGTGGCAAAAATAACTCACCAGGAACTAGCACTGAAACTTGAATTATCACAGTCGGTAAGATTACCATACTATAAATACAAACCAGAATCTATTTTAGAAAATAACAATTACAAGCTGTACTGGGACCGCACGATACTGACCGATCGGACAGTTGCTCACAATAGACCAGATATAGTTTTAGTAGATAAAGTATCCCGGAAAACAACTTTAATTGACATAGCAATTCCTAATAACAATAATATAAATAACAAGCACGCTGAGAAAATAACCAAATATAGAGAATTGGAATTTCAAATAAAGACTCAGTGGGGCATGAACAACAAACGAACAGTACCCAAAACATCTTTTGGGACTAGTCAGTTTAAAATACCTCGGTCTGAACGAACTTCTGTACAAACAAATGCAAAAAGACGTCCTGTTAGGAACAGCCCGGACGGTCAGAAAATGCATGGGAAACTCCCGCCACGACTCCAACCACGGGCCTGAAAACCTGGTAAGGGCTCCCACAGAGCTAAACCCTTTTGATATCTAGGATATCTGGGGTTTAGTGAATTTTACCCTAAAGGCACTCATAGCGTATCTTAGAGGGAGTGTGATGTCATACATTGTATGGTCAAGTCGGTTATGTAAATAGAATGTAAATAATAATTATTTTAATTTGAAAGTTTAAAATGGCATTATCTGTAAAAAATAATCTGATTTTAAAAATGGTCTGTCAAAAAATTGGCAAAAAGAGACCTTAAAAAAGAAGTATCACATGATACCCTATTTATTTAAACTTGTGGAAGTGATATTCACCCCGGATTAGGGGTTGAGACCGCACGTAAAATGTGTCCCCCATAAATTTAAATTAACGTGTTTTTTTGTCTTTCTCTTTTAAATGTATTTTTAAAGTTGTTTTGGGTGACTGGTTTTTTGAAATGAAAGCCCTGTATAATTTATACAAATGACATTGTCTACTTGATTTTGTTTAGATTATTACTGACGTTCTGCCTTGCTTTTGTCCGCTGGAATAAATGCAAATTCTGTATATTATTTTGCGTACATGGAAAGTTGACTGTAACACGATTTCCAAAATTGTAGCAATATTTAATTTTCCAAATATGAATTACATTAAGCTATATAACTGATAATTTTCAAAAACATTTTATGTGCCCCAGAATTGGAACTTCCAGTTGAGCACGACGAGAAAGAGTAATTTTGAATTTCTGCCAGACAGTAAAGTAAAGAAATACATTTTATCCAGGTCGGAGAGCAAATTTAATATGCCATTCCTCGGTACAGTACAGAACCTTATCCAGAAATTTGATAATAATTCATCAATATAAAACTCCGAGAGCAGATGATCTCAATCTGCGTTTGAAACATTCAATAGTGCAATATTAGGAAATAGGGTGCTCAGTAAAATTGTTCCAGACATTGGGGGAAGAAAATGCCCCCGATATTAGTTACAACGATGGTGGTTTCGGATACACAGACAACACGTTATTTGAGGAAACCTGCTTCTGCTAATTTTATTTCAAGTTCATTGTGGAATATGACTGATGTGAACTTATTTTTATTCCTAGTTTCAAAAAAGGATAAAAAAAGGCTGCAAATGAAAACATTTTATGTTTTTAAATTGTTTTTTAGTATTCTAACATATTAAATCGGAACTGAACAATAAGCTGCTCGAGGAAAAGGATAAACAGATTATTTATTTTTGAAAATGAACAAATAAATTTGCATGTAATCGTGGATATAATTTAGCATGAATATACTTCTATTCATATATAATTTGATATTATTATTTGCCGTAATTTTCGTTTATTTCATAATTGTGTACAAATAATTAGGCTATACGGTTTTTCACCATCACATCATGATAAATTATATACCCTAACGATAACGTTCATTCATCATCATAATCGTCATCATTATTACAAACGAAGTAATGTATACTTTTATTTTTATTTTTATTTTTATGGCTAATTCCGTTCTAAATTAACTTAATATTCTGATCAGAAAAAAATAATATTCATAAAAATATTTTGTTAATTACATGACCCAAATATATTTGTTTCGTCAGTTTTGGTAAAAAATCAATACTTATAAAACTTTATACTCTGTGTTCCCACGGCGTGATTACTTTGTCCACAAGTTCATTTGAAATTCAACTTTAATGCGTTATTGTTTATAGACCTTTTTTGTGTTGTCTGTCAATATATGGCCGCAAATATGTTTAATTAAGATGCATTTGTTTAAAAATCTCCAACATATAGTTTTATAGTAATTGTGTATCGAATTAAAGCCTCTTTCATTTAGTTTTCGTCTCCTGTTGTGTGCTTTGGGTAATAAACTGAATTTTGATATAGTATTTTATGTCCAGAGTCCCAATCATGTACACAAATTTTGGATTTTTCAAACTGTTGCTTTTTAATGTCATTTTTGTGTTCGTTTATTCGAGCATTTAGAGGTCTGGAGGTTTCTCCAATATAGAATTTGTTACATCCAAAAGATATTTTATAAATGCAAATTGTTTATATTTTCAGTTGGTGTTTTTGACTTTGTTTTTGATATTTTGAACGGATTTTAGTGTATTTCTTGTTTTAAATGATCTTTTAATATTATATCTGTAGTCCACTTTTTTAGTGTTCTGAAAGATGCTGTAGTTATTGTAGTAGTGTGATTATGTTGAGGGTCAATGTTGTCAATCATTTTCTGGGCAGTTATTATCAGATGCCAAATTGTTTTAAACATTTTATCTTCTGACATCAATAAATTCATTGATATTAGAACAGTTGGTTTTTGCTCGGTTATATAGTGATTTGAGGATACCTCTTTTTACTGAATTTGGATGATTAGAGTAAAAGTTGAGAAACCTGTTATTGTCAGTCGGCTTTTTGTAAACTTCTATTTCAAATGTCGATTGTCGATCGTTATTCTGTTCAAGTTCTAGTGTAAACTGAATATTTTTTTCTTTGTTGTTTATGTCGTTAAGTAATTCATGTAATCCTTCAAGATTGGGTTCCCAAATAACGAATATGTTATCAATATAACGCCACTAAACTAAAACGGGTAAGGTCTGTTTTAGTAAAATAAGTACTAAAACAGCATAAAACTCAGATGATTGGAGGGAGGGGGCTTTAGCCTCTCAGGTCGCCTCATTGGATTCGGCAATGGCTGGAAGTCATTATTCATTTGAAAATATGTTGTTTTTGTCATCTTCTTTGCTCTCAAAATTTATCCTGTCATGGTTTTCGTTTCCATATTTGGTTTTGGGAACTTTTTCTTTGTTACATGTTGACAAAATCAGCTTAATTTTATTAATTTTCTCGTGTATGTCCGTTTCTTCTGGTATCTCATTAATCCTTATTGAAGAGTGTTGTATCAATTAGGTCTAGTTTTCATTCTGTGTCTGAGCTTCAATACTCCCAATAAAATTTTTCGACAAAATGTTGAATATATTAGTTACCGAAGATAGATTTTCATCAAAAAATATATCAGCGTTTTGATAACATCCGTAATCCGTATATATATCCAGATCTCCACAATTATTGCATAAGTTTGTGTGAATCCAATTAATCAAATTAATTGAAGAAATTCACTTGTCAAAATTGATCCTGGCTACAATATGGAAATTATTCGAGGAATTTCATTAAGCAAGCGGATTAATCCATTTCTGTAATTGGTAGGATGAGTGAATATCAGGATCAACGTTTTCATGTGAGAATAATTATCGGAAAATCCATATGAATTCCAGCTGGGAGCGTCAGCACGATATCGAAATTTTCAACGTCTATGCATAATATGAACGAAAAGGTATATACCTGTAATGCAAAAGAACGTCATCATTACGTCTTGCCTATACGTTATTAACGTCAAAGACTGTAAAGCGTGACGTAAGAGGAATATCGTAGATAAATATAAAGGACTCAAGTAGAAGATCAGAGTTCAAATACAATTAAGAATCTTTTAATGAGACTTATTTTGCTACGGTGAGGAATTATCGCTACATTTCCCCAGTGAAATTAGTATTCTCAATTGCAAAAGAACTACACTCTTGTTTTTCTACAAGTGACACCTTGTAACAGATAAAAAGTGTTGTTAATGAACAGCAAATACTTTGTATTAAAACAAAGGTTGTATTATATGTATGTTTAAATTCTACGTTAAATACAACTAAGATCTACAGCATGTTTTAGTTTTTTCATACAAATAACTGACCCAGGGCCGGATCCAGGGGGGACGATTTGGGCGAGCGGTCGCCCCCTTCGAGAACAACAAGGCCACTAATCGAGAAAAATCTTACATTCCAGAGCTTAAAATAACGTAATGTCTGTAGGTCTAAAGAGAAAATGAACTGTTTTTAATAATATAGTAACTAAAGCTCTAGCTAAGTCTACCCCTCTTTAGGTTAATTTTGTAAGATCGCCCCTCTGAAGCAAGATATTCCCCCTGAAGCTAGTATCTAGTCACCCCTGAATTGATAAAATTTTCAAATGTAAGCTTTGAAAGGTTTGTGGACAAATCTAAACCGGAAAATAGACATGCCTTAAGGGTCATTCTAACTGGGCAACTCAATTTCTGTCGTGAGTCAATCAGCGTCTTTGTGGCCCACTTAATTTCTTGATAGTGTTTGATAAGTAATTTCTATATAAATCTAATTTGGATACTGGTTTTGTTGAAAATGTTTTCGCGAAAATTGTGAATGCTGTCTCTTTCTCTTGTGGAATATTATGGCCAAACCCAAGTTAATGTTTATATCCATCTATAGGTGATTGGCAAACACAAATTTGGTTAATTTCGTCATTTGAGTAGCTATTTCTCTAACCCAGATCCTCGTTTTTTTTTCAATTAAAAAAATTTTGCACTCACCATAGTCGCAATGCTGTGAATGTTTAAGCACTTTTTGGGAAATAGCACCACAATTCACGAAATTGCTGTATATTTACAAACCTTTCGGGGTATAGGTCAGACCCAGTTGTCAATGACAAAGAAGCTATGAAAAAGGCTCAATTCTAAAATTTAAAATTACGAGTAAAATGTTTGACAATAGTATTCGATTTATGACGTAACTAAGAGAATTTACTTTGATAATATACAGGATAGTACAGAAACTTCTGAAGATCATATAATAACAAAGTTCCTTAGAAATGAGAAAGGAGTGATCTTAAGAATTTTATGTGGGGCTCCTTTGTTATCGCCAAAAATGCGATCAAAGAATATTGTTGATTCAGTGATCCCATTAAAATCATAAGAGTAAACCTAGGAAAGACCTATAAACTACTACACCGAATTTGGGTTGTTCACAAGAACATGACCATTAGCAATTTCTTCCTTAATCATCAGCAATCAGGAACGACTGAATTTTACGGAGGTAGTAGCGATACAATCGTTTTCATTTAACAAAATTAACACAGTCTCTTTTTGTTTTCGTTTCGTGTTGTGTTCTTCTTAGTGTAAAATGACTGAATTTTTAAATTGTATTTTATGACCAAAGTGCCAAGCATGTTCACAAATTTTGGATTTTTCAAAGTGTAGTTTTTTATTTTAATTTTTCTGTTCGTTTATTCTAATATACAATTTATTACATTCACAAGGACTTTTATAAATGCAGTTGTTTGTATTTTGAGTTGGTATTTTCGGTTTTGTTTTTGATATAACTGATTTTAGTGAATATCGTGTTTTAAAGGATGTTTTAATATTATATATGTTGCCCCCTTCTTTCTGAGAGACCCTGTAGGTATGGTATAGTAATTGTAGTAATGAGATTATGTTGAGAGTTAGTGTTGTTTGATGAAGTTTGGTAGCGATCGTTTGGTATTCGATTTTGTTGAACTCTTTATTTAATTAACTATGGCACAACTATCTTTCAAGAAACAACAATGTTGTGTAGTTACGAAATTTTAAGAAAACCTTCGGTAATAAATAAGTTTCAGTTCTTCAAACTAACAGGTAAAATACTAGAAATGCAAAAAACTATATGAAATTAAATCAAATATCCATTTCATTTGGTAGATAACGGACAATCTTGGTGAGTCATTGACGGATTAACTTGATAAATAAATATTGTGTACCTATATTTTATACCTACTTATCTCAAAAGAAACTGAAGTTTCACGTCTTTGCCATACCTGAAACAGAAATAACAGGGTGAAATATTTATACAAAATTATTGATGTATGTAAAGTCACTACAATTCAAATTATTTTACGAAATTTTACAGATATGACTGATGATGTTTTGTCATGTCTTACATTTTTCGGCTTTTGTTCCTATAGCTACACTTTTTACCAAACTAAAGTGGCCACTGTGATAATTTATTTACTTAACAATTAGCAATTTCGACGTTAAAAATTATATATCTATATATAACCTGTCTCAACTTTAATGCCGGAAATTTAAGAAATAATTCAGATGAATATGACCAATTAGGCTGCGTATGCTAGAATTTAAATTTTCCTTCCGAGGAATCTCCGAAATAGGTCCATTATCTCCTTAATGGTATTGGGGATGCTGTGAAAAGGGTCTTTATCCGCCGCTGGCAAAGCGGCTAGATGATTGACGATTTGCAAGGAACAAATTTATTTGGGTAATTTATGTTATTGGCATTACGAAGAACATTAAATTGCATAACATATTTTTATGTTCCAAAATATTATCAATTTCATTTGTAATCACTATTATATTATGTTTAGTACAGACGTGGGAACAAAATACGAGAAATGTTTTAGAACTGTTTGCAAACAAATGTTTGAAAATATGGAAAATAGTTTGTTTGGCCTTCCCACATCTTTGCAGAAATGTTGCAATAGTCGAGCCAGGAATCGGTACAGGTTACATTTAAGTAGTATATATTTGAAAAAGTTACATGAATATTTATTATACAATTTTTTTAGTGCAATGTCGTAATTACATGCAGTTTTTATTCTAATTACTTCTGTTTGATAACAATAATTAGGTATTGTCAGCAAAATTCATATTTGCTGACAAACCTCGTATACAGTTGAAAAAGTGACATGTAATAAATAAAAACATGTAGGTTTCAGACCACGCAAATCTTGTTATGAAGCATACCTTTTTTCCCTAAATATTATTCATAAGAAAGTTTTCCGTTTGATCTTGAACTTATGAAGACACACTGTATATATGGGGCAACTGTGAACATGTATGTTGAAGTTGATTAACTGACATTTATTCTCATTTACTTCCAATCTATTTTCAACTTATTATATCCCATATTTCGAACAGACATTTTCATTTTGCTATACTACTGCTATACTACCGCCTCAACCAAAGTAGCTCGATATGTATAGATATTTCATAAAATATCAATATTTACCCTCGATATATGGAATCAATCCGATATTATCGAATCAAATGATATCCACATATAGATCGCTAGAACAGAGAGGGTATAGAGAGAGTAAGAGGCTATTTCACTCGATTGGGAACTGCATCCAATGAGCTCATTGGCTGCACCTACCAATCGAGTGAAATAGCCTCTTACTTTCTCTATTGCCCTGCTTAGCATGACATTTGTGCATTACAGTCTTTACAGGCTACCTTCAGAAAGTTTATGCCCTAAATATAAGTCAAGTAAATAAGTTGTTGAAAGGTAGTGCGGATTGTCCGCAACAACTATTTCAAATTAACACATTAGTTCCTCAATTGAACTCGAGACGAAATGATGCATTTTTATGTAAAACACCTAAAACCAATATCTTGTAAAATTCACCTCTGCATTTAATGTGTAAAAACGCAAAGAAGAAATTTAATATTTGTGAGATTTTTACATGCAACTTACATGATTTGAAAAACACTTGTATTACATTCAACTGACTTCATGCTTCATATATACAGAAATATTTTTTTACTAATTTTACATTTTGATTCAAGTAGATATTTTTAGTATTTTATTGTCATCTTTATTTTACTGTTATAAATTATTCCAATCAGAGTAGTATTATTTTGTTTTTTATCTTGTTTATACTTTGTTGCTATAATGTATTTTAATTATTATTACGACACTACTAATATTAGAATGATATTATCTATTTTACTATGTGGATATGCGCATATTAATATTTTTACGTTTATATTTTATTTTAATATTTGGTTTAAAATTTTTAGTCTTATATAATATAATATTTCTTTATTTTTGTTCTTTAATTCATTGTTATATTGTGGTATTCATCGTAAAATTGCTCTGTAAATGGAAAAGTGTTGCACAACTAAAGCTTAATGCTAGTATAAGCGCATAGGTACCATATGGGTATTTTGACTCCATACAAGTATCGACTCTTGTTAGTGGTTTCGTACCAAAGTATATATATATATATATATATATATATATATATATATATATATATATATATCCTTAATTTGCCTACTCCCCAACAGTCACTAGTTAGAAGTTCAGTTACCTAGTGACTCTTGGGGAGTAGGCAGATGGAGACCCCGGGTTCGATCTACACTCTGAAACTCTTTTTCACTTTTGTTTCTTGATAATGGTTCCAAAGCAAGAGTCAAAACGTTGAGTATATAATAAATTCAGACGCGGTCATCCTTAACAGAATCCAGTTTATACGATTTAGCCTTCGTTTAACCGGTTTCGAGAAATCGCACTATATACACAGACGAAATGAAAACATTCTTCCTTTTGAAGTCGGTTATTTCACAAGAAAGGTTGGTAGCAAAGAAAGTATCGTAAAGGGGTTATCTGTGATAACCATAAATTAATGGCAGATTTAAATTGGAAGATGGCAGCCGATTTCGAAATTTGTGTCTATCGGCTTCTGAAAAATTGCAAAAATGGTTGGTAGTAAAATATCACGAATGGACAGAGCGGATATGTCTCTTTCACTGAGTCTCACCTTACAATTTTTGACTAGTGGTAATTCTCTAACAAGTCTAATGCATACATTTAAAATACTGAAAGTTTACTCCCAATCTGTTACACAATTTCAGAAATAATACAAAAACAAATATTAATTTTCGAAACATATCAGAAACTGGTTTAAAAATTATTTCTAAACAAGTTGTTTTTAGGTGCATACTACGAGTAAACATTAATTACACTTCAGTTTGGTCATTGTTTTAAAAAATATATTTTTAAGAGATTTATGCCCAATATTTTTACTCTTTAGCAAATTTTGTGCCCCCTCCCCTTAATTTCTGCATGTTGCCTATCGTACAAGTCTATATTTTTGATTTTCTTGGGAATCACACCACACTTACCGAAAAGTCTTGTATATTTCAAGTTTCCGTTTCAAGCTCTAAATCAGACCCAGTTCTCTATGGCAATAAGATAGCGCCATGAAATAAAAGATTTTTAACAAATAAAAAGTTCATGATAGTAATTATATAAAGTGTACAATTAAAAATTAAAACTTTTGACAACATGAACCGACAGATGTAAGGGAATTTGATTATATAAGGGGTAGCTCATAAAAAATGCTAGAGATCATATCAAAATAACAAGGCTTCTTTCAAAGTGGAAGAATTATATTGACAATTTTATGTAGCGTTCTTAGGTGCGACTTTCTTAAGTTAGTGAATTCGCTACCACCACTAATTACATCTTAGATCTAGGTTTATGTTCACTTATTCATAGATTTAGAAGCCTACAGGTCTCTCCAATGTAATAGTTATAAAATTCAAAAGCAATTATAGAAATCACAAAATATTTGAAAAAGACAAAAGTCAGGATGTAAGTCAAAGACAAAAGTCGATCCAAATTGTTTGAAACTTCGAGAGACCTTTGGCACTGGTAACAAGCTTTGTATCTTGGAATTTTGAACGTTCTTTTTTTTTGAAGAATTACTTTTTGAACCACTGAACATCAAACTAATGAAGAAGCCAAGGAAATACTAGCTGTATCATTAATTCTATTTCACAAATGCAATTTTTTGATTTTGTTAGCGAATGCTTGTTATTGAATATACCCTTATTTTAATGATTTTTTTTAGGATAATAGTTCGCATTTTTTGTAACTGTTTATTTTTCATTTTTATAACAGTTAGTGTTTGCTCTATCATATGAAAATTTAATGTGTCTTCTTTTTACAGTATTTGGATGATTAGAGTTAACCTTGAAGTATCTGTTAGTGTGAGTCCGTTTTCGGTAGATTTCTGTATCAAATGTTGCTTGTGCCTCTATTATTAAAATATCTAAAAAACGCAGGTTCTTATTCTTTAAGAGAGTGTTCCTAAACAGTGAATATTTCGTCGACATAACGCCATCGAACTAAAGGTTTATTCTCTTTCGAAAAAATGTGTTTTTCATGAAAATATTGCTTATGGCTGGAAACAAACAAGAACTCAAGACGATGGTGGAATTCGTAGAAAAAAGTAAACAGAAAACCCTAAAAACCGATAGTAAATCAAATATTTAATATTTTATAACGTTTAGTTTAATTTACATAAACTATTTTTGCGAGAATATGAAATTCAAAGTTGCGCCACAGTAAAACCAATTGTGAAATGTATTTTTGCGTCATTAAATCCACTCATATACAACTTTTGTTGCTCAATTACACTTTGTAGTAAAGGAGATTCAAACTTTTCCCTATATACCTATCCAATTAAGTTGACTATCTAAATTGAATTACGCACAATCGTTTACCAAAAATTTAGCCAACACAGTAACTCCATTATAACGAACTTGCACAACAACAAAGTTCGGATTAGAAGTCCTTTTCAGTAAGTAAAAATATTATTGATCCCTAAGAAAGAACGTGACGTTCCCTAGGCAGTCTGAGAGCATAAAGAGTGCTGAGAGACTCGACTTTGAATCGCCTTTGAGGATCTCTAGAAAGACACATTTTGTCCGGATTACGTCTCCCATAAATATCTTACGTGTTAACGTCTTATCCTATTCATTGCCAACAAGGGAGTTCATTAACATCTCCTTTATGCATTATTATCTTTTTCTCAATTTTGTCACATAAGTCTTTCGAAAGAAGGAGACCAGACGTTCTGTTGAAAGCTTTTGATTAAGGGTATGTTATCCTTTGTAAAATTTGTTGTAGTTGCTAGCACAATGTTATGATGGATTCTTTCGACGGTCTGTTGTACAAACAGTGCTAATAATAACTGAATTCAGAATTATTGGATCTATATTATAGTCCGTCCGAATTAGAAAAGTTTGTCTTGAGTTTTCTCTTTTTCGAAATTTCTTCTTCCAACAAGATTTTTGTTTTAGTACAGTCTATCCTATGGTTATCGGTACAGGTTAGTACATGCTTGCCCAAATTTGATTTGTCCCCATATCCTCATTCCTTTTTCCAAATTTCTAAAGGTCTTCAAATTGAAACAATACTGTGCACACATTTTTTGGAATTCTAACCTGCCTTAAATGGTTTGGTATGTGTAAGTATTGAGCATAATATATTAGTTGTTTTAAAAACAAAATATGTATTTCCTAAACGCTTAGTTTTTTCCGATATACTCGGAACATATGGAATTATGAAAACGCGAGATGTAAAGACCGTCATCTAGGATTTTCGGGGAAACACTAGCACATAAAGGTTCTGAAAATCCTAGATGACGGTCTTTACATCTCGCGTCTTCAAATTTAACGAAATGTATCAAATACATAAAGATCTGTTCGAGAGGACATTCAATTGTGGGAAGCGCAACTGATGAAGGTTCCCTAACCAGAAACAATATTATATTGTCTTGCATACAAAAGAATGACACCTCGAAGAGAGTATTCAATATCTTTGACAGGTGAAGTTCACCTGAAAATTTCATTGTGACATTCTAACCTAGGAATTACAGGTAACAGCAATTACATGGAACCACTCCAGGTTTGGAACCTCTATGTGCTAGTTTCTCCAAAAATCCTCGTGTCTTCAAATGTAACGAAATGTATCAAATACATAAAGAAGTGTTCGAGAGGACTTTCAATTGTGGGAAGCGCAACTGATGAAAGTTCTCTAACCAGAAACAATATATATTATATATATATATATATATATATATATATATATATATATAGTTTTATTTATAAATCCTTCTGGATATTGATTTTCAAGTAGATGTTCTTTGATGGTGGTGACTTCCATCTTAATTATTTCGGTGGTTGATCATATAAGCATCTTAGAGCACATTTCTTTACATTCAAGGGATGGTTGAAGTTAAAATGCAAATACCTATAAGTATTCGTAGTTTTTCGAAGTGCTTGTACTTTTTATGTTGTCTGTTCAATTGATCTGGATTTTGAATATAGATTTCTATTGTTAGAACAAAACAAAACGGTACCCTTAGTATCAATTGTCTTCTAAATGTTATTTGTGGCATATTGTTGATTTTTTTATGTTTTTGTTTTGGAAATAACACCACAATTGAAATAAAAAGCTGTATATTGAAAGAAAACGTTTCAAAGTCGATTCTGACATCGTTGTCGATGGCTTTAAAATATATATTGAAAATGTAAATTGCAATTGCTGTGTTTTTTCGATCTTCTGGAAAACGGTTGTTGTTCGCTTAGTGAACTTCTATACTGTGGCTCAAAGGTACTCTGTAAATTTCGATTCTCTATGGACAATAGTTTTGACTCTGCGTTCCAACTGAACGAATAACCGAGTCGCAACTAGTTACCGGATTGCAGTGACAAGTTAATAGAGACTATTACGGTTACGTATAACGTATCCCTAACCGTAACCGTAGGGCAATACGTCTGGCTACTCCCACATTACATTTCTAAGGATACATCTTACGTATCCCGTATCGTTTTATGAAATGAAGCACCACATATCAAGAAAATAAGTTTCTCTTTACTCAATAAAACTTTCTTCTTTGGAGATAGGCACAAAACAATCATTACGTGAAATGTGTAGATGTCCTAACTGAAAAGTATACGTAAACGTATCTTCTTACGGTTACGGATACAGATACGTAATGCGTAGTGTTTGCCATAAGTCTCTATTATTTACAATGATTTTCGTATTAGACGCATGTAGAGTACTGCTTATCGGTTTTTCACCGGGTTGGAACACGCCTTATAAGTATATACATATGGATATTGTCAATCGTTTATATTTTTGCAACTTAAACCTACCGTTAGATATATTATTTATAACTGATTTGCATGACACTTCCCAAACAACTTTCATTACAAAAAAAACCTGCCCTCCATAGAAAAACCTGATCGGTCCCAGTTTTAAAAAATAGCTTTTGGTGATATACCTTTTGAGATAAAGTGATGCATTGCTCAAATAAGAGTCATTTATCTCCAGACAATCCCACCATTTCCATACGTATCGGTTTTCATCAATTTTCACCGGACCAATGCTTTCAATGACTCACAGGTGGATGACGGGGCGATTCGTTCGGATAATTCCGTTGATGCCCCGATCACATAAAATACCCGAATGGATGAAAGATTTAGGTGGTGTTGATGAGACTCGGGATGATAAATGGGATGACTTTTGTGGTCAGTTTCTTCGAAATGAAGCTAATTTACGAACACGTGAGGTAAGGCAGGACAATTATAATTTATCATGTTGAAAGAATCGGGAAAAAGTTTTTTTTTGGAGAGTGATCTAGTTAAATGTGTTAGTAAGGATAAGTTAAATATAATAACTTAATAAATTTGATTGATTGAAAATATATTTCTACCAAGTATATTTAACATTATTTTATACATTTATCAGCGTTGTACAAAGTGTACAAGGGGTTACTCAAAAAAAAACCGAAATAGCATTGTAGTACGTATACGTGCTTCTAGGTATTTATAGCAAAACTCATTGCCAGTTCAGTGCCGCCTGTTTGTCTGCAGGCTAGTTTAAGTGAACAATGTGCAGTGTGGAGTTTCATTTTCTACTAGGTAAAAATGCTGCTGAAACTGTATTAATGTTGAAAACAGCTTACAAAGATTACGCTTTGGGGAAAATTTCAGCTTGCGAGTAGTTTGCTCAGTTAGAGCGTCAATCAAACCTTTTATTTGCACGTCTTAAGGAGATTGAGCAACATCTTTCGTCAAAAAATTGGTCTTTTACCAAAACAATGCACTTGCACACACAGTCATATCGATTTGACAACCTTGAAGAGTTCAAGAAAAGAAAAACCAGGGAGTAGTTGTCTGGCATTTCTACAGATGATTTCAAAAAGTATTTCGAACAATGGAAGAGCCGGTGGAACAAATGTATTAGTTCCAATGGAGGCTATTTTGACGAGAATAAGGTTGTTTTGTAAAATATTTGAAAATAAAGCGTTTAAAAACTGATTCCGTTTTTTTTTTTGGATCTAGTATCTTGTATTTCTACTGTCAATCAATGTGTTTGTTATTGATTGGACGGCTTCCGCTCCCTTCTGCCAATTTTAGATCCAGCACTCTTTGGGATTTACCCATAATTATAAATAAACTATTATTTCGGTGCTGTACGGAATACAAGATTTTGTTTCAATTTCTTTATTTATGACTAGATGAAAAAGTTATTTAGGTTTTCTATGTTAAGTTTCTATGTAATAGAATGAAAGTTGAGTAAAATAATAGATTTGAGTGGTCACAAATAGACAATTTTTCGAGCAATGATGTCGATAAGAACCGGGTATAGACGATGAAGGAAACGAAACAAATATTTAGTTATACATAAGAATAAAACCCAAGAACATATATTAGACTAAGCGCTGCCTATCTACAAAACATCGGGCTAGAATGTGGAAAAACTTGTAATTATTAGAAATAATTAAAATAAACTTCCTCAGCACAAAAAACGTATTAAAATAGCCATATTTAAATTTATATTCACCGACTCCAAACTATATCTGCGATGTTGTACAAATCATATGTATAAAGGAACGTAGTGTATACCTGCAATATTTAACATAGATAGTTTAACATCCCTGGCATACAATAGAGTGATTTTTGTTGTCTACTTCTGTCCTGTCCTCCTCATGGATTCTACTCTGTGCATGGTATGTATTACCTGGGTCTTATTACTTATCCACATCATTCTCTTTCAGCATTTCATTGTATCTCTTCATTTGTCCCACCATATTCTACAGCGTACCTTTGAACTTTTTGAATACTAGGGACCTTTTAGACTTGTAGGTTATTGAACTTCTTACAAATGTTATCTATGAAATTTTAATATTTTTGTGTGATTCTATGGTAGTGATAATATATCCCGTGACCTAGGTATGTGTTTATTCTATTTGTACTATTAGTTATTGTGATATTCTGATTTCCTGGCAGTTCGCTGTTTATTACCTTGCGCATTGCATTCTGCATTAGGTTTACAGTTGCTTGGAGTTTATGGCAATTAACACAGTTCTGTCTTTAATTAAGATATTTTTACAATAATTACTTGGAAATTCCAGTCTGAATTCCGATGTTCCTTCGAATGCAGTAAATAACTTCAAGGATATTGCGTCACATTGTCTTACTTCTCTGTTGAGGGGCAATTCAGAGCTGCCTTTGTACATTCCGGATTTTAGTTCTGACTTACCTGCATATATTGGTCAACGTTTGACCTACATATGTGGAATTGCAGTCTTGGCAATCGATCTTGTAAATGACATTGAATTGCAAAAATTTAGGTGTTGCATCTTTTAGTTGGGTAAAAAGTGTTCTGATTGTCTTGACATTGTATGTTTCTATTTTCATCCTTTCATGTTTAAAAATGTTTATTAATTTTGGTGTTAGGTTTTTTATGTATAGTAGGCTCCCATAAACCATTTCAACTTCTTCTGGTTTCATTTGTGTTCGCTCTTGTGGTGTTTGGTTTTGGAGTTCTGTAGTTATCACTTAGTTGTAAAGTAATTTGTTTATTAGATGTTTTGGATAGTCATTCTCTCTGAGAAGATTTGTTAGTACTGCCATGTTTTTCTTTATGTAGTCTTTGTGGCATATATTCAATATTCTTCTTTTCATCTGTTTTATGATATTCAGTTTAGTTGCTAGTGGATGATCTGATTTGTAGTGGATTATTTTGTAGGAGTTTTTTCTGTACAAGTCTAGTTTTATGTGTTATTGTCCTAACATACTCTGTGTCCAAAAATGGTTCTGTCCTGTCCATGTCCTCTGTTTGTACTGTGAACTGTATCCTACTGTCGAAACCATTTAATAGGTTGGTCAATTCTTGTATTTTGTTCTTTGGTAATGCTATGATCATATCATCTACATATTTCTTGACAAACTCTACTTTGCATGTTGATTTGGGGATGCATCTGTCAAGTAAAAAATCCATTAGATATGATGCTAATATTGGGCTAAGCTTTGATCCCATTGCGTATCCTGTTTTTTGGAATTTATTTTGGAAACAGAAATAGTTATTATTTAGGATGAATTGTAACATATCTATGAATAGCCTTTGAGGATTTAATAATTTTGATAATCATTTATTCATGCATACTTCCAAATAGATTAGTTACATCTAGTGATGCCAGCTCTACTTCTTTTGGCAATGCCCTGTTGTTTGCAAATTCAGCAAATTGGAAACTGTCTTTTACATAATATTGATTTTGTGTATCATAGGATGCTGTAAATATCTCTGCTGTGTATTCGGCAATTCTGTTTTGTGGGCTATTAATCCCGGAAACTATGGGTCTCAGTGGGTAATTTGCTTTATGTACCTTAGGATTACCATACATCTTTGGGCATATTGAACTATATGTCATTTGCTTTGCCTTATGAGGTTCAATTACATTGCATTGTTCCAGCTTTGATATAAATCAGTTACATTTATTTTGGACTGTTATGGTAGGATCTCTTTGGATTTGTTGAAAATCTTCACTATCTAATATGTTGTGCATTTTTTCAATGTAGTCCTTCTTATCCATTATGACTGTGACGCCACCCTTGTCACTGTTCAATACTATTATATTTGTATTTCATTTTAAGAATTTTCTTGTTTGATTGAAAGTTCTGTCACTTTGAAATATATATATATATATATATATATATATATATATATATATATATATATATATACGGGAAAACTGTATAAAAACTTAGAAAACCTATAAATTAACTTTATTTTAATGTATTCACCTTAGTTGATTAATAGAAGGTGATCCAAAGATATATATATTTTTTAATGAGACATCCTACATATAAGTGCATTTTTCGTTCTCATAAACCTAATACAACAGATGGCTATATTATACTCAGAAGTTATAGGAATTATTATAATAAATTGAGTATTATTATAGTAACAGAAAATTGATACTGCATTTGAAACTGTTGTTTTTATATTTGTTGGCTATACAAAGAAACAACTTCCTGAGGTATTTCAAATAAAAAACCCTGTAAATTATAATGCCAATGTATTTCAAGTTTTACTAAGCTTTTCCTATAGCTAAATCTAATATTTAAATATCAGATGTTGAATAAAATCTATTATTTAGCTACAATAAATAAAAAATTAAATCCACAATAGTGGAATAACTAGTGTGAAAATTTTGCCACTATGTATAAAAACAATTTCAAACGTCATCAGACAGACAAAATAATATTTAGAACAAAGAAATGCAAACCTAAAAAACAAGAGTTTAAAAATTAAACAGCACACATGTATATGTTTCTTAGCCACGCAGCAACCTTTCTTTCCTTTTCCTTTGCCCTTTCTAGAGCTTCGGCTCTTTCTGGATTTATTTATTCTAGATTTCTGATGTTGACACGTCTCTATGTAGAAACGGCTCTTGCTCTGCTTGCTCATCCTGCACCAACATTTCGCCTCTTCTACGGCGGTTTTGGTGATCGGCCACTTGCAATTTTTTTTTTGGAACACCCAGAGATAGTTCTTCGAACGTTCCCTGCAAGCGTGCCTATTGGACCTCTTACGAAATCTGGACTTCTTGCGGCCCTTGGATCTCATACGACCCTTCGATAATCTGGATTTCGTTCTGTTGCGTCCGGATTTGTATATGCTCTAAAAGTCTTCCAACTGTATTCAAACAAAGCTACAAACGATCTTCAAAATATCGATTTGCTTTTTTTAGCTTATACACATGTATATTTTTAAAATCTTCTCCCATCCTTTCTTTCATGTCTTCTTTGGTTGATTGGGATTCTGTGAATCTCGTACTTCATATAACCACATAAAAAATCCATTTTAGTCAAGTCTGGGGATCTGGACGAACATCTAAACGTCGGCCGCTCTTTCTATCTGTTAGGAAATTGATATTTGTAATGATCGAGAATTGAAGCAGTGTAATGAACTAGTACTTCATTGGGTAAAAATCACATTCTTTCTGTAGTATTTTTTGGTATATTTAGTAAAAACCTTTGAAATAATTTTGTAAGAACTGTAAATAGACTTGGTAATTTATTTTTCCCTCGATAAAGTATTATGTGTAGTAATAACACCCCATAAAAGAATTCTAGACCATCTAGTTTAAATCTGAGATTGAATAATATCTTATTATTTACAGAATATTAATATTAAATACGTCTATTTACCGAATTACTTTTACCTTTAAAAAGCAAGCGATCTTCGTGAATATTGTGTTGTGCACCTTGGCAAAATGTAATTCTTGCGTCATAATTATTATTTTGTAATTCATGATGTAGTTGAACACGATAATTCTTTTTAATAAATCATTTTGATTAATTAAACTTATATTACCCATGTGACTTGTTAAACCTCTTGAACTTACAGTAGCATCCTTCTCTATTGCAAGTAAAACGGTTGCTGGTTTTCATCTTTAAGAACGGTTTTAGTTCTCTATTTTTCGTAGGCCACATTACCTGAACTATTAAAACGGTCTATTAACTGACAAAACGTTTTTTACAAGGTTGTCTTTTCTCGAGATGTCTTTCTTTATATATTGTATATGCATTGGTGCTACCAGACCATTTTTGTTATTTTGAATTATGCATTATAATATTTTGTTTATATCTTATAATAAAGGTACTATTGAATTTGATTAATTAATAATTAGTCAACCACTATTTTGGTTAGACATTTTCACTTTTCTAAATTTCCTCTTTTATTTACCAGAAAACGCATCGATAATGCCCAATAGCAACTTAGGGAAAGCTCTGCAAACTTCAGGAATTAATCTAGCAAACTATCCAATGTGTTGCTTGGGATAAAATGCTCTCCATCAGAGAAAGACTACGCATATATATAAAATACAATGCCTACATATGCGAAGAAATATACGAAATGGCAACATTTTCTTTAGATAACAATTTGTCCGTATTCTGTATTCAAAAAAATCCATTACATTACGGCTTACGTTCCCAGGCAAAATTTTTACATAATAAAAAGTCAGATTAATTTTTTTAAATATTTCCATGTCAGAAAGAAGAATGATGTAACAACCCTTTCTTAGTTTGCATATTTATTCACCCCATTACATAACGAATTCCTGGTTCGCAGGTCCTTCAACATGGTAATAATTTCCGCCAACCAGAAGGGACGAGAACTCGTTAGATGAAGTCATTATTATTAAAAAGATAGCGTTTTCTGGAAGTAATGTTTGGCGGATTCAAAGAACGTGAAAAACGCCCTCATTTCCAGCTACCTTCGTCTCAGCCATTGGCTAATTGCTACAAATTTAATTTCCTTCGTTGTAAGAAAACAAATAACAAAACACGTTAAGCCTACATTTGATTTGAATCAAAAGAGATTATGTAAACGACGTAACCTTTCCCGTTTGCTCGGAAATTTTCTCCAACACAGAGCATACATATTCATTCTTAACGGAATGAAAATGATTTCTTTTGTTCTTGCTCGACGTTTCGCCACTCGATTTTCTCCGTTGGAAATAGTCTGATATTTTCCGTTTGCCCAGACGAGGAGGTAATCTCAAGGAAAGCTGGAGCTTCATGTAAATATGTTTTTTTATGTTTGAAATATGGATTCTTTGTGCCGTTCACAGATCTTAGGTTATTACGGAGAGATATGAGAAGGTTAGACCGTTATCTGTCCTACAAAATGCTTCATTTCATGGAGGACGGGATATCTGAGCGCGAACATAAATCAATTTTTTGTCATGAGAACTGCATTGGCGACACAAGCATTAACCTTGAAAGCTGGAAAATATTTGTGAAGTTTTGGATAAAACACCGGTTGTTTATTTTTCTGGGCTAAGTTCCATTTTCAAACACATTATAAGAATTGCACGCTAGTTATGCTCATGATCTGGAAATCGTTTTTTAAAACTATATATATGTATATACTTTATATTGGGTTCATTTCATAATAAGACTAAAGGCCGGTCCACACACTACGACTAGTCGCACGATGAAATGGTCATATAAGTCGTTCGACAAAACGTACTATTTTTAGCGCGTCTATACAGTTACATCTTATCGTTCAAACCCCAGTTCAAATTTCGTGCGACTTTCAGTTTCGCGACGGTCACCATGGAAGAAGTAATACTATGGTCAATTTATGCCATTTGTATATCAAGAAAATCTTCTACTAATACCAAAAAGAGAAACAATGGGTACATCTACAATTAGGTGGAAACTATATTATCGTTATTTGGCGTTACATAACAAACGTGGCCATTATCACAGGTATCGTTGCTGAATTTCTTTAAGAAAATTTAAGAAAAATATCTAACGAGTTGTTAAATTTTTGAGTGACGCCTACAATTCCCGCCAAAGTCCTATATCAATTTAGTTATATTTCAGAACAGAATTTGTGCTGTTTCAAATTAACATGTTATTAAAAATTAATATAATATCTAAATTACTTTTTCTTAACTATGTGATGTGTAAGTAACCAAATTTGCAATTTCATTATTAGTTTTCATACTTAGATTATGGATGATTGAATTTAAAAAACAAAGAAATAAAACGTCATATAATCTATAAAAATTTTTCCTTTTTTAATTTTGACAATGTGTAATATTTAAACCGTTAATGGACTTATAACTCGACTCTTCTGCATTTGAGTCCAATTGTCCAATATAAACTGATCGTCTGTTATTTATTGATAATAATATAACAATATATAATAATGAATCTCCAAAAACCTTCTTTTAAACAAATTTCTTTAAACCGTAAGCACTAGTGAATGGTCAAAATCCGGAAAATGTCGATTCTCCATGCACGAGAGGCAAGTGCACAACTCTCTTTATAGCTCTCTTATGTGCCGTGACTCTATGTTGCAGAGTCTGTGAAATTTGCCCGATATAAGTAGCACTCAATCCTTACAATTCTCAATTGTTCAGGAGTCTTCTCTTTGGTCCTACGAAACAACCTACCTACAGTTTTAATTGATTTGTGAGCAAATTAATACCAGGTTCATATTTGAAAACCTTTAGGACTTTAGGAATGATCTCTTTTATGAAAGGATTTGAGGAAAAATGAGAATTAATATACTTAGGAAGATTCGTATTATTTTCTGAAATTATTAGAAGTATTATTAATTTTAAAAATATTGCTAAGATTAAATCTGCCAACATCATTCCCCACCAAGTGTGGCGTGTTAAACAATATATTTTTCAGTAATTTGCGGGAATACTAATTGTTGGAAAAATGTTAAACAAAACCCGCCAGCTCCTATCTTTGAATGTGTGATGGCATATTATCTTTTTTCATTCCATTCACGAGGTTAATTTTCAATATACAGAATAATTGGACAGAAAATTCATAAACCTCCCTTGGCTTTCTATACCCGTCTAATTTAAGGACTTTTTTAAATCCCTAATCACATTCGTGTCTAGGAACTGAAGGAAACACTACAATCTTCTATTTCCTGTTCCATTTTAAACTGAAGAAAGCTACTATAGTTATAAAACGTCCGTAACAGTTCATCCCTACTACTCACAACAGATGATGACATCCCCGTATTTTGTTATAAAGGGTATTGTGAAACTAAGTTTGTCGCAACAATCCTTCACATACCGGGAAATGATGGGGGGGGGTAACTTAGATACCATTGGTGATCTAATCAAATGAAAAAACAGTTTTGTCAAAAAACCTGATCAACTCAATAAATCTCCATAATGTAATCCCATTCATCCTGCAACCACCATCATTTAGCTTTTCAAAACTGCATTTATCTTCAATCGCTGCCCAATGAGGAATATTTTGGTCTCAGCTGTCCCAGGTCTTTTTATGATGTTAGTCAACTTCGACTTGCTGCAGGTGTAAAAAATGAAATAAAGGACGAACATTTTCATATTGTCACTAGGTATTGAAAAATAAATTTATTCATTTTTTTTATTTAAATTTTTTAATTTGTAGGAACAAAAAAATTACAAAAAGACAAACAAATGAAATCAAAACCTCGAAGTAACTATAAAAATAGCCATAATAAAATTTTAATTCGATTTTTGAGAGTATATGAATTGGGTGAGTGTTGTAAATATTTTTTAATGAATCAAAATTACGTATGGAAATGATTAGTAGTCATCAAGAAGTGAGATTCCTACCAAACATTAGGCGTTACATGAAAAACTTGATCTAGCTTAACCAACCATACCCGAACAAATTAGATAACAAGTTTGCCTAAAATCCACTGCCGAATATTGATTACACAAGATGAGATAAAACTCGTTTGCTGCGTTTTGGTGAAGCCAGCATTCTATCCAATATAATGTAATGTGTTTATTTTCACACTCGGGTTCAGTTCAGTTCTTGGATTTATTTAAAAACAGTCCAACTGACTCTAATTTATTTCCACTACTTTAACACAATTTATATTCACAGAAGTATTTACAATTTATCTTTACTATACTATAAGGCAGTTGAATACTGAATAACTGCTATCGTCAGCTGTTCGTATTTGTACATTTCTCTCGGAATTCTCTAGTAGGTCAACGAGCTATCGGAAAATGTGTTTGTGAAGCTTCCATAAAATTCGACGAATTCCCATTTCGGATTCCCAGAAATATCGGACGAATGCCAATTGCACCAGATATTGGATGAATACCCGTCACAATAATGTAAGGTACGAAACTGTGGTAAAATGTTAGACAAAGTTGACCGCTAGAGATACATCCTTAAGATGAGACAGAGATGGAAACTGGCATGAGATATCGAGATGTGGATTATGATAAGGGAACTGATAAAGATTTTAACTCTCACCAACCAACTTTAATAATTTTGTACTGCGTAGAAAAGAACGGAGATGTCTTAGGCTTAGAAGTTTCAACTATGATCGTGATAAGGCTTCTACATGTGTATAGAATTTAGTAAGCATTAGTTCAGAGCCCAGAAATTTATCAACATCTGGCTAGCTGCAACCCATAAAAAACAGAAGGTACTGGAAAAGGGCTAAAAAACACAATGGAGAGTGAGAGGAAATGTGATGCCAGGCGAGTGGCAGGCTTGGGAGAATTGTGGCAAATTGTCACGTCCTTACCTCAACTCTATGACCACGTGTGACACTTCTGATAGATCGTTTCTCGAAGCTCGATATTATCACAGAGTTAATTTAGTCAGCATAGCAGACAGGAGAAAATGGGTGCAAAAACCGAAAATAGAAAACGACTTTTTCGAATGTTAGCCACAGGATTCTCTCGCAAATATGGCCACAGTATGGCCAAAAATATCAAACTTTTCAGCCCATTTATTGACAAAATTTCAATTGTTACTTTTCAAATCAACATAATAAATATGTTGTTAGTCAAAATGATAAACGTAATTGATTTAACAAGCAAAAGTACTCAAATAATTAAATTTCTTCAGGCATCAAAGGCAATAAATACTTATAGTTAGAAAAAATCTACAGGTGGCCGGAATTGAATCGATACCGATTAAAATTTATAACAAACTATTCCGGGAACTTTACCTCAGACCAATAGGAATACAGGACGAATTTATTCTTGGTAACATCTAATCGATACTAAGTAGATAGAAATTTAGGTTTGTACACATGTGTTTAATCAATAACTTTCCCTTTTTGTTCCCCAAACCGCTTATTATTTGACGTTTTCGTGATTACAATGATCGATAAAATACGGCACGATAGTTTGGGCTCGCTCGTTCCTTTACAATTTACTTAATGAAACTTATTATTGGTGGAGGGAGAGTCAAGGAAAATTATTGACCTATAATTTTATGCCACGTAATACATTTTTATGTTTCAATTGAAGAGTGTTTTATTTTAGAAGATTTTATTTAAAATTAACACTTTCGCGGACAGGGACTGCTTTTGCAAGTATCTCGACTGTGAGATCAAAGAACAGGATTGCATCTGGAGTTATCGACAAAAAGGACCCAAAATTTCGATTACTGACAACGTGGTCAAACGTATCTATATATAAATAGGCAAAGATCAAACAGTTACCATTTTCTCCTCTGTTCCTCAACCGATTTTCTTTATTTTGGTTTTGTTAAGTAACTATTAACGAGCTTTAGTGCAGGAAGCTAAAATATAGTTATAATATAGGTTCATTCATTAAATAAACTGAAAATTATTATTTGCGTCCTTACTGCTAATGCCAGACATATAACAGTAACAGTGCCGCCAGATTCTTAGAACAGAAAATCCTAAAGATTGACTCCAATATGAAAGACAAACTAAATTAAATGTAAAACTAACAAGTTTTGACACTTCGGTAAAAACTTATTCTGCATAACCCTGCTATTGAAATAGAACCCACAAAAGTTATATTATATAATAATACCGTTTATTGGACTCTCGGAAGTCCGAATTATGTAGCACCTAATCAATTTAGTTGTGATATTTTTATTAATTTTTACCTTATACTTTTAATTTAGAATATTTTTATTTTGCCTGATAAATTCCATATAATTTCACCAAGATTACAATAATCGCGAAATTATGCACAGATCGTAAGACTTAAGGTAAGTAGGTAGATTTGGCAACCCTGATATTCAAGGCCATCTGTAGGGAATTTGATTTACATTTTGACATTTCAATACATATTTAATTATTAGGTTATCAGTTTTCAAATCAGTCAGAAAAGTTGTTACTGCATTTTCAATATTTCAATTTTAATTCACTGAAAAAAATTGTAAAAAATAGGTGTCTAACATTAATTAACAGTAAGTCATGGGTTACCAAGTAATTGTGTTTAAATCACATTAAGGAACATATACTGAATCTTAAGATATATTAGAGTTTAAGGTTTATTAACACCTCTATATAGTGGTAGTTATTTATAATGTAATATTATTTCACATTCATATTAACTTTTGAGTCAGTTTCATGCATTTTTGCTTAAATGCACTCTAAGACTATTTGAATGTTCTGGTCACATCAAAAATATTATTAAACATACTGCTAGCATTTTAAAAAGGAATTTAATTTTTTTCATTTTTCATTCCTGCAAAGTCATGGCTTTAAATACAAAGTAACTAACTTTTACAGGAAATAAACATATCATTAACTTTTCAAAAATGTGTTCAAAATATAAAGAAATTCAATCCAGCTAAATATTTATTAGGGTAAACTAGTTACATTTATTCTAGAGTACAATATATTCTTATTCCACAAATTTTTCCTTTAAAATCTTACATAACTTGGAAACCTAACAATGTTTAAAAACTTTAAAATTCAAATCGCTCTACCCCGATACGACAGTTGTAGTCAAACCAACTATTTAAATTTACAATTCTTCAATAACCGCTTATTCTAGAGAAGGCAGTGGATACATATAAACTTGACATGCTCATCCTTTTTATACTTTTTATAATATATACAAAAAAAATCATAGTTTTACGAGTTTTTATTTTTTAAATAATTTACTACTACGAATTAGCTGTTAAATTTTGATCACCTATTCCCTATAAACAGTTAAACTCATTGCTGTTAAAAGTTACATTCCAAAATGTATTCAAATTTGCTCTACATTGCATTGTATTGTGGTACTTATAAATTACTATAACTACTAGTTAACCGTACAAAGAGGTTAATTTATACATCTCGACTTTTTTAGTTCTGGTAAGACAATATTGGTCAAATCTCTGGGCGTGTCTCTGCATTAGCAAACAGTTGCTATCAGATTTACGGCTGTGAATGAATAAATCTGCATATCATTTTATTTTATGCATTTAATTATAGATTTTTTATTTCCTATTTAGGTAAGGGTTTGATGTGAATGGATGAAGTGTTTACATATTGAGGTGGCTAATATCCTGGAAATGACGTTTGTTGGTTGAATAATGACAGATCTTCCAGTTCTGTTGAATCTTCAGATAATAAAAAGAAAGAAAATATAGATGAGCGGTTAAAATTGTGAACAATCTCTCCAAATTCGAATTCAGTGTGACATCATTAGAACAATAAGAGTTAAATTTTGGTTGTACTGTACTTGAAATATTCTCCTCTCTATCTTTTGATCTTCGCTAAAAAATAAGGGGAACACTCGATAAATACAAATGAACTTATATTTTTTAATTTTAAATTGGCTAGTGCATATATCTAAAAACATTTAGAAAAACATACGAAAATCGGCAAACTCTACGCTTTATCTCCGAAACTATGAAAATTAATAAAACCAAAGCTAGAATTTTTGTTAATTTCGGGGCAAATAAGAAATTTCTATGAAAATTTAAATATTCTTCAAGCTTTCGTTAGAAAAATACACCCAAATTTTGTTGTCAATTTTTAAAATTTATTACCTAAATAATTAAAGCAAATATGCCAAAATTGACCTCTTATATCAAAACTACACAAGGAACCGAAAAATAATATTAATGTAAAATACGTGTTATAATAAATATAATTGTAATAATACCGAAACTTGTAAACAAAAAATAGATTTCCGTTAAAATACACTTGTTCTTTAATATGTATTGTTGAATGAAACTCAAGATATGGCGTTATAAAATGGTTTTCCTATATTTCCTTTGAAGTTTTATCGCTTGGTATGCCGTAGTTATCAGTTATGTTTGTTGATGAAGGTTTTTGGTATAATAGTTAATAAATTCTTAGTACTGTGGCTCCACGTTTTTGTTTTGACATTTTTATATGACCACAAAGTTTTGTAACTGCGGCAGACATCTTCAACTACGGGCCGCTGTAGATGCTTGTCCCAGTTGCAGAGGAAACGTTTTGATATTAAATTAATATTCCAATAGACCACGGCAAAATAACCCGGAAACATATCCATTGGTTCCGGCCGTGAAAGCCTATACACTTAAACAAATATCTTTAATCACTAAAAACAATTTCTAACAAAACAACAACATATGTAGTAATCCTAGACATAAAAACCCTTTCGAGTTTTATTCTTAAAGTAATGTATTTAATGAAATTTAAATTAAATTACTAACAAAATAGAATATAAAATTGAGGATTTTAAGTCAACATTTCGTGAAAATCTTCAGAAATAATTTAATTTTGATGGTTTTTTCAGTCTTCACATGATAAAAATTCATTTTTAAGATTACTTAAAAACAACAAACACTTGTTTAAATTTTCACTTTTTATTTCTTTAAATTTGACATGTCTTAATGACATATGTCTAATTTTGTTTGGTTAACATCGAATATCCTCTTGTATAATTAACAGCCGACGATAATCTACTAGTGAGATCAACCAGATTAAGAAGTAATTGCCAACCAACAGGCTTAGTTAGTCGAGGTGCTTTGAAGTTAATAATTGCCTTATTACATTTTCGTTATACAACAACAAAGGTATATGAGGTATTGACGTACAAAATTTAATTTAACAACATGCCCCAGCCAAACAATGAATATACTGGCATATTTTCGAGGAAATCTACGAATTTTAGCTTAATTAAGCTAATTTCAAAGGTAACCTCCATTGACCTTTGAAGTAAAATATTATATACGTGTAAATTAAGGTATCATATGGCAAATTCCGAAGAAACTCCAGAACGGATTAAACAAATTTTTCTCCAATTCAACCTCATATACTTTTATTATTATATTTTTTTATGTCACCACATCTGGTAAATTATAATTCAAGTAAATTGAAAGATGTAAGGGTATATAGACAAGCCGAATGTGCAAGCAACCATCACATGCTCATACGCCACATGATATATAGCAAGAGTAAGAAAAGAAAATATTCAAGAATTGAAGGAACTGAAGTATAAGAGACAAAGAAAACTGTTTTCAAAACTGACCTACTGAAACAATACAGCATAAAAATGTTATTTCGGAATAGAATAGACCAAAAACTAGACATGAATATGGAAAGGTCTCCAAAAGAAATGTATGAGCATTTGAAGAATACATTACTTGAAGCAGCTAGAGAAGCTCTAGGAAGTAGACGAATCGTCCGTTCGTCCGTAATTATTAGGTTTTAATCTACCAGTGAAAAGTGCAAATTTACAAACAAATTTAATGGTTGTTAGGTGTTACATCCCTTAAAAACATTCAATGACTGAATGCAGGTAGATGCAGATTGGGTATGGTTTCTTTCTTTTTGGAATGACAGTTACTGAAATTTCTTACTATAAAAAGACCCGAAACCATCGATCCCTTACTGACGAATCGAAAAAAAAAACTTGAATGAATAATATTAATACCCAACGAAAGCAAAATAAGGGTACAAATTAGTCGATAATACCTTTTATCCTAGCAAACAATTTTGATTATATCCATTCATAAAAAACACATTTTAAAGAAGGGTACGAACCTAACAAAATGGCCTTGAACTGTTGTTCATATTAGACAGCTACATGTTTTAGAACTTTTATACACAGGTCCTGCTGTAGTAATTACTTTAAAGGCATCACTAATGTCTCAAGACTTTCTCATTTATCACTATAAATTTCTCTAATACAATTATTTTTCTAAAAATCTAACACTACTCGCTATATATCTGTCAAGCTGTCTATGCAACTTTCCCGCCATTTTAACCGAATGTTACTCAAAATGTATTTGTTTCAACACTAATAGAATTGTGTACCAACGTATATTGTTCAACGAACCCCTACCAAGTCAACTTTCTGTTTTTCATATTTTATCACTACTTGAAATATCATTGAAGTTTGCCTTTGTGATAAAGATGCTCAATCGTAGGAACTATAGGAATCACTGGAATCAGTGATCTCGTCGATAAACTGAAATAGCAGTTTCTTTACAATGCAGATAGATGGCGCTAGTAAAACTTCCTGGTAGAAAAGTCGGTCCAATTAGTCAAAATTCCAACCAAAATGTTCAAGGAGAACTGACGGTGAAAGCGATTCATCTATGCATGGTTTATTAATAGGAAAAAGATACCATACTTTTAACAAAAAGCTGTATGTATATTTAAAAAATCTACACGTTTCAAAGTTCTAATCTGATCTCGTCACAGATATTATACACTGAATTAGTAAAATATAAATCTGAAATTGAATGATTTACTTTTCTGACAATTTCACTATGCTATTACTAGGAACATCGGTTGTTTTTAAATATACAGGGTAGCACAAGAATTCCAAAGATCTTAATAATGATGCTGTATTCAAAATTGTTATATGATCAAAATTTTCTGTTGTTTTTTGACAGTATTCATGGCTCTTTTTGAAACAGGAACACATGTTCTTGATGTTGGAATTCATCTTTCACATCTTGTCCTGTACAGTTGTCGAGGACGTGCTGTTCAGTAGTGGGCGTCTTTAAACATTAAAAGTATAATCGGTGTATTTATGATTTGTGAGTTGATTCTATGAAATAAACATAAATAACCCTTTCATCTAAAATAACCCAGAGAAAAGACTGAAATAAATCTTTCTTCGTTAACCTAAATTACATCCAAAAATTACATTTTATGACTTATTACTACTTTTTAATCTATGTTGACATGTTTTCAGTTTCATTAATTGAAAATTTTTTATTGCTTTTTGTTCAGTTGATAAATTTGTTGCATATTTGCAAATAAATGGTTAAATACACAAAATGGTTGACAACTTTGAACATTTTTTTTGTAAATCTTAAACTTCTTGACATATGTAATTTAATATTTTTTATTTGTAATTATCAGTTCTATTACCTAACAAAATATAGTCACTGCATTAAGTTACACCCTGTATACTCTGTGTAGAGGGGACATGACAAACACAAAAATGAATTATACTTATACAATCAAAAATGGAATGCCTTAAAACTGCTAAAAATATTTAGAAATATTTCAAATCCCTTACCTACAACTAAAAGTGTATTTGGAGTGTGCAGGTCAAAAACTTCAGCCACTTAATTTATACATCTAAAGCTGTATAGTCCAAATAATATGGCGAATCACCATATTCGACCTAACAAATATATCTAAATGTAAACCTATTAAGATAACAACGGAAGCATTAACCTTACTTGTAATATTTAAATAGCCCATTATAATCCATAATGGAATTAATTCACGTTTACAAAACTAACCTGTTATGAGTTGCATGTCCGAGAAGAGCGTTTTTTTAATTATCTTTACCATCAACTAATTGGTTTGTCTAGTACTACGTCAATTAGGCTAACAGATGTTTTAGAAATAATGAACTTTAAAACATCTGTTTCAATAATAAATCCTGTATTACCATATTTCACACAACCTGTAATTTTATTTGACACTTATGTTCAGTAACATATAATCGGCATGAAATTAAATTGCAACGAGATAATGCACAATCGGTTTCATTTAACTCGATTTACAAGATGTTGCAAAAAGTGAAGGCCGTTAAAAAAGAATTCGGACTAAGGATTTTAGAAATCTTAATTTAGAACATATTATATTATTTACTAAGGACGTAATTCCAACAAAAAAAAACTTTTAAAATTTGTAAATAATGAATTAAACAAGATTGAGGAATCATCCTATAGCTATAGAATTTTTATATAATTTCTGTTGATAATGAGATCTAACTTTTGGTACTTTTGAATACACAAACTGTTCACTCCCAAAAAATCATAAATATAAAGCATAAAATATACTTCCAATTTAAATAACAACGCACAAATTGAAAAGAACTCTGAAATTATAAACACTATACCCTATGTTTCAGACTTTTCCGTGTTTGTGATGAATATAGAGTAAAAACGACTGTTAAAACAAGCAATTTCACTAAGATCTAAGATCTAATTTAGCAAAAACAAAAAGGGAAAACGCTACTCAAAGTTCCAAAAATTTGTGTACTTAGTGGCTTGTGTCTCCAATCCAAGTAAGGAAAAAACAGCAATAAACTGCTTATGGAAATGCTGTGGAACCTTTGGTGTATCACAAATGAAAAAACACAGTTTTGCACCCTAACACCAAACCTTTATTTTAAACACTCAACGCCGTTTCAACAACTCTAAGTTCTCATCATCAATGAGTAAACCAAACTAATTTAAAGTTAGTTAAACAAGTAAATCATTTTAGGGAATTGGACTCTTACGAAAGCATACTGATTTATAAAAATAATAAACTAATGAATTCAGACAAGGGTCCAATACAGCTCATTGTATAATTGACTTTGTAGGGTAAAAATAGGTAGGTAATTAAGGATTATCCTAATTTACATAATTTCATTATATAAAATCTGCATTATCTGTGAATATGTTATATAGAATACAGGTACTTGGGACTTACACTTTGCACTAATTACTGTAAGTTGCCAATAATTGCTAATAAGTAGATATAAATTAGAGAAAATTGTAATTTAGATTTAGTTTGGTTTACTCCTTGATGATGACAACTTAGAGTTGTTGAAACGGCGTAGAATGATTTAAATAAAGGTTTGGTGTTGTTAGAGTTCAAAACTGTGTTTTTACATTAATAAACTGCTTGATAGGACATGTAGACAGATCGAGATTGGCATATAATGTGCGATGAAGAACCTGGGACACATTCTGAAGATAAGAAAACAGATTCTGTCGAATCAAAACATCAAAAAGGAAACTTCAAAATCACTCTGTCAAGAACGTAACATTGAAAATTGTCAAACAATATTGACAACTGCGAAAAGATAGGAGAGATTAATATTCTTACAAATCTTCTGTGGGTTCAATACAAATTTTTACATTCAATACAAACGTCTTTATTTGCACAAAAATAAATCACAATACAACTTATCGATATATTTACATCATCAACAATGATTCACACCAGAACACATGATCGTTACGATGATCTTGATCTTTTCTCTGTTTGCTTCTGGTACGTTAACGAGTATAATTTCTAATTGTGAAATTAATTCTTGTTACTAGTTTTTAACGAGTCAAGGCGAAATGACTTTGTTGGCGAAAATTATACGAGTATGGTGAAATTTGCCCCGGATTACAACCTATCCCAAATGTCGTACGGGGGTATATACCCAATAAAAATTGCGGTACAATTTTTGGAAAACAAAATTCCTGGGAAGATTATTTTGTCATTAAGCAATCGATACCATCAGAAAAACTTGACGACAAAAAAGTGAGGTAAGCTGTCATCGCGTCCGTTTAGACACAGTGGTCGTTTCTCCATTTCTATAGCTTCGCGAATAGTGGACACCCTAATTGAATTGAGAGATATGCTAGTCCTACGTCCTCGAAGTTGATAGAGTGTCCTGTTTGGATATGATGATGCGCGAGAGCTGAAGTCGGATCAATCATACCATCACCCTGCCTAATTGAGTTCTGTAATAAAATCTTTGGCTCTTAGCTCTATTTGCTTAACAGATATTAACAACAGACAAAACGAACTAAATAATCTTCAACAAAAACTCAACCACCCCTGAATACACCAACCCCCTCAGAAATAGGTAAACAACACCGGAAAGCCTTCCTTCCGTACATTCGAGGAGTCACTGACAGAATAGCACGGATTCTACACCGAAAGCAAATAAAGACAGTGTTCAACACCACTCAACTATAGCCTCAAGTCTTAAATATAACTGTGTTGTTTTTCACAAAATTGGGTATTTGACTGTTTCTTTTAAACCATCAGAAATGGTCAGTAAAGTTGTAATAAGCTCGCAGTATATATTTGAATAATTTTCAACAATCTCTAAAAAAACGGGAATTACATTCAAATAAAAATAAAGGGTGCGTAAACGCCTAATATTTTATTTGTTACGTAACGAAAGTAGCCTTGAACTAGGACATTTATTTCATTATATTGTTCTGTAATGAGTGCGTCGCCTGAATCTGACTATGATATAGTCATATATCTGTCAAATTTATAACCTTATTTAAAATTTTAATTAACCGTTTAATGGTTTATAAATAATGTTTCAGACCACTGTGCACAAATAATTCTGCAAAAACTGCAGAAAAATTGATTGTATATATACCATGAACTGAGAAGATTAAAAAAAGTGGTTGAAACTCGCCGCAATAAGTTCCGATGATGTCAGGATCAGTTCTAAATTTTATTTCTGTGAACACTACTTTCATGTAAGGAAACTTAAGATACATTCTGCTTATGCTAAATGATTCAGTTGGAGATATCTACTTACTTAAATTAAATCCAGATAAATTATTTAACTCCACAAAACAAAGTATACATAATTTACTTTACGTAATTTTCTATGCACAGATTATACAAATTACGTTTTGTACATCTCGAGAAATTTCAGTGCGTTTTTGATCAAGTGAGTTTGCTATTTAAAATGTTAATTTTCTTTTGAATATATTTGAAAATTAATTTGTATTTCTTAAGAAAATGTATCTAAAATATCTAAAAGGACTATATAACATAATTATCTTTTAGGATTTCAACAGCACGAACCATATTTTTAATACAGTCAAATTCTGTCTGTCTCAGAAACTAAACCAAAACATTTTTAGTTTTATACGAATTCCTCGTAATAAATAAATATATATATATATATATATATATATATATATATATATATATATATATATCCCTGCCGGGATAGATAGTAAAATGACGACGTTTCGGCAGAGTCACATCTGCCCTCTTCAGGTGGGTTCGCATAATTCTCGTAGATTTCTGCTTTCGCTTATAGTTTCTCGAGTATTCAGTCACATCTGCCCTCTTTAGATCGGTTAGCATAATTCTCGTAGCCTTCAGCTTTCGCCTCTAGAGAATTATGCGAACCGACCTGAAGAGGGCAGATGTGACTCTGCCGAAACGTCGTCATTTTACCATCGATTCTGGCAGGGATCAATTATCACCTACGCGGATGAATTTCGGGAAAACATCTAACACATTTAGTGACCGCGAAAATTTAAAAACAAATATATATAAATAAATATATATATATATATATATATATATATATATATATATATGTTAAGAGATCTCCGGGAATTCATCCACGTAGTTGATAACTTATCCCTGCCGGGATCGATGGTAAAATGACGACGTTTCGGCGGAGTCACATCTGCCCTCTTCAGGTCGGTTCGCATAATTCTCGTAGCCTTCTGCTTTCGCTTCTAGTTACTCGAATACGAAAACGTCGTCATTTTACCATCGATCCCGGCAGGGATCAGTTATCAACTACGCGGATGAATTCCCGGAAACCACTTAACACATTTATTGCCCGCGAAAACTTAAAAACAAATGAATATATATATATATATATATATATATATATATATATATATATATATATTCAATTAAAATAACAAAGTTTCAGTCAACTTCTATATAAATGGAGTTTTAGTTAAAAAGCACATTCATGAAACCCTCCAAACCAAGTTTTCGAGTCTCTAAATATAAATAACATAGTAATTTATTTTCCTCTATAAATAAAGCAATATATCAAGATCCTTACTCCCATGGCCCATAAATCATGGATACAATAAAAGAAATCGATCGGGAATAGTCAAGCGATAAAGCTAAATATTTTTTCCAAATAGATTGCGGCTTAAAAAGATAGCACGATTGTGGAACAAGGTTTCCAATACTGTGTATAACTGAAAATGCTAACGTTACTAAAATATAATAGAGACCCACAGATGAAAGTCTAAGAGTTAGTGGTTTATATATTCAGTAAACATATAAGCCCTGAAGTAAAATGAATGGGATAATCCCAAACACGCTGATTGTAAGAACATGTCTTTGTTAACTATCTGTCGCGTTGATGAGTTGCAGGTAATCAAACGAAATTCAGGTACGAAACTGAATTTAAACTAATCAAAAACCAAGAAACGTCTGATTTATCACAATATAAACACTGAATGATTCATCATTGATTTAATTGTGCCAATTAATTTTTTGCTATTTAGTTTAGTTAGTAACAGATAATTAGGGTTCTCAACTTTTGTTAAAAGAAAAATGGCCCTAGTACGTGATAGAACAGTGATATGAGAATTATGCGAACCGACCTGATGAGGTCAGATGTGATTCTGCCGAAATGTCGTCAGTTTATCATTGATCTTGGGAGGGATCAGTTATCAATTAGGTGGATGAATTCCCGTAAACCACCTAAAATAACAATACTGAACTCGAAAAAAGCCATTACTGCACAAAAAAAGGTACAAAAAGAAAATTGGTGGAATCTGTAACTGGGATCACCTAAAGGGCCCCACACATTACGATGATTCCCATGGATTTTCATAGCAGCGATGAAATACTTCGTGCCAAAACTGAACGATGAAACTCGACGTATTTCGTGGTCAGACTGCTGTCTGCACACTCACACCGGTTTTGACTGACAAGCCCTGTCAAAATTGACTAAGAACAGTTTAAACCGACGATGAAACACGACGGTTTGGCGTCTTTTAGCACGTAGCGATGAAAACCGACGGAAATCACCGCAATGTGTGTACTTGGTATAATGGTTCTCAAGTCCGCTAAACAGCCAGCTACTAATACCGTTGCTACACTGGTTGCCACTTGGTTGAGAATAGCAAACACTTGGGGCTACTTGCTGAAGTAATCAACATCAACAGGGATATATTTGTTACTCTTCTTGGTTTCTGAAACTCGTCCGGCTATGTTCATGGTATTTTTTTCAAAAGAATTTTTGGGTCTCTTACTAGCTGCACGTACATCATATTTACGGCACCCTTTTTTTTTTACGTCCTCATAATAGTTTATCCAACAGGAACGTACTGGTACTTTTTGTAGTGTTCTATTTACGCCCAGGTGACCTCCAGAAATGCCATTGTGTAGCTCCTTCAAGACGACGGTTCTTCCTAAAAAGCAGACGCCTCCTCTGCTCTCCATTACCTACATAATATATTGTTGGTTTGAAAATCGGTAACTAATTTTGAAATTATATCTGGAAATTTAAAAATATTAGAACTGAAATACTTTTCTTTATTAAATATAATCCATAAGATATTTTAAATTTGTGTTCTGTGTTCCATTTTTTACTGAATATAATATTTAGATATAGTGATACCAGCAGTCACATTACAGATTCCCAATCCTTGCCAGCGCTCTTTGAAATGTATTTACAACAATATATTAAAATATTGCATATGGTTTTATTGAATTTGTCTTGATATTTTCGAGATATTTTACATTAGCAATTACCAATATCAATATTATCAATATCATGTGATTCATACTTTCATATTGAGTATTTTACTTTATTTAAAAATGTTCTATTCTGATATACTGCTGAATATAAAAATGCTTTATTTATTAAAGTATCATAAACCGAAACCTAACTATATTTATAGAAATACCTAATGTCAGACGTTTTAAAAGGAAATGTTTCATGCTCATATTCTTCACAATACGACTAAACATGGCTTGAATAACTTGCAATATGATGTAGAAAATGTGATTTCATTTCTCTATATCAGCTTGTAAAAGGAAAGAGTTAAAAATATATCTCTGCGGTTGAACATCATGAGATTACACATTTTTACTGGTCTGTTTGTTATGTTTCCTACCAACTGCTGATAGAATTTTACTTCACTGGACATATGCTGTATAAAATTATATTAAGAATTTTTTACTTGGTCTTATTATGATTGGTATTAATAATTTATAGAGCAATAATAAAACAGTATTTTTGGATAGCAACCATACGAAAAATTTTTACGAAGGACTATTACAAAATCATGAAGACATTTTTTTAGTTAGGATTCAAATACAGGTTTCCTATTTGCATTTTCTTTCTTTCGTAAACCTTTCAATGGAAAAGTTTTTTCAAAGATGAAATGGTGAAAACAAAGAAAGAGGATTTCACTACACTTGATTAAAAATTAATTATTCATATGTTGATCAATTTTGCTAAAAGCTAGTGATATCTTGAATCATAAATAATAAAACGTTTAACTTCTTAATGATAAAGAATTGTTTTTTTTTGAGAAAAGCAATAATAAATAATTTGGTCAAGTGCGAGTTGAACTCGCATTCTAAGGGTTCTGTACCCCCTTTGAGATTTAATACAATGTAGCTAGATCAATGTATATATTTTTCTAGTATTACAGTTTCAAGTAGGGAATGAGTGGATTTTCTTCAATTTTCCTTAATACCTTTTAAATTTTAATTTTTTTTATAAACACTTTTATTTTTCACAGCGTAGCCTGATTATTTTATCCGCTACATGATATGCGTGATTTTTATAAACATATTTAATTTTCTCATTTGTGCCCTAAACTTTTTTTTTTCGCTTTATTTAGATCAGAATTTTCGCTTTATTTTGTCAATAAACTTTCAGTGAAGCTCTTTATAATCTTTTGTCTAAATTTTTGGCTGAAAAGTTTGGAAGATAAGGGAGAGAATTGTGCAAATAAAATATATTTGTATTTTTATGACGATTTCTTTCATTTGATACATTCTGTTATGGGTGCACTTGAAAACAATATTTTCCATTGAAGTTTATAAGGTAATGTTAGAATTTGTGTTTTCCTTTTCTTTTTTCTTGTTAATTTTGAGTAAGACCCTATATTCTTAATTTTTTCCAAAGTTTAGGCTCCGTAGTTCGCAGATGTAGGAGGTAATGTGGTCGAACTTTGTATGTTCTTTTAAAACTTTAACATTTTTTTAATATAAAAAAATATAGTTGTATTTCTCATAATGAGCCCTTTCACCTGATAAAGTACATGATACCTTTGCAACAAATTTAATTTTATTGTTTCCATTTAACTTTGTAATTTCCCCCAAAACATAATAGTAAGGAGTCCATATTTTTCCTGTAAAGTTCAGGTGAGGCGCTACATGTCTAATTTTTTTCATAATTTTAGACCTTGCGGAGATAAAGGAAGGAATAGGTAAATATTTGTATATTTTTGTTGATATCTTTTAAAACAACTATTTTTTAAATATGTAGTATATGTGTGTTCCTTAGAATGAGCCCTTTCATTTAATATATTACATGATACGTTTTAAAAAATATATATATTTTTAATTTAATTCTATAATTTGCCCCACAAAATTAACATTATTTTTCCTGTAAACTTTGGACAACGACCTATTTTCCCTATTTTTCAAAATTTTGGATTTCAGTAGTCTCGGAGTTAACGGGGGAGGTTAATTTTAAAAAAAATACCGGCAGAAGTTCCCCTAAAATCATTTACGATATATACTCCTGATCGGGTCACCAAGGGTAAAAAATTTCAATCTTTTCCGACTAGTAGTTTAGGAGAAAATTGCAGGGATGTGAAATATGGAGAAAAATTAGCGATTTTAACATTATATAAGGTTTGTTCTTGTTCCTTTGAATAGCTTAACTTACTAACATCATTTTATTAGCTTGACCTGTATGTATGACTTCAAAACCTCTGAAAATTTGCACATCAATTAAGGACCGAGGACGCCGAATAAAAATTACTAATTTCCTACTATTTGCCGCCAATTCACTTTTCAATCAATTGTATCCCTGAAGGTCTGCGACCAGATGAGCATAAATAAACAAAATGAGACCGTTACACGCAAAGTCAGACGGCATGGTAGAGAGAATTGACAGGACCCTAGAAGAACATCTTTCCAAAGTGGTCAACAGTAACCAACGGGATTAGGTTGAACATACCGCTGTTGCTGCTCGCATACGGATCCACTGCACATGACAACACCAGATTAACACCAGCTCTATTTTTGTTCGGAAAGGAAATATGATTTCCGTGTGAACTGGATTTTGGGACGCCTGATGAGTCCTATATGAAAATTAATAAGTAAGTACATCCATTAGAAATATCACTGGCCATCCATTAATTCGCAAGAAGCGCCTGCTAATTACAAATGCCAGGATGAAAACCCATTAGAATTTAGAATCTAGTTAGATCCGATATCAGCTAGGGGCAAAGTTTGGGTGTACAATCCACAAAAATTCCTCATGGAATGGGCGCTAAAAAT
This sequence comes from Octodonta nipae, assembly GCA_034190945.1. Taxonomy (NCBI): domain Eukaryota; kingdom Metazoa; phylum Arthropoda; class Insecta; order Coleoptera; family Chrysomelidae; genus Octodonta; species Octodonta nipae. Next base: position 134,332,784 of record CM067218.1, read on the forward strand.
GATCAAATGAATTGATGGTGTTGTGTATCGCAGTGTAAGGACAAAGATGAAAGATGTCCACCTCAATATAGAAATTAAATGACACTGTCATCTTGACAGAAAATTGTAATTAACATTTCAAGAAAATTCCTAATTTTTTTAGGCTACTGAAATGGAACATAAAGTAATTTATGGCAAGAACAAGCCATTTGTTTCGAGACAACTTTTATCTGAGTTCAGTTCACTTAGTCTAACATGAATCGTCAGTTCCTCGAAGTTTCCTTGGACTTCCATCGTCTTGAAGTGGTTGATCTCACAACGTTTCAATAGCTGTGTATCGTCATCAGGTGAATGATGATGACGATAGCAGATACACAGCTATTGAAACGTTGTGAGATCAACCACTTCAAGACGATGGAAATCCAAAGAAAGTTCGAGGAATGAGTTACATTGTCTACCAACATCACATCACACAGATAAGAATCTTACAATATACATCTAAACATATTATACAGGAAGATGAGCTGACAAATCCATAGACCTACTTTCACTCCGTTAATACTGCGATAGAGGTTTTCTATTAGAAGGTAACTAGTATTCCAGGCAATTTCCACAAATTGCCCTTAGTGACTACGCCTTTTCAATTCTAATTTAAGCAACATATAAATTCTACTGTTCCAGGAATCCAAAGTTATCTAATCTAACATGGACTCATTCCACATATTTATAGAACACTCAACCCCAAATACTTTGTCTCCTTTAAAATAGAGTTCATTACATAAACTGATAAGGTCCCTGACGCGTATCGTTACCATTTTTACCATTTTATTGTCATGGATTCTGACCAAACAATCACAAACAGACATAACAAATCGCAACATCCAGAAAGAGACGTTTAAATTTATTTTGGTAAAACATAGAAGTTATAGTAAGGAGGAAATGATGTAAAAATTTGGTAAAGTGTGGTGAATGTGTTTTCATGTCAATTTTTTTTTTCATTTAATATTGTAGTAGTTTTTGCATTTTTTACCAAAAAACAAACTTTTTAATGGGATCCAAAATCGATGTTTACTAATGTTAAAATGTCTAGAGTACGTGTACCCAGAATGTATGGCCAGCTAAATGAAACTGAAAGTGGTCGAATTAATGGTTTACAGAAGGCATGAACAAAATCCAGCTAATGTTATGAGATGTTGTCAAGCTTGATTTGATAATACCCACAATCGGAGAAGAGTGAGCATTGGACGTCGAAGGGGCACAAATGAAGTTCAAGATCGACGTCTAAGACTTATGGCCTTTAGAGAGTGATATTCGACAACTTGAAATTTGGCTGATGAGTGGTTAAGGAGAACAAGGCCATCTTGTAAGTGTCCGAATGGTGAATCTCGATTTTGTTTGGGTGGACATGATGGCCGTCGAGGAGAAAGACGTCAACCTTAATTTGATGTTGAGGACATGTACACTGAACAGTAGGCGTTATGGGATGGGGTGCTGTTGCACAAGGAAGTTAGTAGATCACATTTAGTCTTTGTTCGTGGCAATATAACAGCGCAACATTATCTTCAGGAAGTAGTGGAGCCCTATGTACTCCCTTACCATAATCGATCCTGGATCCCATATGTCAACAAGATAATGTTCGGCCTCATGTTGCTCGAGTTAGTTTAAACTTTTTTGAAGAGTCCTGTGTAAATATGTTGCCATGGCAACCCAGAACTCCCGATCTTTCGCCCATAAAACATGTTTGGGATATGATTGGGTAGACAGCTCGAACATTTACTCCAGACCCCACGGATTTTGGATGTTATAAGACATGAAATACCATTAGTTCGGGATAGTATTCCTCAGGAAAAAATAGACAACCTTATTGAATCAATGCCAACGCGTGTTGGGGAGCACTGGCGAATCCAGGCTAAAGCCCCCCAAAATCATATGAGTGGTATGATTTTTTAGTGTTTATGGTGTTAACCAACCTTCAGTGACGTCAAGCCCCCCCCCACTAAAGAGATAAGCCCCCTCCCCAAATCGCAATCCTGGAACCGCCACTGTTGTGGAGTGTAAAGATAACCGCGGTGGACAAACACGTTATTAACAAACTTAATAATGATACAAATTTAAACTCTTTGATATTTTTTGTTCAACTTTAATCATTCACTCCTTACTATAGCATGTATGTTTAACCAAAATAATATTAAATTTAAACATCTCCTTCTGGTTGTTGCGATTTCTTTGTCAGTGAATATATAATTATATTTGTATTCAATTCTATATACATTTTAGTAAATTATCAGCTTCAATCAAAAATGAAAAAAAAGTGTCCCCACATAGATAATGTTAGATGTATGAAGTTTTCGTTTTCATACATCTAGACTCTTTGACTGCCACGCCCAAAATCTACTAAATAAATTAATTTACCCTAGTATTTATTTCTAACTGAACCGTCTTCAAAAATTAACTAAAATGTTGAAAACAAGTATCGATTTATAACTCAATACATAAGTATGTATGTAGGCAGGTATCAATTAAGAATCTTGATATAAAATATACTAAAAGAAATAGTTGCCAATTGTTGGGTATCTACAAAATCAATAAACACAAACAATAACTGGTGCTAACTAAAATCATACATTTTTTAAATATTTCGCAAATATCAACTGGCACAAATTGTCCCGATTCTTCCGGTATATTTACATCGAGGTTACCGGCAGCTCCAGATAGAGTGCTCTCCGAACGTAGGTACATAGACGTTAGCTATCAAGGTATAGTCCTCATCATCTAATTTGTGAAAGTTTCAAATCTCAAAAACACGGTTGCGAATTGAGGCTTACTTGACAACAGTTTCAAAAATATACTATATAGGTAGGTAACTAACAACTGTGACGGTGCGATTATTTCTCGCAGATATTTAGACACTTAGTAAGTACCTACACTTACCTACATAAGAATTTATAAAAATGCTGGCCCTCAAATGCTGTAGATTGGATAGGATAATGTAACACATTTATGTTTATTTAGTTGGTTGTTTTCTTTTAGAAATACCCTGTATGTATAATACATTTGTGATTTTTGTAATATATACTATCCAAAATAAACAAAATTATTATATTTGGTTTTATGATAAGACCTTGCTACTTGATATAAACACAAGGAGTCTCCCAGAGATTGAGCTCATACAAACGTACAGTCGCATAGACTGTTTCGCATATAAAAACACAAGAGGAAATACAGAACCTTTCACGTTTAAACTTTGTTAATAACAAAAGCTTCTTTTTTGACATTTGTTAAAAACAACACCTTTTTTTGAATACGCTTAAGAAACGTAGCTCAAAATCATTAAATTATCATCATCATTACACAACAAAATGGCCGCAAACGGTAATAAGATCATGGAAACTTGGAACAAAAAAAATACCTCTCTATTATTTGTTATCTTAAGGTTTCGTCTCATTTAAATTGAGACCTCCTCAAGTCCTTAGATTATTTTAAGATGAATTTTTGCAAATGTAATCATATGTTGTAAATGCATTTATCCATTTAAAATATCTAAATAAATTAAGACCATAATGATTTTCTAAGTGAGTAAAAGCATAGTATAAAAGAATTAATTCCCTTCCATTCCACTGTTAGTGTGAACGTCGTCCAGGTGCCGTCGAATACTTTCATTATGTTATCATATCCATACAAGACAAACCGCTCGAAAATCGACTTATAGTGAGACACCTAGAAAACAAACACATCACACAAAAACTCTTTATGAAATTCGTCGTAACCAAATAAGTACCGAATCGCTGCTCAGAAAACTGTCATTCCAACGTCTTGTTTGTTACAGAAATCCCATAGGATTTCAAGACTGATTTAAGATATCAGAGCTCAGCAGGAATGGCTGTGTAAGAAGCTAGCGAAGCTTACCTGGTTGGTCATTTCGTAGACACCAAGGACATACATAGCCAAGGCGCATTCAATTTTCTATTCTATTTCTCATATAGAAAATCATGAATGATTTTCATGGTTATTATAACTTGCCAAATTACTTAGATGAACACTGACAACATTTCATCGTAGAATAATGATAATTATTAAAATTTTGAGAGACTGAGGATGACCCAAAATAGAAAAGATTCCAAATTCCCATGACCCTTCAATCCCATACAAAATATTTGAAGGAGTACAGAGAAGCGCCCTGATAGGACTTGAAACGACTAGAAATGTTAAGTAGACGGAGTGCGAAATTTTGAATATCTAATAATGGAACTTGAAACCGGATAGAATTAATTGTGTTAACCCCAGAATAAAGATGACGCGCAAAGTACTATACCTTCAAGGATAAATAAAACAATATTAACCCTACCTAAACGGACCGCTTCGATTTACCCAACATTACAAAAAATACTTGACCAACCCACTTGTATTCCACCAAATAACTAACGATTAACGAAAGACTGGAAGCTTCTAACGAAAATATAAAGTTAACTATGTTGAAGGTTCTAGTCCATAATTACGCATTGCAGCGACATACGTCAACTGTGAAATTTAACGTCAATCTTCCATGTTCTTTTATGACACTGTCAATAGACTGATTCAACTTGGCTGTTTTTTTGGTCGAAACTTGTAACTCAGTATTGATTTTTCATTAGGATTTACAGCTTGCTTCTTTCTAGCATTCTACCAGTGGCTTGAAGGCAAATACGTTGGTGAACCTTTCCTGTTTGAAATTTGTAAACGTAAAAATATGTAATTTTGTTTTTATGTAGATATATATATTTTTTTAATATAAATTAAAATATTTCACTAACAAAACCCGTAGCTCTAGTAGGTAATAGAATATAAATTCGATATGATAATTAATTCATTATAATCATTTGAGCAGAAATTATATTCTTGTTAATTAAAATTATCATACTAAAAAACGGTACAGCCACAACGTATTTAAACATAACTCACTTTTGCATCCGGGAAGATAAATTCGAGACAGCTAGAGCAAGTTAATAACTATCAGTAAGATTAAAATGAATCATGTTCACCAACAATTGCATCATTTTCGTGACCGTCAACTGAAATTGGTGCGACACGGTTAAACTATATTTTACGAATGATTAATATAATTAAAAATGAAATAACTTTGACTAATGGATAAGCAAATTTTGTTTTATTATTCAGTATATCACAATGTGAGGCAATACGCCGGCCGGCGACGAGACCGTACCCATCGATTTCACCCCCCAGTGACGTTTGACGTTTCACTTGTCACATTTGCCCCAATTTTCGTGACTCAGCACTTAACAATAATTCAAATGCGACTTACCTTTCGCGACTCTCTGCAGGATAATGTCCTTGTGCTGATCATTATGAGGTTCTCCGATGACAATAAGTAAATAACACCCTGTAAGGGGACTAGGGGGTGGCTGACCCCCCTTGTCCGCCTCCCCCGATACCCCGTTCACAGTCTCCATGCCAAATTAAGGGTTCGACCCTGTTTCTCACAGCCCAGTTGTAAGTTTTTGTTAAGTAACAGTTATTAAATGCGAACACCCTTTGGAAAAGGGCACCACTAATGCGTCCCGTAGCCCTCTTGACTCGCGAATGACGAGTTTAGAGACGGTTGCGCTATGCAGTAGCCGGGGCGTCGAGGTTACAGTGCCCCACTTCCCCCTTGGACGTACCCAAGTCGACACGCTCAGCTGACAGGCGTCGGGGTGGTGACTGCGTTGCCAAATGTTACCTCCGCGGACCCGAAAGACAAGAGAGGGTGATCAAGAAAGGCTTCCGACGATCACTGCTGATATCATTTGATACACCAGCAGACGAATGTATTTCCGTCGACCGAGAGGGGCATACGAATTAAAACTGCTAATTTAATTATTCGTTAAGAGTTTGTTACTAGCTTTAGTAGGCTGTGCATTGTTTTAATTTGGAATGATTATCACGCTCGTTGTATGCATGGCGAATATTTTATTACGCATGAATACACACTGACGGTTCGTAATAGACGAATACCGTTTTTTTAGTCAATTAATAATCAAATTGATTTTTTTATGATGTTACCGACAGTAAAATACCACTTAAAACATTCATTATAAAGATAAATATGTTAATCCAGGCGGATAAGGTCCAAGAGATTTTTTTTGTATCTAATAATCAGTTCTAAACAAAATTCCTAATATGTCAGGCAGTTTGCAGAAACTTATACATTTATATCCTTTTTGAGATTTATCCCTATAGTTTAGTTACTAACTCATGTTTTGATATGCCATTTTCGAGATTTTTAAAGATAAAATTTGGAGCAATACATTTACTCTTTTTTTTTCCAAACTTATCAAAGATAATTTTATAATAGTTATTCCTCCGACAATAAGATGAGACTTGATGTACTTTGAGAGCTTAAAAAAGCGAAAGAATCCGCTGTTGTCAAATTTTAAAAAACTGCAAGTTGGGCTCATTCTGGGGGGTCCTTTGAGATTTATTATAATGTAGTTAAATCATAATATACTTTTTAGGGTTCCATATATACAATATAGGGATACCCTTATAATATCACTTAGGATTTCTGCCTCTGTCACATACAGCAATTTTCTCCTAAACTACTGGACGGAAGAGGTTGAAATTTGGTATCAATGTATAGTTTGGTGACCCGATCAGGACTACATAGCGTAAAAATATTTTTTTTTGATTTTAGGGGTACTTCTGGGGGGAAAAACTAAAAAAATCGACCGTTCCCCCTCCCTGATCTCCGAAATTACTGAGCCTAAAATTTTGGAAAAAATAGGACATATAGAACGTTGTCCGAATTTTACAGGAAAAATAAGCAGAAACCATTAATATTAATTTTGGGGGGCAAATTATAGAATTAAATGAAAATTTAAAAATAAAAAAAAATTCAAACGCATCATGTAATACATCAAATGAAAGGTCCCATTCTGAGGAACACAAATATGTTTTTTTTCTATTTAAAAAAAATAGTTAAAAAGATATTAACGAAAATATACCATAATTTACCAATTCCCCCCCCCCCTTGATCTCCTAAACAATAAAACGTAAAATTTTGAAAAAAATTAGAGGTATAGGTCTGACCTGAAGTTTACTGGAAAAATAAGGAGAAACCTCTACTTTTAATTTGGGGGGCAAATTACAAAATTAAATGGAAAATATAAAATTAAAATTGTTTCTAACCCATTATGTTATATATCAAATGAAAGGGCTCATTATGACGAAAACAAATATATTTTTTCATATTTTTAAAATAATTTAATTAAAAGATATTAACAAAAATATAAAAAATTTTACCCATTTGTGAATTACAAATATATCATATTTTTAAATCATTTGTTTAAAAGATATTAACAAAAATATTAAACATCGACTTAATTCCCACTTTAGAAACTACACTATTTAAATTTTGAAAAATACATTTTATTTGTTATTTTAAATAATTTGAATAACATATTTAATAATTTATAATTTAAAACTTGACCTATTTTGCCTTTTATCCTCCAATCTAGAGAGCCTCAAAACTCAGACAGTAGATTATAAAAGGCTTCTCTGAAAGTTTATTAGTAAAACAAAACTATAATGTAATTTTTTGGGGGCCAAATTAGAAAATAAATACATATGTATTCTGATAAAAATCAAGCGAATCCTGAAGCAGATAAAATAAAAAGTCTATGTGTGGAAAATCAAAGGGTATATTTTTTATAAATTTAAAACGCTTCCTTTAAAAGATATTAGGGTAAATATAAGAAAATGCACTCATTCCCTGCTTGTCTGAAACTGGAATATTAGAATCTTGAAGGTGGTACGGAACCCTTAGTATGCGAGTCCAACTCGCACTTGACCAAATTATTTTCTTTCTTCTACTATGCGTTTTAAATGTACCCTTTTATTTCCCACAATGAGCCTATTTATTTGATCCGCTATATGATGCATATGATTTTAATTAAAATATTTATTTAATTTTGAAATTAAGATTAGGATTTTCACTATTTTTTACAAATAAGTCAAATTTTATATTACAAAATATTGAGCCTCTTAAACAAATTATTTTAAAAATACCAAAAATATATATTTGTATTTTTAATGAGTATCTCTTTCATTTGATACATTACGAATGCGCTTGAAATAATTTACATTTTAGTTATATTAGAATTATACTTAACTTTTCCTGCAAATTTTGAGTCAGGCCCTATATTCACATTTTATTAAACACCCTATAAACTATAATCATCTTATATTTCATTATATTTCAACCACCCTGTATAAACAACTGCTTCTAACATTTGTTTCAACCCAACTTTTTTATTAGTTTTATTATTTGACTCACTTTCTATAACTGTAACTCTAATTCACCCTATATTGCAATCACCTTGTATATGCTTCTGTGCATTGGTCACCAATATAAATTATTTGTCTATTATTTTCTAATACAACTATAATTCAACTCTACACGATGTTGCAACCACCCTGTATAAGTATTAATCCCTATTGATTGTTTCTTTTTTACTATTGTTTAAATCACCCTGTATCTAATTTTACTTCACCCAATATGCCAAGTATAAGCAACTACTTATGTTCCACACTATATAAGATTTTTTTAACCACCCTGAAAAAGTATAATTCCACTCCACCTTATATTTCAATCATCCTGTATATGCAGCTGTTTCTAACATTTTTTGAACCCTCCGCCCTATAACTCAAATATCCTTACTGCATATGCTTATTAAACCGTTTTTTTTTTAGTTTTTTTTATCCACTCTATATAACAATAGTTTTACTTCACTCTTATTTCAACCACTATGCAACTACTTATGTGTATAATTTTAAATTTATGTCACCTTATATTTCAACCAACCTATATTTGGAACAGCTTATGTACCACCCAATATCACATTTATTTGTAACATTTCTTGAACCCACCCATCTAACTGTAATTTTACTTCGCCCAATATTCAACTGGCACATTGTTTGCTGCTTGAATTTCGATGCACCCACACACCTATACATATAGAAAACATCGCTCACCTAAAAAAAAATCTTTTCGATACACTAATGGGAAATTTTGTGCCATTTCACTTGACTGAAAAGAAAACTGTTACAAACACCCTGTACGATATACTTTCATGGCTTGACATTTAAGCTAGATATTTATGACGACAATTTGACATTTATATTGATATTTACCTTGTTTTTGCAAATATTTTTACGATTTTTGGGAAAACGGTATGTTTTACGTTATAGATAATTATACGGAATCAAGTTGGAAAATCTCTTTGTAGAATACAATTTAAAATATTGTAATTGGTTGAGCCGTGTTAGAGAAAACAGTGTAGATTTATGAAATTCACTGAAATGTAGTCACTTAATTACTGTTTTTTCTGATTTTTTGGAAAACCGTAAATCTCACGTTATAGAAAATTATATGGTATCTTTCAATAGTATTCCTTATACAATGCCGTTTAAATCTTCACATTTGCCTAAGCCGTTTTTGAATAATCACTGAGCATACATAAAAAAAGTGACTACGAATTGATAACTTCCTCCTTTTTGGAAGAGTTGTCTCGTTGTTTGTTAGTTTATATACAGATATATATCCACATATTTAGAACTATATCATTCAACGTATGACAGCCGTTTCGAACCAGGAGTTCTCGTCAGATACGCTTCCTTGAATGACAAGTTCTAAAGTGAAATACTTGGATGTTATACATATCAGTAAGACAACAGTCAGTGTATTGAACCTAATAGATGTCGGTGACATCTACCGTCTATTGAGTAATTCAAGTATATGAAGGCATACTATGCTATAACATATACCATACTCTTGACAGATGGTTCGAGTGTTTTATATAAAAACACATAAGTAAATATATATACAGATATATATCCACATATTTAGAACTATATCATTCAACGTATGACAGCCGTTTCGAACCAGGAGTTCTCGTCAGATACGCTTCCTTGAATGACAAGTTCTAAAGTGAAATACTTGGATGTTATACACATCTGTAAGAAAACAGTCAGTGTATTGAACCTAATAGATGTCGGTGACATCTACCGTCTATTGAGTAATTTATGTATATGAAGACATACTATGCTATAACATATACCATACTCTTGACAGATGGTTCGAGTGTTTTATATAAAAACACATAAGTAAATATATATACAGATATATATCCACATATTTAGAACTATATCATTCAACGTATGACAGCCGTTTCGAACCAGGAGTTCTCGTCAGATACGCTTCCTTGAATGACAAGTTCTAAAGTGAAACACTTGGATGTTATACACATCAGTAAGACAACAGTCAGTGTATTGAACCTAATAGATGTCGGTGACATCTACCGTCTATTGAGTAATTCAAGTATATGAAGGCATACTATGCTATAACATATACCATACTCTTGACAGATGGTTCGAGTGTTTTATATAAAAACACATAAGTAAATATATATACAGATATATATCCACATATTTAGAACTATATCATTCAACGTATGACAGCCGTTTCGAACCAGGAGTTCTCGTCAGATACGCTTCCTTGAATGACAAGTTCTAAAGTGAAATACTTGGATGTTATACATATCAGTAAGACAACAGTCAGTGTATTGAACCTAATAGATGTCGGTGACATCTACCGTCTATTGAGTAATTCAAGTATATGAAGGCATACTATGCTATAACATATACCATACTCTTGACAGATGGTTCGAGTGTTTTATATAAAAACACATAAGTAAATATATATACAGATATATATCCACATATTTAGAACTATATCATTCAACGTATGACAGCCGTTTCGAACCAGGAGTTCTCGTCAGATACGCTTCCTTGAATGACAAGTTCTAAAGTGAAATACTTGGATGTTATACACATCAGTAAGACAACAGTCAGTGTATTGAACCTAACAGATGTCGGTGACATCTACCATCTATTGAGTAATTCAAGTATATGAAGGCATACTATGCTATAACATATACCATACTCTTGACAGATGGTTCGAGTGTTTTATATAAAAACACATAAGTAAATATATATACAGATATATATCCACATATTTAGAACTATATCATTCAACGTATGACAGCCGTTTCGAACCAGGAGTTCTCGTCAGATACGCTTCCTTGAATGACAAGTTCTAAAGTGAAATACTTGGATGTTATACACATCAGTAAGACAACAGTCAGTGTATTGAACCTAATAGATGTCGGTGACATCTACCGTCTATTCAGTAATTCAAGTATATGAAGGCATACTATGCTATAACATATACCATACTCTTGACAGATGGTTCGAGTGTTTTATATAAAAACACATAAGTAAATATATATACAGATATATATCCACATATTTAGAACTATATCATTCAACGTATGACAGCCGTTTCGAACCAGGAGTTCTCGTCAGATACGCTTCCTTGAATAAATATGTGGATATATATCTGTATATATATTTACTTATGTGTTTTCATATAAAACACTCGAACCATCTGTCAAGAGTATGGTATATGTTATAGCATAGTATGCCTTTATATACTTAAATTACTCGATAGACGGTAGATGTCACCGACATCTATTAGGTTCAATACACTGACTGTTTGTTAGTTTGTCTGTTTGTTCAAAAATCCCACTGCTATATATTTTATCTCGCTATATTTGCGGAAACTATAGAAATAGCAAGAAAACCTTATTGTTGTTAAATAATCCATAATCTATTAGTTTCTGGCGACCGCCTACATTAGCAGTTATTGAAAATTGGAAATACTCGTAAACCAAGGCAACGTGTCACGATTTTAAAGAAACGCAACTTTTTATGTCAACTGTAAACATTTAATTTATTGGGTTGCTTAATAAGTTAAGAGTGGTACTCTAGAGGGCTTTAGTAAACTGGGTGTAACTTTACAGGGTGTTAGTTAACAGACTGTGGTACAGGATGTAGGTACAAAATGTGAACTACATGTAACAGTATACAAGATGTTACTATACAGGGAGTCAGAATATAATATCGAGGATATCCGAATACAGAGTGAAGCTTTTGTCGCGAAATACAGGATTTAGGAATACAGTTACTGGTTATACTTATTGTACAAGACGTCGGTGATCCCATTTTGTGCTTCAATAATTATGAGAGGTTATTGACTAATTTTTGGCCATTATAGATAGTCCACAGATTGTTTGTATATCGAATGAAGTATATGCAGCCAATTGTATGGATTTAGTATAAAGGTTGTCAATATAAATATAATATAAATATATATAAATTATAGTGGCCAGTTTTATACAGAGTGAAATTTCTGTACCAATTTACATGATGCCAAATGTTCATATAGTCGGTAAACGTATACGAAGTGTACATCTATGCAGCAAAATACCGGGTATTCGTATACAGACAGTTAGTATGCAAGGGTACATAGAGAGGATGTTAACTTACGGTGTGAAGCTTCTGCGTGCAAGGTCTATGCACACAGAATGTTTGTACATTCGCATACGAGGTGTGCATATGCAGGGTATACGATAATAATGCCATTTCATTACATCATACAAAAAAAATGAAAAAAATTTTGGTTAACATTTCATTCAGTCACATATTTAGAAGTGAATTCATTGTTGGTACTGAGTCAAAGAAATTTTATTTCAGGAGAAACAACCAAATTTGTCCATGAAACATATTATTGTTAAACACCTTGTACCTTGAAAAGTAAGCATTTTTATGTCATGGTAGTAAATTTCCAGCAGAGGGTTGGAATGTGTTTTTTTGAATATCCGGTATTATCATCATCAATTGTAGCAATATTCATGTATTGTTCATGGTGTAGCCTCCCTGAATTGAAGGATTCCAGAGGAACTTGAAGAGCTGTGGAAATGGAGAGCTTAAGACCTTGACCAGAAACTATAGAGAAGAGAGCTTAAGATCTGTGAGAAGGACTGATATTCTAATTCTGATCAATAGAATTAGAAGGTATGTGGATAAATGGTCTTTATTTGACTAACTGAAATGAAGAAGTGTAGGACTGAAGAATTGAAGAACTGACTCGAAGGACTGAAAAGAACATATTTGTGGAAGTCTCTATTGGGAACTCAAGGCCAGAGATTGAGTAATTGGCCTTTGAATAACTAAAAGCGAGAAGAATTAAGGAAAGCTAAAGTGCTGATCGCAGACACGTAAGGGATCAGATGAAGAGCTTGAGGTCTCTTGAGGGAAGAACTGAGTCTAAGGATTGAGAAGATGAAAAATATTTTTAGTATTTTACAGGAAGTATGAGGGATACCTTACCACGCTGCTTCAGTGCAGTCTGTTGGTTTTTGGTTTGCCATTTACGTCAAAGATTACTGTACGCCCCGGAAATGTGTTACAATTTTTTATTAATTGAAAAAACCTTACTTGGCTGGGATTCGATCCCGGGTCCAGTCCTCTTATTAAGCCCCAATTTTCATACAATTGTTCGATTAGATTTATAAAATATGTATTATTTTATTTAATTTAAAATCTTGCAATTTATAAATACACTTTTTCGTTTTTATTATTATCTGCATTTAGAAATGGATTTAGTCAACTAGTTCACTAATAAGTGGGACATATCAAGAATCAAATTTGATGAACTAGTAGATAAGTACGCAATGCAGGATTTTAGATTTGCTTGGCACCGGCTTCAAAAATATACTAGATTGGTACGTAATTAATTTGTACAGAATGAGCACCTTTTAATGTTTACATCTTTTACTTTTAGCGTAGATACCTAACAACATTGAATGTGTTATTTATTTGCTAGAGTTGAATTTTGTTATAATTATATTCAGCTTTTTAGTTACAGGTGGAAACCGATTATATATATTTTTTAAATGTTTTATTTTATATTCTCAATCTTTCTGTGTTTGTCTGTAAATCCCTCATTGTTCCAAATACTATTATATTAATCTTCTCATTACTCCTAAAGAGGAAATGGAATATATCGGGTAACAAAGTTTTCTGTATTTTTTTTTTTTCGTATTAAAAAAGCCAATAGACAAGATATCTCGCAGTTAACTGACGTTTGAATTCATTAAAATACATAAATTTAGATAGAGACATCAAAATTACAGTTTTTATTTCTTTGTGAATTATAATTTATTTCTGGGGCAAAGCTCATATTCAATTTATTATTAACTCATTAATTTGCTGCTAAATTGTTAATAGTTAAGTTTAACAATTTATTAGAATCTGATCATATATAAATAATCTAATTTTTGTAAAATTATTTATTTTTAATGCGTTACAAACAATTAGCACCGAAAATAATTATTTAGATTTTGATCTACAGACGAATACAAATATTACGCTATTCAAATCTATCAATTAACTGGCTTATGGATTTCTGATGTTTTTAATACATTTCCTGGGTTAATTAATGTTGATTTTATAAACTGCTAGTGTTTGTTACGAATTAAAACCATCGTATTATACGCTTGCTTCATAGATAGGGCTCAATTCATTTTAACCTATAATTATACGAAAATGATATAAAAATAAATATTGCTGATTTCCAGTTTTTATTACAAGCTGACTTAAAGTGTCAGTAAATAATTTTCCAACGCTCAACAATATTAATAATCAAAGGCTTTCACGGCCTGTGTCTTCTTAGCGCGTAACTCTTAACATTTGTTGCCACTAAGACGTCGAATATACTCCATAAATTTATATGGGTTTAAAGGTAAATATCAAAAATTGATACATTGTCGGGGTCATCTGAACACACTGTAAATAAAAAAGGAAACTTTCAATGGTGAACAATTTCCTCTTTGCTTCTAAAAGATTGTCAAATTAAGTAAGGAATATTAAAATATTAATACAATATTCTAAGCGTAGTTAATGTTGCTGCATATTTGCCCGAAACATTTTTCTGTTAATCACCGAGACTTTGTACCACTTTTACCCTACCGCAATTACGATCCCGTTATGGTTCTTAAATGTAATTAACAGTTTAATGAATCCAATTACTAACTCTAAAGAATCCGGAAAAAAGCCATATAGTTTCGAATTTAACATAATTTACAGAGAAAATCAACATTGTAATGAGCTTACACATTCAATCTATTATGAATATTTTCGTGATCACTACTACTAGATGGTTACCAACAGTTTTCTCGACCAAATTGTGGTCCTCCTCAACAAGGTATTAAAACCAAACACTCAAACATCTGCGAAAGAATGACCTATCGTGATTGGCTCACGTGGAAGTGGGTTTGGTAATTAAAAAAACAAAAGTTTTAATAAACTGAAATGTGAATAATATCGTTTAACTGAGAAAACCGATACTATATTGTTCAACTCCCACCAGATATATTTAGAGACGTATGGTCCTCAAAAAAAAACGTATCTATGGTAATGTACATCTTGATGTAAAATGATACTGATTATTATATCACTGCAATCAAAAATAGATGTTTTACGAATGGATTAACAAAATAATTTAAAATTCGGAACTTTAAATCTTCAATCAAAATCAGCTGATAACTCCAAATCGATTTGGAGTAAATTTGTGGAGGTTCCTCTGTGGTCTACTTTCCCCGAAAATCCTAGATGTCGGTCTTTACATCTCGCGCCTATAAATTTACCGTTATGTATCAAATACATAAATAAGTGTTCGAAGGGACATTCTATTGTGGGAAGCGCAACTGATGAAGGTTCCTGACCAGAAACAATATATCATATATATTGTCTTGCGTACAAAAGAATGACACCTCGAAGAGAGAACTCGAATTTGGCTGAGAAGTGGTTAGGAGAACAAGACCATCTTGCAAGTGTCCGAGTATAAGTTCTTTTGAACTGCAGCATCAACGATCCCATCTTGGTGGTGCGGACAACGATAAGAATGGAACATGGAAAGGCATCAGGTCATCTACTCTTATGAATATCGATTCTGTGTGGGGGTGGACATGATGGACGATGAAGGGTTAGCCAACGTCGAGGAGAAAGCCATCAACGTTAATTTGATGTTGACTGACATGTACACCAAACAGTAGGCGTTATGGTCTCTAGTGCTATTGCAAATGGAAGCAGTTCAGTTTTAGTCTTTCTTAGCTGCAACATTAGAGAGCAATCTTATTTTCAGGAAGTATGTACTCCCCTACCTTAATCGGCTCTTGGATCCCATATTTTAGCAAAATAGTGCTCGGCCTCATGGTGCTCGAATTAGTTTCAACTTTTTTGAAGAGACCCATGTGAATCTGTTGCCATTCCAGCCCAGATCCCCCGATCTTTTGCACATAGAACATGTTTGGGATATGATCGGTAGATGGCTCGGAAATTTACCTCAGCCCCCGCGAACTTTGGAGGTTCTAAGACATGAGATACAGGCAAGGCCGTAGCCAGAAAATTGTTTCGGGGCGGGTTGGGTACTTTTTTTGATTGCTGGTGGACTGATTGGTACTGCAAAATCTGTATTTGTATTCATATATATCCAGGATATATAAAAACGTATAAATATAAAATTTATTCTCATGAAAAAGATGATTACTTGGTTAAAATTGAATCTTGAATGTCAATATTCCAAAATTTCGGGGAGGGGTTTTTGAACCCCCAGAAATACATCGTTCGTTAGTATGAATAGAGTTTGAAACTCGCAAATGTTTCGCCAAGGTCTGACTTGGCATTCTCAATACGTTGTTACGGTGAACTGAGACGTAATTTACCTGGGGTTTACATTTATACGCTTCCGTCGGAGCTCATATCGCGTCTGATTGGTTGGTGTTGACCCTTCGCTGACTTATTTCGACACTGCCTTGAAAGTGACTATTTTATGTTTGACAACCGCAAGTATAAACAAACCGACTGAGCAGCAATGGGGTCCCCACTACATGGAAGATAATTTTTTAACAACGAAGTAAAATAGAATTAGCTACACAAAATACGAACCCGTCATCAAGCGACACACTAGACACGACAGCGAAGGGGGCGGAGTCAACACCAACCAATCAGATGCAATACGACATCCGACGGAGGCATATAAATATAAACCCCAGCTAATGTTGATATATATATATATATATATATATATATAAACTTAGCAATCCAAATCAGATTCCCTGTTTGGATTATATTTTTCAATTTAGGTTATAAAATAATTTACCCATATTACAATATGTGTGGCAAACAATAGAATGTGTATATCATATGTTTCATGAAACCACATGAAACACTTAGGATTTCTAGGGTGAAATTGAATAGCCACCCAACAATGGCTAACTCGGTTTTAATCCTCAGTGACAATAACACAAGAGATTTTCGGTACAAAAGCGTATTATTCAGTTTTGGATTACTCGTTATAAGCCCCTCCAACAGACACGAATTCGTAATCCTTATATCTACGCCACCGCCTTTATGAAATTTTAGTTGATTAAACACGCTGTTTTTCATTTGCTCTAAATATATCGCAACGAGGTTTAGATAATTTTGGTGGACAACTAACTAAATGAGTTTTTTGGAGCGACTAATTCCTTTACGTAATATTCACTGTTTATTAGAACATTTCGTACAGAAAGAAATGCATGACTAAAGTTTGTCAGTTATTGATTCGTAATTAAAAGAAGTTAAAAAAATCTGTAATAATTGTTCAGCAAAAAACAAAACAGCATATAAATATAAATAATTCGTTCTCCGCGACAACCCGCTAAGGGACTAAAAGTCATAAAGCTAACGCACCAAGTCAACCAACATTTTTTTTTTTAAACAATTTGGATGAAAATGGCCTTTTAAGTGTGTTGCTGAATGACGAAATCTGAAAAAAGTTGTTATGGAAAGAATAAATTATAGTTTAAAAAAACTAAAAAACACGCTTTAATAGTATACCGAATTAAAAAGTAGATAATAATTACGGTTGCGTGTATACAACATACGGATACGAGTACCCTTAATCACTCCAGATATATCCCTCTTTCACATCACAGCAAGTTTCGGCTAAACTACTGGACAGAAAAGGTTGAAATTTGGTATCAGCGTATAGTTTGGTGAACCGACGAGGAGTAGGTACAGATCGTAAAAGAAGAAATTTTGATTTTAGGGGTACTTTTTGTGGGAAGAACTAAAAAAATCGACCGCCTCCCCCCCTTATCACCGAAACTATTAGAAGTAAAATTCTGAAAAAAATTAGAGATATAGGGCGTCACCTGAATTTTACAGGAAAAATAAGAAGAAACCTCGACTAATAATTGTGGGGGGCAAACTACAGAATTAAATGAAAAATATAAAATTAAAATTGTTTCTAACACATCATGTAATAAATCAAATGAAAGGGCTCATTATGGCGAAAACAAATATTTTTTTTCATATTTTTAAAATAAATTATTTTAAAGATATTAACAAAAATATAAAAATTTTTACCCATTCCCCCTACCTGATCTCCAAAACTATAAGCCGAAAATTTTGAAGAAAATTAGAGATGTAGAGTCTCACCTGAATTTTACCGGAAAAAATAAAGAGAAACCTCTAATATTAATTTTGGGAGTCAAATTACAGAATTAAATGAAAAATATAAAATTAAAATTGTTTCTAACACATCATGTAATATATCAAATGAAAGGACTCATTATGGCGAAACAAATATATTGTTTTCATATTTTGAAAATATTAACAAAAACATATTTTTTTACCCATTCCCACATACCTTATCTCCAAAAGTGTAAGCCGTAAAATTTTGAAGAACAAATATGTATATAGGACCTCACCTGAACTTTTCTGGAAAAATAAGTAGAAATCCCTAAATTAATTGATTAATGGAAAACATAAAATTAAAATTATTTCTTAGGCATCATGTAATTCAAAGGGCTCATTATGACGAATACAAATATATTTTTTTCGTATTTTTAAAATGAATATTTTAAAATATATTAACAAAAATATTTTAAAAAATTATCTATTCTCCCCTTTTTCCCCCAAACTATAAGACCGTAATTTTTTTGTTTATAGGAAAAAAGGAAGAAATCCTTAATATTAATTTTGGGTGCCAAATTATAGAATTAAACAGGAAATAATAAAATATTTTTGCAATGCATGCAATACTTAAAATAAAAGGGCTCATTATGAGGGATCATCATCATCATCATCATGTTCAGCTAATTTCGACCATTATTTTATGGTGTAGCCTCTCTTACATATTCGTTTCGCATTTCTCTCCATGTTGTTCTGTTGTACGCTTTTTGAGACCAGGTTATGCCTGCTATTTTCTTGATGTCATAGTCCCATCTTACATTGGGGCATTTCCTTGGTCTTTTAACACCCCTAGGATACCATTGCGTGATTTTTGTTGACCACCTATTATCTTGTCTTCTTACCAAATGTCCTGCCCACTGCCACTTCAGAGATTTTACTCTGTGGATAACATCTATTACCTGGGTTTTGTTCCTTATCCACTCTATTCTCTTCCGATCTCTTCTCGTTATTCCGATCATGCATCTTTCCATGGACCTTTGTGCTACTTGAAGTTTTCTTGTAAGTTCGGTTTTCAGAGTCCAGGTTTCACAACCGTATGTCAGTACTGGTAGAACACACTGATCAAATACTTTCTTCTTAAGGCGGAATGCCATTCGTGACTTGAAGATTATGGAGTTTCTTACAAACGTCATCCATGCAAGTTTGATCCTTTTGTTTATTTCTGGGAGTAGCGAACCTGATATGTGTATTAATTGCCCCAGGTATATATATTGTTCTACTATTTCCAGAATTGTGTTATCTATTATGACGTCTTGTGTGTCTACTAGTTCGTTGTACATTATCTTTGATTTTCCGATATTTATTTTTAGGCCTATTTCCTTACTTACTCTGCTAAGTTCATTGATTTGATTTTGTATTTCTCCTGCGTTATTGGCAATTAGGACAATGTCATCGGCGAATCTCAGATGGTTCATATATTCTCCATCTAGGTTCAGTCCTTTGTGGTCCCAGTTTAATCGTCGAAAGATACTCTCTAATGCCGCTGTGAATAGCTTCGGTGATATTGAGTCACCTTGTCTGACTCCTCTGTTAGTAGGAAATTTGGGGCTGCCTTCGTATATTCTGATTTTGGCTTTGGCTTCCTTGTATATATTAGCCAACGTTTCGATGTATGGCTTATCTACACCTTGTTCACTCAGAGCGTTGATTACCGCCTTCGAATATATAGTGTCGAATGCTTTTTCGAAGTCAATTAAGGCCAAGGCAAGTGGTATTTAATATTCTCTAGTTCGACTGATAACTTCCCTTATAGTGTGTATGTGATCGATTGTGCTAAAGCCACTACGAAATCCGGCTTGCTCTCGGGGTTGAGCAGAATCTAGTGTACTCTGTATTCTGTTTTGTATGATTTTAGTGAATATTTTGTACACCAGCGGCAGGAGACTTATCGGTCTGTAGTTCCGAATGTCTTCTTTATTGCCTTTCTTATGGATTAATAATATGAGGGCGCTATTCCATTTTTCTGGAATGTGTCTGGTTCTTAGGCAATTCGTATATATTTTGGCTAGGCGTTTCCATGCTTCTCTACCAGCGTATTGTAGTAGTTCAGCCGTTACTGGGTCGTTACCTGCCGTCTTGCCATTTTTCATTTTCTTGACCGCTGATTCCACTTCCTCCACGAGTATTTCAGGTATTTTTTCTTCCGTCAGCTGTATTTCCAGAGATTCGGGGGCTTTGTATAGATCCTTGTAGAACTTCGTGACATGCTCCATTATTTTGTGTCTATTCGTTATTCGATATTTTCTTCTGTCAATGCGATTACTTGTCTTTTCCCAATTACCAATGCTTTCTTAGCGTTGTTATAACTTTTCAATTGCTGTTTCTACCAATTTTTCGTTATATTTTTTTATGTCCTCTGCAATTCTCTTTCTTATTGTCTTGCATAATTCACTGTATTCAATGCGTTGGATGTCTGTTGTCCTTTTCAGTTCTCTTCTTTTCTGAAGCAACGCCTTTGTTTCCGAACTAAGCTTCTTGTATTCGTTTCCTTGTTGGGTTCCGCCTATTTCTTTAGCACAGGTCAGTATTGTATTCATTAGTTGTGTGTTGTCTTGTTGTTCCCGGAGCTTCTCTTCTATCAGCATCTGATATTTTTCAGAGTTTTCTTTCAGGTTGTTAATGTCTATGCTAGTAGCGGGCGTCTTTCTAGTAAGTTTAAATCTTTCCAGTTTCGTATTAAGGGCAATTCTTGCTCTGACAAGTCTGTGATCGCTTCCTGTCCTGAATTTATTTAGCGTGCTTACATCTTTGATGGTATTAATCTTGTTTGTCAGGACAAAGTCAATTTCATTTTTAACTGACGCATTTGGAGCTTCCCAAGTCCATTTCCTATTAGAATTTTTCTTGAAGAAGGAGTTTGATATGTACATGTTTTGATAGTCCGCGAACTGTACTAATCTCTCACCCCTTTCGTTTCGTTCACCGAACCCGAAGTTCCCCACTGATCCTTCTCGGTCTTGTCTTTTCCCTACTTTCGCGTTGAAGTCGCCGAAAATGTATTTGAAATGGCTTTTGTTGGTATCTAAGGCCTCTTTGATTTCGCTGTAAAGTTGTTCGACTTCTTCGTCAGAATGGCTAATTGTTGGGGCGTAAACTTGTATTACTTGAATGTTACAATGTTAGACTAGCGACTCTGTCTGATGTTCCGGACACGCCTATAATTTTATCGGTCCATCTCTTATGTATGAGGAATCCAACACCGCTAGTTCTTCCAGTTGGTGTTCCTCGGTGGTATAGGTTGCCCGATTCAAGTGTTATTAGCTCTTCGTTTTTCCTTCTAACTTCACTTATGCCAATGATATCCCACTTGATTTGTACTGCCTCTTGTTCTAATTCTACAATTCTAGCTTGGTTCGAGAGTGTTCCGCAGTTATATGTTGCTAGATGTAGGGTAGTCGAATGTTTGCCTTCCCCAGAATCCTTGAGGCAGACCGGTTTCCCGGTGTGGGATTGCTTACCCACCTTGGGTACAATTCCGTGAGTTTTGTAATTCCACATGTTTGAGGTTCTGAGGCATATCTTACCACGCTGCCTCAATGCGGGTTGGTAAGGAGCAATGATTCTCTTTCTCATGGATTTTGCCAGTTACTAGAGACGACCGTACCCCCGAGATGACGTCGCGACTTTTTATTTTAATTAAAAGCCATGGCATGGTTGGGATTCGAACCCGGGTACGAGACTCGGTTTCAGCCTCCGAATTAGTGAAATTTTGGAGGTTCGAGTACATTCCCTCTGCGCTACCAGGGGTCATATTATGAGGGATACAAATATATATTTTTCATTTTTTTTTAAATTAATTGTTTACCAGATGTTAACAAAAAGATATAAAAAAGTCTCATTTCCTGCTTTATTTCCGAAACCATACTACCTAAAATATTGAAAATGGTTGGGGATACTCGGGCTCACTTGAAATTTATAATAAAAATTAGTAGAATACCCAATACTAATTATGGCGAGTAATTATAGATTTGAATTTTCAAACGAGTCATGTAATATATCAAATAAAATGCTCACTATGTGAATTGCAAATATATCATATTTTTAACTCATTTCTTTAAAAGATATTACCAAAAATATTGAACATCGACTTAATTCCCACTTTAGAAACTACGTTATCTAAAATTTTGAAAAATTTTAATTTATCTGCATTTTTTAATAATGTGTCTAACAGACTTAATAATTTATTATTTAAAACTTGACCCCTTTATCTTCCATTCTACAGAGCAGTATAAAAGGCTTCCCTGAAAATTTATTAGTAAAATAAAACTCTAATGTTAATTTCAGGGGCCAAATTAAAAAATTAAATACATATGTATTTTTATAAAAATCAAGTGAATCATGTATATATTTTTTTGGTGAAAAAATGTGCATTTAAAAATACAAATCGACGTGTCCAAGCATTTTTCCCAATACGCCCTCCTTTATTCGTTATCGAATTTATTCCATTTGGCTGTTCCGCACTGTATATCTGGTCATGAACCTACTTCAGTAGACACTCAAAGCACAGACTATATGATGTAAATAGAAATATTTTGGTATATTCATCATTATATAATAAATATAATTAATCACATTAGGAACGGAAAATAGGCGAATCAGTAAGAAAACCCCCTTTTTCCGTTCCTTTGTTACATCTTACCTAAGCAAACTTGACTTTCAGATTTTACCTCTAACTTCTCTCTCGCTTAGGCTTTGCTTGGTACAGATTTTAAAATAACAATAACTTCAAAACTGTTAATATGCTCCTAGATATTAATTTTTAGTCAGTATCAGTATTTCACAATGCCTTACTGAGAAAAATAAAGAAATATATCAGTTCCTCAGCGCTCTTTATGTATCTGGTAGGCAGTTATGTTCCAATTTTACACCGCATTTCACTTTTATGGACAGCTGTGGTCGTAACGAACAGTTTCATAAAATTGAATGTTCCACCAAATTTTATGTCTGCTCGCCCAATTTCATGCGAACTCCAAACGCTTACCTGAGGTTGGATAATTTCTTGGAACATTTTACATTCTCCTAAGCCTTGATAAAATATAATTTGTTCATAGATCAAATCATAATTAATAAATTCTTAAGGGCGCCTTTCCTCCCTTTAATTTTGTTTTCCGATGTGCTTCGTTTATATTAATGGAAAATACTCAATACTTCGTATTAAAGTAGTGTATTAATTCTTCTTTATTTCCTTCTTTCTTTTCAGAAGAAATATTTTTAAAATAACTCGTTTGATTAAACGGTAAGTGAAACTTTTCCACATGTCCAAAATTGACAATATACGAGGAACGGCCATCAAATAGTGAGAATTATTTTTTAGCCTTCAAATCGGCAACATTGTAGCTTTATATATCTGCTTTCGGTACATGTACATGTACAAGATTGAACGACCAATAAAGTTTTGCTACGATTTGGTTCATAGTTCTCGCGATTAGAATTTTTTAATTTAATTTGAGATTTGAGTACATAAATTGCACATTGAGAAAAACAAGTGAAATAAGAAAGAACAATGCTTTAATATTAAATTTCTTTTGAGATTGGGTAAAAAACTTTAGGCAAGTTTAGGAAAATACAAGCCGTATCTGAGGAAGGTCATGAATCAGTGAAAGGAGGGTCTCATTTTTCTTTGCACCGACCCCAAAACCTACAAAATAAATAATGCTGAATGGTTGCATGCATGATTAACAGTGAATACCGATTATAACTTCAGAAGTTGTTATTGAAATCAGATATAAATAAACAAATGAATCGTACTATGTTTTACAAAGATTTAGGGCTGTACAAATTGTGCAAAGTTGGAAGTGATGACCAAAAAGCAAATCCATTAAAAGGTGATAAAAAACACGTTTGACAAATAAATTACTGTATCAAGATATGATGTCTAATGGAGCTACCAATGTGATCCAAAGACCAAATGAGTAGTCTTCCTACACAAACCCTAATACTCTTATCTAAATTATAGTTTAAACCAATTTCATTCTTCGAATGCAAAGTTTTATTGTGAAATTTTGATTTAATATTGAAAGAACTAGTGTTATGTATTCGACCACAGTTAGAGCAAAACGTCAGATTGCGTCCTTTAATATAAGTTTAATTGTTCTTAAAAGTTTGGCGTTAAAAGATGTTCATACCCTATCAGATCCACCGTACGGCCCAGATCTGATGGCTACTAGTATCGGGGCTATTTCACTAGGTGGAAACAGTGTTGAGTGCGCTACGTAGAACTGCTCACTTTTCATTGTAAACGAATTTACTTCTAAATTTAAAAAATTCTAAATGTTCGTCATCTAACTACCCTAACTGATATTGGATCGTGGATTCTTCAGAAATCGTTATTTAGAGTTGTAGAATCTCAATAATGCACAGTTGCGCAAAATGACACCGTAATTTGGTCCAAAAAGTGTTACTTAATATTTGTATGGAATTCTTTTCGATGGACACCACCAGACAATTTATATCCCGAATACATAAAGGTTTCAAGAACACAAGCCACCAGACGCCCTGAGTATGAAGAAGTGCGCTGTGTAATGATATCCCCACTGATTCCTTGGTTGCATTGTCACACGATAAACATTTGTAAGTTAATTAATAGTCTTTGATCACGAATGTTCCTCATACTTTTTCTCAGTAAACTAGTTGCTACATGTATCGAAAACAATAACGAGTTATATAAAAAACATAACGTGATAGGATTGCAGTCCCATATCCTGTCATGACTGTTTTTAATTTAAAATGATGTTATTAACTTTTTAGTAATTCTTTAAGTCATTTATTGGAGAAAGGAGTTTTATTTCAATGGCATGGTGTAGGGTCGTATTTCTAAACCATGGGAAATTAAAGAAAAATGCAGATAATTTATTTTACATATGGTGAATGCGCCAGGAATTTTGAACTATTACTGCTGGGCACGCAGTGAAATTAATGTGTAGTTATTATAGAACCATTTTTCCTAATTAAGGTGGAGTAAATTACGTAAACCACGAAAAATGGTCCAATCATCGTCGTACCTAAAATTCCTACCAAAAAAATTTGATGACTAGACGTTTTGTCCAGTCTTTGGGCCTATAATGGTTATTTTCTTCTGTAAAATAGTTCGTTGTTTGTTACAACAACGAAAGTTTGTTAACCATACTGTTAACATAAAAGAAATTTTTATTCACAAAATTTGTATCGTTCTGACATTGCCTAGAATTCCATTCACAAAATGCATTTTGGTTTATGTCATCACCCGCTCTTTGTACATACCATATTCGAAATTTGTACCGGTGAAATATGTTGGTATGTCAAATAAACTGGGCTCAAAATTTTGGTCCCATTACATGTAACCCCAAATTATTTTGAATTCCGTCTTTATTATTACTAGGTTTGTTTGTAGTGAGGACAGGTTCATTAAATGTCTAAACTTGTCAAAAATTGAAAACCATTTTCGTTTCAGAGGTATTGCTATGGCATAAAATGTAACACTTTGTCCTATATATTTTAATATAATTAAAGGACTGCCTACTTTATTTAGATTTTGAATAGTGATGAAGTAAATGGGCAGTCAAATAACATTAAATATAAAAATAAAAAACTAGTGTATAATTAACAAAAAACTGATAATTTTATCTCAAAAACGTAATGTAGTATTGATTTGAAAATCCTATTGTTCAAGTTAAACAGTAACATTAAAAAATAGTCAACAGAAAAAAAATGTAATCATTTATTGTATAAACTGAATTTATTTCGCTGAACATTTAGAAAAGTTTATTTAGAATTAATGATGAAATATGTTATTGGAACTTTTCCGATTTCACAGCTGAAACTTAATACCAAAAACAACATGCTCCTCGAAACGAAGCGATTGATATTATATTTCCGTGGATATCTTGATCAACCACAAGGTGTCTGAGAATTTATAGGTGTAAGTGGTGCATTGGCGTCCCCTTAGTTATACTGCAACGGGCATATTTCGTTTCATGTTGTAGTATGAAATAAAATCCAATTGTATTACATATATCATATACTAAATATATTCTCTATAGGTGAGACCACAGCTCAATTATTTGACTCTATTATATTTCTTTTCCATCCCAACTCTCAGACTTAACAACACGTTAAAACAACTAAATTATTATTATAAACTAAGCTTCTTAACGAAGTCTTCTTTAGCTATTTAAACATATTTTCCGTTTCTCAATACATTTTTTGATAGTATATGTTCATTTTGGTTGGGGACAGGGTTATACCTCTGCCCAACTGTACTATTGATCTCTTTATTTCTTTCTACAGTAGTCTCCAGACTCAACCTCAATCAAACTTTTACTATAAACCAACGGTTATTATTTCACTGACGATATTTAAACTTTTTTCTACTGAAAATTTGTTATGATCCAATATTCCAATATTTTATACTAATATTTCGTATTTGCAGTTAAAATAAGTTAATTAATTAATTAATTAAAAGTATTTTTACCTTCATACCTTTAACTTCATATAGCATGGTTAACGAAAAATTCTATAAATTTTTACCTGGAGTGAATCTGAAAGTATAAATATAACATGTATAACTACTCAAAATCTCACTAATGAAGCTAGATTTTCCTGTAACTCCTGGATGTCGAATTTCATTTCGCGATAAAATATTAAATTCAGTTATATATACTATATACATAAATAATTATTCGAGAAGTCAATCAGTTGAAGGGACCGCAACTGATGAAGGTTCTCGACTAGAAACAATATATTGTCATAACAAAGGATTGAAAAATCTCGAAAAGTTAGTTTCTTTGACAGGTTTTAGTAAACCTACGAATTTTTTTGTGTGATTTCTATCCAAGGAATCACAGGGAAACGGCGTTACACACAATACAACTCCCGATTTGGAGTCTCTGTTAGCTAGATTTTCCTGAAACTCCTGCATGTCGAAATTCAGTTCGCGATAAAATATTAAATTCAGTTATAGGTATGTACTATATACTTAAATAATTATTGGAGAATTCATTCAGTTGAGGGGAGCGCAACTGATGAAGGTTCTCGACTAAAAACAATGTATTGTCTTGCGTTCAATGGATTGAAAAATCTCGAAAAGTTAGTATCGTTATTTCTTTGACAGGTTTTAGTAAACCTACGAATTTTTTTGTGTGATTTCTATCGTAGGAATCACAGAGAAACGGCGTTACACACAGTACGACTCTAGATTTGGAGTCTCTGTGAGCCACATTTTCTTGAAACTCTTAAATGTCGAAATCCATTTCTCAATAAAATATTAAATTCAGTTATATGTACTATATACATAAATAATTATTCGAGAATTCAATCAGTTGAGGGGAGCGCAACTCATGGAGGTTCTCTACTAGAAACATTATATTGTCTTGCGTTCAATGGATTGAAGATAGTATCTCTTTGTTACTTGAAATCAAGTGAAAACTTCTTTTACTTAACCTCGGTACAAAACAACTTTCAGAAAATTATATATATATTATACAGAACAGCCTTGAACAATACATAACATTAATTACCTTCAATCGTACTTTTCTTGATCTTTTGGTTTGCTATTCTCCAGTCTCTCTTGATCTTTGGCTAATTTTGTGTATATATATGGTTAATTGTCAACACAAGCACGCACTAGGAGAATAAAGGAGGGTAATGTGTAGTTTTTAGTGCACAAGTTTTTGGAGCAGTAGCAGTTACTTAATTTATAATATTCTTCTTGGAGAAATCTGGTATTAGATTGGGAGGCGATATATTAACAGATGTTAAACTACAGAACTACGCAAACGATCTAAAAATTCCTTTAGTCATGTTTATAAGGATTTGTGCAACTTTATTGATCTTACAGCATAAGTTGTGAGCTACAAAAGATTAGTAATTAATAACTTAATTAACAAGATCTCAGTAATTCTACAAACAGAATTTTAATTACTGCAAAATACCAGTATTTGTTTTGGCAGAAAACCAGATTTCTGGAAGCAAGCAGTAAATAAACAATAAATGATGTTGAAATAATAACAAAATAAGAAGAGTGAAGGTCATTGGACCGAATGATTAAAGCGTAAGGTTCTTACAGAATATATTCTCTTCTCTCCCCGTCTGTCACCATTCTCTCAGTTTGCCTCTATTTGCTATGCATATAATATTAATGACAATCTGTGCGTTAACTTTTATTTATTTCCAATGTAGGTGCTTCTTGCAATTGTGAACATTTTTCTAAAACTATAAAAAAGTTCTTTTTCGTCATAATGTAATTGGTTGTAGGGTGATTCTTAGATAACTGTGATTTTTTATGCCCAGTACTTTATTTATTATTCAACATGATTTTTTTTGATCAGACATTGTATATTAAAGCATAAGTATTCATGGCTCATGAAAAATATTCCCAAAATATCAGTACCGTGGCATGTCTAATTTTCGTTCTTCAAACAGTTATACCCCACTATTGATTAGTAGAAAGGAATAATAGATTTATCTAATGTTATCCTTTGTTTTATTCTAAGAATATTATAAAAATTGTGATTTTAGTTTTACTGTTAATAAATTTTTAAGATTGTTAAAATCAAGAAAGAAAATATCGTAAATGTCTCTGTATGATTATCAAAGTCATATAATTTATCATTTGTTTAATTATTTTAAAAGTTTAAAGAGAATTATTAGGCAAGTATTTTGAATATTTCATTTTAGGGTCAGTACCGTGGCCGTGAAATTTCTAATATTTGTTCTAGTTCTTTTACTATTGAAATTGTAGTAGAACTATGTTACATGCTTCATTTTGAGCATAATAGCTTCTATTATGCTCACCAATAGCACCCAGAACCCAAGTTTTAAAGCATTTTTGATTAAAAAAATGTTTATTTGTAAAAATCACAGTTAGGTAAGAATTACCCTACTATACTTTTCGAGTTTCTCGAGTTAAACTTTACATACGAAGTATATATATGTATGGACTGTTCCCTATCTCAACTTTTTCCCTGGTTCGTGTCACTATTCAATGTTGCTGTTGGTTCATTTAGCGAAATTTGTCATTTAAAACGTAATCTCGTCTGTTCTCGTATGTTTATACAGGGGACATCATTAAAAAGCTTTTTTTAAATGTGATAAATTGACATGGAACATGGAAGGTTTATGAAGTCTAACAAATTGTTTTCAAAGATTTATATAAAGGTGAAGGTAACACAATTACGGTTGCATTCTCCTATATCAACAATCTGCCTAACTAGAAAACAACTAATAATCTTATCTTTGTCAAGTACATTTTTAGTAAGTAGCTACTTCATATATTTTTATCCAATTTATTTACAAATTATATTTCAATATCAAGTCAAGTTCCACTAGAAGAGTGATTAAAAAAATATTTTTTCTGAAGATCATCACACAGTTTTTGTTAATCTATACCGTTATATACATCTAACAAAGGAGAAATATTTAATATTTGTTTTCTAAAGGATATTTGTGCCATATTTGTTCAATGTTTAATCACTTTCTGATAAATAATACCACAAGTCGCGAAATTTCTGTATATTTCCAAACGTTTCGGAGTCAGTGTGTCAATGCCAAAGAAACTACGATAAAAGACACAATTCTAAAATGTAAAATTAAAATGTTTGACAATATTATTTTACTTATGACATAACTAGGATAATTTAATGTGATAACATACAGGGTAGCACCGAAACTTCTAGAGATCATATAATAATAATTTCATGCATAGAGCATTCGCCAACAATGCGATCAAACAATATTGTTGACTCAGTGATCCCATTAAAATAATAAGGAAGAACCTTATGAATTATCCTGAACTATCCCGATATTAGGTTGTTCATAAGAACATGTCCATTAGCAATTTCTTCCTTAATCATCGGCAACCAGGAACGATTGACCTAGACTCCGAAACGTTTGGAAATATACAAAAATTTCGTGAGTCGTGGTGTTTTTTCCCAGAAAGTGCTTAAACATTAAACATTTCATATATTTATTAGTTGAGTAAATAATTGAAATTTTTGTTGATAGAGTTCTGTTTCTATATTTAGTTTAAAACTGTAATTTCCTTATAACAACAGCTACTATATACAAGGCGTTTGTTGAACCCAACTATATGACATATATATGTTTTACAATACCTAAAGCCTATAGACGCTATAAAGGAATACTTATAAGGTACTATCCAATACTTACTCTAAAAGATGTGGTTGAGAAAAAAATTATATGAAGGAAATTCCTTTTGAAAAACCAAATTTTATCCTAAGCGGAGGAGTTATATATACAAATTAGGTAGGAGTAAAGGTTAAGCGACCTAGGACCAATCATTTTTACCTGGATATTGATCATTTACATTTAAAAATAGTTTGTTTTGTTTGCTTAAATTATATTAACGCAGGACAGGATCAATATAAGTTGCTAGACAGCTGTCAGCTGCGTTTAAATGTTTTAATAATAAACTTTTAAAAACCATCAAACATTCTCCACACTGTACCTGAAAATATGGAAACGATTGAATTTTATTTTAAAAACAATGCTTGAAAACTGGGCTGCAGAATGATATAATCAATGACATGCTAAAATCTCAAGTTAATTAGAGAACAAATTTCGGGATGCCAATTTGGTTCACAGTAAAGAAGGGCGAGATAAATATACAGTATTAAACGAACCTATCTTAGTAGCAGGGTTGGGCAAAGTTGCACCATGAGTACAAGACAAGTTGCTGGTGCAACGGGGATCAGTGAGACAAGTGTCCGTTGAGTGTACATTTTCTTTGAACCGTATTTCACCAGCAGGGATTTTTGAAAATTAGGCTTGTTGGTGTTATTTTTGCCTTAAAATTTTGATATCTCAAGTAGCCAAATGTGCTTAATATTGCCGTTGGTCCCGCTTTAAATAATATTGTAGAGAATGACTATAAATGCATTGAAGAAGAGGGGATATTCTAACAGGAGGAAGCAGTTCATTAATACATTTCGCTGGCTAGAATCTCCCAATTAAGTACTTTGAGTTTCTATTTGAGGTACACTTAAAAAACAGAGTTTATGATACTCCCACTACCTTTGAACTTTGCGGACAATAACAACACAAGTGGTGCAGACAGAAACATATTTGCCTAAGGGTGTAGGAAGCGATTGCTAGACTCTCCCTTTTTCAGACGATTGTTACCAACTACTAACTCACCCATTGCAAACAATTCTTCACTACAAAATGTAAACAGCGTTTCGAAGAAAGCTGGTATTATTGTTGGAAGTTGGAGGATATCGCCTTCAATATTTATTGCAGGGGTCCGCAACCTTTTTTGGCAGCGGGTCAAAATCAACCAAAATGCGAGTATTAAAGAGACGTTTGGGTCAGAGATATTTTCGTATGAGAATATAATTCGGCAAACGAATATGCCGTTTTCCTGCATATATAGCACTGAAATACCATTGTTTTATTGTTTTTTTTTTATACGTACACAAAATAATCACGGACTTCAACACCAAAAACACGCTAAATAATACGAATATTGAAATTAACCTCAAATCCAAACATAAACAAAGCGAACTCAGACAGGTCCATTTATATTAGTAGTAGTTGGTTATATTGGATTCAAATTTGGTAGATTTTGAGATTTTGGAAAAAGAAAAAAATGTTTGTATATCTTATACTTTATTTTCGGAACTAAAGTGGGTCACTTGAAATTACCAAATACGTCAATCGTTGACCCACGGGTCATAGGTTGCCGACGCCTGATTTATTGCAATAAAATTGTACGTTTCTAAGTAACATCGATTTAGTTTTTGGCTTTTTCGGGAACTCCGTTTGTAACGTTTAAGAAGTTTTAATATTGTGTAATCGCGTTAACCGAATTTTAAACCAAAAAAAACCTATTTTTTCGATATGTGTTGTCTGGACAATATTCGTCCAGTTGCGTGATAGGATTAGTTGCATGCAGTATTTACACAACTACAGCTTAAAACAAATATCAAATGTTCAAGAAAAAGAAAAAAAGATCTTTTTTCAGTTTTTTCTTTATAACTTCCTACCTTCGTTGGTTGCAACAGCTGGTAAAAGCTGAAATAATAGATGTAAACCATTCAAATTGTTAGTGCTTGTAAAGATAGAATAAATATTCTTGCTCTGCTTTACGCCGTTTTTTGTTATTCCCTAAATGAGAACGTTAGTTTCCTCTGGGCTAAGGATAGCAGGATTGTTTGTTAACTTTTAAATTTTTTCCAAAAAAAAAGTAAACAATCTAAACTGTTAGTGAATCAAGTCTCAAAGATATTTATGGAACTCATGACGTTATATCGTGATGGAGTGATAGTTTTAATAACAGTTTCTTTGTTTTCAGCAATATAGTACCCCAAAATTTTAGATATGTTTCATTTACTTAACTTTATTTTACTTTGAAAGGATTAATCTATGAAAAATGTTTGTATATTTTCTGTTATATGAAGTGGGATAATGTATCTATGAAAATAAAGTAACACGTTTTTTCGATAGACTTTTACTGTTTGGGATATGTTTCTGAAGATGTGACAAATTTTGCTAATATTATGAAAAAATTAAAATGTGTTTCTTATTCAGTAAAATTCCCTCTCCTCAAAATTTTTTGGTACAATATGAATATGAGAAATTTGTAACTAAAACAAATTGTAGCTGAACAATTTTGAAAAATTTTCTTGTTTAAAGTCATCACAGATTAACTGAACTCACTGTCCAGTTGATCACTCCATGTGGTAATTTCCACAGCATTTATATTATCATTTGGGTGAACAGCCATACATTTACACATCAAATTCCATGTCAAATCACTGGTGATTCGACTTTAACTGGTTCCTAGTCAAAGTTTTCAAACCACAAAATCAACATCAGAGCCAATTGTTTTAGAAATAAACCTCGAAATATAGCACTAAACGATTGACAACGACTCCAGAGTTGGAGTTGAAACGTCTCCAAACACAATACACTACTATATACAGGAATACTGGTTGATCATTTGGTAGACATCTCTTTCTCCCAGAATAACTCTAAGGAAGAATATTTGTACAGACAACCAGTAAACCGGACAATTTTACGAAATTGTCTTCTACCCTTTGTTCTGCATATACAATTTTCAAATATTGCAGGAAAAATTTTGGAGGACAGAAAACCCAATAAAAAGGCAAATTAATTTTCAATAAGTTGTTATATGAATTCACTGCCTTACCACTAAATTTTAATCTGCAAAAACACTTGTTGCAAGTGAGAGTTGGCCGCACATTTGATAGGAAGCAGACTTTCCATATGAATTTTGGGGCTGACACAATATTTTAAAGACAATCATTCCTTACCACTATATAAAACGACTATATGTTTAAACTCTAACCTGAATTATTCAAGAAACATTTTATCTTTTCTGGGTCGTTGATAAGTTAATAAGTAATTTTTTTGGTGATATTTTTATTTTTTTTTCTTTGGTAAGAAATAGCTGCCGCATTATTACAACTTGGATTTTTAAAACTCTCTAACTTTTCTGTTTTCACAGTAAAAGTATCTTCGAAAGAGTAGAGCCAAAAAATATTAAAAATTGACCGAGGTATTTAAAGTTTATTATGTAAAGATTATTATGAAATGATATGTAAAAGTGCAAAACTATTCAATAAATCCTTTGGCGTTGCGCATAATAAAAGTTTTCTACCTTTTTTATATACAATAAAAATGTCAACGGTTTTCACCATTTTTTGGGGGGGGGGATATGGCAGCAACTGTAATTTTTAGTTTTTTTAAGTGACTGATTAATTGTTCCTTTGCCAGAGCTATAGGTTAGGCTATACAATAATCTGTATTTTTTTAAAGCTTAAATGTAATTAGAATAAATGTCCTGCATGAAATTAAAACTTAAAAATGTTCTATGCATTATCTACAATCCATTTCTGGAAAAAATATTTTGCAAAAAAACACTCGAATTGATTTAATCCGGTCGCAGTACTAATCATTAGGCCGATTCCTCTTGATTCGAATGGGAGTAACTCATACATTTTATGCGTTTTTATTGAATACTTTATTTTAAACATTATTCTTGTTCTATAATATAGATTTATAATTGATGGTAATGGATTAGTTGCATATTTGGCTATTATTATATTTTCTTAAATGAAAAATTTGTATCGTACTTAGTAAAACTTTTGAGACATTCCCTGCCAAATAATCAAATTATTTATTTTCCTGTTATTAATTAGACTTAACCATAAAAAAATGACAATCTATAAATAAATATATAAATGACATCTTTAGAGTGTTATCGACAAAGATAATTATTATCCACACGTGCCTTAAATTTTTTTGTTTGATATTGTGAAATATTTGTTTTAGTTAGTTTCTATAATTAAGTCAGATATTATATTTAACATCTAGGACTTTCAGAGAAGTTTCTGCAATTAATCATAAGAAATTATTACCAAGTATGGCGAAGTAATGTCAGTACAGACACCTGTAAACTTTATCAGTTATCAAGATTCAAAATGCTGACTACTTACAGAATTGACTTATTCTGAAAATATTTTAGATATCTGATAAATTTACGCTTGCCTGTACTGTAATGACTCGACCATATTTGATGAAAGTTTATTGCTTTCTATGTACTACTAGTTTTTTCAGTATACTTACTGCCACGCAACACCACTTTATTCTAAATGACACACTTGTGCTCTTACTGGCGATCTTTTTCCGGAAGAATCAAGGCTGGAGCCAGTAGGGGGGTGGGTTCCGGGGATTCAGCCCCCTCTCGAAATTTGGGATTGAAGAGTCAACATTTTGTTATTTTATTTTTATTCTATACATTTTTATATAAATACACGAACAGCAAAATAACTTATTCATTCCTAATCCATCTTCAAAAAAAAAAAAAAATAGACGAATAAAGCTCCACTGGAAAGAATTTTCTAGCTATTTCTCTAATTGAAATTTTACAAAGTAGTAAAAATTATAAAATTTTTTTTACTAACTGGATAAATTATTATTCGAGTTTTCAATCAGTTAAGGGGAGAGCCACTGATGAAAGTTCTCGACTAGAAACAATAAATTGTCTTGCATTCAATAGATTGAGAAATCTCGAAAAGATAGTATCATAACTTATTCACAGGTTTTCCTTAATCTACTGATTCTGTCGTGTGATTTCTATCAAAGGGCAACGACGCTAAATAGACCACAATTCCCGATTAGGAGTCTCTATGAGCTAGTTTTTTCGTAAACTCCTAGATGAGAAAATTCATTTCACAATAAAATAATTATTCTAGTGTTCGACTAAAAAACAATTTATAGTATTGCATTCTATAGATTGAAAAACCTCGAAAAGATAGTATTATAGTATAAAGGTACTTATAACTTTAAAGCAGTGTTATGATAAATTATTATTAACCATTTTTTAAACATGTTACCTAATAAAAATGTCTAT
Source organism: Octodonta nipae (assembly GCA_034190945.1). NCBI lineage: Eukaryota > Metazoa > Arthropoda > Insecta > Coleoptera > Chrysomelidae > Octodonta > Octodonta nipae. The sequence continues at coordinate 134,368,590 of CM067218.1, forward strand.
GCCTAAAATGTAGTCCACATTATTTCTGTACTTTCATCACGGAGACTGGTAGCAAACGGTACCAGTCAGTAACAATAAACTTTAATTACCAAAAACAGCACCAATTACATTGCTCATATTTTCCTGTGAAAAAAATTGTTGTATGCCCCTGAGCCGTGAAATTCTATCCGGAGTTAACCGGATTTTCTCAGATTGGCAAAGAATTGCGCATGTGTAAAAGAATACTTCAGTTCAATACCGAAGCACGTCCTTTTAGGCTCGATACGAATTTACTTTAGTTTTCCCTCTTTCTATCGATATGTTCATCAAACAAATTTCACTTGGGCGGAACAAAACCCTTTCATTATCCGACGAAATCACGTGAAAGGATAGGCTTTTGACGAAAGCCTCTCGACGAGGGAGGGTTGGATCAAATTGTCTGTTAAGAGATATCTTAAAAAAAAAGACAACTTCAATCTTTGCAAAATGACAATGACCCTAGAATTAGTGGAGGATGTTTTGAAGATATTTTTTAAATTATCTTCCTATATAACTGACATGAATTTAAAAATGTTTTTCTTTATTTTCGGTATTAAAGATATCTTTGAAGAAGTCACAAGCTGTTTCGAGAACTTGGAGCATTTGAACTCTTGTACTTTACCAACTAAGTAAAATTAAATTTGTTGTCCAGTAAATTCTCATAACAGATCATTAAATAAAGGTGTAGTTACGAATTACATTTTTAACTATTCAAGTGATTTATATCTTCCATTGATACCGGAGTCTTACGACCAGCGCAGATGGGACAATTGTCTTGCAACTTTCAAAATTTATCCGCAAACCAGCGTCCTGAAATTATTGGCAACGATCGTCGACGAACAAACAAAGTTCCAATTGCAACTGGTTTGCAACTGAAGTTGTAAACCAGTTGCTCCGTGTGAGCTGAACATTGAGCATAAAAAGTTTTAAACTAACCAATGTAACATACCGAATGTCCTATTTTCCACAATCGCGATTGCAAATACTAACGATACCCAAAGTATGCAATCACGAAACAGGAAGGGTGGTTTTTATTTACTTTCTCAAAATATTGTTATGAAACTATATATATATATATATATATATATATATATATATATACAGGGTATTCCATCTCAAACGAGCCACCTTGAATATCTTGATTATTTTCAGAACAATTGCAATAAGAAAAAAACGGGTCGATTTTTGTTTCGAGGGGGAGATTTTTGAGGTGAATTAGCGCTTGCGCGCATTCAACATAAACAAGTCAATTCAATGACCTTGAGATTTGAGATAGGGAAAATAGGTGTTGTCGTATATCATTTGAAAGCCCTTTTTACGGACTATACCGTCTTAATAAAATTTCTTATTGCAATTCCTGTACATATAATAATAAAAGAGTATTAAAAAAACGAATTTACATTACAATACAATCCCACTAAAGCAAATGTTCAAAGTGGCTTCCATTGACTTCCATATAATAGTACAATCTTGACTGAAAGCCGTCTCTGACATAGTTCAGCATAGTCGGTGTTATCTGACAACACTCCCCTATAATTCGTTGATGTATTTCGTCCAAATTCTTAGGCTGAGCCATAAAAATTTTGGATTTAACATGTCTTCACAAAAAAAATCCAAAGGGTTCAGATCAGGTGATCTCGCGGCCATTCTATAGGATCCCTTCTTCCAATTCAGCGGAACCTCTATGTGTTAGTTGCCCCGAAAATACTAGATGTCGGTTTTTACATCTCGCGTCTTCAAATTTAACGAAATGTATCAAATATATAAAGATGTGTTCGACAGGATATTCAATTGTGGGAAGCGCAACTGATAAAGGTTCCCTAACCAGAAACAATATATATTATATGTATTGTCTTGCGTACAAAAGAATGACACCTCGAAGAGAGTACTCAATATCTCTGACAGGTGAAATTAACCTGAAAATTTCATCGTGACATTCTAACCTAGGAATTGCGGGTAACAGCAATTACATGGAACGGCTTCCGATTCGGAACCTCTATGTGCTAGTTTCCCCGAAAATCCTAGATATGGGTCTTTACATCTCGCGTCTTCAAATGTTACTTGTTATTAAATTTTTGTAACACGTTCATATTATAAAGTAAATATTTTACTTAAGACTTCTGAATAATAATTGAAATTACTATAGGAAATTATTTTCAATTTGGTAATTATCCAATATTAAATTTTACTATCCGAGCACGGCGCACGGAAAGGTAACCACTAAGAAGTAACCTCAAGACTAGAATGTTTTAAAGAATTTAGAATTGATGTTCCATCAAGTTTAGATAATAAAGTTTTTGGAAGGAATTACACACCCTTGAAAATGAAATTTGGCGAAAAACACCGTGGCACTTGATTTGGTGGCTATTTCAAGTGTGTAGCTGTGATATGAAAAATTTGTTCAAAAGAATAAAGTGCAAGTCAAAGCTATTTATCAAGAATTCCGCATCTTATTTAAATCATTTCGTTCCAAAAATGTTTGTTGTGCAAAGTAAGTAAAAATATAAGGAAATAAGAAATGCATTTAAGGGTACCAGACCCATTGAGATATAGTCCGTAGAAACTTTGATATTTAAAACACATCTACTTAAAAAATTTTTCCTATGACTTAATCTGTTATAATTAAAGTTACCTTGTTATAACATTGCCGGAAAATTAAAGTAGGTTTTAAACTTCGAATTATTATAATTCAACATAGTGTTTATTTTAATTAAAAATTAAATTTGGTACACTTAATATGTTCCTTTGCACCTATATTTAAATTAAGAACTAAATTACACATTACGCTTAATACCTGAATCGTAACAAAATAGTGGCAATTATGTTAATTTTCCTGAACTATATGTCCATTACTAAGACTGGCACACAGAGAGAAACAGAGAGAGGGAGATAACAGGAGAAGGGAAGTATATTATTGCATAAGATCCTGCGGGTTCCATCGTCCAGTCTAGAATAACTGTCGCTGTTTTTTGTTCTATGAATTCTAATCTAGGGAAAATAAAATTTTCACCTGCATTTTTAAGTTTATGCAGATCTAAACAAGAGCTTTTTAGAATTCTCTATTAATTAGATCAATTGACTTAATTTCCGGTTCAGTTTCTATAATAAAATATATTTTGGGTGTTAATATATTTACGTCACTAGCCATACAGGACCACGCAACCCCTTAGTTTGACTAATCAGAGTCGTTCTATTATCTTTCTTGTAGACTACCTTGACCTCATCCCAGGTAATGCTGTGCTATTCAATCCGTGTGTGATTTTCGGACCTAATTAACTTCGCACTTTTAGAAGTAATAAGGTAATTTCGAACTCTGGTGTCTAATGGTAATTCAATGTAGAGACAAGGTATGTTGTAGGTGCAATTTTGTGTTACTATAGAGTTGTCCGATTTCGTTCATTTTCCTCAGTGTTGAATGTCTTGAAAATAATTATGATTTCATATCTGTCACCAATTCGCTCTCGTTTCTTCTGCATATCTGGCTGATTTGTCGAGTTTGTCAGTGCTCTGTAGCCGATTTTTATTGTTGTGGGATGGTTGGAGTTGTACTTGCTATATAGCTCCATATGTGTTTAAACTGATGTTTGGATTCCTTTTCAGCAACGCGCCATTAGACGAAGATCTCTACATACTGAGAATGAAATTCACAGAAGACGAAGATCTTTTAGAGACAAATAGACAATTGCTATTAGATCCAATAATGGATTTATTACAATATCATGTTAGAAACTGTTATTTTGAGGTGAAGAACCCAGTTCTTTATACAAGAATTCGGGTTATCCAAGGACTCCTTTTTATCATCAACAGTCTCCAATATTCACATGAAATGGTTCGAAAAACATGGTGATGAAGAGCTACGATACACAACCGTTATAGTTAGGATATATTCATCATCTGGCAACACGAAGAGGGGAACGACATAGGTTCCATGGATATGGAAGAAAGTGGATGCTTAACGTTTCTTAATCTGAAGAACAGTTTACAGTAAGACAACACATACGGGGTTATATCTTAAGAACAAAAACCTCCATCTCACATAGACGAAAACTAGCATTTCATAAAGATTACTTATCATAGCTAGAACATCTGCAGCACACCAAAAGCTCTCAAACATATCTTATATCAGATGCCAGTCTTAACAATTCAATCAAAGTGGACATCAATATGGGATCAAACAGATTTTCAAGGAAGAGGAATATAATAATCCAAATGAAACCAGAATTACCACAAAATTGAATCTATAGTATACCTTGCAACACCTGGACACCAGGTTAATGAAGAAACGTAGTTACTTGCTACATGAATAAACTAGGAGTAAGAAGTTTATAAACTGTTACACTGTTAATATATTTTGGTAAGAATTAACCCAGTGTTAATTTTCAATTTAGTCATTTACAGTGACTGAACATTAATGTGCTACATCACTACAGTTGCTCCGTAGGGCTTAACTTAAGTACAGCAAATGAAAAAAATAAGTGATTTACAACAAATTTCACGATATGTAATCACCTGACATGACTATCCGAAATTAAACACTCGAAACTCAGCCTATCATTTTTAAGAGGAGTCTACAAATTAATCGAAAGTTTATCTAATATGCTTCTTAACTATTTCAATAACAATATGTTTAATCATTTTGAAGTGATTTTATTCTCAAATAAAAAGGGGACAATGACAGTGGGGAAAACAGTACACCGACTTGTTTGTTGTGAATATGAAGTTTTTAGTTGTGTTCAGTTTGCTCTGCATAGCAGCAGTAAGCTGTGAATTGCCAAGGTGAGTGTTGGCTGATTATTTTTTAACATAATGTTTTTCTACACTGACCTCATTTTTACACTGAGCAATACTTCAATGATCATCTGTGAACTACAAACAGTCCCCTCTTTTATAATGTGAAATTAAATAATAACGCAAGGGCAACACTTAAGTAATGGCAGACAAGAAGAAAACGAAGAATACCTAGAGAATTTCTTTTATGACGAAACAAATAAGTAGTTCAAAAAACGGATTCAACTTCATAAAAATACAACAGTCGCTGAACCAAAAGGCTTATTTAATTGTAGATCTTACCTCTTTTCTCGAATCAAATTGATCATTTATAAATGTGCCTAAATATTTGAAGGAAGACACCTTCTGTACTATATTTCCTTTAATTACGTTGAACAATGTTCAGTCAAACTCAGTAAGTCATCCATCAAATCATATCTGCCACAATTACAGTCATCTACATAGAGTATGTTGGTAATCTTGATATTATTCACTGTGATGCTTCCTATCATTGTCCCGAACACCTATCTGAGAATGGTTTCTGATTAGATAGAGTGGGAAAAGTATGTTTTGCAGCTCTTTTCATTAACACAGGTTGCTATATCGCTTCCACAACTGCTACTTCTGCAATTTGACGTCAATCGTTATTGAAGATGATCTATTGACACATTTTTACATTAACGGTCAGAAACGAAAAAAGGAATAAGAAACCTGGAGAGGATCGTAAGAGAAATGAATAAATCAGATACACGACACAAAACACACCAAGAAAACGGAGAAAAGAAAATTAATGATCTTGGATACAGAAAATGCCATATACTATTGGTATAGAATTAATAATGTGCCTTTTTAAATTGACCAATGGTAAAGCAAAAGCAGATAAAAGAATAGTGATCGAAATTATCGAGGCAGTACAAGGGGAAATATAAGTATAAACAAATACTTGAATCTCTAACATAAATGATTTAGGCTTTTAATTTTTTTAACGGCACACTCAGTGGTCCATTAGAGGTCTGTAAAAAATGCAGCTATTTAAGGGAGCTGGTAGAATAAAACAAAACAGTATTGGAATTGTTACCTTACCTGTTTTTTCTTATGACTATTCGGATCAAGACATATTTCTAAATAATATAATTGCTTTTAGAGTGAAAGTCCATAAATTCAAGTCCATTAGAAGAACATTAGCAGAAGTCGGTGCACATCTTGATTCTGTAAGGAGCAGATACAATATCACTGGAGATAATGTCGAACCTCTATCGAATTACTTAGATGTAAGTTTGTGCGATTATATCCTTACATGCATACTACATAGATATATAAGGTCTTAAGGTGGCTCACATTATTGTATAAAAATGGAGCTTGATAAGAGGTCTTGTCCCGGGATCGAATACCAGCCAAGTCAAGGTTTTCTCAATTGTTAAAAAATTGACATTTGCATCTTAACAATCTGCACTGAGGCAGCGTGGTGAGGTATGCCTCATACCCCCTGTAAAATTTAAAAAAATATTCATCACCTTCTAAATCCTGCGTGACATGGTTTCTCACAAAAAAACCTTAAGCTATTCATCTGTTCCCTCAGAACTTAAACATCTCCGATCAGCTCCTCAGCTTTTCTCTTCACTAATACATTTTTTCACGCGTTCAGTTATTCAAAGGACAATTGCTCAACCTCTAGCCTTGAGTTCCCGATAAAAACTGCCAAAAATATGTTCCTCTTCTCAGTCCTTTGACTCACTTGTTCAATTATTCAGTCCTACACGTCTTCTTCTTCTTCATTTCAGTTAGTAAAAAAGACCATTTTCCCACCTATCTTCAATTATCTTAAATACAGTCCTTCAACCCTTCTCACAGATCTTAAGCTCTTTTTCTCAAGGCCTTAAGTTCTCTAGTTCCATAGCTCTTCAAGTTCATCTGCAATCTTTGAATTATTCATATATATATATATATTTGTTTTTAAGTTTTCGCGGGCACAAATGTGTTAGGTGGTTTCCGGGAAATCATCCACGTAGTTGATAGCTGATCCCTGCCGGGATCGATAGTAAAATGACGACGTTTTGGCAGAATCACATCTGCCGTCTTAGGTCGCATAATTCTCGTAGCCTTCTGCTTACGCTTCTAGTAACTCGAATACAGTATTCGATGTGATCCAATTAGAAGATGTTTTGTTTTCTGATGAGAGCATATTTACACTTCGCGGTCATATTAATCGTCAAAATTGCCGCTATTGCCACTAATATCATATCGTAGGTCCCTTTTCATTGATGGCAACTTGAATGGAGATAAATATTTAGAATTGCTGGAAAACAATGTCGTGCCAAATTTGACAAACTTATATCCTGCTCCAGTAAACCCACAAGTTCCTGCCAATTCAATAAGGTTTCAGCAAGATGAAGCACAGCCCCATTACTAAATGATTGTCCGGCAGTACCTGAACCAAATTTTTCTAAATCGGTGGATTGGGAGGCGCGGATCGATAGAATGACCAGCATGTTGCCAAGACGTTCGCGGCTAGCATTTTGAACATTTTCTACATTGACATTAATGTTTTTTTGTTTTTTATAATTAACAAATAATCAGTATTACTTATTAGGTTTTTAGTGTAATGGGGCGAATTTGTGAAATAAAATAATTTTCTTTATTTTAATGTTAATTTTTGTAATAAATCTGAAAATACTTAATATTTCCGAAACAGTTGAAGATAGGTGTACATGAATTATGCCTAGAATTTTCTGGAGAATCCAAAAAATAAATAATATACAGAGGCTTGCGTTTGAAATATAAAAGTTGGTATTGGCCACTGTCACATGACACACCCTATATATTTTTTTTTGTTGAAAAAATGCGCATTTAAAAATACAAATCGACGTAAGCAAGCGTTTTCCGTACAAGCCCTCCTTTATTCGTTGTGGAATTTATTCCATTTGGTTGTTCCACACTGTATAATATCTCTCCCTCTCTCAAAAACTAATAAGAATTTTCCTACATGACAAAAAGAGCTTAAATGATTTTTTTTCTAATTTAACCGACTTATAGGAATACTCTTTAGGAGATAGTACTAGTGCCGCACGATACTTAAGGCCCACTGTATAGATATAATTTAATTTTTGTAGGCCCAGTATTATGGAGAAATATCCCTTGGAACTCCAGCCCAAAAATTCAACGTGATTTTTGATACTGGTTCTTCCAACTTATGGGTTCCTTCCAAAAAATGTGGTATACTCGAATTTGCCTGCAGTAAGTAATGAATGCTCATGGGGTATCAATTCATTTAAAACAATTTTCCTTTGCAGAAGCTCACAATCAATACGATGCTACTAAATCATCAACATACAAATCAAATGGAAAATCTTTTTCAATCACCTATGGATCTGGTAGTGTTAGTGGCGATTTGGTAGAGGACGTAGCTGATGTAAGTATGACAATGAATAATAACAATTTGGGGAAATTTCCGATCAAATATTTGAAAAAATGTGGGAAATGCGAATATAACTTTCCTCTTTGTTTATAACTTTATTTAGGAGAACAAAACTGTATCTCAGTCAAAAATTTTCATCATAAAGAACAAGTCATTGCTACATATGTTGAAGCAGTTTTTATTATAAGTAAACAGTAATCTAGATTCGAAAAAAGACACTCCATCAAGAATTGAACACGGATTATTCCGATTATGAGCTAATCGTGTAACAATCCAAAATAAAGCACAACCTTTCTATATTATTCTTATGGGAAATATAAACCATGTCAAGACGGAATACAATTGACTCCAACAAGTTTTGTTATATTTGTGGGGAAATTAATTTTTAACTGAATGGAGAAATTTATAAGAAAGTTGATTTTTTCTTTCGGGCAACACGCCAAAATGTAGATTCTACAGATTTGTTGTATAAGATGTGCGAAGCTCTTACTAATTGAGCAAACATATCTGTATCCGTCACATGATCTTACAATAAGAATTAAAAAAGACTGTGTTGCCTGCTAAAAAAGTGACTCATAACAACCCAACGCTCCAATCAGTCTGTTGAATCGAAAAAGATAACATGAAGTTTGATCCAAACTTTGAAGCAGCCTCCCACATCTACAGAGCCGTATTTACAATCGACAAAATAATTTATCCAAACAACACGACATTAATTTCTTATTTTCTGAAATATTTGTGGTGCATAAACGGCTTTAAGTACGTATACTGCTACTATTCTATGATAGAACGTCGACCGGTCGTACTATTAATATGGAACAATCCTATAAATGTATAAATTTCTCTACCTATAGTTTTTTCAATGACTTGGCATGGTTTTTCAGAAAATCGAAAAAACTTGTTATTTATTTCGAGATATTCGAGATTTCGAGTTATAAAACAAAATTAATTAGAATGGAAAATTGTATCTAATTATACCGTTAAATTGCTAAAAGCAGCAAAATAAATAAAATAGAAAAATATAAATTTACAATAAAATTTGTTGGGAGACAACGAATGTAATAATCGATATTCTACATTTCGAATATCTATCAAATTAATTGTGAATAGGATGAAAGTATATATTTATATATATAATAAAGGACCCACCTCAAAAAGGTCAATTTGCCTGCATTTCAGTTAGATTCACGTTGAAAACTTTCTTGTAACATGTCGATAGGTAGAAAAAAGTTAGTCTTCAAGTCTGGATGGACTGAAAACTAGACTGGCACATGTCACTTTTTTAATTTGTCTGTCAAAAAACTTATCTGTATTTTAAGTTACTTAAATTGTGTGACCGATTAGTTTGATCCAATGACTACTAATATAAATGGACCCGACATTCTCATATACGACTAAACGAGAAATGGGTTGAAATATGAGACAAAAATAGAAAAAGATACAGATATATTTGCTTACAAATATTCAGGCTCCAACAGTAGCGTCCAACTACATTAAATTAAAGGTTATGTTATTTAGATTCAAAATAATAGAACTACGTCCACAAATATGAATATATTAAAGTCCATTAAAAGAGGGCACAATAACAAAAGCAATTAGAGGCTTAATTACTAATATGTAACAAAAATTATCAAAACATTTACTTATTCACGTAAAATGTAGTTTTATTTACTGATTAAATGACATTTTGAAAACTCAGTAAACACATTTTTGATCTGACACTTAGAGGGGAGAAGATAATTCGTCAAACGAATATGCCGTTTTTCTGCATGTAAAATACTGAAATAACACTTTATTATTGTTTTTTACACTTAAACAAAATAATCACTGATTTCAAACAAGTTTCACCCCCAAAACACTTTAAAAAATATAAATTACGAAGTAACCTCAATTCAAAATGTAAATAAGCAAACTTGCGCTGTTGCCTGCTGGACATAAACGGCGTTAAGTGCCGCCGTTTAGGCGTTTACTCAATGCATACATGTCTAGATTTACGTCTTAGTTGTTACTATGGAATAAAGTTTGGCAATTTTGGCATCGGTAAGCGGCTGTTTACTATATTCCGGGAAATATCTTTCAACCCATTTTTAATGTAAAGAGGCAGGTCGATTTATATTAGTAGTCATTAATTTGATCACATAATACATCCTCGTACAGCAAAATAAACTTCTTTTATTTGTTAATTTTGTGTCAAGTTCAATGATTGAAACTATTTTCAGGTTGGTGGAATTAAAGTTACTGGTCAAGTCTTTGGAGAAGCCACTCATGAATCAAACCAGGGATTCCGGTCAGGAAAGTTCGACGGTATTTTAGGTATGGCTTATCCAACAATTGCTGTAGATGGTGTGACACCTGTCTTCCAAAACATGGTTTCCCAAAAGCTCATCGAGCAACCAGTTTTCTCCTTCTATTTGAACAGGTAAAAATGGACAGTTATTATATTTTCTAAATAAATTCCTGGATATTTATAGATAAATGAACACAATGTACTGTATCTTAATCCAAACATTTACTTTTTGAATTGTCGAATAGACATATATTTTCCGAGAGACCCCGTTTAAAGAATTCTGAAAAACTGGTAGCGACTTTGTAACTGCACCTGATCTTAGATTAAACATTTTTGTTGGGATAAACCTGGCCAATGCTCATTGTCTCTTAAATTTGAACAGAATATTTACGACAGTGGACTGACTACCAAGGAAAGTGTTCTCGAGAGATCCCTAGAAACATTTTTTAGCAAGTGTTACTGGAATCAATCTACACAGCGGTAACAGCTGATCTTATCTAAGTTAACATTTGCAAAACGATTGGTCTATCCTTCTTCTGTTGATCTCAACGCTTGACCGTATGTCAGAACTCTTTGAGGGCGAATATTGTCCCTTCGCTGATGTTAATAAAGATGGAAAATATTATGAGAAGATGCCATCAATTTCTTAGTATTTAAATCAGGATTAGAAAAATGATGTCAACTTGTCAAAACATGTTTCTGAATTACTTTCAGGTTAGACGACAAAAAAATATTAGTCAAAGAAACCAAAATTACCTTTTAACTTGCAAGAAAATCTTGATTGTTTTCACTATACAAAAAAACGTGTCTACCTGGAGTTTTGCTTATTTATTGATAGTGTAACTAAAAATTAAAAAGTATACGTCTCCTCTACTCCATAATAGTAACAAATATGGTCCAATACAACTTGCTCGCTAAAGGAACATGGGAGACAAATATGACAAGCTATCTTTACTCTGGAAAAAGGTCATTGGTGTTTACCTAGAACTGTACGACATTCGACAATATCTACATACTCATCATTAACATGTGGAGTGGTCATGTCCATGGTCCTTCTAGTTTTTAAGTTGAACTATCTGCGACACTTTGCTGATATAAATATGTAGATGATCTGGAACTTCCGTCAGTCCGTGGCACTGCACCCTTATGATTCTTATAATCTCGATCGGACAAATTTTCACACTAGTACGAAGACAGTTCAACTAGGAGTACACTAGTCTTTCTACATAGTCGGTATATATAGGCGGTAATTTCTCTGGAAGGTTCTCCTTCCAAAAGAGCTAATTTTACTAAAATTCCTATTTCTGCTGAGCTTCGTTTTTGGATTCTCAGCTTTGGTGGATTGCTTGTTTCTGAACTAATGTTTTGATAATACCATTCATTTCTGGAAAACTTCGAATTTTCTAGGCCCAACATCTCCTTGTCCTGTTCTAGGAAGTTTATAATTAAAAAAATCATTAATCTACCGTTTTAATTATACCTCTCCTTTCCAAATGACGATTATTTATCGGGATATCCCTCATCGCGGATTTTTCGAAATTCAGTGAAAAAATGACAGTTTTCGAAAAAAAATGTTAATTTTAACACATAAGGAATTGGCTTTTACTGGGAGTAGTTAGTATAATTTTCGTTCAAATTTTAAGTAGGCAAGACAATTTTTAATAATAAAAGAGTTTACGTTGTGTTGCGAACTTTAATGGTGTCATTGCGATTTCTGTCTAATATTTTTTTCTTAAAAATGCCTTATTTTATTGAAATGCTTATATGATTTTTATCTAATGTACTTCTTCTCATGCAGAGATCCTGATGCTAAAACGGGTGGCGAACTCATCTTCGGAGGATCTGACAAAAATTACTACAAAGGAGACTTCACATACGCTAAAGTTACCCGTCAAACCTACTGGCAAATCGCTATGGATGGTGGATCTGTAGGTGATGTGAAATTGTGTTCAGGTGGTTGCCAAGCGATAGTTGACACTGGAACTAGTTTGATCATTGGTCCAAGTAGAGAAGTTGCTGCTCTTAACAAAGTAACATAGAGTATACACTCTCAGTACAAGAGACTTGAAAATAACAGTTAAAATTATTTTATAGGCTCTTGGAGCTCAATCTGCTGGCAGTGGTGAATACCTCTTAAACTGTAAAACACTTGACACTTTGCCATCAGTTAACTTCGTTCTAGGAGGAAAGACCTTCGCTCTGAAACCATCTGAATATGTTCTCAAGGTAAAACATGAATTATTTTATTTTATGTCAAGTTTACTTCTATAAAGTGTTTCTGTTGTAAATGAATTATTTTCATATTCAGATTGAGCAGTCCGGTGTAACATACTGTCTTTCTGGATTTGCTGGAGCTGACTTGAACATCGCATCAGGTCCACAATGGATTTTGGGAGACGTTTTTATCGGTAGATACTACACCGAATTCGATTTCGGTAACAACCGTGTTGGATTTGCTGAATCAGTTTAGAGAGTTATGTTATGTTTAAGGAAATAAATAAAGCTTAAATATATTTCAATCAATTATTTGTTTCCTAGATCCTTAAGAAAGTGTAATATTAAACACATTTGGTAATAAGGTAAACAAGTTTTGTTACTCGATAACAAAAACCGGATTTTATTGTTTAATAGACATTTCGTTATTCAATATACTCTTCTTGAACTTCATTTGTTCGAGTAATCTTCTAACTTATGCATATATATCAAGGTGCAGTAGCCATATAGTATACTGCCTAAGCGCATATTTCGTTTGCTATTTTGTGCACCTAATGCCAATTGTGTTAATGCAATTTAACTCATAAGCTACATAAGGCATGTGGGTATTTACCTAAAGTTGAAAATAGCATATAATAATATTTCCAGAAGCGCGTCCTAGCGGTCAAGCCTAGACTCGTTAACCCCTAATGGCCACAATCATTAAACTGAATACTTTGTAAAAACCGTTTGCAGGGTACTTTGTTACTAATTTGTGACTTAATTACGAAGACTTATGCAACATCAGTCTTACGCTACGTTAGTCATGTGAGTATTTAAAAAAAGAAAATAGCTATCGATATGCAACAAACATTCAACATCTTTTATCGATGCGTTTTTGTTTTTTAACAAAAAAATCCACGAAAAATGGGTAACAATTTAGTTTTTATCTTTTACACAAAATCTACTTATAAAAACGTCTTTACTACTATGGACAATATTGAAGAGAAATGAAAAACCTACAAAATAAGCTACTATACGCTCAACTTTGTTAATTGGTTTCTTAGATAATGGCACCTTTACCCGAAATTCAAAAAAACAAAACAATCGCTTATATTTTTTTTCTTTATAGCTAAAACATTCTTATTAACTGAAGCAATAGATCTTCTCATACACAATTAATATTCTACAAATAAATCCTGTAGCCGCGGTAATTTTTGCAAAATTTCAGTCAATCCTATGGAAGAAATATTTTTTTGAAAGGCTATATTACCTCACCGGATGAGCCTATAATTATGAATAGACCACCGTTGGAAAGTAGAAGACTTGATCTAGAGACTCCTCATCTCAGTTTTCTAAAATTTAAGGTATTGAAAATATTTGGCATTCCGTCTCAAATTTTCTGGGCGAGTCCATTCGAGAAATTGCTAAGGGGTGGCACATGTAAAACGGTATCCTTATAATAAATAATCTTATTGCATATTTTAATTTTAAACAGACACATATTTATATTTCTTGCTTAATATGGATTTATGTAATAAATTTAGCAAAATGGAATACCTAAACTCCATTTAGCCACAGATGATAATGACGGGGCAATTATAATATGCAAAATCTGAAGGCTGTAGCAAGCGATTTTTCCATTTGTAAATATTTAAATAAAAGATCAAAACATATATCTAAAGAAATTTGGTTTGTCATTAATTAGTATTTATTAATACAAACAGGAATCTGAATTGAACAACACAAAAATTGCATTATTAATTCATTAAAGAATAACATCTTTTTTTCTATTATTAACTATTAACAATTTGTATGAGCGATTCATTTTTATATAATAATAAAATATGAAATTTACTGAAAGGGTAAACAAAGGAACCGACTATTATTTACTTTACTTATGTTTTAAAATATCAGTGAATACAGAAGGCAAACTTTCGTTTTTAATAAAATTTAAAACAGGTACGCTTTTTGAATATTAAAAATGATTGCTCATTATTATCATGTGCCTATCCAAATGGAGTTTAGGTATTCCATTTTGCTAAATTTATTACATAAATTCATGTTATGCAAGACATATAAATATGTGTCTGGTTAAAATTAAAATATGCATTAAGATTATTATTATAAGTATGTATATCATTTTACAAGTACACCCCTTAGCAATTTATTGAATGGACTCGTCCAGAAAATTTGAAACGGAATGGCCAAATATTTTCAATACTTATATGTATTTATACCTTAAATTTTAGAAAAGTGAGATGAGGGGTTTATTCATAATGATATGGTCATCCGGTAAGGTAATATAGCCTTTCAAAGAAATATGTCTCCATAGGATTGGCTAAAATTTTTGCAAAAACTACCGGGGTACAGTATGTATTTTTAGAACATGAATTGTGTATGAGAAGATCTATCGCTTCAGTTAATAAGAATTTGTAGCTATAAAATAAAAAAATATATAAGCGATTTTTTTTTTTCGTGTAAACATTGCCCATAGTAGCAAACACGGTTTCCTGCGTAGATTTTGTGTAAAAGGTAAAAAACTAAATTACTAAATTGATACCGATTTTTTTATGTTTTTTGTTAAAAAACAAAAACGCATCGATAAAAAATGTTGAATTGTATGTCAATTAGTTATGTTTTATCATTAGAACATGTTGATGATGATTTTGTTCTACTATTAATTTTGTCACCAAAATGTCTTTTCCTCCGTAAATGACCTGAGCTACTGATATTGCTGCTAATTTGTCCAGATGTGACACTATAAAATGATTACTATTACTTAATTTTTTTAAAGGAGCCGCATACTCACACACATGCAAATAGATGAGTATAGTAATGAAATGCAAAAATTTAAATTTGATTTGTTTCGTCACTTCGTTCCGACCGATAACACATTTCTGACTGACACCACGGTACCTTGATCTTTAAATACCCATTCGATATTGTTTTGTGTCTTTAAGAAACAGGAACCAGGTAATACAATAACAGTCCCTCCGTTTATAGGAAATTAATAACTTGTAGTAAAAAAAAGAATATAACATCCGATTAATATACAATACCTGCACACAATTTGCTTTTCGTTCTAATAAACATTCCAATTCTCTGTTTGCGGTATTTTAAATTAGAGATTTGACTTACGTCAGAACAGCAAAAAACTGGCAAGTTTATAGATGGTAGCGACAATGCAAGGATGATAAACTAAACTCCGCACAAAAGGTAAAATTTATAGATGGCAGAGACAAGGATAACAAACTTATATGGCGAATAAACTGAAAAAGTGTCTAGCTGAAAACATTAAATAGCAAGTTCAAGAAGAGACTAGAATGACGCTGGTGTAGAAAGAGAATATGATGTGAAATGATAAATATAAAATAATAATCATATTAAGCTAACAGTTTTGTCATTCAACACAGGTATACAAAATATATATTTTTCCTAATTATCTATGAAATATTCAAAAAACGTTTGGAATTTTGTTTAAAATCCACCCCCTTGTTACATCAGCGCCACCCTAACATAATATATTTTGACTGACACTTTTTTAATATGTACCTATTAGATTAAATTATAATATAACAGCTATTTTGGAGAATAGTCTGGAGATGCTGTGATATTTGAAAAATATCTTCTTAAATAATTCAATCGGTTATAATATTAAATAGGTGAATTATGTTTGAAATATTCAACAAATTTCAAACCTTAAAAATTATCATATGTTCCTTTTTAGTTATATTTAAATTGAGAATTAAATCACACATTTTATTAATACTTGAATGACTGCAGCTCTCTTTTTATATTAAGTTTTTCTACTTAGCTTCATATCCCTTGTACTATAGGAAAAGCATCAGCAAGACAAAATATAAATCGAAATTGTTTTCTATTAATGGCATTAATTTTATTGTCACTTAAGTTTTTAAGTATTAATATATTATGTTCTTGTATGTAGTTTCAGTACACTTTGTACTCTTTAAATAGCCCTGTAAAGACAAAAAATGATTCGAGCTTGAATTTCTTAATACTTTTTTCTTTTTTTGTTTGTTAATTGCTAAAATTTGCACTTTGCGTTTTAAATATTTATAGGAAAAAAATTAAAATCAAATTGATCTATCAAAACATTTTGTTTTTTTTTAATTTCCCAGTCCACTTATTTAAAAAAATGTTTTAAACAAATTCAGTGTTTACAACATTCTCAAAATCTGCTTTACGAGATTTTAGTTTTTTATAAAATTTTGTATTATTGATAAAAACATTTAATAATTTTTATGTTGCTTATATAATATTTCCAACATCGATTTTTTAAATTATTTCTATTTGATATAATGATCTTTCTAGACCCGGTTGTTTACGATACTTGACAAAAATATAGTGCAACATTAAAAAAAAGAGAAAAATATCTAGAAAAGATTGCATCTGAAACACTTCATAAAATTGTTTCTTTGTTTATTCACTCACCCTGTATACCCAACCAGGGAGTTTCGAAATCTAGGAGTTTCAGGAAATACTAGCTCACAAAGACTAGAAATCGGGAATCCTTCCATGTCGAGATTTTTCAATCCATTGAACGCAAGACACCAACATATTGTTCCTAGTCGGGAACCTTCATCAGTTGCGCTTTCCTAGCTAGATTTTAATTAACCTACGAATTCATTCATTTGATTTCTATCTACAAAAAAAATTTCATACAAAATTGTCTTCCATTTTAAATTATTTGTGGCCACAACAATTTTCTGAATTCATGATTTTATCTTATCAACCTTTTTGTTTCAAGTGTTACAATCACTAATAGATAACTGTGATAATAAAAACAACATATATTACACAACTTATTATGTGTTTGATCAAAATTATGAAATTTAATGCCCTTTTAGTTGGTTTTCTTTGTCTTGCTGCTGTAAGCTGCGACTTAGGAAGGTAAGAGATGATATAAATCAACTCTAGTTATTTTCCTATCGGTACCTACATGATATGGGAGTTGGGAGGATATAACTTTGTAGAATACGAAAGGTCTAGGGCCTTTGATTTTCTTTTCTCAAAATGCTCTGTCTTATAAATAATTTTATAAATTAATTATTTTAAATAGAATTGAACTGAAGAAATGTAATGGTTTGGTTTCTGAAGAAATTATTAACACCGACCCAGAAAGTTGTGACAACAAAGTACCACTTTCAGCTTATTTAGACGTAAGTACAATAAAATATTTAAAATATATTAACAAGTTTATTTTCTTAAATAGAATATTTTTGATCACGAAAATGGAGTATGTCAAATTTTTTAAACCCAAATATATGACCTTGACCATGACCTCCAGTTCATTGGTCAAGGTGACTTATATAAGATGAAATATGTTTCAAATGGAATGCAAACTGTTGAGTCTGAAGACAGAATACGGGAAACATATAAATATGACATGAGGTGTTTTGAAATTGAAATAACATAATTTATTGCTCAAAGAAAAAGTAGCTCTAAAATTACTCTCTTAACTAATAAACAATTTATTTATTTTAATTTGAAATTTTGTTCGACCTCAAGGTCACCTTAGGGTCACTTGTTCCCCCTTTCCTTCAGATTTTTTGCAAAGAAACCATGTGTTAAAGTTTTTGGTAGGTGACTAAAAATTTCTGGTCAGTTAATAGATTGGTTTTACAGATAAAAGTTCCATAATTAATATCATTCTATAAATTCTTGAAGAAGTGTGGTCTTTGCTTAATTTAACTTATGTCTTGTCTTTTATTTTTTTCTTTTTGGTATGTACTAAAATGCTTTCATCGTCCAAACACAAATTTGCCATAATCAGTTATTTATAGGGGCAGAAGAAAATAAACTATGTTACCATTTAACCCAACAAAATTCAAAATATTGCAGATTTATCTGTACTTATAAAAGCTTCTGTATTCGGCTGTAGTCTGTCATGATAATTATGTAAACATTACTTCAGCTTCTGGAAGATCGCTAACAAATCAATTTATTTATCAAAAAGTAAAATTTACAACTATTTTAAACAAATTAGAAGACCGCTTAGCAAGTTAGATTTTGTATTGTGACTGAAGTAATAATTCTTTTATGCTTTTATAACATTATGATTTTATTTTTTACATTTGATTGGCGAATAAATTTTATGATTTTTTTTTATTGTTTTAAATATATTTCAAGAAACGAGATTGTAAGTGTGAAGGTACGCAGATTTTGCTGGAGTAATTTTATACGATAGAAAAAAAAAACTGAAAATATGTTTAAAACATTACAAATCAATCACTACTTTTTGGGTCAAAATTATTGTCAGTATACTACTATACCTGACACTTACATTCAATATCGTTACAGGATCAGACTGGGAGATGAGTTTTACTTCTAGAATTCTTAGCACTGAGATTTTCCACGCATTTTTTTTGAAAACTGAATATTTATTAATTTATAATCTAGGTAGGTTCATATTGTATTGCTCAGGAATAGTTAATATGACATAGTGCCTCATATTGTTACTCCACCAGTACAAAGTTCTTCGTCTGTCTAGCAAGGTCAGGTTGACATTTGATAGACAGTTTCTCTTCATCTAATTCTGTATCTCATCCTCTAATGAGCGCAGTGAGTATAAATGGGTTAAGATCTACCGATCTTGTTATTCTAGGTTCTTCATCCAACATATCAGACTGACTTACAAAATATAAAGAAACGTTTTTTTAATTTATTTTTGTCCTTTCAGAGTTTATATTACGGAGTAATTTCAATTGGTTCACTTAAACAAAGATTCAAAGTTTTGTTTGATACCACTTCAGCCAATTTGTGGGTTCCTTCCATAAAGTGTGACGATTCCCAAACTGCTTGCAGTAAGTAACTAACAGTTATCAGTTGTGTATAAATGAAAAATTAATAAAATAACAGTTTATATTTTAAAAATACATCTTTACCTAAATTTTCATAAATTGTACACTTACAGAAAGACACCAGCAATACGACCCTTCAAAGTCAACTACTGTTGGACAAAAGGGAAAATGCTACAACAACAGTTACGGATTAGCAAGTGTTAGCGCATGTAACATCAATGATGATGTTAGGGTAAGCATAAGATTTTATAACATTTTCCTCCATATTAGTAAATTATAAAAACAACAATTACAAAATTCCTTTGTTAATATCTACAAAGTAATGAATCTCAATTGTATTGAGTTGGCAATACCCAAATTTTAGTGACAACACTGAATGGTTGATATCATTGAGTGTATTGTTACTCACTGGTTGTCTGATATCTGATGTCTGACTACAGAACAAAAAACATTTATTAACAAGTAACAATTTGTGTGAGTACCTATGCATATGTAATATCTTGTTCAAATTTAAGACAAAAATACGATTCTTACCAGTTTCCTTAGGCAAGGCGCAAATTGAGACGCGTATAGCGCGTGTGAGGTGACATGACACGGGTGGCGCCACCAGGACGTGTCACACACGTCGCGTGGTGATCCGCATATTGAGAGGCAGTTCGTAGACAATTGCGTCAGAAAATATATGATTCACGAACGAATAAATTTTGTCTTTATATAATTAGTATATTTTGTATTGTAGCACCCTTTTTCAAATCTTACCGCCTCTATGAACGTCTGATCTTAACATTTTCCAAAACACTTGACAATCTGTTTACACGCGCGACACGACAAACTGTGTCTCAACTACAGCGCTACGCGGCTGACAGTAGAGGCGTGGCGTGCCTCTCGACACTTTATTGCCAATTTGCGCTGTTCTATAGGTTACAAAAGTTCGCGCTGTGCTGTGTCATGTCACACGCGCTATACGCGTCTCAATTTGCGCCTAGCGTTACAGTCTAATTCTAAGTGATTTTTATTCTGTCCCGGATATCTGTCATCTACGACACCACTGTGTTAATATGTTGTTGCCTTTTCAGGTTTACGTTTTACCTCACTCTCTTGCTAAAACCTATATAGCTGCCGTGAAAATGTTTTCGTTGAAATTTCTGGATATGTCCTGAACCCATCTTTATTTATTATAGCACTACTGAAATGTGTCGTCACAAAAAAAGTATCTTTTAGCATCGAAAATGTCATTATGGTGTCTTGAAAAAGACAATTTAATTCAATCGAAAGTCATAAAGAGAATAATCACAAAGAAATCAAACAATAGCTACAAATCTGCCAAATATCACCATCAATAATAGCTTTTATTTCTTCTGATTTAGGAAAAAAGTATATAGTATTTACTTAATGTTAGTTAACAACCACAGATTAAAAAAGATTACTGTAAATACTCTTTTTAGAGATTTGTTAAAGGTATTTGGAAAAACTTCTTTATTACAAAATTTAAACAAAATTAAATTGTCAATGATCTAAAAATGTAAACTCCCTCATTGTCCAACCAGTTGGTTACAATACTTGGGGTATGTGGAATGAAGTTGTCAAGGCTTAGCTGAAAGTTCTAACCCACTCCGTTATCAAAAGGCTGCACGATGGGTTGAAGGATGTTATCTGGATATAGCCGAGGTAATAGGAACCGAATTGCAAAAATAAGTTAAATTCTGCTGTCTAAAATTATCTCCCAATGCTTAATTCTTGAACTCATACGTAGTGACGAAAATCCTCTTATCTGCATAAACTAGGCGATATCAAATCTTCCAATTCATCTGTGAATAATTCTGATTCCACTCACTTTCAGCCTAATGTTGATACCTGTATTTGAAACACAATTTGAATGATGCAGAATTTTTATTATTTTATATTTTAAGTTTATTTATGATTTTTTTTATTCCGCCTGGGGGTTGTTGGTCTCACTAACTGCCATTGCCGGTTCCAAATGCTGGTAAAAGAGGAGGGTTTCGTGGCCAAACTAGAAACTCACCCTTTATAAAGAGATCTAATTACCCAGAGAACCAATGAGAAGATTATTTATTTAAAGACGATACACACAAGGAAAAAGTGGAATAAAGGAAAACATAGGAATAGCAACCTGGAATATAAAATCTAAAGAAGGAAAGATTGTGTAAACAGCACTCCATTTCACGACCAAAGAAAGGTAAAGGCAGCAGGATTATCTAGATTATGTACTGGAATATACCGTGGTAGATAAGAAAAAAGGGGCAACTACTTGCAGAAGCCTTCTTATATAAACTAAACTCGGAGATTGCGTTGAATAATGCACCTACCAGTGCGAAAATATTGTGAAAATAAAACTGAGAAAGGAACAATCCTAGAAAACTGTAATTTCAAAGGAGAGTGACAATTTGCAGAATGTTTTAGACCTAATAATACCAGACTAAGTAGTAACTGTAATGGATATCTTCAATACACAGATAAGGAACACTGTAATATCAGGAACCTCGGCTCACTCAACAACCTTAAGATTACAAGTTATCATAAGATGTTATTGGACAAAATAACAAGATATTCTAAAAAAGACAACTTACCAGAAGAGAAATGAATCCACCATAGTTCTCGGTAGCATTGGACAAGCATATACAAGACAGCTGGGGTAAACTCAAAAACAAAATAAAAGAACCTGCAAATGGGTCACTATACCCGAAAAATGAAAGCAAACCATAAACCAAATATTACTCCGTGATCCAGAAGAGAATTTAAAAAGAAATGTGAAGACAAAAGGGGTACAAAACTGCTAAAACGTAAAAATCATTTGAAAGATAGAAATAGATAGGCCTGAAACAAAGATCTAGTGAGGAATATAAAAAACGAATACTGGGAAGAAATTGCTTTTAGAAGACTTGAACCAGTTTCGTATGGCATTGCAAGCAAATGTGGAGATTTGTCAGACAACAGAGAAAAGAATTGATAAAAAAGAATGAACTAGAGAAAACTTTAATAAATTGTTTACAAGAGCGTACCCATCTTTTGGTTTAGGAAGGGGCAAAATTAGAAAAAACAATGTCCTAGAGGGGGGCCTAGTGGGAGGGACAAATCAAAAAATTTTTTGTCCAGGAGGGCAATTCCACAATTTCATGGTAAATTTAATGGCTCATGGCAGGTTTTTCAAGTCCAGGGGGGAGGCAGCTGCCCCCTGCCCCCCCCCCTGGATACACCCATGAATGTTTGTATATATTTTCAAAACGACCGCATACAGAAAGATGAATCTTTTAACATCACAATACTTCAATAATTATTTATAATTACTTATAATCATCGTTCCGATTGGCAACCGCAAGATTTGACATTATTTATGTTTTTTTTTCAACATATCTATTTCAAACTGAAGGGTTATACCTACCTTTATATTGTTTTAATTGTGCCTTTTCAATTGAGAAAGCTATGCAACTTAGAATTTGCATTTATTGTTATTATTTCTTTGAAGTTTCAATCTAATATTTTAATTAAAGAGAGCAAAGTTGTTACCAGGATTGGGCAGTCCCCCCTAGACTTTTCCTGTGGATCATTGGGGCCTGGTATCGTGTATAACAAAGCCTATTATTGCCGACTACCCCTCCGTCCCTAGAAACCAAAACCTTCCATTTCTGTCGAGACCCTTGAAAAAGTGGTAAAGGTTTACCTAAAATATACAACGAAAAAGTAAACTTATTAAATCGTTATTGTTAAAGAGCGGAAAAAACGACATCTTACTTCTATATATGCATGGAAATAGAAAAATTGTGTTATCGTTAAATAATTTTTTCTATTTGGAAATATGAACTATACAATATAATTTTGTTTTTTTATATCTACAATTCTAGGTGTAACATTTAATGTAGAAGTAAGATGCGTCAAAATATTTTTTGCCACAAGAAGTCGTATAAAATTATATTAATAGTTTAGCATTTCAGTGTTTTATCAATATTGTAACAAAAACAGTAAAAAAAAATTAATTGATGGGCTGCTAGCAATGAAAGTTTGAGGACTTGTATCTCTTGATGTATCGATTTATTACTTTATTATACATTATCTTGATTATTTAATTCGTATAATAGTATGCACGTATGTAAAAACATTAAATAATATGTACGTAGTTTCAGTTCAGTTAATTGTTTGGTAAATATTTTCAGATAGGGGGATTTAAAATTGTAAATCAAGGGATTGGTCAAGCAACCCGCATCTCAAATGAAACTTTTCTTGAAAGCCCTTACGATGGTATATTGGGACTAGCTTATGCAGAGCTAGCGTTAGGTGAGGTTTGGCCTGTCCTATACAATTTAGATGCTCAGCTTTTCATTGAAAAACTAGCATTCTCGTTATATTTAAATAGGTAAGTAAATTTTAAAGTTCTCGACTAACTTTCCTTACTGCTTTGATTCAATGTTAGTAGAACCCTTTTTCCAATTTACTAATTTCTTCATTTATTACACCTAAATGTGTAAAATGTATAGGGTGTTCTAAGGAAATTAAGGCACGATTGAAATTTTTCACGTATTGTACTGTTCAAAGGTGGATCATCATTTATCAGAAAAGCGACTGTCATTATCGACAATGAAACTATGTGTGTACGTTATTTTCCTAATAGGCTTAAAACAAGGAATCACATTCAAATGTTGTGAAATGATGAGGCACCCTCAATTTTTACAGCCGATCCTGATGGTTGATCACCTCGTTCACTTGTTTATATCCTTTGAATTTGTATTTTGAGAGACATTTGAGGGACATTGTTTATAAAACACAAGAGAAGGACGAATATTCGAAAGATTACGAGTAATTGAAGAAAATCACCATGTTTCTTAATACAAGAATCCTTTTCAGGCTACATAGTTTCAATGACAATGATGGTGGTAGTGTTGATTATTTTCTATATTTGTTAATCATTTATAAGTTTATTGTTTATTAAGGACACCAAAAAATAAATGTTTTTCAAAGCGGCTTTATTTGCTAAAATTGTATTTTAAAAACTAAGTACTTTCAGTATAAATAAAACCTTTTTCTTAGTTTCTGATAACAAATCTCCAGCGTTGCTGTATATTTCTTGAAATAGTCTATACAATATAGAGAAAATAAACTCTTTCATAGCCAATTTACAGAAATTAGAAGGAATTCTCTATGTGTGTTTTTGTTTTTTTTTTTTAGATACTTGGGCATTATGTTTATTATTTAAATGTCCATCCCTAGACTCCACCATTTTAGTAGCTACATTAACTTAGTCTTTTGTGGTTGCCTTCATCATTAGAAATCGGTTACTTCACAAAACATATATATTGAATTATTGTTATAAATTTCTTAACTAATTTCACCATTTCTGTTAATTAATTTTAATAGAAGCTCTGATGCCCATGTAGCTGGTGAACTTATCCTTGGAGGATCTGATGAAAGATATTACAAAGGAAACTTTACTTATTTAAATATAACTAAACATGCATATTGGCAATTCGCTATGGATGCCATAACAGTTGGTAAGGTAAAAATATGTTCTGATGGATGTGAAGCTATAGCTAATACTGCTACTGGTATGATTATGGGACCTTCTAAAGATATCAAGGCTATCAACGAGGTGAGAAATGCATAACTTTTAATGCTAACTAAATACCAAGTAATTTTGGTAATCGAACATATTTGAAACAAATAAGTTATTCCTGTGTTATTACGAGTTATCTTTTTCTTTTTTTTTTTTGATAGGCGATTGGTGGAAAAGTTACCGATAATGGAGATTTCATTGTTGATTGTAATAATCGTGATAAGTTACCTGCGGTAGATTTTTTATTGGGGGGTACCAAATTCGTACTAGCAGGACTTGACTATACAATCCAAGTGAGTACACGCTTAAGGTTCTAAATTTGTTCATTTAATATCATATTAAAATAACGATTCTGCTCATTTGCCATTGTTTGATTCTAGGAAATATAAAAAAAAATCAAAAATTTATTCTAACATGTTACCGAAGTACCTAAGCCAAAAGTCTGCATCTGTCACAACCCATTTTCTCCGAAACTACTGAATCTTGAACTTAGAATGTTGGTATTAATACACAATTTGGTGTTCCAAGATGAGAAGTGCATAACATAATTGAAACAATTCTGCTTTCTGGGAAAAAAATTATATTTAAATGAAGTAATTTTTATTTTGGAAAGCACTAACGAGGAAAATTTTACATATAACGACTATTCCACCCCATTTCTTATCTGCGGAACTAGGCTAAAATTTTCACAAAATAGGGCAGTTAGGGCCTAAACTTAAGTTTGCAGGAAAAATAAGCATTTGCGAAAAAAAACTATCAAAAAAATATAGACACCATCCTGGGTGTCGAAAGAATTTAAGAAGATACGACTAGAAGGAAAGAGCGTTGCCTCCAGAAGTTCGAGGAAAAGCAACAAAGTATAATAGTGAGTTGACCGTGTCAGAGAGGAGTGAATCTGTTGAAAATAGACGGACGGTGGTTACACATAGCAGTAATAATACAGTGGGAATATTGGGTTTTAATGTAAAATATTTAAATTGTGATATATTTTTTGGAGTTAGTGATTGATTTGACTTCACAAAAATTCACAACAACATTCAGCATATTGCACTACTTTATCTCTGAAAATACTCCTTCTAATATTAAAAAAATGACAATATATAGCCTCACTTAAAGTTTATTTGACAAATACAGCAAAAACCATATTGTTTATTTTGGGAGGCATCATGTACATATCAAAAACATAAATTAATAATTAAGTAATTTGTATAAATGATATTAAAATAACAAAAATTGACCAAAACCACTGAGCAAAAAATTTTGAATAACGTTGACTATATAGAGCCTCCTCAGTTATTATCATATAAACCTTAATTATTTTTTTGAGTGGCACATTGAAAAATGTAATGAAAAAAATATATAATGCGTAATTATACAAAAATCCATCCATTCCACCGATGACCAACAAAACTATTGAGTAAGTATGTAAAGCGAAAAATATATGAATAATAAAACAAATAAATCGCATTATGCCTTGAATTAAATAAAAGGCTCGTCAAGAATATTACGAATATATGTTACAGATTATAAGGCCTCACTTTAAGTTGATAAGAAAAACTAAGCAAAAATCCTAATGTTAATTTTGGGACCCAGAAAATCAAAAAATAAATAATTTTTAAAGTTGTATGTATCATATCAGATGAAATTGCTCGTTACGAAAAAATACAAAAGTATTTTTAGTTAATTTAAATATATAAGTACTTAGTGAAAAAAACTATTAAGGAAAACACATAGCCAACAATTTTGAAAAGGGTAACAAAAAACCTGAAGTACCCATTTTGTAAATAAACTAGAAATTTCAAATTTAAATTACGAATTTTCCGATTAGTGGCAGAAAATTCGTTGATAAACAATAATATGAAGAAGCAGACTAAAAATCATTCATTTATCTATTAATGCCTTAGAATATGAAACAATTATCTAGCGGGTTCTTGCGTTAGAGTGATAAGAACTTCCACTAAGCAAAAAGGTTTCACCCCAAGTAATAATAGTATTGTAAAAAATAGAAGCATAGTTTAAGAAAATACAATTTCATAATTAATATACTTTCAGCAAAAAAGTAATAAAAATGTCAACAACTTGTAAATATATTAGACACTAAATTGTTCTATATTTCAAGTCAAAATTTCCCAATAATGTAATTATTTTATATATAGTGATAATGGCTCCAAAAAACTATAATTTAACCATATTTATTTTAAAATTTTACTCCTTGGAATGTTAATTTGAACTCTAAAATAGGACTTTGGTAAAAATTAACCAAAATATTTGCCTTGTATCTATACCACAATTTGATACATTACATTATAATTATATATACTAAGATATAGTTATGTATATTAAAACTTTCACATATGTTCATTTTAAATGCATTTGCAAATATTGACTCTTGTCAACCTCATAGTCATCCATATAGTATGCAACAGTATGCAGTGAGCCAAAAATTAGCCACTGCAGTGTTGTACACTGTGGAATCATATTCAAACACAAGATAATTTACATATTTCCCCAAAATAAAAATGTTCACACAATATTTTTCACTATTAAAAGTAATCGCTGTGCCTTTAAATTATTCATGTTACAGATTAAACGTAGCAACGTAACCAGCTGCCTAACAGGGTTTGTTGAAGCTACTAACTACACAAGTGATGCTCCAGAATGGAGTTTAGGCACCCTCTTTATGGCCAAATTCTACACCGAGTTCGATATGAGTACCAACCGCATAGGATTTGCTGAAGCTGTTTAATAATACTTTGATAATAAAGAAGCACACCACAATTTTGTATCAACTAACTAAGCATACATATTATTATTTATTTATTTCTTCCCATTCCATGTAAACATAATTAACAACTAATAATTAATACTCTCTTCGAGGTGTCATTCCTTTGTACGCAAGACAATATATATTATATATAAATATAATATATATTGTTTCTGGTCGGGAACCTTCATCAGTTGCGCTTCCCACAATTGAATGTCCTCTCGAACACTTCTTTATGCATTTGATGCATTTCGTTAAATTTGAAGACGCGAGATGTAAGACCGACATCTAGGATTTTCAAGAGAATCAGTACACAGAGGTTCCGAATCTGGAGCCGTTCCGTGTAATTACTGTTCTCCGTTAACTCCTAGGACAGAATGTCACGATGAAATTTTTCAGGTTACTTCACCTGTCAGAGATATTGAATACTCTCTTCGAGGTGTCATTCCTTTGTACGCAAGACAATATATATTATATATAAATATAATATATATTGTTTCTGGTCGGGAACCTTCATCAGTTGCGCTTCCCACAATTGAATGTCCTCTCGAACACTTCTTTATGCATTTGATGCATTTCGTTAAATTTGAAGACGCGAGATGTAAGACCGACATCTAGGATTTTCAAGAGAATCAGTACACAGAGGTTCCGAATCTGGAGCCGTTCCGTGTAATTACTGTTCTCCGTTAACTCCTAGGACAGAATGTCACGATGAAATTTTTCAGGTTACTTCACCTGTCAGAGATATTGAATACTCTCTTCGAGGTGTCATTCCTTTGTACGCAAGACAATATATATTATATATAAATATTGAAAATCCTAGATGTCGGTCTTACATCTCGCGTCTTCAAATTTAACGAAATGCATCAAATGCATAAAGAAGTGTTCGAGAGGACATTCAATTGTGGGAAGCGCAACTGATGAAGGTTCCCGACCAGAAACAATATATATTATATTTATATATAATATATATTGTCTTGCGTACAAAGGAATGACACCTCGAAGAGAGTATTCAATATCTCTGACAGGTGAAGTAACCTGAAAAATTTCATCGTGACATTCTGTCCTAGGAGTTAACGGAGAACAGTAATTACACGGAACGGCTCCAGATTCGGAACCTCTGTGTACTGATTCTCTTGAAAATCCTAGATGTCGGTCTTACATCTCGCGTCTTCAAATTTAACGAAATGCATCAAATGCATAAAGAAGTGTTCGAGAGGACATTCAATTGTGGGAAGCGCAACTGATGAAGGTTCCCGACCAGAAACAATATATATTATATTTATATATAATATATATTGTCTTGCGTACAAAGGAATGACACCTCGAAGAGAGTATTCAATATCTCTGACAGGTGAAGTAACCTGAAAAATTTCATCGTGACATTCTGTCCTAGGAGTTAACGGAGAACAGTAATTACACGGAACGGCTCCAGATTCGGAACCTCTGTGTACTGATTCTCTTGAAAATCCTAGATGTCGGTCTTACATCTCGCGTCTTCAAATTTAACGAAATGCATCAAATGCATAAAGAAGTGTTCGAGAGGACATTCAATTGTGGGAAGCGCAACTGATGAAGGTTCCCGACCAGAAACAATATATATTATATTTATATATAATATATATTGTCTTGCGTACAAAGGAATGACACCTCGAAGAGAGTATTCAATATCTCTGACAGGTGAAGTAACCTGAAAAATTTCATCGTGACATTCTGTCCTAGGAGTTAACGGAGAACAGTAATTACACGGAACGGCTCCAGATTCGGAACCTCTGTGTACTGATTCTCTTGAAAATCCTAGATGTCGGTCTTACATCTCGCGTCTTCAAATTTAACGAAATGCATCAAATGCATAAAGAAGTGTTCGAGAGGACATTCAATTGTGGGAAGCGCAACTGATGAAGGTTCCCGACCAGAAACAATATATATTATATTTATATATAATATATATTGTCTTGCGTACAAAGGAATGACACCTCGAAGAGAGTATTCAATATCTCTGACAGGTGAAGTAACCTGAAAAATTTCATCGTGACATTCTGTCCTAGGAGTTAACGGAGAACAGTAATTACACGGAACGGCTCCAGATTCGGAACCTCTGTGTACTGATTCTCTTGAAAATCCTAGATGTCGGTCTTACATCTCGCGTCTTCTAATAATTAATAATTGATAATTAATAATTAATAATTAATAATTAGTTATTAATAATTAATAATTAATAATTAATAATTAATAATTAATAATAAATAATTAATAATTAATAATTAATAATTAATAATTAATAATTAATAATTACTAATTACTAATTACTAATTACTAATTACTAATTACTAATTACTAATTACTAATTACTAATTACTAATTACTAATTACTAATTACTAATTACTAAATACTAATTACTAATTACTAATTAATAATTAATAATTAATAATTAATAATTAATAATTAATAATTAATAATTAATAATTACACCCCGTGTGGTGGTCGGGTTAGAATAACACCACGGTATCCACAGTCTCTCGTATAAGGCGACTAAAGGTGCAGCTTTCCGCTGACCTACTACCTAGCTTCCCTTCCTTCTCCACAACCCGCACGGGTTTAAATTATTTCATCTGGGAAGTGACAACCCCACGGGTCCGAGTTACCTGGGTCACCAGGGTCAATTGGTGACACCACCCATGAAAATGGAGCTACGGAATAGATGCCTCGGAAAAGAGCCGCTGCCTGGGGATCGCCAGTACATGTCTGGAGCCGGCGCTGGACATGACAGCATGCGGGACGTCAGTGGCAGCTGCTGACGTCAGAAATCAAACATTATGTATTGTCAAATATTTTAATTTGCATCTCAGAATTGTGCCCCCTTTTTTATCCGTAGTTTCTTAACCATTGACAACGGGGTCTGATCTAGACCCCGAAACGTTTGGAATATACAGCAATTTTCTTTGAACTGTGGTGTTATTTCCCAAGAAGTACTTAGAAATTGAAAAATATGCCACAAGTATCATTCAGAAAACAACATGTAAATGACGTCAAGCAAGATTATGTCGACAGTGCAGCGTCGAACTACTGGTTGACCTCTGGTCATATGTTTCCTGAAACGGAAGGCTATATGCTGGCAATCCAAGATCAAGTAATTCTAACTAAGAACTAACTAAAGTACATCGTTAAAGACCCTTCTATTAAAAACGACAGATGCAAGTACGGTTGCCAAACATCTGAATCTATCCAGCATATCACAGGAGGTTGTCAAGCGTTCGCTGCAACTGAATACAAAGAACAACACGATGCTATGGCAAAAATACTTCACCAGGAATTAGCACTAAAACTTGAATTGTCACAGTCGGTAGGATTACCATACTATAAATACAAATCAGAATCTGTTTTAGAAAATAACAACTACAAGCTGTACTGGGACCGCATGATACTGACCCATCGGACTGTTGCTCACAATAGACCAGATAAAGTCTCTCGGAAAACAACTTTAATTGACATAGCAATTCCCAACAACATTAATATAAATATCAAGCAAGCTGAGAAAATAACCAAATATAGAGATTTGGAATTTCAAATAAAGGCTCAGTGGGACATGTACAATACACGAACTGTACCAATTGTTATGTCAACGACAGGACTAGTCCCAAAACATCTATTAAACAATTTAAAATACCTCGGTCTGGACGAACATCTTTACAAATAAATGCAAAATGCCGTCTTGTTAGGAACAGCCCGGAAGGTCAGGAAATTCATGGGAAACTGCCGCCACGACTCCAACCACGGGTCTGAAAACCTGGCAAGGGCTCCCACAAAGCTAAACCCTTTTGATATCTAGGATATCTGGGGTTTAGTGAATTTTCCCCTAAAGGCGTGCCCTAGAGGGAGTGTGATACCATACATTGTATGGTCAAGTCGGGATTTATAATTAATAATTTATAACTAATAATGAATAAATAATAATTAATAATCAACATTAATAATTATTACTTTTAATTGATAATTAGTAATTAGTTAATTTTTAATTACTACTTAATAGTTAGAAATTTGTAATTAATAGTTAATAAGGAAATGCAATATAGCAGGAAGGCTTACAATTAGTGATTTTATTTTATTGAAGAAAACTAATATTTTGTTAATCAGTATAAAAACGGACAGTGTGTACTTTTTTACATGTCATTAAGAATACAGAATTAAATTTGCTTAAGATATAAGTAACCTTATTTTATAGCTTTTTTCTTTACAACATTAAATTCTTCAACATCTTCGTCATCTGCCCCAATTTGTGAAATCTCTTTGAGACGTTTTTCTACCTCATCCATCTTTTTCTTTATTCTCTGTGTGGTACATTCCATGTCAGCAAAAAAGAAATCTACTTCTTTAGTATTTTGTTTCACATACGTTTTAATCGACTCTAAACAATTGCATTTGAAGGGATTAGAATCTATATGCGTCGATGTAGCTTTAAACAATTTGTTATAATCACCCCATAAACACTCGATATTATTATGATCAATTCTTAAATCGTCAATTTCGACGTTATTAAGTAAATTTTCACTAAAATTTGCTAACAAATTATGATCCAGCCAAAGATTTCGAATGCGTTCCAAACCTCTGAATGCATTTGGATTAATTTGTTTAATTTTGTTATAACTGAATACCAAGTTGACGGTCAAGTTGAGTTTACCAAACATTTTCACACCTTTAAGGTTTTCAAATGCCGCGCTCGGTAAAATTTCCAAAGAATTGTTTTGCATAGAAATTCTACTTAGAATGGGAGTATCTTTAAACCATTTTGGATTCCAATTTATAATATTGTTATCAGCTAAATTAATGTGTAAAAGTTCGGGCATGTGGTCGAAAGCTGCGGACTCTATAGTTGCTATTTTGTTATTACTTAGATCTATAACAGATAATTGTAGATTATTAAATACCCCTTCTTGGATTTCTTCCAGCTTGTTTCCTGTAACAAAAAAAAATATTTAAAACAATATTAGAAACCTTGAAATTATTATTAGTACACGGTAATCAATAACAAACTTGTCAAGCGGAGTAGTATACAATCGGCATATCTATATAGACCAATTTAATGTGATGTAATGAATTATAGCTATAGTGCAACAAGTTGGGTTTATAGTCACATAGTCCTGCGAATTTTCTTCTATATTTTTCATACAGGATTTCTTGTTCTAGTGCCCAACTTTCAGGAAAAACTAGCTCACTGGAACTCAAAGAAGTTGCAATTTATTTCTAGATAAAATTATAAATTAATTTTTACTACTACTAAATAGCACAGGGATAGTTCGGCCCTGTGTTAATAAGTTGACACGTTCTCACATCGTTCCATAAATTATATTAAATATCTTTTGTAAACTACCAAAGTAAAATATTTGTAACAGTTAGTGCTAAAGGTCCTAGTTTAACTAGTTATTGTGGCGTAGTCGATGCGCTGTTAGTAGCATCATGTCAGAGCAAGAGCTGCATACGTCTGTTGCGCAACGTGTTGTTATCAAATTTTTGGCACGGGAGGGCGTTAGACCGTCTGAAATTTTGCGTCGACTATCTGCACAGTTCGCCAATGAAACACTTTCAAGGACCCAAGTGTACGACTGGCACAAAAGTTTTCAGATTACCGAGAGACAGTGGAAAATGAGCCTCATGCACGCCGTCCCACGACAAGCATCAATGAGGCGAATATCTAGGCGTACTGCTGATCGATTTTCTGCACGAACGCCGTACAATTAATGCTGAGTATTACTGCGAACTACTCCAATAAGTGAAACTTGCCTATCGGCAAAAGAGGCGGGATATGTCGATCCGACATGTGATTCTGTTGTATGACAACGCTCGGCCACATACAGCTGCATTGACTGAAGGAAAATTGAACAAAATGCATTGGGAAACCCTTGTACACCCGCCTTACAGTCCTGATTTGTCGCCATGTGACTACCACATGTTTAGGCCACTTAAAGAAGAACTGGGAGGCCACCACTTTGAGGACAACGAAGGTGTAGAAACGTTTTTGCGCAATTGGTTATCGACACGACCAGTTTCATTCTTTGAGAAAGGTATTAAAAAACTTCCGATTCGGTGGGAAAAATTTATACATAAGAGAGGAGACTATGTAGAAAAATAATATGTATTAAAATTTGTATTGATCGTACCAATAAAATTTTTAAAACAAAAGTCCGGTTCATATTTGATTCACCCTCGTAGATGAAGAAGTAAGCGAAATCAGAGGACAACTTAAAGAGCTCGAAAATAATCAGTTTTCATCTGCCCAATTTACGGGTAGTATTGCAAACGAGGCTGTTGATCGTATTAACCGTGCTAAAAACGTCTTTGTTAGGGGTGTACCAGAAATTGTGGGAGATGTCCAATCTAAAAAGGAGCATGACTGCAAGGTACTGACGGAGATACTGCAAACGACTGAGTACAATTCAGTTCCGATAACTTTTTTTAGAGTTGGAAGAGACAATAACAAATTTCCTAGAATGATAAAAGTAATTATGAATAATGAAAAAGAAGCAAAAATAATACTGCGTAACAAAAAGAAACTACTGCAAAAGACAAATAATAAAAATATTACACTTATAGATGATAAGACTCCTGTACAAATTGAATGCCTGAAGGAACTAAGAGCGGAGCTGGAAACAAGAAAGGAAAAAGGCGAATCAAATTTAACCATAAAGTATACTCGTAGAGTACCAAAAATCGTCAATTTTTGTCATTAGCCCTAAAAATAAATTTAAAAATTGGATTTTCTTTTACACCAACCTGGCTACATTACACTCTAAATTTAATGAACTAATATGTAACATTCAAGAATTAAAACCTACAATAGTAATTATCGCTGAAACTTGGTT
This sequence comes from Octodonta nipae, assembly GCA_034190945.1. Classification (NCBI taxonomy): domain Eukaryota; kingdom Metazoa; phylum Arthropoda; class Insecta; order Coleoptera; family Chrysomelidae; genus Octodonta; species Octodonta nipae. The sequence continues at coordinate 134,403,279 of CM067218.1, forward strand.
AACAACGAAGGATTCTGACTTTACTTATAACATAGATGGTTATAACCTCTACAGATGCGATCGTCAGAATAGACTGGGACGAGGTGTATGCATATATTTATCAACAGGAATTACTCAACAATTTTCGGTTGTCCCGTTGGAGATCTCTGTTCCGAACATGGAGCTGCTATGTATGAAAATCTCCCACCGCTCTTTGGTTATTCATGTAGCAGTTTTATACCGTCATGGTGATTCCAGATTCGAAGATGATGTCATTTTGATTGAAAAATTGGTATAGCTCTCTAATTTAGAAAATCTTGTTTTAGTAGGAGACTTTAATTTCAGAGATATTTCGTGGTCTAAGGAATTAACTACAGGTAAAAATCTTTTTATGGACTTTGTTCAAAACTCTAATCTCAAACAATATATAACGGAACTAATAATTTGCCTTTAACACTAGATATGGTTTTCTCAAACCATGATAAGTTATTACAAGTCCCACAATAACTTCTCCAGTAGGCAATTCTGACCATGCTGTTATTACATTTCACCTACAGTTAACCACAGATGATCTAACTCATAACGAAAATAGAGGTGTATATGATATAATCGATTTTAACGAACTGAATCTTCAGTTAGGCGAAATAAATTGGACTGCAAAATTAAGAAATCTAGAAAACACTGAGAAGGTATGGGAAAACTTTGAAAGTATTATTGATCGTCTTAAACAAGAAAATACGACAACAAAAACATTTTACCGAGACAAACTGAAACCGTGAATTAATGGCGAGATAATTTCTCTTATTAAACACAAAAGAAATTTACGGCGTAAATACAAACGTACAAATAATCTGCAAGATTTACAAATTCATAAGGATTTTGCGAAGGAATTAAAAAGATCTATAAATGAGCGTCGGATTGGTTACAAAGAATCTATAGCAGGAGGGGATAATTCAAAGAGACTCCATAAATATATTCGTTCTTCACTATCGACTAAAGTATTAATTCCTTTATTAAAAAATACAAATGGGACACTATGTCAAAATAATTATGAAATCGCAGAATCTCTGGCCAATACTTTTGCTGACGTGTTCTCTGTTGAACCCGACGGAACCGAATTACCCAACATTCACCAGTCAAGAATTCTTTTCTCACTCAAAGATGTTTATTTTATAGCTGATAATGTCAAAGTATATCTCCGAAGACTTAAAAATAATTCCTCTCTAGGACTAGACCAGATATTCAGATCGTTATTCTTGAAAAAATGCTCAGATGTGTTAGCTTGCCACTTTCACTTATGATGTTATCTTCTTTTAAAGCACACTAGCTCCCGAAACGCTGGAAACAAGCCTCTGTAACACCAATATTCAAAAAAGGTGATAAACTAGTCCCTAACAACTACCGACCAGTTAGCCTAACGTCAGTAATTTGTAAAGTTATGGAATCTGTTATCACGGATTCCATATCCGAATTTCTTTTTAGTGAGCATATTATTCCAAGGCAACAGCACGGGTTCGCAAGGGGAAGATCAACCTTGAGTAATTTACTGTGCTATGTTAATGAGTGGTCAGCAACTCTAGATAGAAAGGAACCTATAGATATCATATACCTGGACTTCGCAAAGGCATTTGATCGCGTGCCAACAAAACGACTCTTACATAAACTAGAACATTTCGGTATCCGTGGCAACCTTCTTCGGTGGACAGTGACTTCCTCACCAACAGAAAATTCAGTGTTAGAGTTGGGATTTCCCATTCGTCAGAAAAGCTAGTGTTAAGTGGGGTGCCACAAGGTTCCGTTTTGGGTCCTTTACTTTTTGTGTTATATACGAGTGATTTACAGTATCATATTAATTGTAGCAACGCTTTTTATGCAGATGACTCGAAGATATTTTCAAACCCACTATTACATGCGCAAAACCTTCAGAATGACTTGAACAATATTTACAAGTGGTGTTGTGAATGGCTCTTACCTCTCAATAAAGATAAATGTGTTGTTATGCATATGGGTAAAAATAATCCGTGCTTGAACTATTTCATTGATGGACATGTATTAAACAAAGTAGAATCATATAATGATCTTGGCATAGTAATCACGAAGAATTTGAGTTGGTCGGAACATGTGTTAAGTGTTGCCAAACAATCAAACAGTAAACTCTAATTGCTTAAAAAGACATTTGGAAAAATGTCTATTCAAACTTCCACTAGTGTATATAAATCATACATTCGCCCTTTAATGGAGTACTGTGGACCCGTATGGTGTCCAGAATTAATACGTGATGTAAATCTTCTAGAAAATATACAACGTCAAGCTACCAGGCTATCGTTCGGACGAGTACGACCGGGTTACTCAATCAGACTGTCATCAGCTGGGTTGCCATCTTTCGACGCCCATCGACTATGTGGTGATTTGATTATGACTTTTCGAATATTACGGTACAACTTTGGAAATTTGAGGCATTTGTTTACCTTGGACAGCGATAGCCGACTGCGTGGCCACAATATTAAGTTGAAGAAAGAACCTTTCAGTACAAAATCGCGACAAAACTTTTTCTGCAATCGTGTTTTTACAACCTGGAATAGTTTACCAAGAGAAATCACTAACACTCAATCAGTTAACATTTTCAAAAATACATTAGACAATTTCATGTTTACTTAACTATGTTTTTCTAACGTGTTTGCTTTGTTGTGTTATATAATTTTCATATTGATATATTTTCTTAGTTATAATAGGCTTAATGGATCTTTAGTTCTCTGCCCGTATTTAGATTGTAATAATAATAATAAATACATCCCGTGTGGTGTCCGGGTTAGAATATCACCATGGTATCTACCGTCTGTCGTAAGAGGCGACTAAAGGGGCGGCGGTCCGCTGACCTACTACCTAGCCTTCCTCCGTTCCCCAAAACCCGCACGGGATGATCAGGTCAAATCATTTCATCTGGGACGTGACAACCCTACGGTTCCGAGTTACCCGGGTAACCAGTGCCAATTGGTGACACCACCCATGAACATGGAGCTACGAAGTAGATGCCTCGGAAAAGAGCCGCTGCCTGGGGATCGCAAGGGCATGTCTGGAGCCGGCGCTGGACATGACAGTATGCGGGACGTCGGTGGCAGGGTGTTGAGGAGGCGGGCCCCTGTCGTCCAAAGAGCTACAGCCCAAGAACCCCGAGAACAACAACAAGACTCACCAATACGGTCACAGAATCAACGTGACCATCACCAACGGAGTCAAACGAGAACGAAAACTCCAACCGCAGAAAGTGTTGCGCAGGATCAACAGCCAGCGCTCACTCAAGCGGGACTGAAAAGACAGCGCATGAAATGGACTAGCGCCATGAATGAATTTATAATGCGCACGTTCTACAGAATTACGAACCTTGGCCAGGATAAGACTGGATACCGCCAAATACTACATCAAGAATTCTGTCGTGAGTACCCAGAGCTTCAAGTTACCGAACAGAGAGTCGCAGATCAATATCGTATCATCTTGAGAAATGGCCTTATTTTGCCTGATCAACTGGATACAATAAAGAGCGAAGTTGAGCGCGAATTGTTTGGTCGAAATACAACAGATCCAGAGCCTGAAACACCTTTGGCGCAAAGAGCGGACGAGACTCAAGAACTTCATCAAGAACTGCCAGCCAACGATGACCTGCTTGAGAAAATCCAAGCAGAAATGGAAAGAGGTCTTATAAAGTACAGTGGAACAGATCCATTGTATAGACCAACTCTTCCCAAACTAAGATCTTTTAAGAAACTGGGTATCATCTTGCAGGCCATGAACAAATTTATCTTGCCAAACTATGTTTTAGGTGCTAATACGTTAGAGTCGCTACACACAATCATCTACTGTGCTGCAATCTCCATCTGCAGAACAATTGGGGTGGCAATAAGACCAAAGCAAGACCCTCCTCAATTTAGACAAACACCTCGAATACCACCTTGGCAAAGAAGGCTAGAAGGGAAAATTAATGCTCTTCGAAAAGACATAAGAAGACTGACCGAGTACCAACGAGGGGTCAGGAACGACAGAATAGAAAGACTTGTCAAGACTATCATGGACAATAACCGAATACACTCCCAGTGGGATGGAGAAAACATCACATCTCAGCAGTGTCTGGACAGTCTACGACAAAAACTTTCCGTCTACACAAGTCGATTGAGAAGGTACAAAACCAGTAACCAACGGAAACTCGACAACACACTGTTCCGAAAATCAGAAAAAGGGTTTTATAGAAAACTCAACAACATCAATAATAATGAAACTCCTAGTTATCCCAGTAAAACAGACATCGAGAAATTCTGGAAAACACAGCTTTCCACAACAATCTCCTATAACTCCAAAGCCAGCTGGATTAATGAGAAGGAGGCTGCATTTCAGAACTGTGATGGCATGCAACACCTACCATTTACAACGGAAGACTCAGCCAACATAATGAAGCACCTCCATAACCGGAAAGCACCAGGACCAGATGGTGTGCAAAATTACTGGATCAAGAAACTCTACGCAACCCGCGAATCACTAACAGCCCTTATAAATGACGTAATTCCCACGCCAAGCGACGGAATCTCTACATGGCATATGTGGACTACAAAAAGGCATTGATTCAGTTCCACATGATTGGCTCATTAAGGCACTGAAACTCTATAAAGTGAATAATTGTATTATTAACTTTTTAGAATATGCCATGTCCACCTGGCAAACCAAAATCTCACTGAATGAAGCCAACTGTTCGATACAAACTGACCCCATTCCAATCAGAAGGGGTATATTCCAGGGAGACTCTGTTAACCCGCTGTGGTTCTGCCTGGCTATGAAACCCCTCTCAAACAAACTGAACTCGACAAATTTTGTGTTCAGTCTCAAACACAGCGACGTACAAGCATTAAAGATAAATCATTTGTTATACATGGACGACTTAAAATTGATGGCAGCTACGAAACAACAGCCGCATGATATGCTTAAAATAGTAGAAGGGTTCTCTAGTGACATCCATATGAAATTTGGCCTAGACAAATGTCGAATTATTAAGCAAAATACAGCAGGGGCACTTCGAAATGGAAGATGGCCCCTCAATTGAATCTATGGGGGAAGGTCATACTTATAAATACCTTGGAATAAAGCAGGCTCACAACGTATTGATCACTTGACTACGAAAAAGGAGCTAACAGCAGAGTTTTATAGAAGGGTACGACGACTGTTGAAAACCAAACTAAACAGTAAAAATCTGTTTCAGGCTATTAATACCTATGCATATTCCGTGCTCAGTTACTCTTTCGGTATAATTAACTGGTGCAAGACTGACATTGAATAATTACAACGATAAGTTCGAGTTTTACTAACAAAAGCTCAAGATCACCATCCAAAGAGCTCTGTTAAACGTACAACTTTGCCACGGTATGAAGGAGGAAGAGGATTGGCAGATCTAAGCAAACTATTAGATCAACAAATTTCTATTTTGCGTAGTCATTTCCAGAAACTCGCAAAATTATCTGATCTACACAGAGTCATGTGCCAAGTTGATGACTCAACACCACTGCGACTGACACAATAACACGTCTAATTATTACCACCAGACCACTGATCAGAAACTGCTGAAATGGAAAGAGAAGCCCCTTCATGGAAGACATATAAATGACGTCAATCAAGATTATGTCGACAGTGCAGCGTCGAACTACTGGTTGATTTCTGGTCATATGTTTCCTGAAACGGAAGGCTTTATATTGGCAATCCAAGATCAAGTAATCCCAACTAAGACTATCTAAAGTACATCGTTAAAGACCCTTCTGTTAACAACGACAGATGCAGGTACGGTTGCCAAACATCGGAGTCTATCCAGCATATCACAGGAGGTTGTCAAGCGTTCGCTGCAATTGAATACAAAGAACGACACGATGTTGTGGCTAAAATACTGCACCAGGAACTAGCACTGAAACTTGAACTATCACAGTCGGTAAGAATACCATACTATAAATACAAACCAGAATCTGTTTTAGAAAATAACAACTACAAGCTATACTGGGACCGCACGATACTGACTGATAGAACTGTTGCTCACAATAGACCAGATATAGTTTGGGTAAATAAAGTCGCTCGGAAAACAACTTTAATTGACATAGCAATTCCTACCAACAATAATATAAATGTCAAGCAGACTGAGAAAATAACCAAATATAGAGATTTGGAATTTCAAATGAAGACTCAATGGAACATGAACAACACACGAACTGTACCAGTTGTTATGTCAACGACAGGAATAGTCCCAAAACATCTATTAAACAATTTAAAATACCTAGGTCTGGACGAACATCTTTACAAACAAATGCAAAAAATCGTCCTGTTAGGGATAGCCCGGACGGTCAGGAAATTCATGGAAAACTGCCGCCACGACTGCAACCACGGGCCTGAAAACCTGGCAAGGGCTTCCACAGACCTAAACCCTTTTGATATCTAGGCTATCTGAGGTTTAGTGAATTTTCCCCTAAAGGCACTTTTAACGTGCCTTAGAGGGAGTGTGATGCCACACATTGTATGGTCAAGTCAGGATAATAAATACATAAATTAATTATTCGAGATTTCAGTCAGTTGAGGGGGGCGCAACTGATGAAGGGTCTCGACTAGAAACAATATATTGTCTTGCGTATAATGGATTGAAATCGAAATGTTAGTATCATACTGCGAGATAAATTCAAAATTATACTATACAAAATGACATATAAAACATAAGTTTGGTGAAACAAGCCCCTATAAATGGGAGAAGCAAGATTTTGTATCCAAGGTGTTAGCATAAACAGGGCTTTGATTTCAAAACTAGCCACCCAAAATAAAATATAAAAACTCTTTAAAAGAAAAAGACAAAAAACACATTAATTTATATTAAGCGGGGGTGAATATCACTTCTACACGTTTAACTAAAAGCCTTTTTAAAGGTCTTTTTTGACAATCTTTTGACAAGTATTTTTTTAAATCAGATAACTTTTTTCATAGTAATGCCATTTTAAACCTTCAAATTACAATAATTATCAAATGCAATTATCAAATGCAAATGCATATGTCTCCTTAAGCCTATTTCATACCGGAAAGACACAATGTGGAGGTTCTCCGCCCTGTTTAAAAAATAGGTTTTCTTCGTCTAGCAACAAAGTTCCATCTTTATCTATTTGGTTTTCTAATGATTCAGTTATAAGAGATTTATCACATTTTCTAATAAGTCCAATTACAATTCCCAGTTAATAAAGGACCAATAATTTTATACCCTTACGTTTATTTTCTGAGAATATTAATTGTGCTCTTTCCGAAAAACTTGTGGATTGGTATTGTTCCAGTATCTAAAATAACATTTATTGACAATTCCATTTACAAAAATCCTGCTTCGTCAGAAAAACAAATATTTTTAATAAAATTAAGGTCTGCATTTGCCCTTTGAGTCGTTAATTCGTAGAATTCTAATCTTCTGTCATAATCATCTTAAGCAAGCTGTTGTAAAAGCTGTATTTTGAAGGGAAAGAATTTATTTAGGCGTAACGTTTTATGCCCACACCAGATGGAAATATTTGTTAACCTGGAGACTTTTGGTATTGATGTTTGAGGATCCATGGCAAAATGACGTAATATTTCAACCTGTGCAGCTTCAGTTGAAACTCTACAATTCTCGACAATTTGATTGCACACACTTCCAGCTTCTTGAAATTTATAAACTAAATCCAACACACACTCATGCATAATATTTTTGTCGGGATGTCTCTGATGAAAAACAAGAGCAGTTCTGCATGCACAGCGTTATTTTCCATAAATAAATATTATTTCAAATTCTTTCCTGTAAAGAATAAACCATTGTCGAAATTTGATGGTCAGTATTCAACGAACTAATTACTAATAATAAATTGTTTTCATTTACAGTAGCAAATATCTTTCGCAAAATATAATGTAATTTTAAAAAATGATGTATCAAAAGATTGGCAAAAAGGGACCTTTAAAAAGAGGTATCACATGATACCCCTTTGTATTTAAACTTGTAAAAGTGATATTCACCCCTGCTTAGGAGTTGAAACTGCAGGGTTACCGATACGTGTAAAATTTGCCCCCCGTAAATATAAATTAACGGGTGTTTTGGTCTTTTTCTTTTAACCATATTTTAAAAATAATTTTGGGTGGCTAGTTTTGAAATGAAAGCCCTGTATATATCTATTATTTATTCATAAAAAATATTGTTGAACCCATGCTTAACGAATCCAAATCTGAGTGGTACAGTGTATTCACAAACGAAGTCTAGGACTGAAAAGACATTCTTTTTTTAAATCAATATCTGTTAACTGAATTTTTCTCACTAATAAATATGAATTTTATATCCTTCAATTAGGTATGTTGTTCATATATAAAACATAAGTAAGTATTTATTTTTAATGATCAATACCAAGACTAAGACTAAGTATGCAAGACCATGACCAAATCCCGAAGAATTTCGCACTACCAATACCAAGACTGGATAACCAAGACCAAGACAAGTATCAATCTGTTGGTCTGGTTTTGGTCATCACTAGGGACTGCCGCCCACCAGATAAAGTGTGAGAAGCTTTTGGCCTGCAATTGACTAGCTCACTTAAGAATTGGTGATGATGAAGATGACAAATTATGTTTTACCAAAATATGAACGTCCACAACAAAGAATATCATACAAAAATATTCCCTACCTTTTAGAGACAATCTTCGCAGCAATGGAACATTTTTGAAAGCCCCAGGTTTGATCTCATAGACACCTGAATTCTCTATTACTAACTCGTCTAGATCCTTCAAGTCTGCAAGAGCGTCTTCATAAATAACTGGGATGTCTTGATCTTGAAATTGAATTTTATCGAAGAGAGTTTTCGGTAGAAATTCCTTCAAACTATTTGATGACGCTATCTTCTTTGTGAATTTTTCCGTATACATGTTAAACCCTTTGAATGTGACATTTTTAAAAGTAATGTCGGTTGCAGTAGAATATGTCACTGCTAAACACAACAAACAAACTGTCATAACCGGTACCATCTTATGTATTTATTAACTAAGAACATATTTCTTGAGGTCAGGGTTTTATATTAGTTTACACACGATTAATTCTTTGGAAATGTTTTTTCGGTATGGTTGTAAGAATTTTGCTGTGTTATCAAGTGATAACCTTTTTAAAAGAAACAAACATTTACAGTTTATTTTATAAACTAGAATTTATATGGAATTTATGCTGATTGTTTTCTTTAAATAGAACAATCATGAGTAACACTAAATGAGATAAGGCTTTAAAGACCAAAGGAAAACTCCTGAAAAATCTCTTTCAAACTTGTTTCCGTTTTTATATTTCATGAGAAGACTAATTCTTAAGCCGTGTCAAGTTGTAATTTACAAAATTAAGAACAAATACTGTGACAGCTCGATTGTTACATTAATCCTATAACGGTACGGTTACATTCTTCTGCAATCCTCTAGGTTAAGTCACTAATATAGATCAATAGTTTGTAGTAGCCTATGATACACCTTCCATTTAAGGTAATCATATAGGAAAAAATGTAATGGGATCCATCGTCCATGAATTACGTACCCTGGCAACATCTCTTAACTTTTCTACTTTTTAAAATAAATAAGTTAATTAAGAATTAATCCTGTTACGGTATATTCATATATTTGCCGAACAAATCTGTGTGTTTAGTTCTCAAACTCAGTGAATAAAAGAAATGCCGATTTATTAAAACACGAAGAAAACAGTTCTCTAAATTCTCAAATCGAATATTGGCTGACTAGCAGATTTTCAATCTGCGGACAGATATTACTTCCTCACAAACATCTACAACGTGTATGACAAAATTTCGAATTTTGGAAAACTATATATTGCAGTATAGTCCGTGGGTTCAATTTTAAAATTATAAAACTCATATTCACTTTCACCTTTCTAGAACTTTTATTTACATCGAATATATCACAGCTGATTCAAATATTACAACAATTTTTCATATAAGCTCTTCGCTCCACCAACTAACTGCTGCCAGAATGGGTCCTCCTTTTAAAATCAGCGTCGAATTCTCTAGTATAATCCAGTGTCAATGTTACAGTTGTCGAGTTATGATCGAGATAAGTTTTTCTCGCGTCCGAACATTCTAGCTTTTTTTTATATCCCAGCGGTCGTTGTCGTATTGACAAGAAACACGGTCGGCTTTGGTAAAAATTTCGTAACAATATTGTGGTTTTTATGATTTAAGCTCTTAATATTGGATAATAAACATAAATCAAAAATGGAGTGTTGGTACGATGCTGTAGGTATCTCAGATCCTCTGAAATCTACATTATTCACCTAACAGATCTAAAGCTATCGAAACGTTGTGAAATCAATGAGATTCAAAACATTGGAAATCTAAGGAAACTCCCAGTAGCAGATAACACCATCCATTATCTTCAGGAGACAATAAAAACAGATTTGTGTACATGTAGTGATAGTTGGTTAAGTGCAAACTACCTTATCAAAATACTTCTTCATTTTCATTTCGACCATTTCAGCTTTTATCTGTGGATATTGTAGCTGCGGCAACAGGATAAGGCACTATTCTTAATAAATTATGAACATAGAGAATAAGTAAGGGCACGCATTTTTGAAAATTATTTACAATTCCTGTTTTTGATTACTTTATTGAAGACAAAATAATCAAAATCCTCAACAATCCTAAACAATTTTTCCGTAATTACATCCCAATTTTTTATTTAATTTATCTATTTTTTTAATTTAAGATATTTAAGATACCAATGTGACTTGCACGATTGAGGGTAGGGTCATGACCCCTATCACCCCCCCCCTCTTGGACTGGCACTAAATAGTAGTACTGATCTTTGCAGAACACCGCTATTAATTTCATAAGTAACCCCAGGAAGTTATTTTAACACATTGCTAACTATTCTGGAAATATTTTGAAATTAAGTATATTGTTAATTGCAATTAAGAGTCGTGTTATCTTGTTTTTTTTTGTATATTGCCTAGTCTAAAATTAAATATATTGATCTAGGGTAGGTATAAATAAAAATAGTGTATTTATCATTACTTTTGTGGCTCTTGATAAACAATCACCCCCACTTGATTGTTCAATACTTAGATTGATTATTAAAACTAGTGTATATGCCCCATGCTTTTTAAATTTGACCCCTTCCAGATTATGCGCTTTTCGACATCATTGATGAGACAAATGTTTTTTCCTTCTATTAAGAAACATTTATTAGTTATCAATAAATCTATAGCTATACTTTGCATTGCAATGTTGATCTTCAGTTTTAATCATCAGATTCAGCTTCAAACATACAATAATTAATTTGTTTAAAAGGTATGTACCTATATGTAAAATTTAAACATTGTAGGTCATGATTATTAATAAAAATTTCCAGTTCCCTATAGTATAGATGTATTCAGTCAAGTGTTCTCCAAACAATAAAATAAACATAAGCTACTTAACGTTCCAAAAAATATAGTAGAACGTTCTTTAATATTATATGTATTAAAGTTATATTGAAATCCTTTACCATAGACAACACCCAATACACAAACCAGAATCAGTAGAGCGCAGTTGCTTTTGCTTACCTTCTCGGATTTCTGCTGCTCTAATGAAAATCAAGAAGAAGATGGTTCTCGAGACCGCGCAAAAGGCGTAGCGCACGATTGGTACACAGCATCCTGAATTCAAATGTCGGCTGGACCATAGCAGTGGCGTCGTTTGATAACTTAAATACAAACAAAATAAAATAATACATTGAATAAATAACATTCAGAAGTATGAGCTGACTATATTTAGACGTAAAAGCGCATTCACAAAAGCATCGCCCCTTTTTGGTTATTTAATAATTAATCTACTAAAAAAATATCTCAGTAATTGATTAATTTAGTGAAGCAATATCAAAAATCTCTCAATCACTCTACACAAGTAGAGGCAAAACTAGTTCTTCTAACCAAGCATCTGTATCAATATCTGAATAAAATTAAAGTAGTTTCTTACAAATGAGAAACCATCGAATAATTTTTTTTCTCTCAAAACATGTTGTCTAAAGACTGCTATTAATACCAAATATGCTTGGCATAATTTTTATATATTATAGCAAGGGTTACGATAGGCTAGCAGTAGTAAAAAGTCCAGGAAACCTTGTAAATAACCAGGTAAAATAATTAAAAATAATTATGTCACTTACATATATACAATCTTTTTCCAATTCAAATACAAAGTAGATTGTAATACATTTCGAAGAGAGAGAGATATTCATCCGGTCAAAATTGGAACATAAGTGTTATCCGCTGTCAAATACCCAATTAATTTTAATTTTGTGTAATTTCATTTTTCCGATAAGTATTAACAAAATAAAGCATTGAGCAAACTTTTTAATATTACAGAAAGTAGCTCCATCTACATTCAGCCGAAGTGACCATAGAAGTGCACAATAGTGTTGAGTAGGACACGACTTGAAAAAGAGTTTGTAAGAGTAGCCTCTTTTTTGTCCTGAGCCAGTACAATGTCCCACTTCAAATGAGGCGAGGCGTACTGAACCATTTGAATTATTATAGTACGAAATATGCGCGCCTCCTTGCGCCTCCTCGCCTCGCATGAAAGACAATACACTCTCGCTCAAAATATCAGACGCGACGACAGTGACGTGATCACGTGACGTGCTTGTCGTTTGTCTGCCTCGCTCGACCGCGACAAAAAAATTGAAGTAGTACAATTTTAAATTTCGAGGCACTCTTACATTTTGACGTCATGTCCGGGACAAATGAAGCGCCTCATGTATGTCCTACTCAACACTAGTGCACAACGTGAGTTTGTAGAGACAAATATTCCGTCATTTCTAATAGCTGATAATAGGTTAATGTTATATTTTTGGTACGAAATCCAGTTCGTGAATTTTTGGGTAAGTAGGAGGTCAAGTTTTTACTAAATAATTTTAAATCATTCTAATTATTTTACTTAATCAAAAGTTTTATGCTTCCCTAATATCGTTTATTGTAGTTTTTCATCAGTCACTAACAAAAACCAGAACTTTGGAAAAAACGTTTTCAATATAGTTTCACTTTTTGGTTATTAGGAAAGCATCCTCCAAATGTCATTGAAGAATTTATTTATTGTTATTTGGGCAGAAAGTTTTCATTGACACGCTATGAATGATAGAAGACAACAAGCCAAACGAAAATAACCAATAATCAAATCAACGAATATCAGACAACAAAGATAACTCAAATTTTAAAATTTCTAAACTATTGAACGACAAACCTTTATTTGATTTCAAACATCATTTAAGAAGTTGATGACCATTGTCGAATGGAACAAAAGACTTACATTCCACTTTGCCCTTTGGGCTGTTTTTCATTCCGTTATATAGAATAAACATGTGGCTGATATCAATGTCATATCATACTATCCTAAACCATATTTTGATAACCATTCTTTGGACGTAACTGTTGAAAATAGACCAATCTTTACATCTTTAAATTCATCCAACAGGTACAATCTGAAAAGAGCATATCACATGTCAGCTATGTCAGCACAAACTTGTATAGACTATCAGCATGAACACGAATTCTATAACTACCATTGACCATTGCTTTTTTGGTAATATAAAAGTCAAGCGAATATAGTGCAAAACATTCAACCAAACATTGTTGGACAACGATTCCTGATAAGGAATCGAAACGTCACAAAAAACAGATAAGTACAACACAAAATACACAACATATTATACTGGAAAACTAGTTGACAAATCTGGAGACCTACTTTCTCATAGTTAATCCTGCAGGAGAGTTTTTTCTATAAGAGGGCAACTAGTGTTCCGGGCAGTTTCCACAAACTGCCCTTAGATACTACACCTTGATATTCAAGTACTTAACTTAAATGTATTTTTCAGAAACCATTGCGAGGAGAGAAAATCCCAGATGAACATTCAAAATAATTATGTACAAATACCTCTATTTTTAGTATTAAATATTATTTTTTTAAATATTTATGTCGCCTTTTTAATTTTTGTTTGTTGAAATTTTATTTTCTGGTTTTCGTATTTAAATTTAAAAGGTTGCAAAGTTTGAAATATACTAAGAAAAAGAAACTAAAGAATTATTTCTCAGTTTTACTAAACAATAAAATATAGGAAAGAAATGGGAACTAAAAACCACTCCATGTTTAAAAACAGAAAATAAATACATTTTCAGATTTAGATTTTAAATTTTTCTTACACCTGTTTCTCATAGTGCCGCCACTGACTCTACCTAGTCAGGAAACCAACTTGCATGAAGACAGAAAATCGATACCCAGCTAACAATTTATGACAATGACGGGTGGATACAATTGTAAATGTAGCCAAAAATAAATGACCGCTGCAGGTGGCTGTTGTTGATGACAGCTGTCAGCCGTCTATCATTTCTGGCAGCGTTACGTCACAAACCCGCTTTTTGGATGGGGAGAACAGAATTGGTGGGAGATTGCTTGCCCTATATAGGGCACTCGGAAGGGTAGAAAATTTCTTGACAGGCGGTCCTTATTCTTCAACGAGTGAACGAACTGTTTTGTGTAGACAAGAGGTCTTGGCGCCATAGCGAATCAGGAGATCAGGAATGCGTGTAATGCGTTAGCGCCACCGGGACCGGGCCACTGAAATTCCGTTTTGTCCTCTGAAAATATCTTTCTGGAATGCAATTAATTATGCAAAATGGATTTCACAATTGAATACAGCTTTTGCAAAATGAAATAGTGAAATGGTCTTAAGTCAAAATATTGACAAGACAATGTTGGTAAATTCTTGTTAGAACATTTATTTATTTTTTCTCACAGCAAGTAAATTAGTAATTACACTAATTGAGGTAATGTACAGGGAGGTTCAAAAGTGTGTTAAAGTCGGTATGTACTTTTTGGAGGAACATGGGTTACAAGTGATCTAGGTATTATTTTTTTCCGAATACTTTTGAGATCGGGTAATATGATAAAATCTTATCACAAAACTGTATAAGACTACTGAATAATTCCCATTCTATTAGTAGGGGAGCCCGGGATGCTAAACTTTCTGTTCCTAAAGCGTCATGAGAACCTATACGCTAGTATCTTTGACAATAGGCATTTACGCCATCTCGTGTTTTATTTGTGGTACGCTGGTTCTGTCAAGGCCTTAATTTATGTTTGCTGTGTTATAGATTAAAATTTAGTTATCCCATAATTACAATTATACCACTTTCATGGATTTCCATATCAATTAGAGACGAAGAAAAAATGAATTGCAGAGGTTCGACATCATGGGTAAATAAATTTGATTTCCACGTTGTTAGTCTTTATTATATGTATAAAATTAATCATAATTGTTGTTCTATTAACAAAACTGAGATTTTTTAATTACAGCAGTGGGGTAATCCATCTCAACAAGAAACAAATTCAATGATTTGCAGTGGTCAAGTTGTTTGGGAAAAAAGTAAACAATGCACATAACAAAAGTTACAATCCAACTATATTTCCTATAATATGTATATAAAAAAGCAAAATCTTCATGCTGGTTTGTGGGCTGAAAGATTACAGTACCTACGACAAGAAAAAATTGCATCTTCAGGAGTCGATGAAGCTCCAATTGAGATTACATATAAAAAGCAAATTAACTTTATTCATTAGATATAATTTATTGGTAGATTTCACTGACGATGTACTTTTAATGGATCAAGATAAAAATTTTGAAGTTGGAACAAGGATAATAAAGGAACAACGGATGCAAATATACATGTTAATTCACAAAGAAATGAATATTGAATATATATTATGTATAGCTTTTGTAATAACTAATAAAGAAGTGCTCATAAAAAATAAAAATAATGAGAATGAAAAGTGTTATTTATTTAAAAGTGTATAAATATTAATATATTACAGGAAAGATTGAAAGGAAAGTTGAATTGTAAACTTTGTTATGTATCTACATTGCTTGATTTTTATGCTTCATCGAAATGAGCACATTAGATCGTTGAATATGTTCCAGGTGGTCATGGCTTTTCATCCCTCTTGTAACTAAAAAGTTACTTTTTTTCTTTATTCCTAAAAGAAAATATTAATTAAAAAATTAAAAATTATGTTAACCTTAAATTTCAATTTATTTTGGAAAGAAAAGTATTTACATGATTAACTTTTCTGATTACAAGAGTTATTGAATCTTATTTTTGTTAAAAGAACAACAATTGTGATTAATTTTATGTATTTAGTAATGACTAAAAACGTGGAAATTTAATTTAATTGCCCTTGACGACGAACTGCTGTAATCCATTTTTTCCTTCCTCTCCGATTGCTATAGAAATCCAGGAAAACGGTAGAATTGAAATTTTTGATTTTCCCTTTATGTATTTTTGTATCTATAACACAGCAAACATAAATTACGACCTTGACAGAACCAGCGTTCCACAAATAAAACACTAGATGGCGCTAATGCCTATTGTGAAAGATACTTTACTAGCGTATTGTATCGTGAAGATTAGATCCTAAAACGAACGAAAGTTTATGTAAAGTTTGTCATTTTAGTGGGGAGGGGGGCGAGCGAGTTCAAATAAGTAATTTCGTAATTCTTAATTTAATATGACAACAATTCAACCCGCTAATGGGCTACCCTACATATTTATTTTTTCTAACCTCCCTGTATAATTATAATTGCAGTCAATTCTCTAACATTTATTAAAATCCTCATTATAATAATTCCGTCTCATTATATATTTCCACCACCCTGTATATGCAACTGCTCATGGACCACGCATAATATTTTTTAACATTTTTGAACCACCCGGTAAACCATTCTGTATATGCCACTGCCTATGAGCCACCGTATTTACTCTTTTTGTTTATGAAATTTTTAACTATCTTCTGTAACTATAATTCTACTCCAACCTATATTTCAATCATCATATAAATGGCACTGTTCGTGGGCTACTCTATAAATCATTTCCTTTTCTAACATTTTTTATCATCATCCTGTATATCTATAATTCCTCGCACCCTATATTTTATCTTCACTACATATGCGTCTCTGTATAATATATTTTGCACCACCCTGTATAACTGTAATTCTACTGCACCTTCTATTCCAAGAATCCTGTAAACCGCTAATGGTCTTTCCTATAAAATTACTACTACTCTATATTTTTCACAGCCTATATATACAACTGCTTATGTGCCACCCACGAAAAAATGATTTCTAGCATATCTGAAATCGCCCTGTATGATTATAATATACAACGTTTACTTTACCACTAAACAATAACAACGCTTGCATGCCACTTCCAGAAGTACATACTCTAAGTAAATAACAGCATTGGTCCTTCTATATATAATTATTCGATGTTTTGAGTCTGGCGGCAGCGGCACATTCAGTTGTTTGGCGTTGACATTATGGACGTAAATAATGAATTTTTATTATATTTTATTTAATGAATGAACCAATATTATAAATTAATATTAGCATTCTGCACTGAAGGTCGTCAGTACCTACTAAACTAAAAAAAAATGAAGAAAATCGATTGAGAGACAGAGGAGAAAATGGTACCTAATCGTTTTGTCTTTGCCTATTTATATATAGATAACCCAGAGATATTAATCTGACGATTATTTAGTGGGGGTGGTTCTAAAAGGGGTAGAAAAAAAAGTTATTGGTGTGTCAGATTTTTAAATGAAATGTTAAGTGAACTAAAAAAGTGTCGTATTCAAATGACTGATGATTTGGACGCAATTAAAAGCATTGACCGATTTTTGAAAATATAAAAAAATATATGACCTTGAAATACTGGAGGGCGTCAGATTTTTATACAGCTGGTTCAACTTGATGTTCTCAATGATAATCTGACCATTATATGAAGGAATATTGTTAATCTGACAATTTGTTTTTTTTTAATTATTGGATGTAATAAACACAATATAAATATATTCGTAATTCTATCATGTAATGATATGAGAGAACATAAAAATAAAATTAAAAATAAGCCTCTTAATCTCCAAAATAGTCATACATTTTTTAAATATTTTGGCTGTAATTTTTTTAATTTCTTCTCTACAAAAGACACATTTCACATTTGCTTCACTCGTTATTGTAGTATATATGAAACTGAATTCACTAAATTGTTTTAAAACACAACAAACAAACCAAAGCATCGTACTTCTACTAACACGAACATGTCTTTGTGATCAGCTGGGTTAGCATCATGGCGACAGAGGGTGCGAGAGAGTGAGAAGGAAAGAGAGGCGCGGCGTGGGAAATACGCAACAGCCAGCTGTACTCTTCACACTTTGTTGTTGAGTTTAGCTAGATTGTCCCATTAAAAACGTCAAATTATATTTTTTCCATAATTCTTAAAGGATTTTCTTCAAAATAAAAAAAAATTAATTACGCTCGAGTATTTCAAGGTGACGTTTTTTACAACTTGTGTGATTCGAAAATTTCCTTATGCCACGCTCAAATCATCACATTACATTCTCCATGTACTTAACTTTGTCTTAATCTGACGCGCTCGAGTTATTCTGAGGATCTTTTTTTACTAATTAACGTACCCCTTACAAGGAGTAAGGTATCACCCAAAATCCTCGCTTGGGCTATAAGTGACTATAAGTGATATAATCCGATTTTGGCGATTTCATAATTACGACTTCCCTATATGAAATTTGTACAACTATTTCCTAAAATCTAGATATCTAGATATCTTATTAAAATCTATTAGATACGACTTTTCAACATATTGTGGTTATATTAAAAATACGAGTTGTAAATTAAATAGCCAATAAAAAGTGGTTACATTTTAATTGAATTATTCAAAAAATATGTTCGAATTCCTAACAGTGCTAGTATATATATTTTTATATTTTTTCTGAATGATATTTGTGACACATTTTTCAATGTTTCAGTTACGAAAATTGCTGTATATTCCAAACGTTTCATGGTCTAGGTCAGACCCCGTTGTCAATGGTTAAGAAACTATGAATAAAAAAGGCACATTTCTAGGATGTAAAATTAAAATATTTGACAATATGTATTATTTGATTTCTGACCCAACTAAGAGAATTTTATTTGTAATTTACAGGGTAGCACAGAAACTTCTAAAGATCATATAATCATAAAGTTCCTTTAAAATTGGAAGAATTTGAAAGGGAGATGTTCAGAATTTTATGTGGCGCTCCTAGGTGCGACTTTGTTGTAAGATAGTTCATTCACCAAACATGATTTTATTGGGATCACTGAATAACAAAATTCTTTGGTCGCATTTTTTTACAAATTATTTTTCTTATAGCGACTATCGAAAAGTGTTTAATTATCTTGAGTTAGTGAACTTTCTATCGCAGTTGAACAAAATCTTACTAGTTAAAGTATATTTAGGAGTCCGTACGTCCAATATACGTCAAGCCTTGTAAACTCACTCCTGACTTCTCCGTCTTGCATATCGCAGCAATTTTCTCCGAAACTGCTGTACGTAATGGTTTAAAATTTGGTATCAGTGTATAGTTGGGTGACTCGATCCGGAATACGTATAGTAAATGACAAGATTTTGATTTTAGGGATACTTGATTTTTATATAAACATACCAAAAAAGATATTAAACAATATTACTCCTTGTATAAAGGACTATCATCTATTTATAAGTAATATTTCACCACCAACTGAATCCTTTTTTCTTAAGCCATATCATGATCATGAAATGTTTTATTTACTTAAAGAAAAACTTAAAAACAAATTTTCGTCCGGATCGTGGATACAATCTTTTTTGTTTAAGAGAACACAATTTGTTGACATTAATAATCATTACTCCCATACAGCTGAAATAGATATAGGAGTTCCTCAAGGGTCAATATTAGGACCAATTTTTTTTTTAATCTATATCAACGACCTAGATCTACTTCCGATATCGGCAAGCTTCACGATGTATGCTGATAATACCTCATTAGTCGTATCTGATACATCAGACACGTTATTACAAGATAAATGTAATGAATGGTTATTTTCTTTAAATGAATGGTTTTCAGCTAATCATTTATATCTTAACCCTTCAAAAACACAAGCTTTGAGATTTCATCATAATCAACGAGAATGTAATGTGTTGTCATTTCAAGTTAATAATCTATCTCCTATAATTTCAACTAATTTAGATGAAACTATCTTTCTTGGATGGCATATAGATCAGAATCTAAATTGTAAATCACACTGTAAATATTTGATTTCAAAGTTAAATTCGATTTCCTATCAGCTAAGAAATCTAAGATATGTACTAGAGACTGATCAATTGCTGAAGCTCTATTATGCACAGGTTGAAAGCAGACTCCGATACGGTGTTATTTTCTGAGGATTATGATCGTCGGCTAATGATGTTTTTATAGCCCAAAAACGAGTTTTAAGATCAATGAAAGGTCTTTCAAAATTTGATTCTTGTAGAGACGTTTTCAAGAAACTAAAAGTATTAACATTTCCGTCATTACTCGATTGCGTGTATGTAAAAAACAAACAGCAATATAGTTTTAATACAAGACGACAAAATGATTTTTTTATTCCATTTGGAAAACTTCAAATTACAAAGCGTTTTCCCAGTGACATGGCCCCTAGAATGTATAATGCTCTTCCCGTGGAACTAAAAATGATTCCTACTAGACATTTATTTAAACGCAAGTTGAAATTATTTTTAACTGAAAAGTGCTTTTATAAAATAAGTGACTTTATTAACATATGAGTCTGCATTAAAATCACTGTTTTCTGTTTTATATCTTTATTTTATTTATATATTTAGAATTTTACACAAATGTATGTACTTTTATTTTCATGTATCCATGTAAAAAACTGACTTTTTCCATATGGTTTATAACTGTCAAAAGATAATAAATATATTATTATATTATTATTATTATTGTGGGTGGAAAAATTAGGAAAAACTCCTAATATTAATTAATTTTTGGGGGGAAATTATGGAATTAAATAAAATATCGAAATTTAAAAAATCTAACGCATCCCGTAATACACCAAATGATAGGGCTCATTCTGAGGAACACAAATATATTTTTTCATATTTTAAAAATATTTACTTTAGAAAATATTAACAAAAATATACAAAAATTTACCCATTACCCACCTTTATCTCCAAAACTACAAATCTAAAATTTTGAAAAAATTCGAGATATAGTGCTTTAGAGGAACAATAGGGACAAATCCGTAATATTAATTTTGGAAGGCTAATTACAGAATTTAATAAAAAAAAATAAAATTAAAATTGTTTCAAAAACGTAGGTATCACTTACCTAAAATTAGTGGGTTAGGCCTTACTTGAACTTTAGAGAAGAAATGAGGAGAAAACCCTAATATTAATTAAACTTTTTTCAAACGCATGTAATGTATGAAATGAAAGGGCTGATTATGAGGAATATATATATATATATATATATATATATATATATATATATATATATATATATATATATATAGTTGATATCTTCAAACTAAAATATTGAAAAGATCTTAATAGAATTTAAAAAATACCCATTCCCCCTTATTTTCGAAGCTATAACAGCAAGAATTATGAACTTTACAGGAAAAATCAGAAGAAAACCCTAATATAAATTTTGGGGACAAATTATAGAATTAAATGGAAAAAAAACTTATTTCAAACGCATCATGTAATATATCAAATGAAAGAACTCATTATGAAGAATACAAATATGTTTTGTTTTTCTTATTTTTAAAATAGTTTGTTAAAATGTTAATAAAAAATATACAAAATTATATCCATTATATATTTGCGAACTACTGAGCCTAAACGTTGGAAAAATTGGGAATATAAGGCCCCGCTCAAAATTTGCTAGTAGAACACAAATTCTAACATTAATTTATAAATTTAAATGGAAAATATAAATTTGTTTGTATTAAGTGTACCCGTAATGTAATGTATCAAATGAAAGGAATCTTTATATAAAAAACAAATATATTTTATTTATATTTTCAAGATAATTTGTTTAGAAGGTTTAATAATTTATGATTTAAAATTTAATCCATTTTCCTCTTTAAACCTCTCAGCAATTCAGACAAAAGGCTTCAGTGAAATTATATTGGTAAAATAAACGAAAATCCTAATCTTAATTTTGAGGGCTAAATTTGAAAATTAAATTAATATTTTTATAAAAATGAAGCGAATCGTGAATTTAATAAAAGGCTTGTGAGAAATAAAAGTGTATATTTTTTGTAAGAAAAATATAAGAAAATCTAGTCGTTCCCTGTCTGCAACTGGAATATTTGAAAAATATATACTTTGATCTACCTATATTTTATCATATCTCAGAGGAGGTATGGAACCTTTAATATTTTGGGAGAAAATTCCACTAAAACCCATCTTATTTTCGACAGTATTGAGCAAAAAATTTTGAAAAACTTAGAGAATATAGGGGGGCCTAAGCCAAAGTTTACAGGAAAATAAGGCTCGTTGTGCGATATTAATGGAAATATAAGAATCAACTTATTCCCTGCCTATATTTGAAAGTATGTAGCCAACAGTTTTAAAAATGAATGCGAGAAAAGTTAAGCACAATTTGAGAGCAAATTAAAAAATTAATTACAACAAACCTCTATAACAAAACGAATAATTACAAAAAAATAAAAAATTTAAGAAAAATCAAACATTTTAAAGTCAAATTGTGTATTGTATAATTGTCACATTTTATTTTTTAATTGTTTTAAATCAATTGTCTTAGCTTTTATTACCATTGAAATTGGAGTTGATTTAGACCCTGAAACGTTTGGAATACCCCGTATTGCAAATATACAGCCTTTTCCGTAACTGTAGTGTATTTCCCAAGAAATTCTAAAAATACAAATTCAAGAAAGGAGCTAATAAAGAATTATTTTCCCACACAAGGTGACGCCACTGAACATGTCTTGAATTCGTGCTCGCTCTACCAGGCAGACCACCTTAGCTGGAATGTCTCCTCAAATATGAACAATCTCCTCACACTTCTAGTTGCTTAATCGAGAGATACGTAATAATTCCAAAGATTTAGTTGTCATTTTTCTTGATTAATTCAAAACCGCCCACTCCTTCATAAAAGAAAACAACTAAAGAGATGATAGATAACTAAAATGTTTTTTAATTTAACTGATCAATCTAACTAAATTTTCATACTCAATAAATAAATATAGGTTATTTTCAAAAGTTTAAAAACAGTGTTCCTTACAAAACTGCAAAGGAATTATCATGTTCTCTAATTCATAAAAATAACATAAACACAAAAATAACGAATCAATAAATTAAACAAATAAAAAAAATGTTTTGATATTTGTGATGTTCAAAATATGCAAATCATCAGTAGTTTTGACCAGGAGAGCATAATACCTGAGGAACCCTGAAATGATTTTTTGTTTCTTTTATATATAGGAATACAATTTCTAAATGTGTATTGTTCGTTGTTTTACATTTAAAAGTACACTCCAAGATTATAAAAGTAGTATACAGAAGTACGATTATATTACGCAAGTAATGACTAGATCCGTGTGTTCGAGGCAATCGCGATTAGTATTTCTATTAATATTATTTAAAAAGTGTGTTTGGAATTAAAAAAATATTGTGTAGACACAGGATTATTAATTTTTAACTACCAATTACATTTTTAAGACGGTTAACAGTGATTTCGATTTTCTTCCTTTGGTAATATATATAAATGTAGATTTTTTTTCAAATTTCGAGTCATGGAGGCTCTTCTAACGACAAATTTTAGTGGATTCGAATAAAATAAAGTCTCTATATTCAACACTGTGTCTAGTTTCTGCTATCCTGCTCCGTTATATAAAAATTTTCTGGAAAAAGCTCGAAAACTGAAATCCCGCATTTGTGGAAACGGCCGGTATATTAATAAAATAACTAATGATTTCTTTTTACGTCGCATTTGCGGTTCAATAAAAATATGTAAATGATCATTGTATGTATATGAGATTGCTCGAAACTCATTTCGTTGAATGAAGAGAGACAGAACGAGCCGTTTTGCATGGAAAGGAAAAAGATAGGAACAGAAGATATGTTGAAGGACGCGACCTATTCAGAGCCGTACTTGGAGCATTTATTTCAAACTCCATAGAATTCGTGTTGAAATTTATGCTGCAAACTTTTAAAATTATGCAAAAAATAACTACAGTTATTTATTATAACAAAACGTTATCACGAATATTATATTGCAGCGCTTTATTGGTCAAACGAAAAATCATAATTACAAGGCAAGTATAAAATAAAAATTATCCAAATTTGTTGTCATACATAAAATATAGTGACAGATACAAATATATGTAGTATTAAGAGACAAATGTATCAAATACATCAGGGACTAAGAACAATAATATTTAAACTACAACAAGAACAGCCAACCAACTCTGACCTGCTTGAGAAGATCCAAGCAGAAATGGAAGGAGCTCTTATAGACTGACTAGACCAGCTCTTCCCAAACTAAGATCTTCTAAGAAATTAGGTATCATCTTGCAGGCTATAAACAAATTTATCTTGCCAAACTATGTTTTAGGTGCTAATACGTTAGAGTCGCTACACACAATCATCTACTGTTCTGGAACTTCCATCTGCAGAACAATTGGGGTCGCAGTAAGACCAAAGCAGCACCCTCCCCAATTTAGACAAACACCTCGAATACCACCTTGGCAAAGACGACTTGAAGGGAAAATCAATTCTCTTCGGAAAGACCTTGGGAGACTGACCGAATACCAAAGAGGAGTCAGGAACAACAGAATAGAAAGGCTTGTCAATACTATCATGGACAATAACCGAATACACTCCCAGTGGGATGGAGAAAACATCACATCTCAGCAGTTCCTGGACAGTCTACGACAAAAGCTCTCCGTCTACACAAGCCGATTGAGAAGGTACAAAACCAGTAACCAACGGAAACTAGACAACACACTATTCCGAAAATCAGAAAAAGGGTTTTATAGAAAACTTAACAACACCAATAATAATGAAGCCCCTAGTTACCCCAGTAAAACAGACATCGAGGAATTCTAGAAAACACAGCTTTCCACAACAACCTCCTATAACTCCAGAGCCAGCTGGATTAATGAGGAGGAGGCTGCATTTCAGAACCGTGATGACTTGCAACACCAACCATTTACAACGGAAGACACATCCAACATAATGAAGCACCTCCATAACTGGAAAGCACCAGGACCAGATGGTGTACAAAATTACTGGATAAAGAGACTGTACGCAATCCACGAAACACTAACAGCCCTTATAAATGACGTAATTACCCACCCACACAAGATGCCTAGTTTCCTTACGCAAGGTGCTACATACCTCTTACCAAAAGACAACCTATGTGCACAGGACCCAGCAAAATACCGACCAGTCACTTGCCTTCCAACCTTATACAAACTCATAACATCGTGCATTAATCATCGCATTTTCAAACATTGTGAGCTGAACGACATAATTACTCAACAACAGAAGGGATGCGCGAAAAATTCGATGGGTTGCAAAGAACAACTGATAATTGATTCCGTTGTCTGCAATCAAGCCCACACCAAACGTCGAAATCTCTACATGGCATATGTGGACTACAAAAAGGCCTTTGATTCAGTTCCACATGATTGGCTCATTAAGGTACTGAAACTCTATAAAGTGAATAATTGTATTATTAACTTTTTAGAATATGCCATGTCCACCTGGCAAACCAAAATCTCACTGAATGAAGCCAACTGTTCGATACAAACTGACCCCATTCCAATCAAAAGGGGTATATTCCAGGGAGACTCTCTTAGCCCGCTGTGGTTCTGCCTTGCCATGAACCCTCTCTCAAACAAACTGAACTCGACTAATTTTGGGTTCAGTCTCAAACACAACAACATAGAAGCATTAAAGATAAACCATTTTTTAGAGATGGACGACTTAAAGTTGATGGCAGCTACGAAACAATAGCTGCATGATATGCTTAAAATAGTAGAAGGGTTCTCTAGTGACATCCATATGAAATTTGGCTTAGACAAATGCCGAATTATTAATATAGTTAAAGGCAAAATACAGCAGGGGCACTTCGAAATGGGAGATGGCACCTCAATTGAATCTATGGGGGACGGTCATACTTATAAATACCTTGGAATAGAGCAGTCTCAACGTATTGATCACATGACTATGACAAAGGACCTAACAGCCGAGTTTTATAGAAGGGTAAGACGACTGTTGAAAACTAAATTAAACAGTAAAAATCTGTTTCAGGCTATTAACACCTATGCGTGTTCAGTGCTCAGTTACTCTTTCGGTATAGTTAATTGGTGCAAGACTGACATTGAACAATTACAACAAAAAGTTCGAGTTTTAGTAACAAAAGCTTAAAATCACTACCCAAAGAGCTCTGTCGAAAGTACAACTTTGCCACGGTATGAAGGAGGAAGAGGATTGACAGATCTAAGCAAACTATTAGATCAACAAATTTCCATTTTACGTAGTCATTTCCAGAAACTCGCAGAATTTTCTGATCTACACAGAATCATGTGCCTGGCTGATGACTCAACACCACTGCGAATGACACAACAACATGTCCAATTACACCACCAGACCACAGATCAGAAACTGCTGAAATGGAAAGAGAAGCCCCTTCATGGAAGACATATAAATGACGTCAACCAAGATGTCAACAGTGCAGCGTCGAACTACTGGTTGATCTCTGGTCATATGTTTCCTGAAACGGAAGGCTTTATAGTGGCAATCCAAGATCAAGTAATTCCAACTAAGAACTACCTAAAGTACATCGTTAAAGATCCTTCTATTAACAACGACAGATGCAGGTACGGTTGCCAAACATCTGAATCTCTCCAGCATATCACAGGAGGTTGTCATGCGTTCGCTGCAAATGAATACAAAGAATGACACGATGCTGTGGCGAAAATACTTCACCAGGAACTAGCACTGAAACTTGAATTATCACAGTCGGTAAGATTACCATACTTTAAATACAAACCAGAATCTGTTTTAGAAAATAACAACTACAAGCTGTACTGGGACCGCACGATACTGACCGATCGGGCAGTTAGTCACAATAGACCAGATATAGTTTTGGTAGATAAAGTCTCTAGGAAAACAACTTTAATTGACAAAGCAATTCCTAACAACAATAATATAAATATCAAGCAAGCTGAGAAAATAACCAAATATAGAGATTTGGAATTTCAAATAAAGGCTCAGTGGGACATGAACAACACACGAACTGTACCAATTGTTAAGTCAACGACAGGACTAGTCCCAAAACATCTATTAAACAATTTAAAATACCTCGGTCTGGACGAACATCTTTACAAACAAATGCAAAAAGCCGTCCTGTTAGGAACGGCCCGGATGGTAAGAAAATTCATGGGAAACTGCCGCCACGACTCCAACCACGGGCCTGAAAACCTTGCAAGGGCTCCCACAGAGCTAAACCCTTTTGATATCTAGGATATCTGGGGTTTAGTGAATTTTCCCCTAAAGGCACTCATAGCGTGCCTTAGAGGGAGTGTGATACCATACATTTTATGTTCAAGTCGGGATAATTTAAATTATATGGGTAGGGGCAATATCATGGATCATTGGGAAGGGAGGGCATCATTTCGGATATTTATCTTAAATAACTGAGAGGAAATATTTATGGCTTTGAATCCAGTGTATTTCCTGACCTATTGGATTAAAAACAGTTGAGTTTCGTCTTAAATACACAGAAATTAATTTTATTCTCAGCTCTTGGATGTAAGATTTTCTCGATTGAGTGTCGAACTCACTGACCTTGAAACTTTCGAAAGGGGCGATCGCTCCAATAACACCTCCTCTTTTGGTTCTACACTGAGATGCATAATCGTTGCTATGAAGCACACCCAAATATTTCATTATATTTTGAAAGTTACATATGAGAAATATGGTAGCCTGAATTAGCTTTACTAAATTCGGGACACATGTAATGAATAGATAAAATTAATAAGAGATTAGTCCTACACTTTATAATAGTAAATAATAATCAAATAGATAGGCATTTTATATTTGGGAATAGATAACATAGTAGAAGTATCAAAAGCCTTCGCAAAGTTGTTCAGAATAGCTTGAACCGTTTCCGTTTTTGGGGACGGAGCAAACACATGTCACCTACCAACAATTAGCAAAACTGAACTATTCCACTAATATATTGATTATTATTAAAAGAAGGATTATTCATGATATGGACACAAATTTGAATTAAAGATCGCCTGCACCAAGATTATTCTTACTTTATTTTAGAGTTCTATTGCGGAGCACTTACGCCCTTTCCCCTTCGTTGGAGGTAAAAGTGGCGAATAGCATTACGCAACAAATCGATACCAAAAATACGAAAATCATCAAAATATACATAAGCCTATCAGCCCCATATAAACAACAGATTGGCCTGCGCCGATCTTAACGCTATTCTGATCAGAATTTCGAACTAAATTAATGCCAGACGGAGCCTCAGTCGTAAATAATTTTGTGGGAATTAGAAATGTTCTATTGGTACAATTATTTCGGGCAAGACTTTACCGCAAAAGTGGGACTTGACAAACCTGGGTGCACGATGGGTGCTGCGTCTGTTCACACTCGAGCAAAAACACTGTTCTGGAGATGATCCAAATGAGTGCTTGCCTAGGTTTCACAGCAACAAAACGGACTATTTGCGCAGTTTCATTACCATGGATGGGTCTATCACTTCAGACCCACAACAAATGACTAATCAAAACAATGGCCTGAAGAGAGACAACCGGCTCCAAAGAATGAAAAGACCGTTCCACCTGCCGGCAAGGTTATGGCGTCGGTTTTTTGGGATGCACCTGAGATAATTTTTATTGCCTATCTAGAAAAAGGAAAAAACTATCAACGCCGAATTTATTGCAATGTTTGAGCGACGAAGTCAAGCCAAAAAAGTTGCACTTGGCTAAGAAGGAAGTCTTGTTTCATAAAGGCAATGCATCGGCTCACAAATCCAACATTATTGAATTAAAGTTTGAATTGCAATGTCATGTACCCTATTCGCCAAATTTAGCTCCCTCGGAATATTTTCCGTTCCCGAATTTGTAAAAATAGCTCATTAGTCAAAGATTTTCCAACGATCAAGAAGTGATGTCGGCAGTCAATGGCTATTTTAAGGAGCAAGACAGTTCTTTTTATAAAAAGGGTATGGAAATTATTGAACTGGGAAAAGTGTACAGACTTGAAAGGAGATTATGTTGAAAAATAAATATATTATTTTCCAAAATTGTTGTGTTTTCTGTGTTGGGTCGTGTACTTCTACGACCATCCTCTTACCTATCTGTATTTCAGTACCTACATGCTATTGTCTTAATACCCACCTACACACTAACGAAAGAACAAAATATCGGGAATTATGAATTCGGGAATGGGAAGCGGTTTCGTAGGTGTCGAGCTGTAAATGTTATTGCACCTTGTCTTTTTATTTTCGCACTATTTTTTATCTTCACTTACAATTCCAAAATGTGATCTTATATAAAGTATATGTTCATTGCAAATAGAAATTCCGAATATGATCTGTCAGCATTTAGTAGTTTATCAATTAATGCTGAGTGTTGTCATCACCAAACTACTACAGTTGTTTTTAGTGAAAAACCGACAGTTCAAGCCCAATCAAGTGCAACACTTAGATTCTTACAGAATGAACAGCAGAGTGATAATTTTTGTTCTGCTGTCTTTTTCCTGCTAGTTGAACAAATATTATTCTATTTCTAACGCTTCTTTTGTCACTGTCCTTTACTTTGTTCCAGTTATTGGAAACTTTTTATCTGTAATAAAACATAACTTTACTTTCGGGATGTTGATCTTTGCTAACAAACTTTTATGTGAAAATCATATAGAGGTGAAACTTTCTTATTTACTTTTACTTGTAATAACCCATCTGCCTTAAAACAAAAACTACCATTGTGAAGTGATTATCTATTGTCCTATTAAATTAATTGTATAGGTTACAGAACTTCTATTTTTTCACAATTTTACATAGAGTTAAGTCGCTCTAGATTCATTTAATAAAAAAATGAGTTAGTTGCGTGGATTATTCTTACCGAACATCAGTGTAAGTACCTTTCTGGTATAATGTAATTTTGATAGCATATCTTTAAGCGCAATGACAATATTTATACTGACAATATTTTATACTGATTTGTTTTGGGAAAACTGAGAAGTCTTTCTGGTGTCAGAGTTGTACAAACACAAAGTTTTGTGTCCTAACACCCAAGCCCGTAGCCAGGAAGTTTTTTCGGGTTGGGTTGGATACTTTTTGAGGGGAGGAGATAATTATTTTTTAAATGATGATGGACTGTTAAACTAATATTTTTATTCATGTATTTTCAGGATGTATAAAATTGTATTGTATTCTTATGAAAAAGATTATTAATTGGTTAAAATTTCATGTTGGAACAAAAAATTCCAAAATATAGGGGGTGTTTGAACCCCTAGACCACCCACGCTGACTACCGGCTTGGTAATACAACACCTTTATTTATTGTTACACTCAACAGTCAACGCCGTTTCCACAGCAAAGCTGTCATTATCATGGTGTAACCCAAAACTGACTTGTTTGGCACGTAGCTGAGGTAGCGTAAACAAAGTAGTAGAACCTATCATAACCTCTTAATATTAGTGCTGCCCACCAAATTATGAAGATAAATAAATTGAAACAATATTTTACGATAAACAGTTTTTATGCAAACATTATTAGAAATGAAACTTGTTTCCCTGACTCATTCAGGTATTTTTGGATGCACGGAAACAGAAACCAAAGTCATTATTATTATATTTTTCTTGTCCTTCCTCCTCTAAGAATTGTTTGCCAACCACACAAACAATGTGAAAATAAACTAACATTAAATAAATAACATTAGTTTAAATGTCTTAGTGAAATGTAATTGAGTCCACCTCTGTGTCCTTGGAATAGTTGTATGATTAATGATTCTTGTGGATTGCATAATAATAAGCTATCTTTGAGAACTACAATATTTAATTTACATGCATAATTCAGTTTAATTTTAAATTTTACTGGGAATAAATCTATTTATTTTATTTTGAATTGATGAACTGATTTCCTGCAACAACTATAAATTTATAAATAACGCAACTTAATATACTACTTCGTATAATATGTTGCATAGCGTTAAGGGCCACATTGAGAATTTCATAAAGGTAAAATTTATCTATAATTATTTGTAAACCAGCAACAAGAGAAACAATATTTAAATGCAAATTGGATTAAGATTTTTTCAAAGATTTGAAGTAATTTGAATTGTATATGTTGTTTTTTAGAAACTCCGATTTTCTTTATTTACTGCAAGTGCTGTAAGAAGTGGTTAGTGAAAACGAAATACCTACTTATGGGGTATGTTTTCTGAATAGATGTGAAGGGTATAGAGAAATTTGAATTCTGCAAAATTTGTCTGAGGTTGAATTGCCAATCAAATCTTCTTAGCAAAGTGTTCTTAGTGTTTACCAAAATTATTGTGAATACTGGGGGCGTATTTTCAGTATTTTTCATCATTTTTTATTAGGGGGGGGGCAAGAAACATAAAATACTGTGTAGTCTCATTTCTTTTTACTGTAACCTACTGTACGGGGGGAGGAACTTCCACCCGTAATTACGTCTATAGTACATGCCACAATTTTTTCCTCCACAGCTATCAATATTAAGCCTTGAGGCATATCAGTGACGTAGACACACTTTTATCATGGATGCTTTTGATATTTTGAGCGATTATGTAGCGAAATAACCACTTTGAAATAATTCAATAAATGATAAATTAGTTGTTGCTATTAAATAACATATAAAAATTTATTAAATTGATTAATATATATATAATAAATAAGGCCTTTCATAGTGGTGTTCCCACACAAAAGAGTTTTCTCATTACACCACTATGTAAAAAACGTCACACTTTTTACACAAACACAATAGAACGATAAGGTCCTTAAACACATTCAAAAACGATCTTTAGACTTTTCTTAAACGTAATGACTGAGTTTCAAAAATATTTATTAACCACATTTATTCAGAATTAACTTATAGTACTTTGGCACTTTCTTCATTGTGTTTAGGAGCTAATTTAGTTTCCTATTTCACATTAATTATTAGTAGCTTCGCTTTAATAATCCCCTTTCTTCTTGCTCAGGTCCGGGGGGGGGGGGCAGCTTTTCTGGTTTAACTAGAAAAGTAAAATGTTTTGCAATTACATATTTTCTATATAATTTATGATTTTTTAGACTTTAATGTAACAATAGTGACCTAGTATGTAAGTCTATACCGACTATTTCTATATACTTTTCGGGATTATTTATGTTAATGAAAGAGTGAGATAAATAAAAATCATTGTTAAAATATTTATAGAAATAAATTCAGTTCAATCAAAAAATTACGATCGCTATATCCCCTTATTTCCCGGATCTACATCAATGTGGCATATATAATCCAGATATTTAATTACTTATTCCATTTGCACGAAAGTCAAAGACTTCTTGAACAGTAACGCTTTTTTATAGTAGATTTTTCTATTATTAATTCAATTCCATCAGTACTTTGTCTGGAAGGGTAGAGTTTCAAATTATTCAGTTTTAGTTTTAGCTGGTTTAGCTGCTGCTCATACATATAAAATAGAATGTAAGTATTAAATATTTAAGTGACCAATGCCTGCAACAAAGGAAACGGATCCCAAGAATTTTGCAAGACCAAAACCATGAACGAATAAGCAAGACCAGACCGATAGCAAGACGGCGAAACTCTTGGTGTTGCTTTGCTCGTCATCAAACCACCTGATCTTGTCTTAAGAATCTATGACGACTGTTATGATTTCCTGGTTCAGACTATCTGGCCAACACTTTGATACACTGTAAACTGTAAACCGACTACTTCACATAAACAATGGGGCCCTTTCGAATTCAGATAAAGGATTGTATTTCTTCCTTGAACGGCGCTCAGGCATGACTTAATAAATTGACAACATATATCTGCAAAATTTGTATTACTGTGGAGAACCCAAGTTTAAAAAAACTCGCCTATAAACTAAAACAAAAAAGCATACACTTGTTAAAATTGTTTGTCCAAAGTATTATAGGAGATTTCAGTGCAAATAATTGATTCTAAGTACCTAGTTGTTCGGATTTTTTTGAAAGTTGATGTAATTTGAAATAGATAGTGGCGGTACTCAATTAAACAAAAAATCAATATTTTTAGAGTAATCTAAAGTAGTTTTCGGTTCCTATTTGTAAAATGTTTAACCCCAACCTAAATCAAAACCTAGAGCAACGTCATTGCAATTTTATAGTATAACTGGAATAGCTTCCTATTTCCCTCATTTTTTCATTATATTTTGTTTTTTAATATGAAAACCTCTGGATTGAAAATAATTTATTTTTAGAACAAAAACTGTCTTTAAATGAATAAAAATTACAAAATTACACATTTAACTTCAGAGAAAATTTGAAAATTCTTTTAGCATTACCTTTTTTCCCTCAGAGGAGGATCGTCTTGAACTGGTGAGGGCGCAAGATAATAAAACTGGTTAGGTCTCAAGTGTTACTTCTTAGAACTAAACTTGTTTATTTTATTAATTTATTGCTTTCTTGCTTATTGTCAGGGGCATTTTTAATTTTTTAGAGGGGGGGGGGGCAAGAAACAGAGAATACTGTGTATATACAAATTTCTTATACGAAGGCCTTTGATTCCAATAAATATTGCTGGGCCACTGCCCCCTTGCCCCCCTCCGTTAATAGGTCCATGCCTACTACATACCTGTGTACTCTTTACTTTTACAAAGCTTAAGGATGAGGGGCTACCCTGGCTGGATCCGCTACTGTTTTGCAGATATTTTTTCGTTTTCTGAAAAACAGTAGTTTTTAAATTATAGAAAATTATCTGTATGTACCTATACAACAGACTTTAGCGTATTTATCTTAATTCAGATGTTTCTGAAAAACATTTATTGAACTGGTCTCTTAATAATTTTTGTTCCATTTTATGGAAAACGATAGACCTCACTTGGTATGGTTTGGATTATCAAAATTAAATCCTCCTTTTTGGAAGTCGGTTAAAACTATGATGGTCAAACATTTTTTGTACCTATTAATCGGATTGTCTAAAAATTTTGCTTTGTCCGTGCAAGTTCCCTTATATTTTGTAATTTCAACCCTTTTCTAGTTTAAAATGATAAGAAATATGCCAAGTATATATTTTAATCACAAATATTTACACATCTTTTCGAATAAAACCTCCCTTATTCCGCCATTTTTGCAACGTTACCTTAAATTTTGTAACAAATAGGTATTCATTCATCCAGCGCTTTACGTTTGAACCACTCCATATATCAATATTGTTGTAACCAACATTTGATAGTTAATCATTTATTAGATGATATTACTGGCCAGATATTTTTATTTTCATAAATTTACATACCAGTTCTACGAAAAATTTAACATTAATGCATACCTTTTTACCTTTTTAATTTGATAGATTAAGATTAGTCACGTATATTTCATTATTATCTAATTCAAAACTAGTTTGTACCGATTTGACTTGCTTCGTTCGCATTTACTCCTATTAGTCCTATTCGGACAACGGCATGATTCTGACTCTCCTCTCACCTCTGTCTTCTTCCATTTTACTTGTATCTTGGACTTGTTGATGGAGTGAGCAAGTGCAACAAATACACGCACATGAACACACGATTTTGCTTATTGTGCGCCTGCTGATACGATAAAAAAAGAACGATGATGCGCTAACATCGCTACTCTTGCCTCACTTTTAGACAGGATCCTAGAAAACCGAGGAGTTATCAAGAGTGTCGATTATGCTGTGTGGGGTAAATGTAACCCAATGGATCTACTTACGACGGAGGTATTTACTCCATTGGCAAACCAGTATTCTAAGACAGGTATTTGAAATTTAGTCAGATTGCTAGTGTAAATACCTACCTACATAAAAAAGAAATACACCAACTTTACAAATGAAAATAATAATATGATGACTAGGTATATCTTCTCGAAGTAATCCACTCATCATTTTGAAAATGGTCACCTTTGGCGGTCCTGCAAGATGTTTTGGTAGATTATTGAAGACGTTACAAGCAGAGACATTTGAAATGTAGCTGTATGACATCTATCGATAGCGTAATTACCCCCAGTTCTCGATAGATGACCTGAGATGTCGGATCTTTTTGTTAAAAAATTAGAGTTGTAGTTAGGTAACATATTTTTTATTGCCTTTGAGGTCAAAATTAGACATGTCGCTTCTATCATTTGAAATACATTAAAAACCTCAGATCTTGTATATCGTCGGTTTTTGTATATCTGTCAGATTTCAAAACGCTCTATTAATATCGTGACAAGACTAAAAACAGGGGGCAGTAGATTGAGCAAGAGGCTATTTCACTCGATTGAGAGCTGCTTCCAATCAAATACGCCCAGTATGTCGTTCATTGGCTGTTTCCACCCAGCACGTGAAATAGCCTGTTACTATTGCCCTCTCTTTGTCACCATATTTGTGCAATGCCGGCTACCCCCAGAAGTATATCATCTAAGGTTTGTTTAGGTATATCGCAAAAAGGCGCAGTATTAATGTGAAATGTGGATATATAAAGGAATTGTACCTATTGTCGCACCCACCTCGAAAGTTTAACGGATATTTTAAAAATAATCCTATCTTTTACATAACTTTTTGTATATATGGGCTACAGGTTGTCTTTAAGTTAAGTGTTGGTCATGTTGAATTCCTAGATATTCAATATTTTCAACAAATGTTTCTCTTTAAAACTTTTACAGTATTTACGGCTCTCTACGTTTTTGATATGTTTAACATTAGATCATTTTTAAATATTCACCAATTTGTAAACATGTTTAATTCACCAGGTATCTTACCCGGATTACTGCTTGTTCTTTATAGAATGTCTTCACACTGATGTTCTGTAAGGAAAAAATCTCTACAATATGGTCAAAAAGTCTCCTTTTGTACAAACAGGTGTATGTGTAATTGTGTATATCTATTTATCTGTTGTGGAGACGTTCTAACTCCATTTCTGTAGTAGTTTTTAATCACTATACATATTAGAAAGGTATGCGTAATTCCCTAACTATTCAGTCAGGTGCGCAAATTGTTGAGTGTGTCATAATGACAAAATGACAGTGGTATTTTGTTTTCGATCACTTGATACCAGTTTATATACGTACCCATGGGGGAATTTGGGCTTTCAAACCCTCCTTATGATCACAACGAAGAGAAGTAATGCTAAGCCTAACGCATTTAGAACTAATGTACAGAGAATATTAATAAAATATAATTACTGAAAACCTTTTATTTCCAACGGTTTAAAAATATATTCTTCTTTATCTAAGAGATCATTCTGCTAAAGGGTAGTTAACACTGGTATGACTTGTCCCTACTTCTAGGGAAATTGTTGCATTGGCTTTCTTTGGTTCTACATGCCTTGAAGTCTCACCCCTTTTATTTATTATCATAAATACAAGGGACACTGTGAACGCAATTCTTCCCAAGGTCACATTCTAACTATTTAACTTCGTGGTCATTTCCTAAGCCTTTAATTATTTTTGTAAGTAATATTTGGTATTACTCCCTTAAATTTGTTTCGTATTTGTGTTTGGTTGGTATTAATGATGTGATAGTTGTTTGTGCTTTCTTGCATCGACTCCCACTCTATTTCTGTTGCAGATTTATTTACTAATGAATACGGATATTGATTTTGTTTTAAATGCTCTTAAATAGAGTTTACTTTGTTGTTAAATATTTTACTGAATAAAGGTATGCATTTTACTCATATAAGCACTTTGCGACAGCTTTCTTCAAATATTGGTTGGAATTTAAAATTAAGTATTGGTTAGTAAATTTGCGTAGTATTCTTGCAATTGCAATGTTATTTGACATGTCTTTAAAAATCGAAAGTTAGTTTTTTTTTTTAATTTTCCATATTTCTTGTGAATTAGATTGTTGGTTCTTCAACAATTTTTCAACATATATGTACTGTCATACTTCTATTTTCTTATTATAATTTCCTATAGTTGTTTCTTCATAACAAAGAAAAACAGTAGAGAACAACTCAGAGAAGACTTTTTGACGAATGGATTTCCGGAAACCATCATTAACAAGGCATTTGAACAACTGGATAAACCACCTAGGCAGGAAGAGGAGACCACATAGCAACTCTACTAATACCGTATACTAAAGGCTTGTTGTAAAAACGTAGACGTATTGGAGACGGATATGGTTTCAAAATAGTTTTCAAGAGCAACAACACCCTGAGCCCCATGATCACAAAACAAAGCCGGATAATTCTGCAGTACCAAAAAAACTGTATATACAGCATACCCAGTGAATGTGTCAATCTCTACATTGGTGAGGGGGGAGCTAAGAAAGTCTTTATTGGCTAAATACGCATGGACCGAACACCATAACATCAACTGGGACCAGGCAAGGGTAATTCACAATGAAGAGCACTGGTATAAAAGAAAATTCATAGAGACGGCATCCAAATTAAAAACGTTTGGTGACCTCTTCTTGAGCCACTGCAGCTACACATCACCGGCAACCAATTGCCAGGTACGGCTACGCTGATTGGACGAAACAGGGGATTAAGCGACCCAATGAGCATGACCTGTAAAGGATATAAATTCCAGGGTTAATCTGAATTTATTATCATTCATCTGATGACGATAGCTATTGAAACGTTAACAAAAATTGAGAACAATCATTTCAAGACGATGGAAGTCAAAGGAAACTAATAGATAGTTCGAACGTTCAAGAAGAAACATGCAGATTCAGACTTCTGAACATAAGACAGCTGTATTTCAAGGAATTGGCTACAAGAGCCGAATTAGGAAACCCCCTCATATATATCAAATGTACCTAATAGTTCAGTATCAGAATCACAGGTATCAACTGTGATACTGAACCCTTTAAATTGCAAGTATATAATGTTCAAACTTTAGTTTACCCGTGACTGAAGTAACGTATATTGAGAAAAACCAATAAATTTAGTCCAAATGGAATAGGAATGCTAATATCACAGGCTTACCTGAAAATTTCATATCATTCGTATTTATGGTATTGGAGATCTGGTTTATTTGTTGAAGGTACTTGTTTGCGTCTGTTCTTACCTACGTTTTCTTATCTTCTACACCAGGTTTGTTTAAATTTTACAGATGGATAGAGAAGGCCCAAGAAATAATATTCAGGGAAAAACGAGGAACGAAGTACAGTCTACAGAATTAATCATTATAAGATTGATCTACATTCACAAAAACCTCTCAGAAAAAAAAACGCAAATTCAATTTGTTCTACATCCTTTTACCGAAATCTCATGCATTTGCTATAGTTGGTACCGAATAAAACGGAATCAACCCTGAACGGTCCAACATTTGCAGTCTTTAAATACCTGACATGATGGTTTTAAATTCAATTACAGGTGTAGACATATAGTTAAATTGAATTATTATTAAACAATTAGTATTACCGTGTGATTTTCAGTTTTAAAATTAGACCGTCAATTGGTGACAGTTTTTTTCTCCACGAGTTTCGCGCTTCTAACCCGAAGGGGGTTGAAAAGTGTTTTATTGTTGAATACTATGAAGCCAAATTTGCGAGTGAACCGGGAGTCTAACATAAGCAAAAATCGTTCTCTAT
Source organism: Octodonta nipae (assembly GCA_034190945.1). Lineage (NCBI taxonomy): Eukaryota > Metazoa > Arthropoda > Insecta > Coleoptera > Chrysomelidae > Octodonta > Octodonta nipae. The sequence continues at coordinate 134,441,927 of CM067218.1, forward strand.
TTTCCAAAAAAAGATTTGGAACGATTTTCTCCCTTTTGTCATGTTGCCTAAATGAATTCTAAAGTGTCGCATGTGGCCAAAGGGTTGAAATAAGAACGTGATCCTACATATTTTTTTTATTTCAATTTTATAACGACTCATGTTGTACCTTGATATTTCACAATTCGTCTGTATAAAATTTTCTATAAATTCATTACTTTTTTCCATAATATTGTATAAACTAAAACAAAATATGATTTTTTGATCTATTTGAGTGAAAAATGATGCACTAAAATTTTCATAATTCATTTTATGCCAAGTGTTTGTTTTAATTTCCCATCGATAAGTAATTGTTCCATATTTAATAAATTTGCACCTGAATTTTATGATCTTCTTCGTTTTCACTGCTCGAGAGATGTTAGCTATCCACTGGTGTCTTTAGGACAGCGTTTAAACTAACACATAAACTAATACTACGTCAATGGATGTGTCGGTTTCGATACCTCTTCATTGTTTTCCGGTCCTTTCATATCTTCGACACCGAAACCACCGACAGTTGGTGTGACGATCGGAGATTCTCTGAACTTCCGTTGGAATGTGCATATACCTTTTTGTACATTATGTTATCCTGATGAGCCGAAATCCTTAAAGGCGGTACTGGAGGTTGGCAGAGCTGTTGGGGCGTAGCCCTGATGTGATGGGGCCGAAACACACACACACACCCTACGTCGGGCGGCACGGATTCACGCAGTTTTGTCAGCTTAGGGAGTTCACACACCTTTGACCTACCCAAATTTTTGCCCATTTTGTTTGATAACTGGCACAGATAGTTGCCTATAAGATAAAAATGTATAGCAATAAAAACATTGTTAATATAAATTTCTTGAGATAAACGCACATACAATGAGTGAGTGAATTTGTAAACTAGCGGATAAATGAAATAAAAGTTACACTAGACTTTAATAAAAATACTTTTTTATAATTTGGTATTTAGTAAGTGTGACCGAAATATACAAGAAAGATATGAGGTCATATGAAAATAAAAAAGCTAATGAAATTTAAAAATTAAAATTGCTATTTTGGAAAATCTCTAAACTGTATTAAATAAACAACTATAACATCCAATTAATATACAATACCAGTGCAAAAGCTTATTCGAAGGAACTTTATATACGCCAGAACAGCACAAAAAGGGTAAATTTATGGATGGTAGAGACAAGGATGACAAAGTAGAACTCCGCAAAGAAGGCCAAGTTTATAGTTGGTAGAAAAAAATGATGACAGACTTATTTAGAAATTAAACTGAAAAAGTGTTCAGCTGAAAGCATTAAATAACAAGTTCAAGAAGTGACCAGAATGGCGCTGGTGTACAAAGAGGGTCTAATGTCAATAGTAAACCTAAAATAATATAATGTTAATCCACCAGTTTTGTCCTTTTTTCAACCAAGGTATGTAAAATATATATTTTTCTGTTGGAGTTGGAGTGCTGTTTAAAATCCCACCCTCTTGATACATCAGCCCCAACCTAACTTAATGCATTTTGACGGACATTTTTTCCATTATATTGGAACTCTATTACTTCATTTATTTTGAAGAACAGGCTGCGGATGTCATATTTAAAAAAATCTACTTAAATAATGTTTCCATAATTTTATCTATTGTAGCTAAAGTGAGCTTGTCATATATTGCCAGAATATTACATATGTGAAGCATGTTTGAAGTTTTACTAACAATGACACAAAGAAAGAGAAATAGATTCAGGCAGCAGTATATTTCATAAGAGGCTTTCGCTTCCATCATTTAGTCACTATTTTTAAGTTTTACCGATAAGTTTTGTTAAGTATCTGAGTATCAGCAAGGCGATCAACTAATGCTATTTCTTGAATGTTTTGGATAACATCTGCTGTAATATTTTTTGGCATTTAAATCTTTTAAATTTGTTGTTCGAGTCGCGTATACTTAACTTTTTAAGTACAACCACAAGAAAAAATCGAAAGAATTTAAATCGAGCGATTTGGCTAGCTGGATAGTCCCTCTTATGAAGACCTCATATGGCATGACAAATATCCAGAGATGCAATTTGCAACTCAAATTGATATTAATTTAAAAAAGTATTTTTTCATAAGAATTCTCTAAATCAAAACCTTAGTTACTATCCTTTCTATACTTTAGGTGGTTTTGAACGCATGATGATAATCGTCTCATCAGTTGCGCTAAACTCGAAAGGCTCTGGAACAGTTATTCAGTGGGTTTGGTGTTCCGTTGGACTTACATTCGAACCAATAAAATTATTTTGAATCTAGCTTATTCCAAAATGTATATATCATGCTGGGCATCAAGAATACGGGAACCACAACTTCGCATCCACAATCAGACGGAATGGTGGAAAGATTCAACAATTGGGATGAGCATATTCCCCTCTTCCTGTTGGTCTATCACTCAGCCGTACACAGTAGCACAGAAGAACAGGACTGACCTCGAGTACTATTAGGAAAGAAGCTAAGATAACAATGTGGTTTAGCTTTCGGCTGACCAGAGGAATCGCCCCTTGAAGTTATTCCGACCAACTACGCCAAAGCAAGCTGGCCGCACACGAACTAGCCCGGACACAAACAATGGCAACCACAGATCGGATGAAAACACATTATGAGTACAAATTCAGTTGGGTTCCAAGAGAGAGAAAGTCTGGCTATACAACCGCTAGAGGGGTAAAGGTAAATCTCCAAAGCTCACACCAGCCTGGGATGGTCTATACGGAGTGGTCAAGAGAATCAATGCTGTTGTCTATCATATCGAATGGCTCCCTATCAGTGATATAACATTTCATTTTACGCTGCAAAAATAGGAAATTACGAAGGGTGATAAAAACGATTTGAACACACTAAAGCCTAGTTCTGACTGTGCTAGTAATTTAGTCAAGTGGCGAGTAATTTAGTGACTATCCGTGTCTGAACAACGAAAATTTAGTCGAGTAGTTTAGCAATCAAGTTAGTCGAGCCGATCCATTTTATTCTATTTTTCGGTCGAGTAGCGTCCCCCACCACGCGTCACTGCTAACTGGTTCATCCGCTAAACAAGTCCGAACGTTTCATTAAGTCGAGTTCAACTACTGTTTGAGCTGTGGAGTTATTAGATACCGTTTTGTTGGTTAGGTATTACAAAAATGTCGTTTCTTTGGAATGAAGAAACAACTTTAAAATCTGTTTTCAAATATCTAGAATATGAGTGCGTATGGAATATTAAGTTGCAGGTTGTTCAATTTGCAAAATACACCAAACTTGTGTACTGCACTCGACCGCAGTACGAACGTTTTTGGGACAGTAATCATTGGAATAACTTGCCACTCGACTAAACTACTAGCCTAGTCTGAATTAGCCTTAAGGGATAATGAATTAAAGACAGTCGGCGGAACAGCATCGAGAATAAGTATGATGGTATAAAGGCAGGGGACGGATCGAAGGTGACACGTTGGGTAGATCGCATCGTAGCGATGATTTCTTCGGCATGAATCATTGTTTTTGATGTAAATAAGTCAAACGTATTGTTCTTTGACATTTTTTTTATGACACTAGCCAAAGTGTCAAAATTCTTTTGTAAACAGTGTGAACTTTGCTTGTAAAAATATTTTTGTAGTATTCTAAGATACCTATATTTTGTTTCACATTTGTTGTGTGTATGGTATACTTAATTTCCAACCTGAAATAACTTTGTTACTCAACAATTACGAATGGGCGGACCAGTACATTATTCCTCGGGCCAGTGGATGGTTTACTTCATTCACCGAGTCATCAGGGCCAATTCCAAAGGGGACGACTCTCTTGCTGAAGGGTGTATTCATGTTGCTTGTTTCCTAAAATTTATATCAGTCCTTTAGGATCATGATGATGTTAAATTGTCATTCTATTTGTACCCGTCAACAAATATGAAAATAAAATTTCATATTAGTATTAGCATTGTTGCAAAATCTCAAAACACTTTTTTGTGTGTACAATTGTTTGTCGTAGATAATCTATAACATTACTACGATTTTCATAAACAGACAAGGAATATTCTAAGGAGCACTGGGGCAGTGGCGGCCCCAGCCAAAGATTTCAAGGGGCACTAGAATGCCATCTGACTATATCGATGAATCAATATCTCAAATAATTCGGGGGGCACGTGCCCCTAATACATGCTCCCTGGAACCGCCAATGCACTGCAAGTGCTACTTTTCAGTTTTCTGATAGAAATATTAATATTTTTTTCGGAAAAAAAAGTTTCCAATATACCTTTTGGACATGAAGTACTATATTAAGTAGGAACATTTTACATAGATAAGAGCGGCTGGGCACATAATTATCGTGGGGTTCATGACGAGGTCAAATAAACGTACCTTACATGAACACTCACATTAGATGGAGCTTAGAAGCACGGAAAGGTCATACAAAATCAGTGTTTCAGTTGTTAAACAACATTATATAGGTTATTCAATCTGCGACAATGTTTCCTTACTGCAGATGCTCTAATCAACAGATAATGGGATACTATATGAATGGTAGCAGCTACAACGTAACCTGTTAAACAAGTGCGAGTTGTGCATTTGAAATCGATTAAATGGATTCGATTTTCCCATCTTTGGCATCGATTGCCTGGAAGAACTCAAGATCGCTATTTGTCAAATAATAAATACGACAAAGCAGCAGTTATAAATAACGATTAGGTACTAATATATGGTATCTGTTCAAATGTTTCTAGTGTATCTACTAGTAATACCTAATACTAGTACTAGTACTAGTTCATAAGTTCATAAAGAATGTGCGTCACTATCCAAAATATCAAATATTTAAGCATAACATTACTTGTGATGCTGGTAATATACCATACTCAAGCAGATCAACAAATAGAAGAGTGGTAACAAGACGTGATTGAAATTTTTAGGGTCTCGTACATTCAATAATGTAGGGAAACCCTTATACAATCAGTTCTGTGGCTGTCCGTCTGTTACAGCCAATTTTCACCGAAACTATTGGAAGGAAATGGTTGACACTATGTACTGTAATTTGGTTACCTGAACAGGAGCACATATCGAAAATGAAAAAATCTTCTGGGAAGAAATTTTACAAAAATTGACTCTTCCCCCCATTATCTCCGAAACTAACAACCCTAAAAATGTTATAAAACTTGTCCACACTATTGACCCTTTCTATTTTTCCATTGTTTAAATTATTCCTATATACCAATGATTTTATTTCGCCCCATATATCTAGTAGTCCATTTATGCAACTGCTCATGGTCTACCCTATATAACCACATTCACCTATTGAACCACATTTTATGACTATAATTTTATTCTACCATTTATTTTATTTTTTATTTATTTATGCAACTGCTTCTAACATTTTTTTAACCCATTTCTATAATTATTCCCCGTCCTACGTCCTATAATTCAAATATCCTAACTGCTTATGCTTATATAACAAATTTTTGATACACCCTGAATAACAATATTTTTGCCAGCCTCCCCCCCCCTCATACTTCAAACATCTTGTATAAGCAAGTACTATGTTCCAAACTATGCAACATTTTTAAACCTCCCTGTTAACTGTAATTCTACTCCATCTTATATTTCAACCATCCTATATATTCAACTGCTTCTGACAATTTTTAAAGCCTTTTGTATAATTGTAATTATTCTCCGTCCTATAACTCTAATGTCCACTCTGCATAACTATAGTTTAGCTCCACTCCACAATACAATATTTTTAGAACCACCCTGTATAACTAATTCAATTCCAACTTATATTTCAACCATCCTATGTATACAACTGCTTATGTACCACCTAATTTCACGTGCACGCACACATACACACACATACCTACAACCGTATATCATATAGAAGAGTTCGATGACAAAATACATTTTCGTTTCAATAAACTAACGAAATATTTTCCGCCATTTCACGTGACTATATGCCTACTAACGTGATTTCGTTTCTAAAAGAAACTGACTTCAAACGAATCAAAATGAAAACTATTATAAACACCCTGTACGATATACTTTCATGGCAAAACATGACATTTAAACTAGATATTTATAATGAAAATTTGACATTTACTATGATGTTCACTGTTTTTTTGCATATATATTTCCGATTTTCAGAAAAATGGTAAGTTTTACGTTATATAAAAATAAAGGGAATGAAGTTGGAACATATCTTTGTAGAATACAATTTATAATATTCAAATTTCTTGAACGGTTTTAGAGAAAACAGTGAAATCTAGTCCCTTATTTACTTTTTCTACTGATTTTCTAGAAACCCGTAAATGTTATGTTATTGACAATTATATTTCACTAATGTTTTTTAATATAATGCAGTTTAAATCATCAAAATTGCCCAAGCCGATTTTGAATAATCGCCCAATATACATAAAAAAAAAGTTGCATACGAATTGATGACCTCCTCCTTTTTGGAAGTCGGTTAAAAAGAACAAAATTAGGAATATAGGGCCTCACTTGAACGTTACAGAAGAAAGTAAAGCAAACATCCTGATTAGTTTTGGACAGTAAATTAGAACATTAAATGAAAAAATTATATACATTGTAAAATTAAATGAAACATTAATTTTTTTAAGAGCCAAGTTCTCAAGATTGTCAGCTTTAAGTTGACCAATTTTGATAATTTTTTTAAAAGGGGTCTTCCGAATCAAAATCACTAACCAACATCCCTCAATTTTGTTATAAATGTATATCAAAATATTATTGGAATATCGAGATTCTAAGTTCATTCTAAATGCCTCAAAATAATGTGAGGGAAGAACTTTTTTTTGTTAGTGTTTTGTTATTTTGAATTGAACCGTGTTGTTAATTGAATTAAGAATCTTTGAATGACTAAGGTTATATCACGGTTTTTCTCAACAACTAAAGCAAAAAAAAACATACATATGCAAATATGATAAATATTTCTAGACTCTTCTCTTACAAATTTATCAAATATAAAGAGCCGTTTTTATAAATAAAATATTTTAAGTGTAACTGGTATCAATTTTGTTACTGGCGATACATGTAAAATGATATGTTATTCAACGCCCACTTGAACGAACATTTTACTGATAGCAAATAACGAGAAATCCATGAATTAGTTACCAAGATAAAAAAATATTTTAGCACGTACACGAAATAATAGACAGACAACTATCTATAAATTTAAATAAAACTATATCTATTATATATATATATATATATATATATATATATATATATATATTTTTATGTGGAAAGGGAACAATTGTTTTATCTTTCCAAATGGTTCTCGGTCCTCGGTTTATATATTTTTGATTGAGAAGTCTTGGGTTTTTGGGACCATTGAAATAATTCTAATTTAGTTTTTGGTGGTAATTATTATATTTTACGTACGTTTCGACCAATTCTTGGTCTTTTTCAAAAATATTGTTTTTTGGAAAATTAATGACAACCTAAAAAATGTATAATCAAACAAAAAATTAGTCAAATATTAAAATACTGTTACTTACATAATTTTACACACACTTAACCACTGTAAATAAACTTAACATATTTGAAAAGTATTGCGCCACTACAACTAAATTTATCTGCCTGCCTTCTGATAGTCAATATGCAAGATGTATTCGCCTCTTCGGGCCGTAAAGAAATAAATCACTCGTTCGTTTGCATTTTTAAGTGTTTGGTTATATACAAGGGCGGTATAATTATTTATCAGTTTGTTTCTTTAAATAGATTGCTGTATATTGTGCTTAGATTTTTGGTATCACTTTTTGCATTTACCGTACATGGTTGTTTCTGTATATATATCATTTCATATATTTCTCGTTTAATTTGATTTGATTCGGTTTGCAAAATTTTAGTTTTTTCATAGTCAAAAGTGTGTTTTGTTTCCATCATGTGATTAGTTAAGGCAATTAACCTTAACTAATCACATGATGGAAACAAAACACACTTTTGACTATGAAAAAACTAAAATTTTGCAAACCGAATCAAATCAAATTAAACGAGAAATATATGAAATGATATATATACAGAAACAACCATGTACGGTAAATGCAAAAAGTGATACCAAAAATCTAAGCACAATATACAGCAATCTATTTAAAGAAACAAACTGATAAATAATTATACCGCCCTTGTATATAACCAAACACTTAAAAATGCAAACGAACGAGTGATTTATTTCTTTACGGCCCGAAGAGGCGAATACATCTTGCATATTGACTATCAGAAGGCAGGCAGATAAATTTAGTTGTAGTGGCGCAATACTTTTCAAATATGTTAAGTTTATTTACAGTGGTTAAGTGTGTGTAAAATTATGTAAGTAACAGTATTTTATTATTTGACTAATTTTTTGTTTGATTATACATTTTTTAGGTTGTCATTAATTTTCCAAAAAACAATATTTTTGAAAAAGACCAAGAATTGGTCGAAACGTACGTAAAATATAATAATTACCACCAAAAACTAAATTAGAATTATTTCAATGGTCCCAAAAACCCAAGACTTCTCAATCAAAAAAATATATATATATATATATATATATATATATATATATATATATATATATATATATATGTAGAATGCGAATAATGTGATTTGTTTAATAAGGTAACAGTATTGTAACTTTAATGATGTTTACGAAATACCTGCAATAAATGAATGACAAAAAATTACTTCAAAACATTAGTTCCAGAGGTTACAATATCTTGACAGAACATTGTTATTTATTTTGTAATATGTGATTTTTATGTGTTTCTTTCAAGTTAGATACTAGAATCGGTTAATTTTAAACAATCTCAATATATTTGAAGACGCGAGATGTAAGACCGACATCTAGGATTTTCAAGAGAATCAGTACACAGAGGTTCCGAATCTGGAACCGTTCCGTGTAATTGCTGTTCTCCCTTAACTCCTAGGGCAGAATGTCACGATAAAATTTTTAGGTTACTTCACCTGTCAGAGATATTGAATACTCTCTTCGAGGTGTCATTCCTTTGTACGCAAGACAATATATATTATATATAAATATAATATATACATTTGATGCATAAAGAAGTGTTCGAGAGGACATTCAATTGTGGGAAGCGCAACTGATGAAGGTTCCCGACCAGAAACAATATATATTATATTTATATATAATATATATTGTCTTGCGTACAAAGGAATGACACCTCGAAGAGAGTATTCAATATCTCTGACAGGTGAAGTAACCTAAAAATTTTATCGTGACATTCTGTCCTAGGAGTTAAGGGAGAACAGCAATTACACGGAACGGTTCCAGATTCGGAACCTCTGTGTACTGATTCTCTTGAAAATCCTAGATGTCGGTCTTACATCTCGCGTCTTCAAATTTAACGAAATGCATCAAATGCATAAAGAAGTGTTCGAGAGGACATTCAATTGTGGGAAGCGCAACTGATGAAGGTTCCCGACCAGAAACAATATATATTATATTTATATATAATATATATTGTCTTGCGTACAAAGGAATGACACCTCGAAGAGAGTATTCAATATCTCTGACAGGTGAAGTAACCTAAAAATTTTATCGTGACATTCTGTCCTAGGAGTTAAGGGAGAACAGCAATTACACGGAACGGTTCCAGATTCGGAACTTCTGTGTACTGATTCTCTTGAAAATCCTAGATGTCGGTCTTACATCTCGCGTCTTCAAATTTAACGAAATGCATCAAATGCATAAAGAAGTGTTCGAGAGGACATTCAATTGTGGGAAGCGCAACTGATGAAGGTTCCCGACCAGAAACAATATATAATATATTTATATATAATATATATTGTCTTGCGTACAAAGGAATGACACCTCGAAGAGAGAACTCAATATATATTGGATACCTTATAGTCATCTCACATATAATGCTTAATACCATCTACAACATATTCCAGCAAAAATACAGTTCATTCGTATGTTAAGACCATTTCCATTTATAGGGTAATGTCAATTACTACACGTATTATAGCGATTTTATCGTCAATATTTTCATCAACGCAGGATAAAAAATGCGTCATAACTATGACGACAAACAATTCCTTTACAACAACCTTATTCTCTCATGTTTTGAATTGTCGTCCAAAATTGTTTACGGCAATGTGACGGGAATTCATCCGATAATTCGTGCAATCGGCATTCATTCGAGATTTCGGGGAATCCGAAATGTTGTTCATCTGGCGCATCGAGGTCGGCGGAACGCTTTGATTAGTTCTCGAAGAACCCGGAAGTCATTGAAGGACGTCTTTTTGACCTTCTAGAGAATTCCGAGAAGAAATATATAAATACGGAGAGCTGACTGATTCAGTCAGTCATTACTCGATTGCCATATAGTAAAGATCAGGTGTTCAAGATAAATTGAAAATAGTTCCTTGAATACAAAGGAAAGTAGTAGAAATTAATTGTAGTGAGTTGGACTGTGCTTTTAAATAAACCCAAGAACTGAACAGAACCAGAGTGTGAAAATAAAAACATTACAGTAATATTCAGTTTCTTATTTTCCTTTTTCTTAAAATCATTTTTGTAATAATTCGTCTCCAATTGGCGTCAGATGTTTTTGTAAAAATAAAGGAAATGCATCTTTTGTTACTTTTCATCGGTTTTTAGTTTTCACGAAACAAATGTTTCGTGCCTCCTAATTTTAAGGGGGCGGGAAAATGCTACGTCCAACAGTAGAGTGCGTCCAGTGCTATTTGGGGGAGTAGAATGAAGCTGTTGTTGTTTTTTCTATATTCTATTATATGTAGGGATATATGACTCGCTACATTATTTGTGTCCTAACCTAATCTAATGCCTGCAATACACGTTGGCCGAATGTCGCTAAGTGAACGCCAATACCAAGGTGTAGACACGTAGACAGTTTACTCGTATTTGCATTGTCTTGCCGTCGCTCGGTGTCGCTTGCCTAATTGGCCGAGGTAAGTCAACCGCCAACGTATATAGAACTCATTTGGCGTAGCTTGTTACAACTTGTGATCACTCGCGACCACTTGTTGTCGGTTTTTCGGCACAAATCAAAGGCGCTCGCGCGCACTCGACCAATAGTATTCACATGTTTGTCTGCGTATTATTGTTGGCGTCCGTCGTAGGTACACGTAAATGTGCCAACCGTCGAGGCCACTTGCCTTGTATTAATTTGACTGCGCTCGCGTTGGCCTAAGCTCGGCCAACGTGTATTGCAGGCATAACATAGTGGCGGATTTACCAGCAAGTTGAGTAGGCTCACAGATACATTCTTTTCCATGTTGTATACATTGTAGTCAATGAGAAAGGCAGGGTGACGTACTCAGACTGTAGTAGTAGGTAAAAAGATGTTCTTATTGTTACTGTTACCTAATTGGCGGATGAATGGGAATGTTCAGTTTTTACTATGACCAAACCCGACGAGTGGGTGAGAACAACCCACAAAGAATCAAGGAGGGTCTAGCAAAATCCCTGAGTTAAACAAACTACTTCTATTTGCACAATGCTGTGAGTACAGAATAAGAAATTCATTGCTTTCTTTATTCAAGTCAGAATGTCAGTAAGTGGTAAAAACAGCCCCACCTTGAATACAAAGAGAAGGATAGAATTAGGTTCCTTACCTTATTATTATATAGTAAGAAATTTAGCAATTTGTTTCGTGTTTCTTGTTACCCACTGTTTACTTTTTGTTACTTGTTAAGGATTTTATAACTTTTTTCTTATTTTCCTTTTTTTATTTACCTGTTAAGTGTTTTGTCAAGTTTTACTGTCTTGTTAGTTAAAAAGTATTTTGTTGAGTAAACAATGGGTAACGAGAAAACGTAACAAATTACTAATTTTCTTCGTGTACACGGTGTTCACAAAATTCCAATACGGCTGATTATTTCGGCAGGAATACAGTTTACTAAAATATGGTGAATACAAAACTTTTAGAATATTTCCCTGGCTGCAAAATGGTCATAATGGATTTGACCATGACCTTCAAGGTCAAGTAAATGTCTACTTAGTTTTTTCAAAAGGGAACACCCATGCATGATACCGGAAATGAAGAGAGCGGGCAAATTTACGACCTTTTTTCTTCTTCATTTGACCTTGACGGTCTGCAGAGGTCAAATCGAGGTCATACCAAGTCGTACAATTTGGGCCCAAGTAAGAGACTTTTTGACATTCGTAATTTTATAATGGCTAGAGAATGATCACAATGAATTTGACCTTCACCATTGGCGCCAAGGAATTTTTGGGAAAAATCAGGAATAGGAAATTGAAAATGAGAGGTAAAGATCCAAAATGGCGCTTTAAAAATATTTGATTATTTGAATATTTGTATGTTTGACATTATTGAACGTACATTTTTCCGTTCTCTGCATTTCCGGTATCAAAAAGGTGTTCCCATTTGAAAAATCAACTTTACCTTGATTTGAGTTTGAAGGTCGTGGTCAAGCTGAAATCCATTATGACTATTGCGTAGCCAAGCTAAAATGAAAAATGCCTCTGTCAAAAAATCTTATTCTTGAGCCCATAATGCCCGTTTCAAGAAGCCAAGCTTGGTTTGACTTCAATTTGACCTTTGCTGATTATCGACGTTAAATGAAAAAAAGGTCAAGGACATATTTGAACGTAAATGGGTGTGTCCATTTGAAAATTCAACTTGACCTTGACGGTATTGGTCAAGGTCAAATACATTATCAACATTTTGTGGCTAGGGAAAAATTCTAAAAGTTTTGTTTTGACCATATATTTGTAAAATGTCGTCCTTCAATGACTGAACTATTGGGTATGTTTTCTTTCTATGGGCATTTGCAGATTTTTATTTTATTGCTCCATTAATTCTTTTGGCCTGGCAGTTACTGAAATTTCCTAATAGAAAACGGCACGAAACCCTTGTTCTCTTGCATCGAATCGCGCTTTTGAAGTTACCGACCTTTGGCGGATAAGACTGACGGATCGAAAAACACCTGCAGGTATAATATTCATACCCAATGAAAGCAAAAAAGGGTACAAATTGGTCGTAATATCTTTCATTCTCGCAAAATGTTTCGGTAGCTGAGGGAATATAATGAATATATTCACTCATAAAAACACATTTTAAAGAAGGGTACGAACGCAACGTGGGTGGACGTGTGAAACAGGAGCTTTAAAAGGGTTTCTTGGGGTCGAAATTTTCTACTTGGAAGATCCCGTTATTTACAGCAGCCATACAGAAAACGTTTCTTATTTACGACTGATCCCATTATAAATTCCTTACTTAACGGACAACTTTTGTTGCCTCGAAATACGGCTATTCTGAAAATGTTTTGTTTTTTTTTGCAAAAAAAGAAGCAATGAATTTCTTGTTCGTACTCTTAGCATTGCAGAAACAGGGGCACTTTTTACCTCAGGAAAGTTTCCTGGACTCTCCTTGATACTTTGGTGGTAGTTTTGACCTCCTTGTCGTGTTTGGTCGGAGTAACAATAGAAGATTCCCATTCATGTGGTAAATTTGTTCACAGTAACAATAAGAACATCTTACTATACTTCTTCCTTCATTGCGTTTCTCCTGCAGTAAAGCCAGCTGGAAATCGAGGCGAAGCTTGATGACGCAGGGTGAGTCGAATCGAAAGTTAGAATCGGAGTCTGATAGAGACTTTAAGATTAAAACATTATCTCACATATTTACAATGAAAAAAATATATATGAAAAAGAGACGAAGCCATGGAGCATTCGCTTTAATTAGAGAATTTAGTGATGAAATTGTATATTACGTCGCGATCAGTCCAGAGAAGTGTATGATTTAATCAAAACTGATATTAAGTACTTTCTAAATGATTGAGGGGAAAATAGTTATTTTGAATGTTCATATTTAGGATTTTCACTCCTCACAATGGTTTCTGAGAAATACAGATAAGTTAAGTAATTGAAAATTAAGGTGTAGTATCTAAGAGCAGTTTGTGGACACTGTCTGGAACACCAGTTGCCTTCTTATAGAAAAAACTCTCTCACAGGATTAACTGTGAGAATGAGAAAGTAGGTATATGGATTTGTCAACTAGTTTTCCTGTATACTATGTTGGGATGTATTTTGTGTTATACTTATCTGTTACTTTGACGTTTCGATTCCTCATCACGAATCGTTGTCGAATAATGTTTTTTTAAAATGCTTCACAATATTTGTAGCTTGACTTTTTTTCTATAATAAGGCAACTAGTGTTCCGGGCAGTTTCCACAAACTGTTCTTAGATACCACACATTAATTTTCAGTTACTAAACTTATCTGTATTTTTCAGAAACCATTGTGTGGAGTGAAAATCCCAAATATGAACGTTCAAAATAAAAATGATATTGAGAGACAAGGATGTAACGCTACAAGGCCAAATGGAAATGAAAAGAAACTAGCTGTCTTTTAAAGTTAAGTTATTTTATTTTGCAATACACGAATCGCAACAACATACCAACCATATAATCTATTAATCAGTAAAATTATGAAGGTGATCAAATTATGTGTTTCGTTATTTTGATGTTCCTCAACATAGGCGAACTGAGTCAGGAATATTGAGCAACGTCGCTTCCACATCTGTGACTATATTGAACACACGCGTTTTGACAACATGTTGCGATGAGGGTGGCATTCTCTTAGTACTTTCATACATGGACATGAAAAAGTAGAATAAAGGATCATTTTGTGCAGGTTTTGGATTTTCCAGAACAATTTTAGTGTCTTCTGCTGTTCCTTCACGTTCTTCCAGAGACTGTTCTAAGAAAGTAGTCACATTATCATTCCTAATTCTTTTAACTGATTTTGATGTTGCAGCAGTCCAGGCGGATGTATCTGCTGTCGCAAGTGTTTCAGGAAGTTCCTGTGATTGGATTTCGTTGTCGGCTGCCCATTTATTTTGATTCCGGATAATTAGTTGATGTAGAATATCTTTGTCTAGGTCGGCTTGTTCTACGTTCTCTTCGGAAGTTTGAATTTGGGTTTCATCTTCAGGGTCTTGTCGAACATTTCCTTCCCTCGATTTATTGGCCATATATGGCTGTAAAAATCCCATTTGTTTTTCAAATCTCCACTCTTTGATGAGTTCAGCTGGCGTTCCACTTTTCAAATATTTCTGTTTCCTTCTGAAAGCGTCTCTTAGCGAATGTCGCAATTTTTCCCACAATGCTTTCGCTTCAGCGCCTACAAAAAAGGGTATGTTTAGAACCTATATCGAGCCATAATATAAAACGAGATAGAACACTATTTAATCAACCTCGGAATTCAATAATATATTAATTGTAATAATTGGTGTTATTTTTCTGGTTTAACACTATCAGTTCGTTTTTTACAGATACTTGTCTACAGTAGATATCTACAGAAGTGTTGCGTATGTTTACAGAATGAGTTGATAGATCAGTCTCTAACATTGTGTTGGAAATATTTCGAGCAATATGGAAACATATGCAACCGCTGTATTTCTCGGAGGCATCGAAAGAACAGTGGGTATAGTTGCAGATAGTTTTGATGTGAGGTCACAAAGTCGAGTTAATGATGGAAACGTTTTTAAGACAAGCAGCTTGGCAAGAAAGTTGGCGAAACAAACTTTACATCATCCAGCACCTACTCCAGGTCTTGAAGAATGCATACAGCATAACATATAAAAACTGTTGTTAAAAAATGTTTGTTCCTTAATTAATTATAAGGGGTATTTAAAGTTGTAAAAAACGCAAGTTTGGCAGTTTTTGTAACTTTTCAGCAACTGAATTAAAAGTTTTGTCAACTGTAAATTTGTTTTATACGTTTTTTTGCGATAGACATTTAAAAGAAAATCGTCAGTTGGATAAACTTAAGGGAAATGACGACTCCCCTCCAATAACGTTTATTCGAAGCAGATCCTCAAAATATAGACATTCAAAGTGAATTTACGTACAGTAAAACGAAACAAAAAAGAAAATTAATAAAATCAAACTTTTCATAATTAATATATTCCTTACAGCTGGATCTAAAATTAGTTTGTCGTAAAATAGAAGCGTTGTAAACTTTACGTAAAATAATAGGCCCTCGAAAGAAAATCATGTTTGCAAAAAAAATTGTATATCCATAAAGGTCTGATTCTTAACAGCTACGAGGGTGAATCAAATATGAACCGGACTTTTCTGTTTCTCGCCCTGTAGGTAATTCGAGTGGCGTGACGTCTCGATATATGTTAGGTAGGGAAGTTAAGAAGAGGGGAGTTCGTCGGTTTGGCGAGGCGTAGTCGATGCGCTGTTAGTAGCATCATGTCAGAGCAAGAGGTGCATACGTCTGTTGCGCAACGTGTTGTTATCAAATTTTTGGCGCGAGAGGGCGTTAGACCGTCTGAAATTTTGCGTCGACTATCTGCACAGTTCGGCAATGAAACACTTTCAAGGACCCAAGTGTACGACTGGCACAAAAAGTTTTCAGATGGCCGAGAAACAGCACCGTGGAAAGCCAAGACCCGTCTTTCTGCAGGGAAAATTCTTGGAACAGTTTTTTGGGATTCGAAAGGCGTACTGCTGATCGATTTTCTGCACGAACGCCGTACAATTAATGCTGAGTATTACTGCGAACTACTCCAACAAGTGAAACTTGCCTATCGGCAAAAGAGGCGGGATATGTCTATCCGAAGTGTGATTCTGTTGCATGACAACGCTCGGCCACATACAGCTGCATTGACTCAAGTAAAACTGAACAAAATGCATTGGGAAACCCTTCAACACCCGCCTTACAGTCCTGATTTGTCTCCATGTGACTAGCACATGTTTGGGCCACTTAAAGAAGAACTGGGAGGCCACCACTTTGAGGACAACGAAGGTGTAGAAACGTTTGTGCGCAATTGGTTATCGACACGACCAGTTTCATTCTTTGAGAAAGGTATTAAAAAACTTCCGATTCGGTGGGAAAAATTATACATAAGGCCGGCCGCATACGCTCGGTTTCCTGATTAGGTTTCCTGATCAGGAATTCAGATTCGGAAAACTGAATGCTCCATTTACATACAAAATGTTCAACAAGGCGCACACGTACTTACTATTTCCGAACGGAAAAGAACCTGACGTTCGTTTCGGAATTTATTCCGTGCGTTCGGGTAGTCAGAACGGAAAAAACCTAATGGCGTCTCCCCGAACGCAGCGCTCACATACATTTCTTATCATTCGCCGCATACGCACGGAAATTTCCATTCGGAACCGCGATCAATTCATGTTCGTCGACCATTTGTGCTTTCACAGAAGCGTCTCTATTCGAACTGACCGTGTAAATTCCTAATACAAAATAACGAATGGTTTGCGCTAGGCACGCGGAATTCCGGATCTGAATTCCTGATCAGGAAACCTAATCAGGAAACCGAGCGTTTGCGCCCGCCCTAAGAGAGGAGACTATGTAGAAAAATAATATGTATTAAAATTTGTATTGATCGTAATAATAAAATTTTTAAAACAAAAGTCCGGTTCATATTTGATTCACCCTCGTAAATACCTCATAAAATTTTCAGCTTTTTAAGGTATTTTAAACAATAACTATGAGCGATTGAGAATTGGCCATTTTTGACTTTTTTGCAAATAAGGCAATAACTAATTATCCGATCGGCTAAATGAACCTATCATTTAGTACCTATTGAAAATACGTATAAAACAAACTTACATTTGACACTAAAACTTTTCATTTAGTTGCTGAAAAGTTACAATAACTCCGAAATTGCGATTTTTGCAACCTTAAATACCCTGTATCTATAATTAATTGAGGAAGAAAATACTGTTGATCATACGTTTGATGTTTTATGCTATAAACATTCTTCAAGAAAAACCAAACAAACCCCTTTGAACTTTTTGGAACAACTAGGCTTAATTGCAGATTGTACCTTTTGAAAGAAAAGTGGGGCGTGCTGTTGATGTTAACAAAGCAGCCTATGTACTGCAAAATTATTTAAAACTGAAGTTTTTTTTGTAATAAGTTATTTGTGAACCTAAATATATAAGTAGATATTGTAGAAATAAAAAATAAAAATAAACTTGCCACTTTTCATCCCGACTTCCTTAGCGATTTCCTCCCACTTTTGGGCCTTTACTTTTGACTTCAAATAGTCGTGATGGCTTGTATCATACAGAATTTGACGGATTCGCACTGCCTCGATTAATTTTTCTTCCATTTTAGGAAAGTTTTGAACACACCGTGCCGAACTACGACATAAACACAACGTACGCTTCGCAGGTTACAGTGAGCACTAGCCTAGCCGCAAAATGAAGCGCAGCATGGTGACGTGACATGACGTGAGTCACAAGGAATTTTCACGGACAAAGCGAACCACGCCGACGGCGGCCGACGAACATGGCAAAACAGAACGCACGCAGTTCGCAGTTTGAGTGTATGAAGTATGGCGGTAGCTGCATGCATTGATGATGTGATTTCAGAATAAGAGTCCGACAGTGAGTTTGAGTTTGAAACATTATGGCACATCATAACAAACATTGTGTGGTTTTATGAAACCACGATGCTACATATTCTACGTTAAATTTTCATCACAAAATTGATTTAGGTACATTTATTTACCGAAAACAACGACTTGTTTTAATAAATGTGAACAAAATTCGAATATACCCATTTTGTGGACTTATGTCACCTTATGTCGTATATATTCGGGTATAACTGAAACAGATTTATAACTGATAATTCAAATATTTAGTCTTCCAATATTCAATTGTCAATAAGGGCTAGATACCCATGCTGTGGGCATAGAACAAAGGCCTTATGTCGAATATAACCGAAACCTTTTTACTAGTGTCCGACCGAAGTCGAAGTCCTAACTATAACCATCGGCCGAAGCCGAATGTTCAAGTTTAATAAGCAATTGTGTATACTTGTTAAAAATCATAATATAGATGAAAAATGTATAGGAAGTATTTGGTATTATAAATGTTGGGGTTGATTGCCTTTTAAATTCCCTTTAAAAAAATATTTGATTTCTAAGCTGGAATTCAAATTTTACACTGATTCTACTTCTAATTTTAACTTCAACAATAATTCAAATATATTTTTAATGACTAAAAGCTAAAGTTGCAAATCTGCAAGTGTTTCCGGTTTGTTCATTTAATGTCATTATACGTAGAATACTTTACAATGAGTTTATTGTTGACATTATTCTTCTTCTTCTACCCTTTTCCAAAAATATTTTCAAAATAAACCGTATTAATTATAATACATTATTTGATTAAAATATGGAATATGTGATTAAAATATATTTCATTACAATATAATATTAACATAAGAATATATACTTACGTATAAAAAATAGGAAAGGTTCAAAATTGAAAGTAAAAAGTTCTCACATTTAGTTGATCTCCATTTTGGTTCGTCTCTTATTGAGTTCCTTCTTGGCTGGAATGTTCTGAATAGGTTTATGGGTGGTTGTACTACTTCTTGCTGGGGTGGATAAAGTATAGCAGGGTATACTTTCTTGCATCTTCGTCTATATTTGTATGCTATGAAAAACAACAGTAAAATGATTATAACAACTATACAAAATATCGTAAACCAATGTGTATGTCTTTGGAGAAAGGGTTGGTTTATCAGTACATCGAGTTGTTTCCAATATTGATTAGGTATATGTTCTTCGATCTTCAGTTCGTCAAGGTTTTGTTTCTGGATTTTTAAGAGTTTTAACTTGAACAATTGATTTTTTGCACTCACTGTGTATGTTCGGCATTCGATTACACTCGTGTTTTCTGATGTATTTACTGATGCATAGCCTTTGGTTGATGGGATTCTTGTTGAACCTATGTAAGCTATGCAATATTAGACCGAGAGATCTGAATTAGAACTTCAACCACGATTTTCTGAGTCGTGCCTTCTGGAGTACTGAAAGGTTCTGTGAGGTACTTACAATTCATGGAAATATCCTAGAGTTTTCTAGGGGATTTTTCTGAGTCCTGCCAACTAAATTAATCAAAAATTGTTGTATAGAAATAACCAAAAAAAGTGACATGAAGCCTCTTAAAAGATAAATGAATTTTCACTTGAAAAATTGTGCGAAAAATGTTCATCTTTATTCTGTTTTTCCAGAAATGTCCCCAAAGAAAAAAATTCAGCGGGTTATATCTGGCGGCCTTGCTGGCACCTCATCTTCTACCGTCGTGCTGAAAAACTAGTTCGTCTTCAACCTCCCTCCAAGTTTCCGTTATTATTGGATCTACTGCGTTTGCAAGTAAGTCTAAATAAAATCATTTAAAGTCCCATTCTATGAAAAAGTCTCCAACGATATGATCACCTAGTAATCTTGCCCATAAATAGTTGCATATACCAGGTGGTTGAAAAAAAAACGAGTGGAGTTGAATGATATTTATACAGGGTGGATTACAAAATATTATATTGTTAGGGTCATAAGTAGTTGCATAAACAATGTGGTTGAATAAGGGTGAAATAGAAGTATATTTATACAGGGTGGTATGTAAGTAGTTAGGATAATTAAATTTTCTATTTTTATAGTTATGAAATGGGTTGAAAAAAATGTTACAAGCAGTTGTTTATTCAGGGTCGTTGACACATAATTATAGTTTATAGGGCTGTTAAAAAATTGTTTTATATTCACAAGTAGTTCACAAGTAGCATATATAGGATGGTTGAAATATGTAGCCGAGTATAATTACAGCTATACATATATAGGTGGCCTTAAAAAATATAAAGGAATGTTATGATCCATACACCGGATAGATGAAATATAGGGGTGAAATATAGAATCCTAAGT
Source organism: Octodonta nipae (assembly GCA_034190945.1). Classification (NCBI taxonomy): domain Eukaryota; kingdom Metazoa; phylum Arthropoda; class Insecta; order Coleoptera; family Chrysomelidae; genus Octodonta; species Octodonta nipae. The sequence goes on from CM067218.1 coordinate 134,462,591, forward strand.
ATACAGGGTTATATTGGGTGGCCCATAAGTAGTTGCATATACAAGGTTGTTGAAATATAGGGTCGAGTAGAATAATAATTATAAAGTGTGGCTAAAAAAAAATTGAAAAATTTTGTTATATAGGGTAAAACATTAACAGTTGCCTAAATGGAGTACCAGAAATATAGGTCGAAGTCGAATTATAGTTACACAGTGTGATTCAAACAAGGTTAGAAAAGTTGTAAATGAAGGGTGGTTTAAATGAAGTGTGGTTTAAATGAAGTGTGGAGAGAAATTATATTTTATACTGTAATTAAAAATATATGAGAAAAAATTGTGAAGTAGCGTAGCTTATGCTTATATAACAAATTTGTGATACACCCTCAGTAAAAATAATTTTACCCCACCCTTACTTCAAACACTTTGTATAAGCAACTACTTATGTTCCAAACTATATAACTTTTTCAAACCGCCCTGTATAACTGTAATTATACTCCACCTTATTTTTCAACCACCCTGCATATTCAACTGCTTCTGACAATTTTTAAAGCCTTTTGTATAACTGTAATTATTCTCCGTTCTATAACGCAAATCTCTACTCTGTATAACTATAGTTCACTCCACTCATGTGTGCTACCCAATACAATATTTTTAGAACCAACCTGTATAACTAATTCAATTCCAACTTATATTTCAATCAGCCTATGTATACAACTGATAATGTACCACCTAATATTAGATGTACGCACGCACACATCTTCAACCGTATTCCACACAGAAGAGATCGCCGGAATAAGAAATTTTCGTTTTACAAAGCTAATGAAATATTTTCTGCAATTTCACGCAACTGTAACTTAACTTCGTTTCTAAAATAAACTGACTTCAAAAGCATCAAAATGAAAATCATTACAAACACCCTGTACGACATATTTCATGGCTTATTTTGACATTTAAACTAGAGATTTATTATGAAAATTTGACATTTACCATGATGTTTACAGTTTTTGTGCACATATTTTTCCGATTTTCAGAAAAATGGTATGTTTTATGTTATAGAAAAATGTACGGAATCAAGTTGGAACATATCTTTGTATAATACAATTTACAATATTCAAATTGCGTGAGCAGTTTTAGAGAAAATAGTGAAAATTCATTGAAAATCGCTGAAATCTAGTTCCTTATTTACTTTTGTTTCTGATTTTCTAGAAAACCGTAATTCTCATGTTATAGACAATTATATGGTACCTTTCTGTAATGTTCCTTAATATAAAGCAGTTTAAATCATCAAAATTGTCCAAGCCGTTTTTGAATAATCTCTCGACATACATAAAAAAAAGTTGCATACGAATTGATAACCTTCTCCTTTTTGGAAGTCGGTTAAAAATAGTTTAAAATCCATTTTCAGTTTCATTTTCCTTGTCGTAAGCAAGGCATAGCCAGACATTTTTTTCGGGTGACTTCAATAATTTTTTGATTGGTGGTATGCTGATTAGGACTGCAAAATTTATATTTAGGTTAATGTATTTCCAGGATATATATATATAATTGAATCTTGAAGAGCAAAATTCCACAATTTCCTCGCGCTGGCTAGGGCCTTGATAGCGAGTTATATGTATATTTTAAATATTATTCAGCAAAACATCAGTTCTAATCAGAGAAATATCCAGGATCACGTTAATTCGCAAATCCCGAAAATGTTGATGGAACATAAAAAACTAGACATCGTTCAATTCCTTTTTAAACAGGATTTAGAAAGAGCTGCTACTTTTGTTAGGGTTCCATTAAAAAAAAATTGAGTAGTTCGCACTTGGATAATGAGGGGCAATTTAATTAATGGTAAGTATGGCCTAATATGTCCCCCTTCTTAAATCTTTTGACATGTTTTTGCGATTTTCAAAGTAATGAGTACTTTGGGAGTCAATCAATCATAAGCATTTAACTCTAGAATCGTTACCGTAATATGTTGGTTCACACCGTGTAGTAAAAATGTTCATTTATGTTTCCTGTTTTAGCTGTGAAAGTTAAGTAAAGCAATATAAATATGAATTGATATTACGAATTATCTGACGCCTATCCTCTATCAAATAACCATATCCTAGCAACACCGCTATTGAAACACTCGGATCATAACAAAACAAATCGAGACGATCGAATCCAACTCGAAATCAAGTCGACTAGCACAAAATATAATACGACTGACTCATTCACCGACGATTTTAATCCGTCAGTTCGTAACTGGCCGTCGAACAAACGAGTGTTACATTGCGCTGCTTTTGTTTTCGTTTGACGTATTTGTTTGGTTTTCACTTCCTAGTTCCTTGTTAGGATTTTTGGGAAAGCTGAACTTGACCAAGATTTTGTTAGAGATTTTGGAGTGTTTGTGTGTATATCGTTTAAAACTTTTGTGCGTTGGAATTTTTTAAGGCACTGGTATTGCGGATTTATTTTTTCCTTCAGTGTTGTTTAGTTGTTTACCTTCAGATTTTGCTTAAGTAAAAGATGGTAAGTATTAATTTTTATTGCTTGAATGTCAGATTTAACGTTTTATGAGAGATTTAATTGATTTGATATGCGATTTATAATGACTTTAAGATTTATTAATTCCTGTTGCTTGAATGTTTTGACCAAATTTGCATCGCAGGCAAATTTTTTAAGAATCCATCACTATGATTTACTACCAGTGGAACTAGAATTATATTTACAATATTTTCCTTATTAACTCCAACTGTGAATTTTCTATAGATTTGACATTAATAAAAGATATATTTTTATTTCATTTAAGTACATAGTGTGTATACTGTTTTAACATTAATATATAAAAACTGGATACAATTGAATACGCCAAAAACTAGAGTTTACCGATTTCTGGACATCTTTTTTTCTGCAAATTTTCGTAAAATATGAAAAAAAACAAAGTAAGTCTCATAAAATTGTGAATTAAATCCAACACAGAATGACTACATGCCGAGTCAACCGCAGAAGTCCAAGAAGGAACCAATTTAATCTGTTCTAGTATTGGCACGAAAAAAATCTGCTACTGCAGTATTTTATTGTAAACGAAGTGGTTTACCTAGTCTTGGAAGGTAAATTGATATCTTCTTATTCATGTGGAGCCAGGATTGGTCCAGAATAAACTTGAAGAAGTAATTCTACTCGTTGGAAATGATAAATTCCCAGCTGTGTGGACATTTTTCACAAATATATGCTATCAGGTAGGCAATCAAAAAGAAAACTAAAGACACCTTCATTCAATATGATGGGACATTACTGGTAGCCGATCTATGTCGATGTGAACCCAAGAAATTCTGTGGTCCAGTTGTTCCTGCATGTTATCAGAAATCATATAGTTAATTTTTATGAACCTGCAGTTTTAATGAATATGATCGATTATAGCCTAGTCTTGGAGGGGGCATTATTTTTTATTCTACCTTATGCTTAATGAGTGCCCAGTAAAGTTTCAAGTTGTTGGCATTTAAGGGCGAATGAAGGCAGCACGCAGGTTAACGGTAGAAATTAAAATCTAATAATTATCAGAAATCTTAGATGAAAAATTTTATTGCGCCGATAGCTTAGTAATGTCTTAGCTACAGTGCCTAAAAAGTTTGAGTGTTCTGGGATTTCTGGAACATTTCCTTGTTAAGGGTCGAATGACTGCAGCACGAATGTTAGCGATAGAAATTCAAATCTAATAATCATATAAAGCCTTGGATGGAAAATTCTATTTTGCAGAATGCTTAGAAATGTGATAGTAAGAGTGCCTGAAAAGTTTCAGTAATCCAAGATTTCAATTAAAGTTCCGAAAATGCCAGCAACTTGAACCTTTTTAATAAAATGTTCCTCCTAGGACGGACTATTAAAACCTCAAGTGTATTATTTGTTTAGGTTTGCTTTAAGAATAATCACTCATGTCATATTTTGCATTATATAAAAATAATCCAGTCATTTCAGATTTTTGTGGCATAATTTAAGAGCACTCCTAGAGCAAATGAACCATAAAATGCCCAGAAGTATGGATTTTTTGCTTATATTGTGAAAATTGATGACGGCCCCATAACGCGGTCAATGAAAAAGTTGTAGAGAATCACACAATACTTTCAAATGAGTGTTTGTATCTCTTAATCGAGACAATTGTTACAGCGCAAAGCTGGAAAAACTGTAAAAAACTGATTTTATAATTTATTTGAAAATATAGCTGGAAAATTAATCTTTATCCTATTAATTGGACTCGAGATCGATGTTGTCCGCTAAGTAGATCTTCCAAATATAATTCAAATAATTATAGAAATATTTTGCAGAACGTATCGTATTAACCGTGATCGTAGAAGCCGAAAAATTTCAAAATTTGTTTTGAAATCTTATATTGTGAATATTGATGACGTGGTCATAACTCGGTCAATGAAAAAGTTGTAGAGAATCACAAAATACTTTCAAATGAGTGTTTGTAACTCTTAATCGGGACATTTGTCACAGCTCAAAGCTGGAAAAACTGTAAAAAACTTATTTTGTAATTTATAATTGTTTTATAATTATCTAGCTATTTGTAAAAATAGCTAGATAATTAATCTTTATTCAAATGATAACTTATGATCTTGATATTAATTGGGCTCAAGATCGATGTTATCCGCTAAGTAGATTTTCCAACAATCATTCAAATAATTATGGAAACATTTTGCTTGCATTGTATTAACCGTGATCGTAGGAGCGGAATATTTTCTTATTTTGAAAATATTCCGCTCCTACGATTATGGTTAATACAATGCAAGCAAAATGTTTTCCTAAAACATAGAGGCTACACTAAAGAGTAAGTGATTAAAATTTGAATAAAAAATACCAAGGAGTTTACATTTTTAAATTAATTTGTTAACAATGAAGAGTGCTATACCAAGCGACCTGTATTTCATGTCCGTGGGGGCTACGCATTATATCCCAAACATGTTCTATTCACGTGGGTCTCTTCAAAAAGTTTAAACTAACTCGAACAACATGAGGCCGAGCATTGTCTTGTTGAAATATGGGATCCATGAGCCAATTAAGGTAAGGGAGTACATACGGCTCCACTACTTCCTGCAGACAATATTGGGCTGTTATGTTGCCTGCAACAAAGACTACTTTCATGTGCAATAGCACCCCATACCATAACTCTTGTTCGCTGAACATGTCGCTCAACATCAAATTGAGGTCTAACGCTTCTTGGGAGAAGATGACCTGATGCCATTCCATATTCGAATGTTGTCATTCTCTGCATCAATGTAGTCGTTGCCGTCGATGCTCAGCGGTCAGAGGTAGCACAAGATGTGGTCGATAATATTGCAATCCAAAAGACTTTACATGGTGGACACTAATAGCTGTGTTCTCCTAACCACTCAACAGCCAAATTTCAAGTTGCTGAAAATCGGTCTCTAAAGGCCAAGTCTTAGACTTCGATCTTGAACTTCATTTGTGTCCCTTTACCACGCCTTACAAAATATCATAACAGTAGTTGGATTTCTGTTCGGGTGGTTAGCGATTTCTCTAAATGAAAAACCTGCTTCCCGTAAACCAATAATTCGACAGCTTTCAAATTCACTTAGCTGGGATACATTTGTCTTACACATACTCTAGGCATTTTAACATTATTAATCATCACCAAACAGTTTGTTTTTTGGTCAATTAAAAAAAACCAAAAACCGCTACAATATTCATAAAAAAAAGTTTACATGAAAGGACATTCTCCAAACTTTATCAAATTTTAATCATTTACTCCTTATTATAACATCTATGTTTTAGCAAAACAATATTAAATTTAAACCTCTACTTCGTGGTGTTGCGATTTCTTTGTTAGTGAGTGCTTTTCAGAGCATTGAGAGCCTCTAAAAACCAATGTTTGTCATAAAAATGTAGTAATTTCCATTGTTTTACCTAAGTTGTTTCATGGTTTAACATAATGAATAAGCTTTTATTCTGAACTGCACCTCTTTGATAATCTGAAAGGAGACAATTTATGAAATGCAACCCTTATATAAATATGAAAATCGATGGCTGGATCATTTACCTCCCGCGCCCTGCTGCACAGAACAATTAGGATGAGATTTCTTTTTCGAGTTATTAGCAAGAAACTAAACAGCTTTAATAAAGCTTATCATACAAAAGCACCTCACAAAAAGTGGACATGATACGTTGATTTTGATTACGAGAACTTCCATATATGTCCTGCGATCCCATTTTCTTGTCGGTTTGGACGGTGTTTGGACACCTCTACCGATCTATAGAATTTAAGCTAATAAGTGGAGCGTATAAAAACGTATTGATAAACACATAACCAGATGATTACTTTTCTGTTAAAAAAGTTCTTCGTAATCTTTTATTTGGTTGTCCCTTTATATGATATTATCTCTCCATTTTTGTTCGGGATCTGCCTCCATTTCTCTTACCTGCGATTTGTTTCTTGCTATTCTTACTACCTTATTGTTTGTCATTCTGCGTGTGTGTGGCTGTCCCGTTCTCGTTTTGTTTTCACTAATCACTCGTTTATTCATTCCACCTTGGACGATGTTCTTTTTACTCGATCTCTTAATATTTTCTCCGTTATTCTTCTTAGTATTCTCATGTCTGTTGTCACTAGTAACCTTTGAATTTGGAAGTGTCTGCCAAGTTTACAAACAAACGTATGAACAACAAATCTCGAGAAAACTAAATGCGATTGAGCTCATTATTTTAGATAATTCTCGTATAGCAAACCATGTAGTGACTGAGCAATCTGTCTGTTAAGAATTGAATGGGGAAAACTTCTTTATTTGCTTATATGAAAGTTTAGTGCATATTCCTAAACGTCAGCTTTTGTGATATCGAAATAGACTAGTAAGCCTAACAGTAGTGATTCTCGAAAAACGGTATAATGTGATGAGAACAAAAATGTATTAACTCTTATCTCTAAACAGTTGAAGAATTGTTCTAAAATCTTGGAAACATTACGAAAAACAACTCTTATATCACAGTGTCCAGTCCTGGAAATTTTTTACACAATTAGACAGAGAGAACGAAGCATAGCAAAATTTTTAAATTAATTTTTATACAGTAGTAATTCACCTAAAACATTTAATTTGACTCAGATTACTGCAAGAACTTACGTTTTAAAAATCAGCCGAAGAGGAACATACCAAATTTGAAATGCATTAATAATTCAGATCTACAAAAAGCCTGTGAATCGAATGTAATATTTTCAGCTCTGAACGCTTAAAATTTATATAATTCGTTATACTGATTTGAAGCCACAAAAAGAACAACCATTACACAAAAAAACTTCATTAAATAGAATGATAATTATCAAACTCTGTTTCTTCTAGATTATATAATCTGATCTCGTTTCGTTACGCCATTTTTTTCCACCAGCAAGAAAATAATGATTTCACTGAACATTAACGAAAACTGCGAAACAGTCAACGAATACCTCGAAGTCGAAAGTACAATTTTCTTTTTGTCATCTAATAATAATATCAACGTTTATGAATATAAGCTTTCACTGACTAGCTAATAGTAGTACTCAACAATATAATTGTTGCAATATCATGTTTGATAGTACCAACTTGTACTAGCGGTACATAATCGCGGATTGATTGGTGTCTAAATGAGCAAAATGCGCTGACCTACATTTTGCATTATACCGTTTTTTGCTCACAGTGGTCAAATAGAAAATGATTATATTGTACAAGAATTAACATAAAAAAGACTGTTAAGTTATTGTTGACAAAGTTGGTATTATTGTAAAAGTCTGTTGAAGCAGAACCATTAATCAAACGATTGACAGATAACTGTAAATTAATTAACTAGATGATTATACTCCATGTAATGCTATGTTAACTAGAATTGCTGTTATGAATAAACATAACGATAATAACGAATATAATTATTATAAAAACTGTTGATATCAGCTTAATAGGACTTAATGCAAATTGTTTTAAATAAAATAAGTATCATTATTGATAAGTAATACTAATTTCTACAGATAGTTCACAATTTTCGTAAATCGTAGTTATATTTTATTGAAGGAAATATTAATTACGAGGGTAAGCTGAAAAGTCAAACACGAATGGTTGTAGAAGGCGAACAAAATGACACTCTATACATCGACGCTCTAAAATACCTCCAACGTGGAGTTTATTTTGTTACAGGCAACCTGAAGCCATATTCTGTAACTCGTTATGTTATAACGTTTCAAAATTACTACCGTCTGTTGTCGAGTGTTAGCAGGGTTGCTAGATTTTCCTCTACCATGTCCAAAAGTACAAAAGTAGCAGATAAACATACATTCGAACATATAAAGTCATACTACATTTAAAATATAAAGATAAAAAGTGGTGATAATATGCCCGTTTTACATTTTTTTAAATTAATCCCACTAAAGACGAGCATGGTAATAAATTCTATTAAACTATACCTCCGAAAAACAATTATCGTGTCACTTTTGTAAACAATCTTGGTGATTCGAATTTAAATTTAAGTTATTACCATGTAATAATAAAACTCATATTTCAAATTAATTCTGAAGATTTCCAATGCGTTAGAAAAAAAGAACTTTTATAGGTTGGTTTATGGCCTATACCATTATGCATTTAGCGAGTACGACTAATTTTGTAGCTATTTCATGTATACAGCTTGCGCATAGACAACCACGCAACATCAATAGGCGAGAACAGTACACGAACCCTGTAGTTCGTAGATCAAAAAGAATTTAGTTTCGACATAAGCGCTTCTTTCGCTAAGCCATGACCCCCTAAAAAGAGCTTAAACTACTTGTAACCCAATTGTTAATTCAGTAGCTGAATCATAAAGAAAATCTCTCAATTCGCAATAAATAGTCTAATTTGGTCAGCCTGTAGTGACTGTTTGTCGACAACATATTCTGGCGTCAATAATCTTAAAAATTGACAAAGCTCATACACAAATCTTGCCGGCAACTAAAGAGGATTTGCGAAACCTGAAGTTTGAGCAAATTCCTGAGCCTCCTTAGGCGCGATGCACACTGGAGTAAAAAGTTTCATGAAACTGGGTTCGTGAAACTGAAGCTGCTTGCAACAGGTAGATAAGATTTATACAGAGCTGTGCACACTGCTTTTCATGAAACTTTAATTGATTTCGAGAAACCTAGTTTCAAGAAACTCAGGAAACGGTTTCTTGTCACTTTAGTTGCACGTGCATGTGGTAAGGCATTCATATTTTATTTATTTATATAATTTCCATCTGAAGGAGTACAACAACCGAAAAAAAGGTCAAAGTACGTGGGAAGAAGTACAAGTGGAAAATTCTGGTAGTTAAAAGTATTTATAAAATTTTTAATTAGCATATCTCAAAACATGTAGGCATTTAAATGAGTGAACTCCAGTACAATGGTTATGCTTAAAACTATTTTCAGCATCCAAAGCAATCGTTTGATTGAAAGGGGCAAAAAGTGAAGTAGTATTTTATATGGAAAAATCTGAGGTAGGAACCTAATTGTAGTTTTGACGAATCAGCTGCCATTGTGAAGGAATTGTTGTGCTGGGAATCAAAGAAAAGTTTGTAAGATAATCCCTGATAGCTTTTGGTGATGTAAAATGTGGTTGTTGCAATTCCTGATGTGGTTGTGCAACATGCAGACATTTGTGATTGATTAGCTACATCAAATATACGGAATTTTGATGTGGTCATTCTAAACGTTTTGCCGGATAATGTCAGTTTTCAAAAGAAAGGCCTCATCGCCAACAAAGAAAAATGTCAATGGTGTTGTGGTGGTAAATTCAACTCGCCATTACCCAACCAGTCATCTAAACTTGATGAACGGAATACACCCCCCTCACTAACTCATTCCAACAAGAAACATTTTAAAAACAACCTTAAACACTGCCGAGTTTAGATGAAACAACGCAAGTGCTGTGTTCCCGATCCATGATCAAAGGGTAAACCCAGAACTTCCTGTTTTTTTCTTAATTCGTAGCTACCACCATAAGAAAACCTCATCGTCATCATAACCGATCACGAAACATATGGAAAACCGTTTTTTCTGTGTGCATTTTCAAACTGATTTCTTGAAACCCATTTCGTGAAATCAGTTTCCTGAAACGAGTTGCCCCAGTGTGCAAATTGCGATTTATATTTTTTCCGGTACTCAAAACATACCCCATTATTACACCTCGAAAAATTATGTCAAGACAATCATCAAACCCTGGATTCGAGAAGAGTCGGAATTAGAAGAAATGGTTTATTCTTAAGGGCTACTTTGTTGAAAATGAATATTTGATTTTGAAGTTTGAGAATTATACTTTAATGTACTGTTTGCCAGAATTAGCTTTTTGTATTTGTTCGTCTTCACAAGCATATGTGCATTACTTTTCAGCTTTCCCTCGTAATAGAGACTACAGTATATTATCTTTCTATTTACTTCATAACTCCACTCTAATAGAACTTCATCGTCATCATTCTCTGATTTTCGTTGACTGCTTTCTTCTCTGGGCGTCTATTTCTACCGTCCATTATTCCATCAACATCCACTTCCACTTCAGAATAACAAGTTTGTATTGCTTCTTAAGATTCCAAATCGTATGCGCACGCCAACGTTTGGTACTCATAAGAAACTTCCAGTTCTCTAATGATAAAATAATAATGAATAAGTTAATTTGCCGTCAGTCTTTAATGATTAATATTATATTTCGGAAATAAATAAACCATTTTTTCCCTAGAATTTATTCCATTATCTTAAACTGTGAACAAGGAAAAAAACAGTTTTCGCCAACTTTTGACCCCTGCCATTTATTGACGCATAGTTCATCCCTGCCCACAAGTAAAAAATTCTTTCATCAGATAGATAATTTACGCCCTGAAAAGTACTCACAGCCTGAACTACAATTGGCCTGAAAACAATTCCTTAATTTAATTTTAATTCTCTGTAGAATTTTAGATTAAACTTTTCCACACGATGCCAATTCCCAATGGCCCTGAAGATTGACGGCGTCAGTCCCTTTAGGTCGTAACAGGTACCTAAAACCGGAAATGAGTCACCAAGCGAATGAAACGAACGACAAGAACAGGTGGATAATGATTATGATTACTTTTACAAGATAACAATTAATATATTTGTATACCCTGTAGCCTAACAACGTTATAAGAAGCAGTGGCGACTCGTTACGTTTTGTTTCCTCATAAAACATTAAAATATTTGATAATTTGTTTAAATATTCATTTATGACTTTAGTTTTTGAGTTACTCCACAATTCTGTATAAGTATAGATATATCTATAATGCATGAATATCATAAATTGATACTAAAAGCTTTAAAGGGCGATCGTATATATCAGGGATGGAGAATTTTTTACATGAGTGTTCTAAATATTATACTTATTGTATGTTTTTATTCATTTTCACACTCGGGTTCAGTTCAGTTCTTCGATTTATTTAAAAACAGTCTAATTCACTATAATTTATTTACACTATTTTAATGTATATTCACACAACTATTTACAATTTATCTTGAACACCTGATCTTTACTATACGGTAATCGAATTTATTTATATATTTCTTCTGGGAATTCTCCAAAAGGTCAAAGTTCCGCCTAGAGATTTCCTTCATGGACTAAACTTGAACAAAGCCAACCGCCGACCTCGATGCACCAGACGAACAACATTTCGGATTCACCAAAATTATTATTACTAATCCAAGCTGTGAGGTGGCCAGAAATTTTAGTACGAATTAAACACTAAAAAATACTAATTCAAATTTAAAAGTTGGTGAAAAAATATAAAATTACTTATTATACTTCAACTCTTAATGATATTTTTGTAATAATTTGATTGTCTTATATTGTATATCGGGTTCATAAATTGTTACTTTAAGCAATCCACTTCCTGTCTTGGATTCAACTGTTAGTTTATTTCGGGAACTACCTTTTATGAAATTTATTTGAAAATATAAAGAATAACCAAATGTTGAGGAAAAATAGTTGTTAGATTTTTTTTCGAAAAGGGTCGAGAGGGATGATAATCGGGTCAGAGTGAGAAAGGAGGAGAGGGAGAGATTGCTAGATATATGGGAACGGGAATGGAGAAGTGAGGATGTGGGTACGGCGCAATATGGGTCAAATGACAATATGTTTAACGGAAACCTAATACAACTTTTTTTTTATTTAACAATTGGTTATATAGATTAAGGAAAAAATATTTAGAATATCATCATCCATAATAGAAAAGGAAATGAGGGGTGAAATGATGTACATTTCAAAATTCGATAATTTTTTCTTTTGTTTATGGTATATCTCAAATACAGATATTTATACACATAGATACATGATTTTGTGAAATTATAGGGCTATTAATATACAATAGAAAAATATTTATTGGAAAGCTATCATTCCAAAAGTGTAGGGGGTGAGCGGGCAAAGCGTGAAAAATCACCAAAAAATAGTACTTTGTGAGTCATTAGATGCTGAACACGATTCTGAAAACCATTTCATTATCATTTCCCAGTGTAGAGATCGTTTAATCGTTATCATTTCTTACTAAAGGAATGAATACGAGGGTATGGGAGTGAAAAAAAAATCGTTGATGAATCCCTTAAGTGAATTTTCCGTCAATTGTTTTGAATATTTAACGTTTAGTGACATCCTCAATTTTTGATTTTAAGGGGTTTTAAATGTGTGCTAAATGGTTAGAGGCAATGCATCACATTCAATCCTTTTATGTTCCATCATTTTTTATGATCCGACATTCTTTGGGTACCTATTCACAAAAAACGTAAATATAACTATTGTTTTCGTGAAACAAAAATTATTGTATTGCATTTTGTGACAGATTAGAATGAATCAGAAAAGTATTTTTGATGCGTATAGGGAAAAATGATAACGATAATCTATCTCCGCAGAGGGAAGTGATAACAAATGGTTTTTAGAACAGTGTTTAGCGCCCAATAACTGACTAACAGTAGTTTTTGGCGATTTGTCAGGTTCTAACCCCCCCACCCCCATTTTCAACTATATTTTTGGCAGGATAGCTTTGCAATGATTATTTTTCTAGTTTATATAAATAACCCTAAAATTAAAAAAAAACGTGTGTATAAATATGTCCATTTGTCTTTGAGATATACCATAAACCAAAGAAAAAAAATTGAATTTTGAAATGTGAACCATTTCACCCCTCATTTCCACTTCTAGAATGGTGGATGATGACATTCTTTATAATTTTTACTTAACCTACATAACCTAAGGTTCAATTTATAAAATAAATAGTGCGGCGTCCTGGACGAGGAGGCTCGTCACAGACGTGAGGGCGTGGCTTAGCTGTCCACTTAGGCAGTCCAACTATTATCTGACAAATTCCTGTCGAGTGGATACCTCTGAACATACTTTCTTCGAGTGTGAAAGATCGCAGGGGTAAAGAATGAGTTTGTGTGCGCTTTATGCCGGGCACAGACCTACCGTTTCTGTTCTCTTCTTATATAACAGAAGAGAATCCGTGTTCATCGCTACACACTTGCTGGTCGCCGGGCTTTCTTCTTTTGCCCTCAGTCGTTATCTAGCGCTTGACATCTAAGACACATCTAATATATGATAATTCGTAATGGACGATAACCAACTGATCAAACGCACAGTTATAGGAGAACTGGGTTAAAATCGCCGGCGCCGGGTTTTAACCAGGCTGTGTGTGCCGATATATGGGGCTAGTTCGAAATACATGCCTCTTTCTTACCGGTGAGTACGTTCTGACCAGCCACGCTGGCCGGTTGCTTTCTGACCGGGCGTTCTTGCCGTTCCGGATCGGTCTGTGCCTGGCCTTAGAGGCGAGGAATGTCGTAGAGCATTTGATAGCGACTGAAAGGAAGTGATTGTGAAGTTCCTGGCCCGTGTGGTAAGGGACAAATAGAGAGAGGAGAGGGAGGTGATTAAAATTAGGGAACCGATAGGTTAGAGACTAGTGACCGGGGTACCTGACATGATATCTTCTTTGGTAGTTCCAGGTACCTAGAAGGACAATTGGAGGTGTTTTAGTGAGTATAAGGGTAACCGGGACTCTACCATACAAGTTGTCGCGGATAAACCAAGCACATGGCCAATCCGTAATAGGATTTCACGTCGGCAAAAGAAAAAAGATTTTTCAGTTGAAAATTAGTTTCAAAATTATTGAATATCAATTTGTCATCCAAATTAGACTGAAAATCAATTACCTAATTGCAAAGTTTTCAAAATAAGGCCTTCTTAAATGTCTATATCGAGTGTATGTACTCTGATGGTAAAAAATAAATATAGATATTTCTGCAAATTGTCTGAAATTATGACATATTGAAGATATTCTATTGCTTGAATGTGAATTATTATAAATATGAAAGCCCAAGAAGAATGATCTGATGCACGACAAAGAATTAATAAAAATTGGAACACTGTCAAATTACCTATCAAATTTTAATTTAAAAAACTTTCACAAAAAATTGATAAATAATAGTAAAAGTAATAATATTTGAGTCCCTAAATTAATTGGCTCATATCATAATCTATTTTACAAAAATTTCTAGTAGAGAGTTGTTAAATACCTAGTAGTTCGTGTTCTTAACTTTTCACATAAGTAGTGTTTTTAATAAATAGTTATTGTTTTGTTTAAGATATAAAGTAATGCTCAAATGATTTTTATCAATACAGTTTGTACAAGATTCTCTCGGTTTGTGAAAAATATATAATGAATAAAAAGTGAAAGACAAAATCCAGATATATTCTGAAAAAGGTAGCTATTTATTTAATTATTTTCAAGGGATTTATTCTGAATTTAGAACATTTTACATGACCATAATAATGAAACGGGACAATTGCTATTTCTCTATTATGTATAAATTTGGGCTCGAATTAAATACAATAAGTTAAATGGAAAGTATAATCTAATATGTTAATCCGTTTATATCTTTTTTAATAATAGATAATGTTTATATGCAGTTTAAACCGTTCAACTGATGAACTTTTATTACGTATACATATTTTAAAGGGTTCTATTTAAACATTTTCGTTCATCTATTTGTTTAAATATAAATTTGGCCTTTTTCAGAGTATAATTTGAAAATCGATAACGTGCCAGAAAAATGTGTGTTAATACTTCATGTTGACAATAAAAATATTAGTGAAGGGGCTTAGGCGATCGGGAATATGTATTACTTTTAAATTATAAACGTTTCAAACCCCCGCATAAATAATTGCAAAAATTATTATCAAATGAAGATTAAGAAAGGATTTGTTGCACATAACTTAAAACTGTTAATAACTAAAAACTTTGTTTACTATCCACCAGTGGCGGCTGGTGAGTTATGAAACTGGTGGTGGGATTCAAAAATGCAACAAAACAAACCATAGCTTTGTTAATACTGCATTTATTTGTTATTAATTAAAATATTCGTCGACTTTTTTCTAAAACGAAATGTGCAATGATCTTTTTATTAAAGTCTGGCATTGATTGAATATATTTTTTCAATACTAAGCACAGAAAGAGCACTTAGCCAGTCCTGAGACATCGTACTTCTAGAAACATTTTAATCCATCACTCCAGTTTCCGTCCAAATGGATTCCCCGCCGTAAATAATGCAAGGAAAACAAAATAATGTATTGATGCAATCACATCTACATAACAATTTCTTTTTATTATAAATTTCACTTTTAAAACTTGGTGAAAATACTTTATTTTTCATTTTGCACTCTTGTTTTCAATTTGTTCTGAAACGATTTATTATTGTTTTTAATATAGTCAATGTTAAACTCATTTTCACAGTTATGTAAACACACACACACACACATTAAATATTCTTTCATCGACTACCAGGACAAAAACAAAGCAACCACTAATTAAATCAGGTAAACAAAAATTTGAATTATTGAAACGTTCTGATACGTCTGGTCAATATCAGCACAGCTCGGTGTCTCTGTGCGGCGTACGAGAATCAGCCAATTGCTCCATATAGTTTGCATTAGCTATCTTCTATCTCTCGCTTTAAGGGTGTTATTTCGTATCCCATAGAACCTATATAAGTTTCAAAGTGCACTAGCCGAAGTGCACGGTGAAATATTCTTTCAAGCGAACATAAGTCTTAATACAAGTTTGAATTAGAGCTTAAATTGTTTTTTGATAAATTCGTTTGTATTCAAATGATATTTATTAAACATTTTGTGTTGATTTTTAACCTTATTAAAACCTTATTAAATTGTGTGGTTCAGCACACGAGTGCCCTTAAGGGGCAGCCGCCCCTGCTATCAACTATCCCATAAAAATTTTTAAAATATTTAAACTATTAAATATTAATATAAAATTCAATAGATATTATATTTAGACAATTTAAAAAATATATGTTTTGCTTGTTAATGCTAGTTTTTGAGTAACCTAACAGCATAATACTCCCCGCGAAGAGCCATATTTTCAACATTATATGCATTGAAATTTTTATTAATAGACATAGCTTTCCAGAAGTTGGGGTGTTTTTAAAATTTTAATCCCATGGCCTCAAACTTTTTATTAGCAGTAACAAAAACTAACACCATTTTATATTTATAAATAGGACTATAATGTCAAATATCACGATTTGAATCAATTTAATGCTTAAACTCTTGGGTGAGTTAATTTTATGATGTTTACTACACACTGGTGAAGGAAAACTCTAATTTTAGAGGATATGCCGCCGAGTTTTCGGAAAACGTGAATGTAATGATACGGATATTTTTTCTTTTCTTTATGTTACACATAATAATAATAAGTGCCTATGCATTTCTCAAGGAAGGGTATTATTATTACTGTTATTACTTTGAATTGAATCACGGTGGATTCATAATTACCCACTCAATAAACAAATTATTTCTTGCAATATAAATTGCTAGTTTCTTTTACATAGTTTTGTTATTTCATTCAATATTGAAATAATCGTATTGGATTTCTGCGGCGACGTTTTTCATTCTACATAGGATACAAGAATTTCCTCACGTTTTTGCATCGAACGTTGTACAACCACTGAACGTGATTTCTACATTGCTTGTGCTTGTGCAACGTAAAGATTAGTTTTCATATGCCATGACAGAAGAGCGGATGTGTAAAAGGAAGGCTGCGTTATTAATATTTATTAGCACTCAGCCCAAAGGCAGAAACGTAATGATGTTGGTGCTATAGTTTGTGTTCTACTAAGTCCATATATGCAATTATGGTGTTGTTTTCGTTAAGAAGTAGCTTTGCCTACGAAATTACTGTGCCATTGAGAAACTTGAATGAAACGAAACAAGTAGTAAATATATATTTCTTCACAAAAACATTAACCATAGACATTATGCCTTTTTACTTGTGGAATAATATACTTTCTAAAACCCTTGAAATGGTATCAAGGCATTGTTGAAATGATTGGTTGGAATGAAAACCATAAAATGGATCAACTATCAACAAATATTATAAAGCATATTTGTTTATTTTTTATTAAATAATGCAACTAACAAGTCGAATTAAATTAAAACATTTAATCATAATAACAACATTTTATTGCCAGACAGTACAGACTGTTTACAAGGCAATATTAACTTATAGTTGTTAAAAAAGTGCTGTGGGAGTTCTGTGAACTTTTAACATTTTTTCGGGTTTGTTATGCATAAGAAAAATGGGATAAGCAGTTGAATCGTACGAACGTTTAAAGTTTGAAACATCTACATCTAAATTATTATACATTGCTTATGCACTACACTTAAAAGACCGTCGTATGAGGTTGTTAGGTCGTAAACTTGTGATACAACCTAATAGACCAAACTGTGTGTTCTAAATCGGCGCGGTATCATTCATGGTTCATCAGGCTTATTAGTTTTCCAATATGGGACTCAGAAAGGCTGTTAAACTATTACTTGAAATATACAAGTGAAGTTCTCCATGTGCCTGTGCTGTCCTTTTCAATTTATAATGGAAATACTATAAGAGTAAAATTACAAAAAATGCGCCATTACTAAAACAACAAACACAAAATAGAGTACAAATAAAAAATAATAGGAACAAATAAAAAATTAATAAAATGTAGCATTTAGTGTAGCCAAGTATAAAAAGGGGTTTGGGGAAATATATTACAATTATTACAATGCAGTTTTTATTTAGGAATTTTAACTTCAAATCTTAAATAAGCATCGTATTGGTGATTATTTAATTTGCCTATTTCTGCTGAACCAGTATTATAGTATTTTGTAAACAAAGGTACATTTTAGATGTAGTGATTGTCTGTTAACATCAGGTTAATCAAAAGAGAATTTGAAACAATGGAGTTAACCGATTTTATGAGGCTAGGTTTCGATCATTTGAAATTCGATTTAAACTGTGTGAAAGTAGTGCAGATAATATTGATCGCACACTAAAAATTGTAAATATTATATTAAACTTATGGGATTCGCTACCAACTAATTGTATATGCATGAACAAACTAGTTAATGTTTTTAACAATGTTTGGTTCCACATAATCGTCTGAAAAATTATTTTGTTCAATGAACTCTGCAAAAATTTCTGATAGAATGGCATTGAAAACTGGGTCTGATTTAGACCCACCAATTGTGTTGTTATCCCCAATAGGAAAATACAAACTAGAGATGCCACAACTATCTTTCATCATGAACTATTTTTTTTCTTTGACTCTTCTGGTAGTACAGTCATTTGGTGCGAAAAATAGTGGTTACCTGGAAAGTTTTCTGGGAGTTTTAAAAATTGGTAATTTTATAGATTTTGAGGTGCTCTTTCCGAATTTTGACTTTGCCACCTCGTATTTTTGCCGTTCGCGCCGCCATATTGGAAAAATCGCGCCGAAAAGCAGTTTTTTGACAATATCTACTTTCCGACTCATTTTATGATAAAAACAGTTATATACAAAATTGAAACTAGAGACAATTACCTACAATTTATGTATCTATCTTTTTTTTCATAAAGTTAATAGTTAAGGCGTATGAGCGCCGCAAAGTGTACTCCAACACGCATTTTGGTCAAAAAAACTCATTTCCACACCACCTTGAGGTTAGGGTAAGCGGCGCGTTTTTTTTAGTGTGGTATCCCCAATCTCTTTGTTGTTTTTAAGTCCGCATCATTTTTCTTCGTAAATGCTTTTAATGCAATGGTACCAAAACTACCTACGACTTTTGCAGACGGCATTTGATTTAATCGCGGAATACTTTGATCAGGAGCAATAGCGTTTCTAGGTGTTATACATTGGATACCGCCCATGGCATGAAAAGTATTGTGACCATCTAATGTCTGCGTATTAAAATCAGCGTTATCGAAAATAAATTGCGAAAATGAGTCATCATCGATATCCAACGGTGAGTGCATTATAGCTGAAACTTCAAACAGCATTCCTTCAGTGTACGAAGAACAAAACCCGAGAGCTGATAATGTATCAATTAACCGCCGATATCCATACTTTTGAAACAAAAATGCTGCTAATCCGACCTGTAACGATGATAAGAAAGACTTTGGCCTTGCTACGGCAATTATGGAATGTGCAAGAGCAATGGTTTTTTTCTTCCATTTTTCAAGAGACGCACGTTTATTTTTCAAAATTACATCGCCTAGAAAACGCGTAAAGTTTCAGGTATATCGGACCCAACTTTTTGAAAAAAATATCTGATGGAGGATAATGTCTTGTCTCGTAGCGAATATCCTCTATAACCATTGCTGCTGCCGTTTTTACAATACGCCGACGTTCTGCTACCTTATTTTCACTTTTTTGGTTGTACCAGGCTTCCGTCAATAATTTAAATCCTGTATTCCGAAAGCAAACCACAGGAGCTTTATTTAGCAGTGACGGACGAATAATGAGTAAAGCCCGTTGGAGTACACTTTGCGGCGCTCGTACGCCAAAACTATCGACTTTATGAGGAAAAAGGTGAATACATAAATTGTAGGCAATCGTCTCTCGTTTCATTTTGTACATAACTGTTTTTATCGTAAAATGAGTCGGAAAGGAGATATTGTCAAAAAACTGGTATTAGGCGCTATTTTTCCAATATGATGGCGCGAGCAGCAAAAATACGAGGTGGCAAAGTCGAAATTCGGAAAGAGCACCTCAAAATCTATAAAATTATCAATTTTCAAAACTCCCGGAAAACTTACCAGGTAAAACTACCAAATGACTATTATTGATTCTATTGTTATATATTACTATTGCAACCCTCAATATTTGATGCTTCCAAGAAATATTCAAATCAAATCAATTTCTTCAAATTTTCAATTTTTTGTTCTCTTATTGTTTTAATTATGACAGCAAATCTAAAACTAAACCATGGCTCCCCTTTTTGTTTCTAAACTTCACTCTTTCGATCTTTTTAGAAGGTTGTCAAAAAACACAACCTGATAATCTCATTGTTGACATGCATTCACATTACAGTTCTATTTTACTAACTTTTCTCTAATAATTTCTTCCAAGTACCTATGTCAATTAAATCGTCCTTTACTTTACAAATATCAAATCCTGTCATTAGTTAGTTAGTTAGTTAGTTTCGTTTCGTATCTTCTCTATGTCAAGTAAAAATGTATCCAATATAATTAACATAATAATTAATTAAAAATTTTGTTCTAGAAATACCTCAAAATCTATACCTACCATTATTCCATTAACATGAGTAACTGAATATTTGGGAAGTTATAACATATTTACCTCTCAAGCTGTTTAAATAATCCCAAAGTACAATATTTTAATCAAAGAAGATAAAATAAAATAATAAAAAGAAGTTAAAACAGAAAATTTTTAAATGAAATAAAATATATGTTCGGCAATACGAATCAATTAAAAGACGTTTTATCAGAGATATGTGAAAGAGAAACTTGGTCTAAATAAATTTGAATGTGAAAAAAAGTTTTAATATAAGATACTTTTCCAAAAGGTTTAACTTATTATTTATGTAGGTAATTTGAATTCTGGTGGGCGGATAACTTCAAAATGGATTGTTTCAATAATATTAAATAGATGTGTTGATATAAATTGAAATTTATATCAAAACACACATGAAGTACTATTCAATTCGGCATATTTAACTTACCTGTTGGTTAAATTTGATGAGTTTTCACTTTGGCAAAATACACTAGATACATTTGAAAGTACATTATCAATATTGAGATAGTCTTTCTTAAATTGTAAGGTCGAATAGAGTACCTCGAAAGTTTATTTTTAGTTTGGTCATTGTTATATGTTCTGGTATTTTCTATGTTTAATATTGTAGAAAAATTGTATGTTTCTTAAGATATGTTAAAATACTAATAATTGATAAACATGCTTTTCCAGATTTTCCATAAAGAAAACTAAAGTCGAGAAAACGCTTGTCTAATTCTTATTACCTTGTAGAGATACATGCATACATAATATAGTTTCTTATTAACGAGTTCAATTTATAAATTGACCTAACCTTTGTCACATTGGTTATCTCAACTATTTTTAGCGAGACAACAATAACAACCTCATTGTATTTAGTTCTTTTGTATTCGTGTTAACATGTGATGTAAATGGAAAAAATATTGGTCTTAAAATACAGACATTTGTTTGATTACTGTTGATAAACAAAGATAACGTTATGAATTATTTATTAAATCCACTCAACTACGTGGAGAAGTAATCAAAAATTTTCGGTCTTGTTCTGAATGTATTCGAATTAATTTGTAAAGGGGTCTCTAAATTTATGTATTCGTAAGTATTATGCGACGTGACATAGATTTGTTGTTCTCGAACTTGATGTCTTGTGTTTTTCTTACCTGTTTTTGTTCAGTAGGTACATGCTCAACAAATAATGGGGCAAGACCAAAATTCTAATACCTACATATGATTTGTTAAAACCTAGTTTTTAATCGACTTTTCTCTTCTTCTTTTGTTGATTATATTTGTTGATATTGATCCTAGCCTTTCTGTTTAATTAATGTAAGAATATGTGTGAGTTTAAATATTGTAGTCAATTGTGTATCTCTACTATTACATTTATAGTGTCATCTTGAAGTTTGGAGTTTGGACTCAGGACTAATAATACGTGTTTCAATAGACAATATCTTTATCAAGTTACACAAAGGTGGGCGGTTACCTGTAACTCAAAAAACATCGATATTGAATTTCTAAAAATTTGGCATCGTGGGTAAGCCAATAGGTTCTACTGTGACTAAGATATTTTCTGTGGCAGTTCCGGTTATAAGTATTATAAGTCATAGTAGAAGACAAGTCAGCAAACAGCACTGAAAAAATCACCCCATTTTCTACAGGGTCTTCTTTAAAAAATAATGAAAATCACATCCACAATATACTTGAAACTCCAAATTTTAAAATGGAAACCCCGAATTTTTTTTAGTTTTCCTATATATAAACCTCATAACTTTGGAATAAATTACGCAAAACCGTTTTCCGCCCATTAAAATATGATGTCGACATTTCTTGGAAAAATCAAGTTAGCCGTGGCCGCTAGAAAAATAACTGGCGGCTACGAAATGTCACTCAGTTTTCCAAAATTCCCAATTATGATTACACAAAGCGCAGTAGGAGTAATTATTCCAACGAATATTATTTTAATATTTATTATTTATAGCCGGTGTAATAAAGTAACAAAGCAGCAGAGACATTACGGAAAATCATTAATCGAATATTATTTATTACCTAGAGAAATAGGAATCATTCAAATTAACAATTATTATGAAATATCTAAATTTAGTAGAAATGTCAAAAATGTCTGAAATGTCAAAAATATCAAAATTGTTGAAAATGTCAGAAGTGCCAAAAATATAAAAACATGGATATTGGACTTCTTGAGGTAGCCTGCAATGCACAAATATCGTGTCAAGGCTAGAAAGAGAGTGAGGGCAAGAGGCTATTTCAGTCGATTGGGAACTGCAACTATCAATCGAGTGAAATAGCCCCTTGCTCTGTCTCAGGCTACCTCCAGAAAGTGTATGCTTTAATGTAAAGAATGGGAAAGATGTCAAAAAATTCAAAAACGTCAAAAACACCAAGAACTTCAAACGCCGAATAACCTGAAATGAAAACGGGAAAACCACAATATCGAATGTCAAAATCTCAAACACGTCAATATTATCTAATTCTTCATATTAAATCCGAAAATAATGTATTTATTTAATTAGAAGCATTTGTTGTAATATAATTCTCGCTCTTGAATGATGTTGTTCACAAAAAAATTACGGGGTGTGAAAATTACCAATTTAATGTTAAATAGTGTTCTAGACAAATATTCAAACAAGCGTATTTGTTTAGCCCCTGCGAAACCGGTACGGGTCAGCTAGTATATGTATGTGGTATGCAGGTTTTGACGTATATAGGAATATAATTTGTATCATGTTTGTGCATTATCTTGCTTGTTTTCTGTATTATCTTCTTGATAAATAAAATTGATTGATTGACTTTCTTACGGTAACAAAAAATAAACAAATTCCAATTATATTCTTCCAGTATAAATTCACTACTTTCTTTGTGTATCTAGTCTGAAGTTTATCTTAAGGCAAAAGCAATTAACATGTAGGCTTAAGATTATTTCTTAAGCTGACCGTAACAGCGCTACTGACCTACATTACTCTTTTGTTTCGAGCATAACTCCATTGAGTTGATTTCAAGGAAGTCCTGAGGTGTAATATCCACCACCTTCAATGTACAAGAATGGGTAGGAATTCGTAACAATGGCGCCGGCCAATGATTTCAGTTCGAGCGAAAGTTGTTTCATGTATTTTTACACATTATTACGGGTAAGCGAAAGGCCACTGGCTAACGCGAGGTCAAAATGTGGATTGCGTTAATTTATTTCAGAACGTTTGATGTTGAAGTCACGATAACTTCTTCGATCTATCTAAAAATATACATTATAATTTTTTTGTAGTTACATGTTCAATGATCGATTGTTTTAAGTAAATGAGAATTAATGGATGTGTACATATTATTGATTAAATTAATAATACTAAATTGGTGTACAAAAAATCACTTCTTGAAGCAGACGATTCTTAACTTAGGTGTCTGTTTAATTCACTCGAGAGTGGGTGCGATGAGCTGTTAAAGAATTTTCGCCAAATGGCACCAGTTCACCAATACTGGAACCTCGAACCTATAATGGACATTGGGGGAATGAGACTATGAAGGACTTGTAAGGAGTTTCTCCGTGTGTAAAAAATGTCCATATGGTTTAGCAAATAAACACGTATAATAGGATACTAAGATAATAATAACAACATTTTTTGAAATGTTCTTTAAATGCGACCGAATGTGATTTATCTATACAAAAAGGTAAAATTTGTTATTTGTTTTAGTGTAAGTTTGTACTGGAAGCACTGAAAAACTCGTTCACTACTAAAAAGCTACCATATCTGTGAGTAACATAGGCTACATTTTATTTTGATAAATAGTTTAATAACTAGGGGATCCTATAGTTTTTAAGAAAACTCAATATGTCAGAAACAAAAAGTGGTGCAGGCATGAAAATTGGTTTATACACTTTTCTGCTCAAATAAATAAGAACGAGTTTAATTATTTTTCCAGAATAGTTCTCATAGAGAGCAGGTGGGGAATTACTTTTTAAAAATTCACATCTTGGGAACCAAAGAGGGTACAAGCTTGAGAATGGATAGGAAAATTCTTTTCTTTAAATGAATAAATAGTTGAATGGTAATAACTCAGTTATTGTCTTGGAAACAGCAAGTGGTATATGTGTAAAAATTTGTATAAATAGTCAACTCATAAATTAAAAGAAATGGGGTTTAATCATTTTTCGAAAACTCGAATATCCCATAACAGGCAGTAGGGGAATTTTCAAGGAAAATTCTCTATTTGTCAGATATTGACAAAAGTACAGGCACGAGAATTATGGAATTAATTCTTTAAATTAATAAGGACGTAATTCTAAAATTTAGTGCAGGCGAGAAAAATCGGTATTTATTTCAATACATAAGAGCAGAGTTGCTTTATTTTTTGTCGCATCAACATTTATAATTTGACTACTGAATTTAGGATTTCACTGTCTATTGAAAATGATAAAAATCTTAACCAATAAATGTCAGTAACATGATACATGTAAAGAAACTAAAATATCAGGAAAACCTAAAATGTCACAAATGACAAAAAATGTCAAGAACTATCAAAAATGTACAAGTGAGATAAAAAATTGAATCGTTGAAACAGTCAAAACCGTCAAAAATTTCAAAAATATCAAAAATTTAATAAGTATTATACATCTCATATATGTCCTAAATGGTATAAATGTCATAACACAACAAGGTCATACATGCATACATGTCAGTGTCAAAAATGTCATAAAAGTCATAAACGTGATAAATGTGATAAATTTCATAAATATATATATTTTTAGAATGAAATGTTGCCATATAAATTATAAATAATAATGCATTATGAATTTAAATTAAACTAATGAAAGATGATGTTATAAAAGTTTTCACAAAAACTCTAAAATTCTAAGAGATGTGAAAAATAAATTAGAAAATGTTCAAGGTAAATGCATCAAATACGCCAATTTGCCTATCCCGTTCGAAGCCGGGTAATAAACAATAGGAGTGCACTAATTGCTTTGGGTTAAAATTAAAAATTGTACTATTTAAGATTGCTTGACATATTAGAATGAATTGATGCCTCATTAGAGGATTCAATTAATATACGTAAATAAATTTGATGATTTTTTTGTAAAAACTGATTTTTGTGTCTTGTCTAAAATCAGAAACCTTTCAGAGCGGGGCAGCCTTTGGGTAAATGCCAACTCAACTATGTGGTTCTATTTTTTTTCCTCACAATAACTCGAATGTCAATGTCATCCACTCAGTCATATACAACGCCCCACAAGTCTGCCGATTCTCTTTCTTCTCTCTTTTTTTCTTCATCTATTACAAACTCACTTATCCCTATCCAATTTAATTTCCCCTACTCTCCATCATAGTCACCACTACGTTTGTTTTACTATTTTCCTTTCAGAGATGAGAGTCACTTCGAGACCTTTAGAAGTAACCCAATACAACATTTTCCGGAGACTTAACCAACCATCTATTAAGCAGCGCTGGTAGTTATAGACTAGAATGGGACAACACCAAGGTCTTGGTTAACGAAGATAATTTGTAATAGAGGCAACTTAAGCAAGGTAGCTGCCTGATGATTAATACTATAGAAATAGAAAGCATAGAGATAAATCTTTGATGGAAACTATTATTGTAGGCGAACACCCAGAATATTTAAAGTTTAAATCTAATATATTTTTGGTAAAACATAGATGCTATAGTAAGGACTAAATGTTTAAAATTTAGTCAAGTTTGGTGAATGTTTTTTCATGTAAACTTCTTTTATCAATTAATATTCCAGTCGTTTATTTGCATTTTGTTAAATTTATTAAAAAACAACCGGTTTGATGGAATCCAAAATCGATGTTTAGTAATGTTAAAATGCCTGGAGTACCTACTTGTACGCCGAATATATCACTAGGTAAGTGAATTTGAGAAATGTCGAATCATTATTGGTTTAAGGGAGGCGGGCTTGTCATTTCATTGTTATAAGATGCTATCAAACGTGCTTTGATAATACCCAAAATCGGAGGAGAGTAGGCACCGGACGTCGAAGGGGCACAAATGAAGTTCAAGATCGACGTAAAAATCTTATGGTTTTTAGAGACCGTTTTTTGACAACTCGGAATTTGACTGATGAGTGGTTAGGAGAACAAGGGCATCTTGTAAGTGTCCGATCGGTTTACCACCCTATATGGTCTTTCAGACTGCAGGATTATCGACCCCATCTTGTGCTGCCTCTGACCTATCGCAGAGAACAACATTGAAATGTGGAATGGCATCAGGCCGTCTACTCTGAATCCCGTTCCTGCTTAGATGGACATGATGGCCGAAGAAGGTTAGACGACGTCGAGGAGAAAGACGTCAACCTCAATTTGATATTGAGCGAACAATAGACTTTATGGTATAGGATGCTATTGCACATGAAAGTAGGTCAACTTTAGTCTTTTTGAACATGACAGCGCAACGTTATCTTCAGGAAGTAGTGGAGCCGAATGTACTCTCTTATCTTAATCGGCTCATGTAACCCATATTCCAACAAGACAATGCTCGACCGCATGTTGATCGAGTTAGTTTTAACTTTTTTGATGATGATGGGTTTGGAAATTTATCCCAGCCCCACGGACTTTGGAGGTTCTAAGACATGCAATACAGTTAGCTTGGGATAGTATCCCTCAAGAAGAAATAGACCACTTTATTGAATCAATTTCAAGGCGTGTTGAGTGTATAGATAACCGCGGTGGACAAACACATTATTAATTAAGTTAATTTAAATAAATTTAAACTCCTTGGAATTTTTTATTCAAATTTTAATCATTTACTCCTTACTATAACATCTATGTTTTACCAAAACAATATTAAATTCAAACATCTCCTTCTGGGTGTGATTTCTTTGTCAGTAAGTATATATACAGTGATTGACAACGACTCCAGACTTGAGTTCAAAATTCAAACGTCGCTACACACACATTGCGCGAGGCCAGGAACTATTGCCCTTTAGAAAATATACTGATGAACACTTGCAGCCCAATTTCAAACACCGCCAATACAAATAGATTTCTTTTCACAGCACATTCTATGAGGAGTACTGTCTGTACTAACCAACTATTCCGATTACAGATTTCAAATGCTTATCTATTACAGAAAAGAAATAAGGAGACAAAATAATCAATCGACATTCATTTCGAAAAAAAAAACGAAGACAAATAAATAGGAAGTTTTATAAACTAAAAAAATTACTCCCCAGATAAATATATCTGGGAAATCTTAATTGTAATAACAGCTAATTCAACATAAATAGATATAAAATATCCTAATTAAATTCATAATTCCATATTTAAATCTTTAATCTCACTTCGAGGAAAAACACAAAGTGTGTCGTTCTAGGAATTTTGACATAATTGTTGTTACATAATTCAATCTTACTTGGAATTTTATCGGTAAAAACCATTAGCGCTATAAATACAATAATTTTCGATAATTGCCTTCCATACGAATAACATAACTCCTAAACAAAGAATAAAAGATAAGTTTAATTAGTATATAGTATTTTACAATAAGGTTTGTTCGTAAGAAACCGAATTTCTGTATTTTAGTGAATTGTTGGGGGATTTGGGGATAATTAATTCTAGCCCAAAAATTTTATGTGTTATATAGTCTAGTCCACAATCTTAAAAATCTGTTAAGTTTTACACTTCGAATAAAAATATTGAATGAAGGTTTGTTGAATTCCGAATGAAAATGGGCAAAAGATTCAAGCCGTGGCATAAACAGTTGCAAAAGTATTAACGATTTAAGAATAAAAATAAAACAATTAAAAAATCTTTTCGATATTTGGCAAATAACTGATAAGAGAATATATTGTTCTAAATATTTATTTAGTACATATACCTTCTTCTTCTTCTTTTATAGCCTCAAACTTGTTTACATTGTTTAACCAGTCGGTGCCAATGTTGCAAAGTAGAAACCACAAATGTACTTCCTAAATTATTTTCACTTTAACTTGGCACCGACTTCTGAAAAAGTATGTAATTGTTACAGAAAAAATATTTTTTGCTTTTTAGTTTTTTGTTGAAGTCGGTTATTGTTTAAAAAATATATATTTATTTTAAAGTTTTTCGTGGCTTTGGATGAAGTTTTCAAATCTAATTACCAAGAAAATAGTACTTTACTTTTAAGCAACACTGACCAGTCTCGTTTACTGTTGAATAGAATAGAGTAACTTGTTTTCTAAATATTTAAGTGGGCCCACTGAATTTTAGACGATTTGAGAATCTTCATCTTTTTTCTCTTAATTATAATACTTGATGTTTTAATTCCAAAGACATTCATTTAATAGTCTCTCCTCCGCGAAATTTTATAATGAATCATGTTTTTCATTATAAAAATCATTATAAAATTTTTAGTGATAAACATAATTGAATTCCGTTTTCAATTCTAATAAACTTTGTTAAATAAGAATTTGAGATATTATAAAAAGTACTTCACTCTTAAGCAAAATTGATATTTTTGTCAAACCTAGTATCTAAACTGTTAAGTGAGATGTATATTTGTTATTGAATTTATAGTGATATGGCATATATAGATGCAGTTTTTAATCCTAATTATATCTGTTTGATACCAATTTTAAATACTAAGCAACATTTATATTTGCTGACAAACTTGATATACAGTTGAAAAAGTGACATGTAATGATTCAGGTATACATTTCAGACCATGCAAATCTATTTATGAAGAATTACATTTTCTCTAAATATTATCCATACGAAAATTTTCCATTTGATTCCATCTTGTGAAGACACCCTGTATATAGAGACCAATAAAGAACCGCCATCTAGTAGTTGGTTAACTGACATGTATTTTAATTTAAGTCCAATCTATTTTCAATTTATTGCACCCCAAGTTTCGAGCGGAGACATTTACTTTTTCAATACTATCGTCTAGTATATAAGAGTGTCTTTTTGAGCACACCAATGTTCGTGGGCACAGGGGCAAATTTCCTTCTACCCATCATATCCCAAAAATGTTCTATGAGACAACGATTGTCTTTTCAAAAAATCCATCATATTGATGTTGACGTCTTTCTCCTCGACATCGTCTAACCCTTCTTTGGCCTTCATGTTCACCCAAGCAGAATCTAGATTTATCAGAGAAGTCGTTCCCTGCACCACTGTAGTCGTTGTCATCGGATCAGCGGACAGAGGTAGCACAAGATGGGGTCGATAATGCTGCAGTCCACAAGACCTTAGACCGCGGTTAACCGTTCGGACAAGATGACTTTGTTCTCCTAACCCGTCATCATCTAAATTTCGAGATGTTTAAAATCGGTCTCTGAAGGCCAATAACTTTTAGTCGTCGATCTTGAATTTCATTTATGCCCCTTCGACGTCCAGTGCCTACTGTTCTCCGATTTTTGGTATCATCAAACCACGCTTGACAACTCTCACAACAGTAGTTGGATTTCTGTTCGTGCACGTAGCGATTTCCCGAAAGGAAAAACTCACCCCCCAGAAACCCATAATTCGGCTTCTTTCAAATTCACTTAGCTGGCAATACATTCGGCGTACATGTACTCGAAGCATTTTAACAT
The DNA here is from genome assembly GCA_034190945.1 of Octodonta nipae. Lineage (NCBI taxonomy): Eukaryota > Metazoa > Arthropoda > Insecta > Coleoptera > Chrysomelidae > Octodonta > Octodonta nipae. The sequence goes on from CM067218.1 coordinate 134,492,655, forward strand.
TACTATACATCGATTTTGGATCCCATCAAACAGTTTGTAGTAAATTTTAAAAAATGCAAAAAGAACTACAATATTTATTGCTAAAAAAATGATTACGTGAAAAAAACATTCTCCAAACTTTACCAAATTTTAACCATATACTCCTTACTGTACCATCTATGTTTTATCAAATCAATATTAAATTTAAACATCTCCTTCTGGGTGTTCCGATTTCTTTCTCAGTGAGTAGGTATATATATTAATTATTGCTGTAATTCTATTTGTTTTAGAGAAAAAACATACTCCTAAAAGTTCTAAAAATCACATGTTATTTACATGCGAAATAGTATCATGAATTAATCACGGGTTAATATAAATTTTGGTTTGAAAAAAAAACAACTAATGTTATAGGCGTAGTATGCAATCAAAGCTGATTTACTTAAATAAAAGATGTTTGATGTTCAAGAAAAAACTACAGAGAAAAATACGCATTTACTTTCACATAAAATTGGTGTTCCATTGTCATGTGATATTTACGCCAGAAATCAATGGTCATAATTGTTAAATAATTCTAAATACACTTCTAGCAAATAGAGTGTATTGCAATAAACAAAATCCACTGTATATCTGATTCAGCACGTGTGGCAAATCGTTATGCGGTTGAACGATTAGGACATCAGTTAATATTTCCGTAACCGTGAAATAACTTCCGTAAATTCACCTGTGGATCGAGGAAAGATTGTTGTTGGAATTATACAACTGATGATGCCGCTTCCATTTCACTTTGCATAAATAAAAATACAGAAGTGTTCGTTAATTTACACAAAAACGTGTATTTGTCGTAATTAACGTAAGTACTTGGGTGTTTAACATTGTACAACTGTTTTTTATGGGATTTTGTATTAGGTACATTTTTAATTTGAAATATATACCAGTAATATACTTAGTAGCAAAGAACAAGCATCATCTTGTAAGACTAGTCCATTTTTTTGTTTAGAATTCTGAGGAAAGGACACTCTTAAGGTTTAAGTGTTATCATACAATAATGTTTGCTTACAGTTTTGTTTCATGTCAAAGTGAAGATATGGAAGTAGACACTATGGGGGGACATTGGGCTATTTATTGTGTTCCAGTAACTTACACAGCTTAATTTTGTTAGGGCATAGAAATTAGGGCACAGAAATTCCTAGATGAATCAAGGAGACCAGCACCAGAATACCATGCTGTCAGGCCAGAGTTGGAACCAAGGCGGAGAGGTGATAGGGAGTCTCCAAGTTATTCAGTTTAAAACTAAAACGAGGGTATTCTAAGTCCAAGAGGTTTAAACCTCATGTCAACCATTTTTAATGTAATTAACCCAGGATATACTATTAGACCAATCAATAGAGATTTTTTCGTGAAAAAAAAAATCAGGATAGTGCGTGTGCCATCACATTAAGAACGATTTGTAGTGATATTTTGCTATTTTTTTCATTCGCAAATATGATTTTTTACTTTATTATAAACAACTGAAAAAGAAAATTGCGTTTTTTTTTCGTTGCATGTTTATAAAATGAAAAATAATAAACTAATCTCAATGGTGTCAACAGGTGAATTGTAAAGCATGAAAATACCAATAAGATTAGCCCAGGATCGATGCCATAGGGATCTTTAGTAACAGGGAAAATCAAAAAATACTCGAAAATTTAGCAGTTTTCTTTATATTATCATAACTCCGTCACTATCAAAGTTATAGAACTGGGCTTGTGGGAACTGATAGTAATTGATATCTACCTCATGCGTGACTAAACCAGGCCCTATCGGTTTATTAGTTTTTGAATAATTGCGATATGAAGTTTTTATTATTTAATTAATATGAACTCAGAATAGAGATATTGAAAGTAGAGGTATCATTATACAACGCCTCTATTTTCATTTTTCATTAATTAAATGTTTGGGAAATATACGAAACATGTTAGCAAACATCACCAAAATTTGATGAGCGTATGAATGTGTTCGAGTAGTGGGGGAAACACGGTTGTTAAGGGGAACTGCTGACAATAATTATTATCGATAGTAACTGTCACTCTAACAAATGGTGAAAGAAACTAATCGCTAAAAAAGCTTCTATACAGAGGGATTTGTTCGATTTTATTATATCAAATGAAAACTGTTTGTTTATTAATATATTTATGTGTAAACGGTTTCTCGGAAACGTTTTTGCTTAAATTTGTGGATTTATATATAATAAGTTCTTAAAACCAAACGTTATAGATTTCATTTTCATAAGAAACTCATAATCTTAAAATTCTGATGATTTAATTGACATTCCTGTGCATCCAAGATATATATATATATATATATATATATATGTTTTTAATATATATATCGAATTTTTCCCTACAATTATTGTCCCTTTAATATAAGACAACCAAAGTATAAATCTTAGCTCGTTTTAGAATAAATTAATATTTTGTAGAGAACTCTAGAATTAAATCAATAGGTTTATATTAAACTGAAACAAACACTGAAGTCAAAAATTTCAATCTAAATTAGTTTCTGACAAAAGCAATAAAAATATGTATAAATTACAGGCAGCCTGCCTCTATTATATATTACTATACGCTTCCCCTGAGCAATCGTGTTTCCCCCACTCCTTGGATACATTCATACGCTCGTCCATTTTTTGTCATGTTTGCTAACATTTTTCAGATATTTCACAGGCATTTAGTGAAAAATGAAACAAGTGGCTTTGTAGAATGACGCCTCTACTTTCATAAACTTTTTTCAAAATTGAAATTTCCTTATCTATGACGCATGGAGGCACAATGCAAAAATAGTAAACAAAAATTTTTTATCACAATTGTTCAAAAACTAATAAACCGATAGCGCCTGGTTTTGGCATACATAAAATAGATGTAAATTACTATCAGTTCCTACAACCCAAGTTCTACAGCTCCTAAAGTGACGAAAATACCATTTAAAAAACTGCTACATTTTCCAGTATTTTTTGTTTTTCCCTGTTACTAATGATCCAATCGGATCGAGCCTGGGCTCATTTCATTGGTATTTTCATGCTTTACAATTGACCTGTTGACACCATTGATTAGTTTTTTATTTTTGTTTTTATAAACATGCTAAAAAAACGTAATTGTCTTGCTTCAATTGTTTATAACAAAGTAAAAAACATAGTTGGCAGTGGAAAACATAGCAAAATATCGCTACGAATCATTGTTAATGTGATGGAACAGTCGGTACCCTGATAGTATTCTTTACACATTATCAGTTAATTTTTGCTTTATTGATTGGTCCATATGTTTCGAAACCATGGAAGAGCCCCTCTCTGTTTAGGTAAATGTAGGGCGAGATCGCCTTCTTCCTCCTGAAGCAGGAGTCTGGGTCTACCGCTTTTTGGACAAAGTCGGGATAAATCCATGAGTCATGACCATGTTATCAAATACCAAATTGTCAAAATAGTTGCTTTAGAATGTTACTTTTAAGAAATCGTTTTGCAGACTAGACGAGTTGCCAATTAGTGGTTTACAGAAGTAGACACATTTATATATTTGCTATCTATCCTCCTATTCATCTTGTGTCAACATGGATGCTTACCGTTATAATTAGGTGATATTTGCTACAATATGTGCCAAGATATTTTAATTCTATTTTTCAACAGGTGAATGTTCTACCATATAAATGGAGTAACTTTAAAGCCTTTTGGGAATGAGTAGGTCAATTTCCTACCTTGGCCATTCAAATGGACTAGTCTTTCTATAGGTAAAAGTCCGAAAAATGTATCTTAACCAACGCAAACTTCAGATGCTTTTGGATTTCAGCTTTATTGTATCAGTGCAAGCAATTATTAAATTGAAAAATCACTTTATTACAGGTCTGATGTCTGGAAATATTCCGTTATAGGTAGTAGTCGTCTGCTTTCCTAGGGATGCACTAGTTGTCTTCCTGAAATTATAAATTTGGTTAGTAATAGACATACTAATCTGTTTTGTTCTGTCACTGCTTTTGCATTTGACTTTACTGATTTTAAGATATTGCATAGCGCTGTGTTTGTTGTTTTGTGTGTTCTTTTGTAATCTTTATAGCTGGCTAACGGTTCTACTTTGCAATTTGGACTTGTTGCTTACGACGTATTTCACGTTCTTTCATATTTGTATCAGATATTTTGACCAAGCTCGAATGCCGATGTTTCTAAAATTCTATAGGTGCCCCTTTCAGTCCTTGTCTTTTTACTTTAACGATAGCATATCATAATCAAACCCAGAAGTGAAACTTTTGTCTGAATCTTTAAAGTTTTGAGGGTTAAGATTTCGTGACTTTGAACTTTGGAAAGAAACGCGGGCAGAAAATTTAAATACTTTATTGTAACAAATGTTAATTAATAATAATTTCTAATAAAATTGGTACATATAAAAACACAAAAAAATAAGGTACCCTTTTTGGATTATTAGGTATCCTAAATAAACTTATTATTTTAGTTTTTTGCTTGCTGAAGCAACCCCAGACAGTACAATATGTGCTTCCTGGTTTACTTCCTAGTATTTTAATTTTTTTTAACAACAAACTGTAATTTTTAATGACATTCTAAATAATATTCACAAAGTTGGTTATTTTATTAATATTGCTTTGACCATAACCTCCTGCACTAACATAGCGCAAACAAAAGTATACTGTGACATAAAATAGTCCATAGTTTGATTGTTCTGTGAATTAACTACCAAAATATTGTCTTTGTCGCACATGAGCAAAAAATTTACCTGGCGGGAACGGGGAGTTTCACCTCTGTGACGATAGTGTCTAAACACTCCTTAATGTTGTCTTCTTCCTCTGGAACCTTCACTAGGAATAGTGGCATTTGTCTTTTTTTTTCTTTTTTTTTTACTGCTCTAGTTAGACCTCTGATAACTACTCTGAGATCCTTCGTTGGGAAATTACATGTATGTTCGATGTTGTTTTCCTGTAAGAACTTAACTATGTCGCGGTATGCTGCCTGGGCCTGACAGTTAATCTAAATTGTCTTGCTTGTCCCTATTGCTTACTCTTAAGCCAGCTCCAGTTTATCATACCATCGCCGACTCGTCTGCCTAATCCTAAAATATCGGTGGGATTTTCGTTTAGCCCTAGTTGATATGATAGCATTAAATAATTGTATTTTTTGGTACAATATTTTAGTCTTGTATATAGTGACATCTAAGAAATCCAAGTATAACATTATTTTACAGTATGTTATATGAAATTTTGATGAGCCAGAAATATGAGTTTGTTTTCTTCAAAACGTATAGAATTTACTCATGCCTTACGCAAATAAATCTATAAATTCAGTAAAATGTAGTTGTTTTTCAAAAACATATTACTGTATGTTTTAATAATAATCCATTTTTAAACATTTAACCGGAAACACGACTTTGCCATTATTTATTATAATGAGGATCTTCTGCAGTTTATTTTTATCTTCAGTGTCTTAAGGCAAAACCGTGTTGTGTTACGTCACAGATGGGTCAACAAAACTTGAAACTCTTGTCACCCAGTTCGTTCCGCGTACAGCATTGCAAGAATTTATTAAAAAAGTGGGTCACGACATCAAAAGCGTAATTCTACGAGACCGATGTAAACGTAAGAGTGCGGAGGTTATATTTCCATATTTAAAAAGATCGAATGTCTTTGTAGGATTTCTCATTATTCTCAAATTGGTTTATCAATGTACATATCCTATTTAATAGAGTTAGTAATTGAGCTTCTTATGAAATATATCACAAACAAGTTTTACTAATTGTAGGAAATTATAAAACATTTTTCGAAACCTTATAAGATGTTAATATTATAAATGCACTGATATTGATATGCCAGAAATATTTGACAACTTAGATTTAAGAAATTTAAAAAATTAGTAATGGCTTTGTGTACCTGGCGGATTAAATGTTAATCAAGTAATTATTATTTAGGAGGTATCAAAAATTTTTCTGTAGTTGAAATAACGGAAAAATACTTATATAGTAATTTAATTTTTTTCTTTGAAACACTTGGGTAAAATGACCTAGCTAGCTCTAAATGAAAACAGAGAAAGGTGTTACTATTTATTTATTAGTTGCAGTTACTTAGTGGTAAGTGACTGCTGTCATCTCAAAGTTGTTTCATCATACACAAGTGTGAATTTATTGATATGAAAATATATTATTTATTGTTTTCTGAAGCTTATTTATGATATCTTCTCGTTTCTTTAATTAGTTACTAATAAATATGGTCTGACTATTGACTATTATATATGGTCTTTGGATTTTTTGTGCTACGCAAAATCAAACAAATTTTCTTACTTATGTCATGTGAAATTGTCAAAACGATAGATTTCAAGTTCAAATTTACATTTTATTCAGATTTTAATGCCATTTGAGAACGAAGTCAGAATATGATTTTGAAACCATAGAATTTTTTAAATATACATTAACTAAATAAATTTTATTTATTATTGTCAAATAATATACAAATTACTGTAGTCAAAACAAATGTTTCCCAGAATTTACATGTAAAAGACAGGTCAATTTACGAATTTTGCGTAACTCGATAAAATGCGTTCTATAAAACTTAGGCAATATTCAATTCCAGTTGACGTTTTTGTCAAGCCCGTAGCCAGCGGGGGGGGTCTGGGGGTTCAACCCCCCCTAGCCGAAATTTTGGAATATTGAGTTTCAAGATTAAATTTTTTAATCATATCATTTCATATTTATATATTTCTAAATACCCTGGATATATATGAATACAAATACAGATTTTGCAGTACCAATCAGCCCCCTACCAATCAAAAAAAATTATCCAACCCCCCCGAAAATATTGTCCAACCCACCCCGAAAAAAATTTCTGGCTACGGCCTTGGTTTTTGCGTAGCCTAAGATGCTGTTTATCCTCATACCTTAACCAAGCACAATCACGGCTCCCATTATGTTCTTAAATTTCCTGTCCCAAGCAATGATTTTGCTTTCATGCATGCTTATCACAGTTACTTCTCTCCTATCTTTCCAGGTCCTAACTCAACTACTGTTAGAACTTCTGAAAGCAACGACTTCTTTTTTAAAAGTAGTCGTTTCAAAGAGAAAGTTTGACAGTATTAGGCTACTATAGAAATTGTCCAGACTAGTGGTATTTTCTTGTGGAGTACAAAGCAAAAGCAGTTGTTTAATCCAGTCTCCAAGGTCATTCTTCTAATTTTTTTATCTATCTATGTATTTAATTTCGGCTATGTGTTATAACTTATATTTTTTCACATTTTATTAATTCAATTGTTTTATCAATTAAATAGAATATATTACTACTAATAACATTGTAGAAAAAAGAACTGACTTACAAATGTGTTTTGTTTTTATTAATAATAATTTAAAATTCGTCAATAATAAATATTTTTCCTTACTTTTCAGGTGAGTGGTTTGCTATTTTTGGCTACCTGTAAAATATTATTGGTAAGTCGTTTCATCACTATTTCTTCTAATTTATTAACTACTAAATTACGTTGAAACTTTCAGTAATTGATTGAAAAGAAATAAAATAATATCTTTTTATGTTAATTACCTAAATTTCGCTGCATTCTATAAATATAACTTTTGTGTATGTAACTGATATTACTGACCTTTCTTACATTTGTTCTGTTTTATTTGTCAGCAGTTCAGTTTACTGTTCCTTTTAACTGACTCCAACCATTTGTTTGTGTTTTTATATCATCTTTCTCTTCTTTGCTTTCGAAATACTGAGAATATGCTGAAGTTATTAAAGACATTGTATTGTATGTAGGATGTCCAACTTTTATAGCGTATTTCGTTTCTCTATTGAAAGAAGCCAATAACCCACATGACGACAATTATTTTTCCAGTTATGCGGTTTCAGATAACCTAGAAAGTTGAAATTTGGCGTTCAACAGGGTACTTGTATGTTTACAAACGATCAATTCAGAAAATAGTCAATTTTTTAAATAAATGTCAAAAATGTCAGAAAATCTAGAAAACTTTAAAAAAATGTCAAAATTTCAAAAATGTCATAAATGTGAAAAAAGTAAATGTCAAAGAATTAAAAAAAAATTAAAACTCAAAAAAGTGAAATAAATACCAAAAATTGTCAAAAATACCAAAACATGTTAGAAATGTAAAAAATACCAAAAAATGTGAGAAATACCAAAAATTTCAAAAATGATCAGAAAAAATGTCAAAAAGAGCAAAAAATATCAAAATTTAGCTTTTGACATTTTTTGCTCTTTTCTGACATTTTTTCTGATCATTTTTGAAATTTTTGGTATTTCGCACATTTTTTGTTATTTTTTTACATTTCTTACATGTTTTGGTTCCAAACGTCAAAAATGTTTTGAAATGCCAAAAAAGTCTAAAAACACCAGAAAATGTTTAAGAAGTCGGTAATGTCAAAAATAGCAAAAAATGACAAAAATGGTAAAGATGTCCAAAAATAATAAAAAATGTCAAATGTCTGTAAGTGTAAAAAAATGCCAAAAATGTCAAAAAACTTTAAAAATATGTTTAAAATACCAAAAAAGTCAAAAATAGATGTCAAAAATGGCGAAAATGTTAAAACTTGACAAAATGTTAAAAAATTCAAAAAACAAAAAAAATATTACATTTTAAAAATGTCACAAAAAAGTTAAAAATGCAAAAAATGTAGAAAATGTAAAAAATATAAAAATTATCAAAAATGTTACTTTTATCAAAACTGGCGGAAAATGTTAGATTACATTTATCTACGACCTTGAAACTAATACCTTCACGTAGTTTGTGAACAGATACAAATAGTTAAAATCATGAAACTTGACATTTACATCACCCTGTATACTTAAGCACAACCAACTTACATTCTACCATGCTGTTTTTCCTGGTTAATTTATAAGTGAAACTAATATTTTAGTCTTTTACTAGTCTCTTAATTGGTTAAGTAAAAGTCACTTCAAGCAGCGAATTAGCGATTCTTTCAGATTTCACAAATAATGTGCAAGAACATGCACTCATTCTACCTGCACAATAAAGATAAGTGTTTGTAGCATCACGTTTCTGATTTTAGAATAGTAAAAGTTGAAACGATAGGTGAAGGTTATTGCGTGAAACATTAAATGACACGGTACACGTGACTTGAAATTTTTTTCAATAGCAACAATTTAATGCTAGGTGCGGAGTAGAATTAAATACATTTTATAATACAGCGTAGGTATCTAAGTATCACATAATCATTTACAGTTATGCTTAATGTTATCAGATGTGCAACATATATATACGTAAATTATTCTCACCTTCCAAAATAATTCAAATTCTGAATAAGTTTAATATTTCCAAATATATCTTCGATTTGTAATTTCCTTACTAATTATTTTTTTAGATAGTTTTATTTTTTTTAAACTCATGTTTGAGTTGTTATGCATGGTATAAAGCACAAGAAAACATCCAAATCTTAGCCACGTGACCAACCCAATTCCATTTTAAACGTAGAATAATTTCGATTGCGTCCAGTATTCCTGTATTGAGTCTGATTTAAAATATGTATTAAAGCCATTGACAACGAAGTCAGAATCGAATATGAAACGTTTGGTATCTTTCTTTCAATATACAGCTTTTTATTTTGATGTGGTGTTATTCCCCAAGAAAACATAAAATTAATCAAGAATTTGCCACAAATAACATTTACAAGACGATCCGTACATTAATTTTTACGTTTTCTGTTGCAGGGCTTGAAGTTTCTTGAAGTTGGTTTTAGTCATTGTCAGTGTTTCTGTGCCATATCTTAGTATGAGAAGGACGCATTGTTAAATATTTTTGAAAGACATTGGAAGCTGGATTGAGACATTGATTTTAACTTCCAAATGCTGCCCAGGTCAATGGTATTCTAAGTTTGATTGTCCCATCCAAAGCAGGTCGCATCTCCTACTTATCTATAGATACTTACTTGCTCTATGTTTTTGTTGATTTTGATGGATTCTCTTAATGCCCGAACCTGCATATAAAAGAAACATAAAACGTCTGCAAAAGCAGGTTTGGAAACAAGTCACTTTTCATAATATATACAAAAAAACAAACAAAATCAATATTTTAATGTAGAAGTACAATTTTATTTCCAAATACTGGGGTGAAGTAGTGTTGTCAATTTTCGCCTGTGTGAGTTGAGTGTGAGTCATGCATTACACGGTAGTACATTTTTATGTTGACGTGAGATGATATAGTCAGCATTTTGAGCTTTCAGTGATAGTGATGAGCAAAACAAGCCCAAGATTTTTACCGTATTTTTCTGTTTTTTTTTTGGGAATAACACCACAATTGTGGGAAAGTCTGTATATTTCAAATAGTCAAAATGTTTCAGGGTTTCAGGGTCTAAATCAGACCCCGTTTTCAATAGAAATAAAAGTTAACACAACTGAGCAAGAAAATTATAAATTCAAAAGGTTCGTAATGACACATTAACTGATGTAACTAAGAGAATTGACTGCTAATTTGATATCTACAAGGTAGAACTAAAAAGTCTAAATGTCATTTAAAATAACAATGCTTCTTTCAAGGAAGAATTTGAAAGAGTTATCTTCAGCATTTGATGTAGCGCACCTAGATAGGACTTTGTTGTAAGATGGTGCTTTCGCCAAAAATGAGATCAAGGAAATTTTGATGTTCCAGAGATCCCATTATAATCATTTTTTCAGCTAGTAATCCGGGCAATTTTTTGAAATTGTCGTTTGTCCATTTACAATTTTCAAATACTTTTACCTGTTGCAGGAACAATCTTAGGAGAGAAACCTCAAATGAACAGGCAAAATAATTATAAATTGTAATGATTTTAAAGCATATTCGTTCTCCGAAATTATTATGATAGAGTCAATAGCGTTCGTTGTGCTGCAGATGTATATGAATCCAATTTTGCAATATTGTTTCGACACAGGTATTCTGTGTCGAAAATATTTGCTGAGGTGCACAGTTTTTTCTGTTTGGCTGACTTTTTGTTCAATTGACACAGGGGGTTCCGGTATTATTCTGATTTAACAATACCTAATTGTTTCCTTTAAGTATCTAGATCTAAAGCCAGTGCTTCGATTTCAGTATTATTAATCATGTTGCAGCTATTTTCCTTTAGTTTCCTCTGATTTAAATTTTCTTTCTACTTTCCTCAAGATCTTGATTCTACTTCATGACTTTGCACAATACTTAGTTTGCTACGTTTGATTTGTCCAGGTGTCTTCGGAAAATGTATTAACGCTTATTTCGGGAATAATTTTAACTAGACTCATAATTTTTTGAAATTAATGATCAAAATATGAAGTCTTCTTATAGAGCGAATAATATAGGTATTCCTATAGAGCGAATAATATAGGTACGTATCTCAAATATCGTTTAAACACATTGCTTGACGTATATGTACATATGTGTTAATGTAATGGAATATTTAAACATAATTTTTATTTTTACGGACAATAAAATTTGTTTAACTTGAAATTTTTTCATGTATTAAGGAGATCTGACAGAATAATGATTTGATAACTTTGTCCTAATGTTTTGATCAGGGTCATTTTAAAGCTATATGAAAAAAAAACAGCGAAATAGTTAGATATTTATTTATTGAGTTTAAAATGAGAAAAAATGTAATTTTATTTTATTTTTACCACAACTGTACTTTTACAAATAGCTAACAATGAAGTATTTATAACAATTGATATCAAACACCTAAGCTTTCCTTGTAATAAAATAAACTTATTTTTGTGAAATTTGATTCGTCACTCCATGTGATATTTCAGTCATGGGCTTATCTCATTATCAGGTACTAACTCATTGTGATAAGGGGCTTATAATCAAGAGATTTTCCTCCAAATAAATCGATAAGATAAGTTTTTAAATACGATTACAAGGGCAGTTTGGTGAGTCATTGACTTTTAATTTTCCCGCGCAGTTCGATTTTAATTCAACATTGCTTTCGCCAACTGTCATTTATAAATAGGCTACGGCCAAAATTTGCGCAAATTGCGTCATTTAGTTTGTGTTTGACAGTTGACAGCAGATAACCTCCTCAATTTTTAAGGAAATGGTAAAAAGTAAATTTCGTTTGCTGACTAAGCCCTTATTTGGACGACCAGGGCCCCGAATTTTGAAACCAGTTTTCACTGACATAATACGTCCTCAATGCTATAGAGGTTTAATGGTTTCAAAAATTGGGGCTCCTGAACCTTCCGGGACAAGAGACTGCACAAGCTCAAAGTCGCGGGAGTTTGTAAATATGGGGATTTCCTGATATTAACTACAACATGATGAGACTTGTAACTTATGTGCTATAATTTAATACAACTTAGTATGGAATTTAATAGATAAATCTAGAGTGGGGTAGTAACTGCCCTTTACAGTACTTAGTTTGTTTTATTTAGGGATATGTACTATTGATTGGTCTATAGGTGAATTTCCTGTTTTTTTTCTTTAAGGAAGTTATGAAAATAATATAAACTACTTGATAATACAGCAGAATCTATTCACACGTTCACTTCTGATTACATAAAAATCTAGATAATAAGTACTTCTTCTTAATTACAAATATTTTTTTATTATCGCTTATGAAATTCGCAACATGATTTAGCTTTTTCGGTGTAACTGTTGAGTTTATTATCAAATTCTGATAATGTGAAAAAAATCCATTTAATTAATGTACTGAGATAATTCAGAAGTTATGTTTGAAATAGTTTAGTTAATGGTGTGAATTTTTATGTTTTTATGTACAAGAATGCCTATATCAATTTATTATACAAATAGAGTCCCGATTATCTTCGGATCGGATAACTATAAACAATTTAAACCAGAAAGTGTTTGAATAATAAATAGTTAATAACTGTTGTTATTGTATTTTCCCTAAGTTGTAGCTCCCGATTTCGTCCACATGGAATTTGAAAATAAAATAACAAACTACCATTTTTCTGCATCCGAGAAAATGTAAATAATCTAAGGAATTCAAATGCAACGCTAAATTTTCATTTTAATTTATTGTAATTTTTCCCTGGATATTTTCCTTCCTAAACATCTAGAAGAATTTGTCGGAACTTCGAATCTGCTGATTGTGCTCTTATTATGTTTTATTTCAAATAGAGTATCTTACTAAGTCTCCAAAGTACTGAACCTCTAAAAATGGCATTAATTTCATCTAGTTGCGCACCTTTCATTAAAAAAACCGGGCACGTTTTTTTAAAATCGCCAACGAACAAAATGTGACTCCTTCAAATTATTCACAATAGTTTCCGAATTCAAAAATTTTAACGTAACTACCCTGCCTTCAATTTATTATTGATGAATTATAATTAAAAAAAGCATAATTGAGTGCTGAACGTAAAATTGGAGTAATTTTCTTAATAGTTGAAAATTTTGTGAATGCAGGAAACATATTCAATTAAACTGATAGAAATGAACCCGTCAACTGCTTGATTTAAAATAAAGAAAATTAAAATACTGTCTCTAGTAGAAAAACTAAAAGATTAACTTCAGTGCAGATCAGCTTTATTGAAAGTGAATAAAACCATAGGACACTACACAATTTTCCCATATCTACTTTAAATGCGAAAATTGTTTAACAATAGTTTCTGATATTTTAAACCAAATGTCCCCAATAATACTAAACGCTGTCGTTGGTAGGCTTACATAGTTTCTAAATTTAATGAACAAACTAGTTTGAAACCAATGTATGTATGTAGTTGAAATTAAAGATTCGAAATAGAATTTTTAAACAATGGGTTCACTAAATGTCTAAATTGGTATTTGACAGATAACGTATATGGTACCCGTATAATAGGGCAACTTGTCACAGCATGAGAATTTTTTGAGATCCTCTCGGCCACATTTATAACAGTACAATAGATAGTAAAACGCATCTACATTTTACCTGGTCCCAAGGTCTTCGGATATCACTCCTCTAGATTTTGTTTTGGGGGCTACTTAGAGGTTTATCTTCAAAGAAAATCTCAGTATGTTGATTCTCCCCAGTCATATGTCTTCTAGACTTTTTGGTGATACTTAAAAAAAGGTTTATTAAAAGGTCATTTCTATGGCTAGTCTTCAGAGAGTAATTAGAGGAAATTATGACCATAATTGTATACGTAATTACAGATTAATTGAAGAGTTTTCTCCAAGTGCCACTGGTGGATGTGTGCTTCAAAATTAAAATCAGTCAACAGCCTGGATGGCAATACCTTTTTTTGAGAATAATTTTTAAGTTATATGTCATGTAGCCTTTTACTGTTTGTGTAAAACTTTTAAGAGCCCACTGATAAAATGATTCATATTGCTAGAAAGGAATAAAATTTTGTGAAAATGAATCAGTCCTGTCTGCCATATCTATTAATCACCGGCAACTTAACTATTTTGAGAAACTGAATTGTTTACATTTATAAAAACGCGCTACTTAAAGTGCTACCTTGAGAGTTTCGCTAAAAAAAAGCTATGAAATAAGGCGTAATATGTCATTCTAAGACTTTTACTCTTTCAAACTAATATTTTAGTCAGCTTGTAGTACCTTTTACAACGAAGTCAGAATAAGAATTCGAAACTATTGAATTTTTTGAATATACAGGCAGATTTTTCTTTTTAAGTGTGGTGTTACTTCCAAATAAAACCATTAAAAGAAACGTGAAATATATATTTGGCAAACCTGCTCGTGTACAAATGAAAAACCTTACTAATTGGGTATTTTAATTTTGTGACTCGTATAGTAACATCTTTTACATGAGTATTACGAATTATTGCCTATTAAATTTGAAATGGAATGAGGTCAATCCTTCAGCTAGTTCATATTAAATGTTCAAGACATGAGTAATCAAACCGCCTACTAAATGCTTTTAGTAAATAATGCGTTAGTCTGGGATATTTTCTCACTGCATATACAAAGAACAATGTAACAATCCCGCAGACAATAAAGCCAACGAAAGTTATGTAAGCAACGCCATCACATAATGCAATAAATAATTATTGTGTGCCATGATGATGATGTTTAAATGAAAAAACTCATAAGATTAGCTGTTAGCTCCTAAGTGCTGGCGAAAAATTTTGTAGATAAACTAGAAGACATAATGTAATAGTAGATTATTAAATCCCATCTTGATATTTATCATCATTATATAAAGAATTAATTTCCTGCTGAAATATAGTCGCAGAGGGCACTGAACTATTGGTAATAAATCTTTATCTCCATTGGTACTCTTTCGTTTATACGGGTTTACAATTTACTCTGTTTTTTAAGGGGATTTTTGAAAACAGGGTCGATCAAATTACACAAATATTCCGTATTTTATTAATTGTTATTTTGTTAATAGAGAGCATTTCAAAATAAAATTAAATACGAATTTCTAAAAATAGCTACCGTTAAATAGAAATATATGAAACTCAGGAGGTTATTAGGTTTGTTTGTAGACGTGAGTTGCTAACAATGTGAACGACCTACCTTTATCTAGCAAAAGACAATAAAGTTAAAAACAAAGGGCTCAGTGCGTAATTATTAGTTCATATCTGTTGGTATTGAATATATTTCTTGAGCCTTGCCTCTAAATCTTTATAGTTGTTATACGTGTGTGTTTAAACTTGTTCTTTAACATATTCCCAAAATATTCAAATGAATGAGATCAGATAACCTAGCAGTTCTACTTAAATACGCTCTTAGTGCAGCAACGTTAGGTGATACAGCGCTGCTAGATTGCAACTTCGAATTTAGTAGATGTTCTATCTCTCGAAGACAGAGTTAATACCTTTTTTTATTTATAACACACCCTAAATGCCTCCATTCATTTCTATTGGCAGCCCCGGCTTTCCATTGCTGTGGTCCATTCTCCGCAGATTTTCTACATTGTCCAGCCATCTTTTCTGAGATCATTTTATTTTCACTTCTATCGGTTTTCAGTTGGCAATTATTTTTGACTTCCTGTTTCTAGTCATTTGTTCTACCTGTCCTAGCCATCTGAGTCTCTGAGCTTTTATAAAGGTAGGTGTTTTGGACTCGCCATAACTGTTCTCCAGTTCTTCATTTTGTTCTCTCCTCAAGCCACTTTCCGCTTTTATGCCTCCGTAAATGTTCCTTAACATATCCTTTTCCCATGGTTAAATTCTCTGTTTTATTAAGGACCCATGTTTCACTTCCATATATTACAGATTTGAATTACATCGAAACCCGCAGTCTTTTCCATTTGCTACGACTTTGATATCCAAATATGTAAAATCCTTCAGCCTGTTGAAACCGTGTTACTCCCCTTGCCGCCCATTATCATATATGCTGTTTTCTCCTGATTATTTTCAAACTAAATCACATTTTTTAGGTCATTCTTACTTATTGCTATTATAATTACGGCATCCGCAAAGAAATTCACATTGAGGTTCGTTCTTGAATATTGTCCTTCTGTTTTAAACCCACTTCTTCGTAAAATATCGTCTGACTATTTAGGATTTCATTAATACTTAATAAGAATGCGAGATTCTTTTTTTAAATAGTTTACACCAAAAATGAACTAAAAAACTAGCTGGGTGTCGTGACTGAGAAAGCTTTACACACTTCACAAATGAAAATGTTTTCGATTTTACAAAGTGTAAAACAGACTTCGTCAGTAGAAAGAATATGCCTACCAAAACATGTATCAGACCTAATATTTTTATTTAGTATCTTGTTTGTATTGAATTTAAGTAAATTTAAAATTCCAAAATTTATAATTATCACTGACTTTTCTCTATGTCTAAAAAATGAAAGACATGTATTCAGAATTTGTTTGTGGCGTAACTGTTTGTTTAATGATCCCTTAAAACTACTAATAAACTACCTAGAAAATAAAAACAGTTTAAACTAAGTTGACATTAAACTAAGGACACCTAAAACCTATAAATGTAGATGTTGTACATTCATGTAATCAAAGGGATTTAACACATTTTTCTATTCAGTAGCCTGAAAAATTTAAGGTCACAATATTTTTGAAATTCTAATAATTATTGAGACTGTTTTCAGAACATAAAAATTAATTCTAAATAAATAGTGTTTTATCGTTGCGTCCTTTCCTTTTTAACCCATTCTAATACCCAAAGATAAACTTCAGAGCTAAAATATCGAATCCATTTTTATTATTCTTTAGGTCTCCATTCATTCCTTCATTCATTCTTTGTTTCTATACAAACGTATTAGATGAAAAATTTAAAAAAACCATTTCACAATTCTCAAACAATTTGAAGAATAAATATATTTTTTCAATAAATAATAATACTGTAGATTAGTAGAGTTGTACTGTTTTTATTCTTTGGTAATACAATCTTGAAGAATTACGGACATTATTAATAGATATAAAGCACAAAAAAAGAGTAATAATACACTATTTTTTAATGCAATTTAAAAAAACAGCATTTTCCCTAGAAACTTAAGTGCAGGTAAAAACCACACACACTAACAGAAATCTAAATTATAAAATTAAATATGATCCATAAAGCTATGACATCGATAAATTCTGTAAAGAAAAACCAGTTATAAGAAAAATTCCTACTTTCTGCACAGAAACAGTTAACGGCTAATTCCTCATTAACAGTATTGTAACCTTTTCCCTGGGTTCAATTTAAAAATTATAAAACTAATATTCACTGTCACTTTTCTAGAACTTTATTTACATTCAAACAGCTGATTCAAAAATACAATAATAATCCCATATAAGCTAGTCGTCGCGGTATCACTGCCTGGCGATCGTGGCGTTCTTCTTTTATATCACCAGCGTAGAATTCTCCAGTAGAAATCATCATCGCTCCTTCCGCTGTCGAGTCTTTTCGAGAATCGTATTTTTTTATCTTAAAGCGTTTGTTGTCGTGCTGAAATGACACAGGGTCGGCTTTGGGTAAATTTCGTAACACTGCCCCCCCTTTAATTCTGATCGTCCCGATCAGAAACATCCCCTCCGTGGTAGGGAGCGAGTCGATCTAAATGAACCACCTTCAATTTAGCCTTGGGGTTTCGACGGATGCGGTAGACGACGTCATTAAGCCTCTTGACCACCTCGTATGGACCATCCCAGGCGGGTGTAAGCTTTGGGGATTTACCCTTGCTCCGTTCGGGGTTGTACAACCAGACTTTGTCCCTCTCCTGGAACCCGACTGAATTGGCCTTGAGGTCGTATCGCGTCTTCATCCGGTCACTGGTGGCCAACATCTGCGTTCGGGCTAATTCGTGTATTGCCAGCATGTTATGTCGGAGCTGGTCGGCATAATCGTCGATGTCTTGGGGACGTTCTTCGGGGGAGCCAAATGCCAAGTCGCATGGTAGTCGCAGCTCCTTTCCGAATAAGACCCTGGCTGGGGTCAGGCCTGTACTATTATGTACAGCAGAGCGATATGACAACAGGAATAGGGGAATATGCTCATCCCAATCACGCTGGTTATTGCTGACGACCTTGGATATGTGTTGTTCCAAGGTCCTGTTGAATCTTTCCACCATTCCGTCTGACTGTGGGTGTAATGGTGTTGTTCTCGTTTTCCTGATCCCCAACATCGTGCAGACCTTCTGGAATACATTCGATTCGAAGTTACGCCCCTGGTCTGAATGTAATTCCATCGGGACGCCAAACCTGCTGAATAGTTGTTCTACTAGCACCGTCGCTACCGTGGTTGCCTCTTGGTTGGGTATCGCATATGCCTCAGGCCTTTTGCTGAAGTAATCCATTGCGACCAGAATGTATTTGTTCCCCCTCTCAGACTCGGGAAACGGACCGGCGACATCGATGGCAATTCTCTCAAATGCGACGCCCACATTGTACTGCTGCATTCTACCCTTGGTTCGGGTCTTCGGGCCCTTATTGGCGGCACATGTGGCACATTTGCGGCACTAAGCTCTGACGTCTTCGAAGTAATTCACCCAGTAGTACCGCTGGCGAACTTTGTCTAGGGTTTTATTCATGCCCAGGTGGCCTCCGGTAATTCCATCATGTACTTCGGTCAGGATGGCTGGTACCTTTTTCTTCGGAACTACCAGTTGGGGCTTGGTTTCTCGTCCATCAGCGCTTTCCCAAACTCGCTTGAGCATTCCATTGTCTACTCTTAGAGAGTCCCACTGAGCCCATAACGATTTCATCACGCCAGAGTATCTAGCTACCTCGTCCCATCGTGGCCTGGGTGCCCCTCTCATTTTGAGTGACAAGATTGGTTCGATGTCTGGATCAGCCATTTGGTCCTGGATGCACTGTTCCGTTGTCCAGTCTTTATTGGCCTGCACTCGGATCTGCCTGATGGAGATACCCTTTCGCTGTTCCGTCTTCAGACAATGCTTGCATTCCGCTCTACAGGGTCTTCTGGATAGGGCATCGGCATTATTGTGCAACCGGCCGGCACGGTGTTCCACCTTGAAGTCGTATTGCTGTAATTTCTCCATCCATCTGGCCAGTTGTCCTTCCGGTGTCTTCATGTCCAGCAGCCATTTGAGTGCGGCATGAACTGTTCGGATTAAGAAATGGCGACCATACAGGTATTTGTGGAAATGGTCCACAGCCCTTTTTATTGCCAGAAGTTCTTTTCTGGTGACGCAATAATTTCTTTCTGGCTTTGAGAATCCACCGCTGTAGTACTCGATCACCCACTCTTCACCATCTTGCACCTGGGATAGGACGGCCCCCAAACCTGTGTTGCTGGCGTCGGTGTCTAAGATGAACTTGCCGGACTGTGTAGGAAAGGCTAGGATTGGGCTGGAACATAGTGCTGCCTTCAGTCGCCTGAATGATGTTTCGCAATCCTGATTCCAATGGAAGGTCTCTTTATCAGTGGTCTGCCGATGTAGAGGGGCGGCGATGGTGGCAAATCTCTCAACAAAACGCCGGTAGTATGAACAGAGGCCCAAGAAGCTTCGGAGTTCATGTTTGTCTCTTGGAACTGGAACTGGAACTAAGCACGTCCTCCATGTTAACCCGCTCAGTACATACTCCATTAGCCTCTCAAATGTATCGGGTGCATTACATAACCCAAAGGGCATGACCGTGAACTGAAACAGCCCTTTACTGGTGGAAAACGCTGTCTTCTCTCTGTCGTTTGCGTGCAGACCAACCTGCCAATATCCACTTTTTAGGTCTAGTGTGGAGAACCAACGGGAGCCTGCTAGTGTGGTCAAAGTGACATCGATTCGGGGTAGTGGAGGATAGCTGTCTTTCTTCGTGACATCATTCAGCTTTCTGTAATCCACGCAAAATCGGGTGGTTCCATCTTTCTTTTTAACTAGCACGACGGGAGCAGACCATGGACTGATGGATGGCTCAATAACTCCATTTTGTAACATGGGCTCGATGTTTTCCTCGACTGCCTGTTGTTGCCCCAATGGTAGTCGTCTAGGTGGTATTCTGATGGGTTGAGCCTTTCCGGTATCTATTCGATGCTAGATGATGTTGGTGCGACCGGTGGTTCCATTTTTACTGTTAAAAATTTGCCAGTGTTTTGTGATAAATTGCTTGGCTTTCTTCTGGTTCTCTGGTGTCAAGTGTGTCAAATGGTCAGCAAACTGTTGTAGGAACTCTTTGTCGGGCCCTGGCTCCTTCACCGACGTCTGGTACTCTTCTTCGCATTTGATGATGGTCTCTACTGGCTCGAAACAAGCTATCTATTGACCATTGGCAATTCTGATGTCGTTGTTGGACAAATTCATGACTCTGATTGGTATATCTCGTCCGGTTTTAACTATAGCCCGTCCAACCAAGTAGTCATGAGCTAAGTGTACGGGCTCCACCATTCCAACGCAGCTCCTAGGACTGCTGTCTAGCTGCCCATGAATAATCTGTTCCGTTCGACCGGGAATTCTAGCTGAAGACTTTGCCACAATTTTTATGGGCGTGACTGATGTGTTGACGGGCCGTGTCAATACAAATTCCTCATTCAGGAACCGAAGAACATCATATCTCGGGTCGAACATAAATCCATGCTGGCTAATTAGGTCCATTCCCAGTATAAAATCGTCCTCAATATTCGCTACCAGGACCCTATGCCGGATCATGTTGTCCCCTATCTGTAGCACGACATCTGCCTCACCCTGTATTGACATGGACTCGCCGGTGACTGTTCTGAGCTGGATGTTATTGGTAACTGGCCGAATTTCTGATGCTCTCAAAACCCTGGACTTGGCAATAGACACAGCGACGCCGGTATCGATGGTGATGGTAACTGCTCGCCCGTTGATGGTGCCTCTGATTACTAGGCTGCCGCTATCTCGGCAAAATCCCCGGATGGATAACGTTTTGGGGGCTGGTGGAGGGACAGTCAGCATTCGCCCCCCTATGCTGACTGACTGACGGTCCCTGGACATGTGGCTGTTCTGTTGGTTACCCCTGGTCGGTGATCGTTCAGGTGGCCTCACTCGACAATTACGTTGGAAGTGTCCTGTCCGTCCGCAGCCGTAACATGCCCCTCTGGTGCCAGTTCTTGGTGACCGGTCTAATATTTTGTTCAGACCAGCCAGCAGCGCTTGAAATGGTGACTCTGACTCTTCCTGGTTGAAGGAAACTGCTCGGACCCTCGGCCTGGACATGTTCATGACGGCCTCTACTTCCAAAGCCCGAAGTAGAGCTTCATTACTCTTCTTGACGCCACTCAGTCTTAAATTTCTTTGAACTTCCACATCTCTGATGCCGTTTATGAAACTCTGTGTGGCCAACTGGTCTTTCGTTTCCTCTGGCAGGTCTGGATAGGACAAGTGAACTAACCGTCTAATCTCTGCTTCGAATTCTTGAAGGCTTTCACCCGATTTTTGCGCTTTCCCACTGAGTTGGACTTGGTATACCTGGCTCAAGGATTGATTGTCGTATCGTTTGTCTAGGATGGCGATGATTTTGTCGAAATTGCCTTGTTGTTCGACTGGAATGCTTTGGAGGAGTTCTAGGGCCGGACCTCTTAAGGAAATTACCAGAGATGATTTTTCATGATTATCCCATCCATTAGCTGTAGCCACGGCCTCAAATTGCCGTTTATACATGGGCCAAGATGAACTGCCGTCGAATGTGGGTGGTTTACTAAAGGAACCTTTGGTACTCACGGTGTTCTGGTATTTTCCTCGCTGTAAGTCCTGTTGCATTTTTTTAATTTCTGTTTCTAGTTTATTTTGGATGGCACTGATTTTATCTTGTACTTCAGTGTGTACTGTTTGCTTGATGGAACTGATTTGATCTTGAATTGTGTCTTGAATTGAACTGATTTCAAATTTTACCTGGCTTTGGATGGAATCGAGATCATCTACTTTTGTTTCAAGAGTATCCACGGTATTTTTTATGGTCTTAATGTCATCATTTATCTCTTTTATATCTGACTCAACTATTTTCATTCTTTCATTAACTGTTTCATTAACTTGTCCTACTATTTGCATTAATTGTTCGAATTGCAGTTGTCTTTTCTGTTCAGTTTCGTGTCGATTTAATTCAATTTGATCTTGTTTTTGTTCAAATATTTTAAAATCATTTTGTCTCTTTTCATCTAATAATTTAAATTTCGAGAACAATCCTTCAATTAAATTATGTTGTTCACTTTTCATCGTGGAGACTAGATTTTGTTGTTTTTCTTCCATCGTGGAAACAAGATTTTGTTGTTCGCTTTTCATCGTAGTGACAAGATTTTCTCATTCTATTTTACGTTTTTCATCAAAAGATTTTAACTAACCTTTGTTGAATTTCTTCTTGATGTTGTTTTTCCTTCTTGTCACGTTTTTCTAGAAGCTGTGCAATTTTTCCGTCCAGTCCCTCTGTAACCTGCTTGACTATTTTTTTGGTAGTTTCGTCCATACTACGGGTTTCCATAAATCAAATTGGGATTTTAACTGCACTAATCCTTTACTTCTGATCACCAAATGTAATATAGTCCGTGGGTTCAATTTAAAAATTATAAAACTAATATTCACTGTCACTTTTCTAGAACTTTATTTACATTCAAAGAGCTGATTCAAAAATACAATAATAATCCCATATAAGCTAGTCGTCGCGGTATCACTGCCTGGCGATCGTGGCGTTCTTCTTTTATATCACCAGCGTAGAATTCTCCAGTAGAAATCATCATCGCTCCTTCCGCTGTCGAGTCTTTTCGAGAATCGTATTTTTTTATCTTAAAGCGTTTGTTGTCGTGCTGAAATGACACAGGGTCGGCTTTGGGTAAATTTCGTAACAGTATTTTAAATGGAAATTTAGAAAAATCAATTTAAAAATATACAATTTACAAATAAATGAAAGAAAACCTAGTACATTAGATGCAATTTTAGAATAAATTGTAAAAAAAAACAAAAGTTAAAAGGACTTTGTTATTTTTGGTAAATGCATTGTTTCTACATCAGATACTTAGTGATGAAACTAGTTATGCCATATAGTTTTGAAT
This sequence comes from Octodonta nipae, assembly GCA_034190945.1. NCBI lineage: Eukaryota > Metazoa > Arthropoda > Insecta > Coleoptera > Chrysomelidae > Octodonta > Octodonta nipae. The sequence continues at coordinate 134,515,946 of CM067218.1, forward strand.
AATTATGTATCTGGTTAGCTCTTTAGGTTTTTCTATTTCTCCTTTGTGGATTTCAGGAAATAACTGATATTCCTATATTTTTCAAATACTATTTTATAAAAGGTTGTTCCTAGAAGGACCATGGCAGAATTTGGAATATATCTAACATCTAAATATTTGACAATTTTGCTGCTATCATGTACAGATTTATATTGAAAAACGTTACCGCATAGTTAATAGGTTGAGACAAAATATTTTCTAAAACGGTGACTTAATTATTAAGTAATAATTTAACAAGAAAATTGAAAATATTATATTACTACTTAAAAAGTTGTCCTACTTGTAAATATACCTAGAAAACATTTATCCTATGTCGCTTTTATTATACATTATAAACTATTCAGTATTCATAGCATTATTTAAACATTTACAAAACTTCCCCGTTTCAGATGTTTTCTTAAGATATGAGGTAAGGACATGACCCCAATTAGATTTGTTATAGATATGCTTTGTTTGCCATCTCTTAGTTAGATTCATAATAAAAAATATATAAATCTCGCTTGAATAATGCTCAAGGTTGGGTCATTTGTTATTTTAATTTCGAATAACTAGGCACTGTAAATGTTGAAATAGCGTAACTTTAAATGTCAGTATCCAAACTAAACTAAAATTAAATCAATTCATGTGGTTTTGCAACGCAATGTATAACACAGAACAATTTGTCGAGCCTGTTTGGTATTTTTACGGATACTAAAGGATAAATTTAACTACTTGTGATTACATGAGATTTGTAATAATCACTAATTGGTGTTTTTGATCCGGACTTGGGCCGCGGACATATATAATCCATGCCTGTATAATGTAGCGAGAAATTGTGGCATTAATTACACTGGGTATCAAATCGTTCAACAAAGTCTCAATTACTCTCTTCGAGGTGTCATTCCTTTGTACGCAAGACAATATATATTATATATAAATATAATATATATTGTTTCTGGTCGGGAACCTTCATCAGTTGCGCTTCCCACAATTGAATGTCCTCTCGAACACTTCTTTATGCATTTGATGCATTTCGTTAAATTTGAAGACGCGAGAAGTAAGACCGACATCTAGGATTTTCAAGAGAATCAGTACACAGAGGTTCCGAATCTGGAGCCATTCCGTGTAATTGCTGTTCTCCCGACCAGAAACAATATATATTATATTTATATATAATATATATTGTCTTGCGTACAAAGGAATGACACCTCGAAGAGAGTATTCAATATCTCTGACAGGTGAATTAACCTGAAAATTTTATCGTGACATTGTCCTAGGAGTTACGGGAGAACAGCAATTACACGGAACGGCTCCAGATTCGGAACCTCTGTGTACCTACTGATTCTCTTGAAAATCCTAGATGTCGGTCTTACATCTCGCGTCTTCAAATTTAACGAAATGCATCAAATGCATAAAGGAGTGTTCGAGAGGACATTCAATTGTGGGAAGCGCAACTGATGAAGGTTCCCGACCAGAAACAATATATATTATATTTATATATAATATATATCGTCTTGCGTACAAAGGAATGACACCTCGAAGAGAGTATTCAATATCTCTGACAGGTGAAGTAACCTGAAAATTTTATCGTGACATTCTGTCCTAGGAGTTAAGTGAGAACAGCAATTACACGGAACGGCTCCAGATTCGGAACCTCTGTGTACTGATTCTCTTGAAAATCCTAAATGTCGGTTTTACATCTCGCGTCTTCAAAGTCTCAATTGTTTGGTTTTAAAGTTAGAAATGGGTATATAATATGAACTGTGGAGACTTTCCTTTTTGCTGAAAAAAAAAATCTTTTAAAAAACACAGTTTTTCCGGAAGTTGACCTAAGTCAATTATTTTATATAGGATCCTGTACATGTGTAGGTAGGTACATTCCATTTGGCATTTGCATGGAGGTTAATTCTCTTTTCAATGATATTTCAATATTTTTCAAAATTACTATCTAGTAGCCATTTTTGTCAAATTCGGTATTGGTATTTCTGACGTCACCAATAAAGGTTTTGTTAAATTGGTTGGTAAATCAGCCAATAACCTGATGTGTTTATCTAGTTTTAGTTAAATTTTGGACACATTGAACTTACCAGAATATGCCAAAACATTTTATTTTATGTTTAATGCATGATATTTTTTAAAAAAATTCAAACAGTGACTTAATACCTACATAAAAATGTCATCGATTTATATTTCATGTAATTAAAATATCAGAAAATTTTTAATTTACGTTTTTCCAATTCTACTACAAATAAATATTACTGCATCAAATTATTAATTAAAGCTTATAAAGACATTAATGAATTTAATATTCTGAGAAGGCGTTGATTACTTCTGCTTACTAACTAACAATAAATTCTAATCAGACTTTGGAAGAAAATAAATAAACAATGCTAGTCGTTGTTAAGTAATTACTATTTGTTATTAGAAACGTCAAGATACGAATAGTTCCTTGCCTTTTTTATAATTCTTAATTATTGTTAATAAATATCATTACAATATCATTACAAATCTAAGTAGTAGTAAAAAATGCTAATTCTAAATTTACTAAAATGTGTTTTAAAAATCAATGAAAGGTAGTTATTAAGTGTTCTTCACTCTTATGTCAATATCTGTCATCCAAAAATGAAAGTGATTTTTCTATAAAATTGGGGTTTATTTTACAGCATTTTCGAATACTAGAAAGTATCCTCGTTTTTGAGAAAAAATGTTTAAGTTCTCAATCAAATTGTACATTTAAATGCGTTTTAACCAAGGACTACTAATATAAATGGACCCGGCACGTTCACATACGACCGAACGAAAAATGGGTTGAATCATGAGACAACTAAGAACATTTGAAGACGCGAGATGTAAAGACCGACATCTAAGTACCTAATCCACAAATATAAATATATTAAAATCCATTAAAATATGTGCACAATAACTAAAACAATTAGTGGCTTTTTTAATGTAAACAGACAGGTCCATTTATATTAGTAGTTATTGATTTTAACCATATATTTCTAATAATTTGTAACCCTGTTATTGAAATAACAACATTGGTCAAACAGGCGTTGGTTGTTATCTTTTGCAAAGTTAAATAAATTAAAATATTAAATATTGGACAATTTGTTGTGCATTTTTTACAATTGTGGACTATTTCACAAATAGGCAATAATACTATATTATACTTGAATTTAATTACCTACAATAATACAAAAGTCTGAAAATATAATAAAAAAACAAATTAATATATTGTTTTTAGTAATTTTCCGAGTGGATTTTGCATCTAAATTATATTTTAGTCATGTATGCATATATAGATAGATTGACGGTTGATTTGTTTGTGCTGCTTATCTGTAAACTTGCATCAGGGGTTGTAACGGCGCTGATTAGTTGATGTAACCTAATAAGAAACCAATATAAACCTCTGGGTCGCACTGTATATAAAAAAGATTGCATACAGACCTAAACGTCTGCGGTTTACAGACCTATATGTAAAGAGAATCATTGTCAGATATCCGCTAGGCAGAATACTAACGGCATGTTCAAATTGAACATTATGGTCCTAAGAAATCTGAAGACGGGTATTCATTTACAGCAACCCAGTCTAATTGGACGTATTATTCTATTATTTAGAGTTATTTTGTGCCACCAGCTCTAAAGATGAATTAGAAATTTGGTGATATAATTTCTTATTTATATCTGCATCCTCGTTCACATGGTAGTTATTTTATTTATTCGAGAGCGCTCTTTGGATGGTGTTTTTAGTTTTTAAGAATACTTTCAATTGTAATTTTCCGATGTCGCCAATCAATTACACTGGATGAGTAGTTGAGCACGCGTAGGTGTTATTATCCTGAAACAGGTTTTTACTTTACGTTTTTTCATAGGAAGCCAATGACAAAGCGGGTTAAGAGAGTCTCCCTAGAAAATACACCCTCTGGGTGGAATATATAGTCTTTAACTCTATAAAGTGTGAGCACCTGAATGAGCCAATAATGTGGAACTGAATCAAAGGCAACGTTGTTTGTGGCATATTCGTGGTTATTTTTATGTTTCTTTGGGGAATAACACCACAATCTATATATAAATAGGCAAAGACAAAACGATTAGGTACCATTTTCTCCTCTGTCTCTCAACCGATTTTCTTAATTTTTGTTTTGTTTAGTAGCTACTGATGACCATCTGTGCAGAATGCTAATATTAATTTATAATAATGGTTCATTCATTAAATAAAATATAATAAAAATTCATTATTTACGTCATAATGTCAACGCCAAACAACTGAAAGTGCCGCGTGTCGACGCCGCCAGACTCAAAACATTGAGTAATTATATATAGAGGGACCAATGCTGTTTATACTTAGAGCATGTACTACTGGAAGTGGCATGAAAGCTTTGTTATTGTTTAGTGGTAAAGTAATCGTTGTATATTATAATTATACAGGGCGATTCCAGATATGTTCAAAATCATTTTTTTCGTGGGTGGCACATAAGCAGTTGCATATATAGGGTGTTTAAAATACAGAGTACAGTGCAATTATAACTAATAAAATAATTATATAGGGAAGCCCATTAGCGGTTGAATTAAAGGGTTCTTGGAACAGAAGGTACAGTAGAATTACAGTTATACAGGGTGGTGCAAAGAATATTATACAGAGATGCATATACAGAGTGGCGGAAATGGAAATTCAACATTTCGTAACCCATAAGCAGTTGTATATATATGGAAGATGAAATATAGGGTGATAGCAATTATAGATATACAGGATGATGATAAACAATGTTAGAAACGGAAATGATTTATAGAGTAGCCCACGAAGAGTTCCATATATATGATGATTGAAATATTGCTCGGAGTAGAATTATAGTTACAGAAGATAGTTAATTTCATAAACAAAAAGAGTAAATACGGTGGCTCATAGGCAGTGGCATATACAGAATGGTTTACCGGGTGGTTCAAAAATGTTAAAAAATATTATGCCTAGTCCATGAGCATTGCATATACAGGGTGGTAGAAATATATAATGAGATGGAATTATTATAACGAGGATTTTAATAAATGTTAGAGAATTGAGTGCAATTATAGCTATACAGGGAGGTTAGAAAAAATAAATATGTAGGGTAGCCCATTAGCGGTTGCTTTGTTGTCATATTAAATTAAGAATTACGAAATTGAACACAAATAAAGTCCTATGAATTATATTTGAAAAAAACTTGAATTTCTTTACTTATTTGTAGAAGCGAGGTGTAAGGCCGACATCTAGGATTTTCGAGGAAACTAACACACAGAGGTTCCGAATCTGGATCCGTTCCGTGTAATTGCTGTTCTCCCTAAAGTCCTAGGATAGAATATTACGATAAGATTTTCACGTTACTTGACCTGCCAGAGATATTGACACAATTGGTCGAATTTCGACCACTAGGCGACAGCTAGTAGAAATAAAACTACAGCTTTCTAATTTGAAAGCTGGTTAACTATAATTCATGATCTTTAGAATTTTTTGTGCTACCTGTATATCTAAAAACAACAAATTTTCTAATGTCAATTTTAAATGTCATAAATCAAATTTTCATTTTGCAATCTACATCAATAAATATAAAGCCATTGACAACGAAGTCAGAATAGACTTTGAAACGTTTGGTATTCCTGCAATATACGTAGTTTTATTTCTATTGTGGTGTTATTCCCCAAAGAAACATAAAAATAATTAGGCTTCTTGTGAGAATAAATAATTATACCATTGATACGGGTAAATAATTTTGATAGTCTTTGCAAAACTCTGAGTTATGTTATTTCTGGCTCCTTATTGGTACTTGATCAGTCTTCCAACACTTTGTGAAGGCAGGGGATTTTCCCTTCTCGCCCTTTTTGTTAAGGTATTATTCAAAAGTTTTGTCTCATTGTATTATGTAGTCAGGTTAGACAAATTTGTTTGTTGTATCTAAAACGATACTTGATTTCTTTAAAGAGCTTAATTTGTGGAGAGTTGGTCTACTCTCAGGATCTATCCCACTGTAAGCCAAAAGAGCTCTCTCCATTTCAGGTTGAATGTTCACAAGATATTGGGACAGATACTTTAGTCGAAGTTCTTTCCCTGTTTCTCAGACAGTTATAAAAATTTCTAGAACTCAGTTAATAAAAAATCTGCTGTTCTCTGCCAAATATTTCGTGCTTAGTATGCTTTTTATTGTTTCTCCAACAAAATACGATCTCAAGATGAGACAATATATATACACAAATTTCTGTTTGGTCCCTTGAAGTGCTAGTCTTGTCCTGGCTAAGCTTGCTTACTGTAAAATTGTCTATTAGTGATCCGTTTGAGTGAGCTACTGATTTTGCGCAACACTTTCAGCGCCCGGCATTTTCGTTCTTTTTGGACCCCTTTTCTCGTTGTTGCTGTTACTGTTTTTGTGACTGTTGTAATGCTTGTGGTTCAGTTGTTTGGGCAACAGGGGCTGCCTTATAACACCCTGGCACCGATACACTGATGGTGTCACGCTTCAGACCTGCCCTGGTGACCCCCTATAGCGGCTCTTTTCCAAGTCTTATAGTTCATTACAGAGCCTCCACTTTGCAGATGAGTTGATTAAAAATCGTACCATCCTGTGTGGGTTGTGGGGCAGAGCTCCGATTCTTGAAACCATGCGAACGCTGTGAATGACATTAATGAAGTTCTATCAGTATTGTAGAAGTTTATGTAAGGGAGAATCACTGTGACTGTCCACAGAACAAACATTTTTCCACATATCTGTAAACTTTTCAGTAATTGAACTATGTTTTGTTATCAAATTCAGATGTATTATTCAAAAGTTCTAAGTAATATAGAACATGTGTCTATATCTTACCAAATGTTATGCCCACATGTTATTGTATCCGTGTGCTCACCATATCTGTTTCGAATAGCGAAAATTATATTGAGATAATTGTTTTTGCATACAATTCCATCTTTGAACTGCGTTATTATTAAATTTAATTATAATGTTATGTTCATACTTCATAATAATATCTGAGGAATTTGAAGAACGTACCTCCGGTGTCGATCAAATTGTTAAAGTATGCAAAACGAAACTTATATCACTTTCGTTTCTTTACCTTATATGTACTAATTGTTGCTATAAATATTATATCGTGCATGGATTGTTAGCTATGTTAAGGTATGAAACGTGACGGAGTAGTCATTGACGAGTAATTTACATAAAACCTACGTAATATATTTTTTTAAAATATCTGGATGAATGTCAACGTGAGTCACCACTTATCTGCGCCTTTAATATTGTGGGATATAAATTTATCTGTTTGAAAAATTAATTATTTTCTGGGAATTCTATGTCGCATGATTGCATCGTAGAGGTGAGTTTAACAAGAACATTCCTTAAATATATTTTTCATACGCAATTAAAATTACGAAGTTTATCTATTTAGTTTCTAATACTATTATTTTGTCTATTCAAGAGTTTTCTCTCCTCCAAATTTTTTCCTGTAACAGATAAGTTGTTTGTAGAACAAAGTTTTTTCGTGTAGTGAGTAATTTTTCTTTCGATCACGACTGCAGCGTTTCATGCCAAAATTTATTTCATTAAGAAAAAAGAGTTAATATTTGTTTGTTTTTTGTGTAGTGAGTAATCTTTCGAACGACTGCATTCGATGCCAAAATGTATTTCATTAAGAAAAAACTACATTCCACCTCAATAATATACAATATACTTTAGTTTAATTAAAATAAGACATTCGAAATCTTAAAATTTGTATATCTAGTTGGAAGAAAACACCACGGGTCTTCAGCTTTTATATTTAATCAATACATTAGATTAGACTTGTATGTGTACTTAGTGGGCAGACTTTTTTGATTTTGGGCACATGATGTTCTTTGCCAAATATCTTCAAAAAACCACAAAGAAATGTAATTAGTTTAATGTTTAATGTGCTAGTTATGTAAAATCTCAAAAGAGATAAATAAATATTGTTTCCCATCTTACAGAAATATTAATCGAAGTGCTACTACGCACACATTCTACATTTCCCTTTGAAATTCGTTCAATATATTCTAAAATTTAGTTCGGTTTCGTGGTTAATTTTATACATGAAAATAATAAAACATTTTTAAAAAATATATAACCGACTTCTAGCTATAACTAAATAGATAAAAATAATTATAACAAAATACAACTCTAGCAAATAAATAACACAATCAATGTTGTTAGGTACCTACCCAGGAAGTAAAAAATATAAACATTAAAAGGTGCTCATTCTGTTCAAATTAATTACCTACCAATCTAGTATTTTTGAAGCCGGTGCCAAGCCAATCTAAAATCCTTCATTGCCTACTTATCTACTAATTCATCAAACTTGATTGTTGCTTGGCACCGACTTCAAAAATATGCTAGATTGGTAGGTAATTAATTTGTACAGAATGAGCACCTTTTAATGTTTATATTTTTTACTTCCTGGGTAGGTACCTAACAACATTGATTGTGTTATTTATTTGCTAGAGTTGTATTTTGTTATAATTATTTTTAGCTTTTTAGTTATAGGTAGAAGTGGTTATATATATTTTTTTTATTTTCAACTTTTTAGTTTTTTTTGAACTCAGGTAGTTTTCATTCTTTATTTTTTATTTTGTATGTATAACCTTAATAGACATAACCAGGTAACATTGAAAGCCTCAACATTACACAATGATACTTTCTCATTTAAATTGACAGGTAAATCTTTACGAACAAAATGTACTAGTACGCGTTGACTTAATAAGCCCAAAATGTATTTACGCCTTATGGACTACGCCATGTAACTTTTCTTCAACTTTTTTGACAACCCTGTATAACTATAGATAATTTCACTCCAACTTATGTACCAACCATCCTGTACATACGACTGCCCACGGGCAAGCATAAATTTGTTAGGTGCTTTCTGTAAAGTATAGAACGGAGTAGAATCCATCCCATATTTACGGAGTCAAATCTGTCCTATATTTCAACCATAGTATATAACTCCTTGTGGGCTACCCCATAAATTATTTCATTTTTAACATTTTATATTATCACCCTGTGTAACATTAATTCCTCTTTACACTTTATGCAACTTCTTATGGGCTATAAAAGAAATATATTTTTAATCACACTGTATAAATATAATTCAACTCCAGCATATATTTCAACCATCCTGTATATGATTTGCTTATGTCCACATCATATAACAGTTTTTTAATCACCCTATATAATTTTAATTTCACATTTTTTCCAACATTTTTATACCACTAAACGTCCAGTCCACCCTATATTCCAACGATCCTGTATATACGGCTGCCTACGGACCACTATCATTCTAGTCCGTCCTATATTTCAATCTTCATATAAATGCAACTCCTTCTACCACTTTACTTTGTGATTTTGTTTGCTATAACTAAACACCCTGTCTATAAACCCACCAAATAGCAGTTTAAAGTTTGACATGTGTTGTCACTGAATTTTCTATTAGGCCGGGAGAATGTGACAACCAAATGCTCCGTCTTCGCAAAATGGAAAAATTTGCATTTAAATAGGTATTTGCCTGGTATACAAACAAAACGAGCTTGGTACTCATTGATTTAAGGAGCCAAAAATACTATGCTTTACTACCTATATGCTTGAGATGTACATAGAAAATTTTCAAATTCGCAATTAAAACTTCCAGTGCCTGAAATTACCGCACTATTACCTCGGAATTAAAATATTTATGAGGAAATGTCCGTTATGACATTTCGATGAAATTTTGAATAAGATTTTTGAAATTTTCGGCGATTTTCTGCAAAATTGCAAGTTGCACGTCGCAAAAAGTATATGAGATCACCTAAGGATCGTCCTTAATAGATTAAACGTTAAAAAACTATAGACATACATAAGGAGTTATCGAAAAATAGACTAAAATATTAGGGATATTGGTCGATTTCCATGCCCGCATGTGTTCATTTACAAATTTTATCACTTTATCAATAGAACTCTTTTCCAAAATTTGAAGTTTCACCAATCCGGATATATACTCTATTAAACAAGACCATATTCATTCAAAACGGTGCACCACAGGAGAAGAAATCAGGTAACATACGTACAAAAAAGCGAAAAAATACGGGACGAATTGATAACCTCTTCCTTTTTGGAAGTCGCTTAAAAAAAATTGTATTACATTTATATATATATATATATATATATATATATATATACATAAAAACTCAAGGAAGCTTTCTTATATGAGGGACCAGCAAAAAAAATCCAAAATTCGACAGCCGTCCTAAGAAAGTTTCTGCAGCAGAAAAGAAGACCTCACTCAGCCTCAGCATTGTCAATATCATCTTTATCATCATCAAGTTCAGAGAGTTTGAAACTATTTTCATTTTGATTAAGTCAGTTGTTTTTTAAATAAATTATAAATTTTAATATATTAAGGTGGATACAAGGTGATTCCAAACATGTTTCTATAACGGTAAACGAACTATTTTTCGGCATCAGAAAAATAAAAGACTTTAGACCCTAAACCTATTTCGCCAGTTTTCGGGGGGGTTCGTACCCAGAATATTATTTCGGGTTGGCATTTGGTCCATGTAAAAAAAACGCTTCACAGAAAAAAAAAAGTAAATATTACATAAGTATATTTCCAAATTGAAATGTCAATATATATCAGAAAATAGTTATTAATTGCACAGGGCTTTTAACCTTTTTTCATTTTGATCTGAGTTTGTTTTTTAAATCTATTTTTTTGTTCTCTGTTCAACGCTTGTCTGCAATGCAACTGTCTACCAAAAAGTGTACTATATTTTTTCCAAATTTTCAGCTTATTATTTAAATATTTGTCAAGTTTAATAACAACCTTTTCAGTAAGTTCAACGTTCAAATGTTAACATTTAAATAAGTTAAGATTTATTAATAATTTCACTTATTTATTAAACTTTTTCAACTATTTCTCAGATAACAGCGGCGTCATCTGAACCAACATTCATACCGAATACTAAACTATGGATCAAGGTGATTTGGTTTATAATCTCTTGAATATTTTAAATATTTTAATTATATTCCAGACTTTCAAGTGCAGACTCCATAGTCTTTGTCCACACTTTTTGCAAAAAAATGGCAATCATATCAAAATTGTAGACTGTATTTAGTTTAGTGGTAGCATACACTTGTCATAATATTTTGTTGAAAAGTATCTAAGGTAAACATTTATTTTTAAGAAACTTTTATTTAACGTAAAAAATACTAAAAAGTTAAAAATAATTATATTCCAACAGGAAGTATGTCTTTTTATTCATTCATGAGCATGTGTATAATGTTGTTATTAGAACACTTGAGATCGTCATACATATAGATACATCAGACATATTTTGTTACGATTATTTATTTAAATATTGATATGAAACTTACAGTTTTAAAAATGATAATATTTACTTAGTGACTAGCAGTAGAGGGCATTGAATCACATTTTTTTTGTTTCTACGAAATTTAGTGTTCATCTTTGTTTGCAATAATGCGATAGTACCTATTGTATGTAACAATATCCCAATGTAAAATATATGTGTAGTGTTTGTACCATGTTTTGTGTTTAGACTGAATTTTGAATATTTATAATAGAACCATGGTGGAAGAAAGTTACTAAATATAGAAAAAATAATTATAATTAATCAAATAATTCACACTAGACTATTTTGCATTTTACAGGAATTATATATTGCTGTCACTACATATATTTTTGGTTTTAATAATTTTATGAAACGAATGCGAGTAGGTTTGGACTGCGTACATATTAGATTCAGTTTAAAAGTAGGAGCGAGGAAATATGAAAGTTAAATTAGGGAGTATAAGCGTGATGAACTAGCATTCATTAATGTTAATTTTCTTCGTTGTAGTAATGATTCATACGAAATGTTTTCACAATAAGTTTCTTGTGAATATTCTCTCTTTTGTTACAGAATTCACTTAATTTTGAAAAAAAAACTGAAAATTGAAATACGTTTTTTAAATGAATGTAGTTAGGCAATTAATAAAGAAACTTCTCTGGTTACGAAAATACACATTATGTTATCTTATTTATCATAATATTACACATACCTTGTTATCATGTGTCGCCATTTATCATTTAATGAAGCCAGATAATGGTCACATATGATATTAAGCATTCGATTATGTTTACACTTTTTATATTAAATTCCATAAAACATATTAAATAAATTCATAGCTTATCGCTACATTTAAGCCCAAACCCAAACCATTGAAATCCACCAGATAAAAAAAAACTTCAATAGTTGCTTAATAATTACATATCATACAATATAATAGTATAATTCTCGTCAGAAATCAATAAAACCTTCTAACATATATACTGAGACATCGTTTAGTACGTTCAACGAACTTAAAGTTCACATAAGGACATACAAGAATGTTGACTAGTTGTTTTGTAATGTTTCTTTTATACTTTTGGTGGATCTGTCAAGTTTGTAGATAACCTTTGGAAATATAGTTCGTTTTCCACAACAATACCTCTAGATAGTTAAATAGAAAATTGAAATAATCCAATATATATGCCAAAGACCTGATGTTAAATGGTCACAAATTGTTATCAGCAGACACAAAATATGGATATATAGGAATAAATATTTCAAAAAGGGTTTGTTTGCAATTTGCTCTCTGAGCTTCAACAGCAGATACTGTATTTCGTCTGTCACTATGAAATTGACTGACCCTCATGTGTGCATCATAGCCACCCAAACAAAACATGGATTCGTCACTGAGGCATAAGACTTTCCACTGTTCATTCCAGGTTTACAGAGTTCTGCACCATTCAAACTGGTGAACATTATGCGGTGGTATTAAATGTTACACAAAAAGAGGTCTCAACCTCATTCCAAGCAATCTTCGATTAACTGTCATCCTAGAAAATATCTTTCCTGTTGCTCCAACTGGATAATCTCTTATTTGATGTATAATTCCCCGTCTCTTTCGGAGAGTAAGAAGTCTAACATGGAAAAAGTCACAGCCGTGTAGTGATCTAGGATGTCCAGACTACAAATGGAACAGAGAAAAGAGATAGGAAACTCAATGGTAAAAATTGTGTTTGAAAAATAACAACTAGCGCTGTCTGCGATTGTCACGAAAGCTGATTGTGTTATACATATACGCTTTTCTCGAAAACCAAATTTTACAGGAACGTGCAAATATGCTTTTACCAAAAATAAAACGGAATCTACATATATTCGTATTTATTGTCACTAGGTGACTGAACTGTCGAAATAAAACAATTATTGAAATTAATTTTTTATTTATACAAACAAATATATACAACGCACCCATAGCCACTCCAGTGGCAGGAATCGCTAAAGAAGAAGAAGTAATAGATACAATTCAGTATGATGTATTATTAAAACAAAAAGGGATACAAATACCAAGTATATAATAATAATAATCTTTGTTTAGAACAAACAGATACATTACATTAAGTTACCATATGCAAATCAAACAAATAACGAAATACTTCGTTCTTAAAAATACCTAAAGTAGGTGCGCATTTGATTGTTTCGGGCAGCCTATTAAAACGTTGTACACCTTCAAAAAGCAATGATTTTTGTAATGATGCACTTTTCACCCCCTGAATATTGCAATTTTGCCTCGATTGAATATTGAAGCTATAAAAATGTTCTCTTTTAACTAACAGATTTTTTAAGTAGATAAATCAGGTAAAACAGTGGTAACCAATTTAGTGCCTGTGGCATAACATTTATTGGAGAATATATGCTAAGTTTGGAATTTGCATCTTGCCCAGTTAGAAAGGTTTCTTGAAATCCTTTGCAAGTACCCTAACTTTTTACCTATTTTTCTACATAAATAATGAACATGACTATTAAAACATAATTGTGGATCTAAAATAACACCTAAATATTTTATTTCCCTTACCATTTCTATAGGGAATGTATTAATTCGAAGAGTTAAATACGTATTCAATTCTTTACAATCTGTCTTTGAACCTGTTATCATACATTTTGTCTTAGCTCTATTTAATTTTAACTTATTTTCACACAACCATTTATACAATATTTATAATACAAATTTAATTTTTACATTTTTTAAAAGTAATTACTTTAAAAACGTTTCCTGTAACACAGATAAGCGTATCATCAGCAAATAAATTAACAAATCAATTACTCAAAACTCTATAGATATTATTTACATATGCAATAAATAAGAGAGGGCCAAGAACGCTCCCTTGAGGTACACCCCGACGACTTTCTATTCTTTCCAACAGTAGTTTGTCTACTCCGGTTCTTTGATACCTGTTACTTAGGTAATTTTGTAACCAGCCCAAAACCTCACCACCAACGCCATATAAACCCAGTTTTTAACCGACTTCCAAAAAGGAGGAGGTTATCAATTCGTCGTGTATTTTTTTTTGTATGTATGTTACCTGATTTCTTCTCCTGTGGTGAACCATTTTGAATATGAATATGGTCTTGTTTAATAGAGTATATATCCGGATTGGTGAAACTTCAAATTTGGGAAAAGAATTCTATTGGTAAAGTGATGAAATTTGTGAATGAACATATGCCTGCATGAAAATCGACTAATATCCCTAACATATTGGTCGATTTTTCGAAAACTCGTTATGGATGTGTATAGTTTTTTAACGTTTAAATTATTAAGGAAGATGCCTAGGTGATCTCATATACTTTTCTTTGACGTGCAACTTGCCGTTTTGCAGAAAATCGCCGAAAATTCCAAAATTCTTAACAAAAATTTAATCGAAATGACATAATGGACATTTCCTTATAAATATTTTAATTCCAACGTAATAGTGCCGGAATTGTAGGCACTGGAAGTGTTAAATGCGAACTTAAAAATTTTCTATGTACATCTCAAGCATATAGGTAATAAAGCATAGTATTTTCGGCTCTTTAAATCAATGAGTACCAAGCTCGTTTTGTTTGTATACCAGGCAAATACCTATTTAAATGAAAATTTTTCCATTTTGCGAAGACGGTGCTTTTGGTTGTCACATTCTCCGGGCCTAATAGAAAATTCACTGACAACACATGTCAAACTCTAAACTGCTATTTGGTACGTTTATAGACAGGGTGTTTAGTTATAGCAAACAAAATCACAAAGTAAAGTGATAGAAGGAGTTGCATTTATATGATGATTGAATAATAGGACGTTTGGAGGTATAAAAATGTTGGAAAAAATGTGGAATTAAAATTATATAGGGTGATTAAAAATCTGTTATATGATGTGGAACAAATCATATACAGGATGGTTGAAATATATGCTGGAGTTGAATTATATTTATACAGTGTGATTAAAAAAATATTTATTCCATAGCCCATAAGAAGTTGCATAAAGTGTGGAGAGGAATTAATGTTACACAGGGCCACAGGGCGATAATATAAAATGTTAAAAATGAAATAATTTATGGGGTAGCCCACAAGGAGTTATACGATGGCTGAAATATAGGACGGATTTGACTCCGTACATATGAGATGGATTCTACTCCTATAATTTACAGAAGGCAGCTAACAAATTTATGCTTGTCCGTAGGTATGTACAGGATGGTCGGTACATAGGGCGTGGTCCATAAGGCATAAATATATTTGGGGCTTATTAAGTCAACGCCTACTAGTACATTTTGTTCGTAAACATTTACCTGTCAATCAATTTAAATGAAAATGTATCATTTTATAATGTTGGGGCTTTGGATGCTACCTGGTCCTGTCTACTAAGGTTATACATACAAAATAAAAAACTAAAAAGTTGAAAATAAAACATTTAAAAAAATATATAACCCACTTCCACCTATAAGTAAAAAGCTGAAAATAATTATAACAAAATACAACTCTAGCAAATAAATAACACATTCAATGTTGTTAGGTACCTACCCAGAAAGTAAAAAATGTAAACATTAAAAGGTGCTCATTCTCTACAAATTAATTACCTACCAATCTAGTATATTTTTGAAGTCGGTACCAATCAACAATTAAGTTTGATGAAGTAGTAGATAAGTACGCAATACAGGATTTTAGATTTGCTTGGCACCGACTTCAAAAATATACTAGCTTGGTAGGTAATTAATTTGTACAGAATGAGCACCTTTTAATGTTTACATTTTTTACTTTCTGGGTAGGTACCTAACAACATTGAATGTGTTATTTATTTGCTAGAGTTGTATTTTGTTAAAATTATTTTTAGCTTTTTAGTTATAGGTGGAAGTCGGTTATACATATTTTTTAATGTTTTATTATTAATTGTAGTTTTACGAAATCAAGTTTCAAAATGAAAGAGTTGAGTGTTTGGGGTTAATGAGAGCGGGAGACTTTAGGAGTTCATTTGTGTATCAAGTGAAGTTATTAGGTAAGTTAGTGTGGCCAAACTGTCGCCAAGGTTTAAGCTGCCATAATACTTGTTACTCTGAAATGGCTGAAGCAATAAATTTTGTTTTTGTGCAATAAATTAAAAAGAAACATATGAGATAAGTCTAATTTGCACAGTATGTATTAATAACATGTTCTATGTGTAACAATGCTAGAAAAACATGCAATCTATTAATTTTGTTATCTACTAGGCACTTAATAGTGGATAACAACATTTAGAACTTTATATCATAAAACCAAATTGTTGCATAGTTACTAATTCATTCATATTTTCATTATTGGAATAATAAAATTACTTGGATTAAAATATTTGTAAATCATTGATAATTGAATAAATTTGATTAGTAACAATCTAATTTAAATTAGCTCATCAATACTGTTATGACATCCCGGTTTTTTTTTGTTTTGTAATAAATGCAACATTTGTCCAATTATGAACAATGGTCATTGATTTGAAATTTCTGCAACAGTTCGATGTTTCCATTCAGTTTTTTTCTGCAGTGTACACCATCGATATCGAAAGTAGTTTCTCTCATCTCTTTCATAAGTCATTAACTCTCTTCGTTCTAGCAATATAAGAAATCGCTTTGTTTTTACCATCTCGTGTTACCTAAATCCTAACGAAGCATTTTCGGCAGAAAAAAACATCGATGTCGCTTTCATCAACCAGAAAATAAATCGCAGTCGACACGCGGATTTCCATGGTCGTTGAATGAAGGTTCGATAGGATCAAACAGAGCATAAAGAAGAAAGTTTGACTTGAAGTGTTTGTTGTTCTTCGGGCTTTACAGTATCATCTTCACTAGATGGTGAAAATAATAGAAATAGGAGGAAACAATACGCTTGAAAAAGTGCAATTCGAAACCGTTTCAGAAGGAAAGACACGCTGAATTAACAATGGAAGTTGATATTTTCAAATTGTATTTTTTTTCAAAAGTTGTAACCCGTATATTCGTTTCAATTTTATTTTGATAGGGAGACTATAAAAGTTTGCCTAAAATAGATAAAAATATTTTTTAATTGCTTGTCGTCTTTTAGTCTAAGCGATAACCGAGAATAGCTGAAGATGGTGAAACTAGTTATTTTTAGAGTTCCGTACATCCCATTATACGGAAACTCTTATAAAATCACTTCTGATTTGCCGATCTGTCACATCACAACCATTTTTCTCCAAACTACTGAACAGAAAAGGTGGAAGTTTGGTATCAGTTTATAGTCTGGCGACCGATCAGGAGCACATGTCGTAAATGAAGAAATTCTGGTTTTTGGGGTACTACTGGGTGGAAATGTTACACAAATCGACAATTCCATTCTTTATCTCCGAAACTATTGGCCTAAAATTTAGAAAAAATAGGGAAAAGTATTGTAAAAATAATTAATACATATTACAAAAATATACAAAATCTTACCCATCCCTTCCCAGTTTATTTCTGTAACAATAAGTGCTAAAATTAAAAAACAAGTTTACAGTTTACGGTGAAAACAGTAGTGTTAATTTGGGGACATATTATATAATTAAACAGAAAATAAATATAAGGCCTGACTTTACAGAAAAAGAAGAGAATACCCTAATTTTTATTATAGGGCTAAATTACAGAATTAAATGAAAAAATATTACTTTTTAAACGCATCATGTAATATATCAAATGAAAGGGCCCATTATGAGGAATACAAGTATACACATAATCACCAGTTTTTTTTAGACATAAATTATATTCCAAAAGTGCTGACGAATGACTTTAAAATGGAGCAAATGTGATTTACCCGGTTAACGTTCATTACAGAGAAAATAGACACCATTTGTATTAGTTACTTGCTTCAAAAGGCCTTGCAGTTTAGTATTGAGGAATTTTTATCTAAATTTAGAATGTCAGGTAAGTGATTAACTTGTGGCTTAATTTACCTCATTTAGAGTTCCTTCCTCATGACTAAACTGTCTGCCGTTTTATTTAGGATATTTGTGGCATATTTTTTCAATGTTGAAGCACTTTCTGGGAAATAACACCACAAGTCACGAAATGTCTGTATATTGCCAAACGTTTCGGAGTCTAGGTCAGACTCCGTTGCCAATGGCATTGAAACTATGAAAAAAGGCACAATTTTAAAATGTAAGATTGAAATATTTGACAATATATATATATTATGACATCAGCAAAAACTATGAAATTAACTTATTTAGTAACTTTAGATTCAACGATTCAACGTAGTCAATATGGAATTAAAATTTTAAATTGAAATCAAAGGGTCCTTAATTACATCGACTTGTTTAAGATAAATTTCCTTTAATTTATAACTAAACATATAAATGGAGCCCTTTTAAAATTTACTAGCGATCGCCCAGTGGTCAGTTCCTAACAAAATTCAACTTGTTTTTCATATGTAATTAATAGGACTTTGTTTGTGAGCACATTTTTAATGCATAGCTTAATAATATAAGGTATGGCAAAGAGGCAGTGGGTGGAAATTAAAGACAAAAATTTAGTTAACATGAAATTTCTTAAAATTAAATAATTCAACTGTTAACAGTTAGGATAATATAACAAATAAACGTTAATGACAATTCTATTTGAATCGAAATTTCAAAATAATCTGTTTCATTTTACTACTAAAATTTATTCAATTTCCATTTGTATGGTTAATTAATCGTAAATGCAAAGGTTCATCAAAAAATTAGAATTTACAATTGAGAATCTCTAAATTGTGTACTTACATAAAACTTTTCATGTGGTTCTTTTGTAAATGCGAAAACGTCGTATAGGTAAACACATTCCCTTTGGTCACTTCAGTAATAGCTGTCATCGTTTTTGTAAAAAATTAACATCGTAAATGAATAGAAAAGAAGGCTTCCACCGCATACATCTTTGTAAGTAAACGTCGATTAATTTACTAATATTTTTTATACCTCACTATGATTGTCCACAATTGGATTTTTACTGTTGACGACTGTCAAAATTCGAATTATTAGATTAAGTGGGCGCCACTCACTTGAATTTTATTAATAATTTATCTCTAAATTAATTATTTTAAAAGATATAAATAAAGAGGTCGTCAATAGCTACTAAACAAATCAAAAATAAAGAAAATCGGTCGCGTAACAGAGGAGAAAATGGTACCTAACCGTTTTGTTTTTACCTATTTATATATAGATAATAAAACGTTCGGCTTACATTTAAAACCATTAACCGAGCACTAATTTATATATTTTTATAAAAGAACTATGTGGAGAATTTAATTTATGCTTTTGTGATGTGCCGCGACATCGGCAACTGAGACAAATTCGAATAACATATTTATATAAACCTTAACATAATGAGATTTGTTAAAAAAATCTTAGCAAAGGAAGTAATTGGTCATGGAAACCATAGGCCAACAGCTTCTTAATCAAAAGATCAAATGCTCTACGGAAATCTACAATATACTTTTTATTTAATTGTTGATTTAATTCAGTGGTAGAAGCCATGTGGTTTACACGTAATAAATATAAATGAAGAGATTTTATCATATACCAATTTATAATAAGTTTGAGGAAGACACGATTTTATGTGATGTGATAGGAGTGTAGTTACTAATATCAGACATGTCACCTTCCTTAAATATGGATCTGTTAAAATTAGACCTGTTGAATAATTTAGTAAAATGTCCATGACGTGAAATGTTAATAAAACCCACCCCGACAAAAATTCCTGGCTACGGCCTTGGTGAAGAATAGAAGATAGATACATCAAAAATATTTGAAGCTTACAAAACACCGGTACTAGCCAGGTAGTATAAAAAATGAACAGTAATAATATTGGCAGCTCATTGGTTTAGAAAAAAAATTGCTTATAATGTTCATTAGCACCAGGTTCAAGGGCTTTGTTTCAGAGTACCGATGATGCTAATAAAACGGAAATCTGCCTTGACAAGAATTAGGCTTTTTTACTCAGCCTTAACCCTCAACCCCAGTTATTGTTGATTTATAATCCCAGTTGATTTAATTGTTAAAATTTACTATCTCACCATTTAGGCCTTTGAGTTTGTTTCTTGAAAATTCTAATTATGCTGGTACAAATCTAATCCATAATGAATTGATTGTCTTATTTAGGTCAAACATGATAAAAGAAATAAAACAGTTTTCTAAGATTAGAAAATTGCATCCCAATTTATTGTCTTTTGTTATTTATATAGAAATTATTGGACACAAGATTTTTACCAAAAGCAACAAACGTTCCTAATTATTTGTATTCCACATTGCGAGTTTTGTAAATAAGTGAATTAAATCAAGAGAAAACACTATAGCCATTATACTTAAAACCGTAAAATAAATAAATTACTGATTTTAATTGTTTAGTTGTCACATGTAAGTATCCGTCTCTGTTCATAGTTAGCCACAATAATTATAATCTGCTCTTTATAATTTTTTATGCATCATTAAATTATTGTTGAAGTTATAATTGGAGAGTGCAATATAATCCCCACTTAAAAATTCTATTGCAGACTTCGTGAGCACAGTGTGCCCCCTTTATTACGTTCTTACAAACATTAGAAATAGGAGTTCGTTATAGATTATAAAAGATAATTATTAAACACCTGATAGAAGATCATTTAATAGTGTTGAGAGAGTAAATGTGTTAACAAGAATTTTAATAATTACTTGAAGTTTCTATGGATAAATGAAGGTTCAGGTAGGTGGTAGGATAGTTAATCAATTGTGTGCTCACACTATATTACAAGTAATGCTAATAATATAAAAAATTATGAATAACTAAGCTAAATCGTTATCACTTTATATAGAAAGTTAAGTGATTTAATCTGCAGGTTTTTCATTATTGTTTTAATTCCATTTTCATTTGTATTTGCAGACAATTTGTCTCGTTTTTATTTCGTTACTTAGTACAACTAAATTTACATTAGATTTAGGTAGAGTGAAGCGAAGTTACTTGAGACATATTTACGAATTGTTTTCTCTATTGAAGAGTCCTTAAATGCAAACTTTCGTTATACGTGTATTAATTGACTTTAAGCACTTTTTTGATCTAATTAAACAATAATCAGAATTATGATGAATATTAAATTGATAAAAAAACTTTGATTAACACATTTCTTAGTATAAACTTTACGTTTACATTTCATGTACTGAATCCAGGACATGTTTTACTAAATGATTTTTTTTTTATTTCACAAAATTTTCAAAAAATATCGAATATTGAAAGCAAAATTAGTGAACGAATTAATTGGAAGTGCACCATTCTGTCGATGGATTCATTATTAAATTTGAAACAACAATTTTCACTTCTATCCCAGTAAACGAAAATATTTTAATTAGTCTCGTAAATAGTAGTGATTTAGATCAAAATTTGAAGAAATAAATTAAGAGAATTATCGAAATAAGCAACGAATAAAATTACTTCAAATTTACTAAATAACTCTATTGATAGAATGATGGTCTACCAATTGGCTCACCACTTAGCCCTTTCTTATTGGATATTTTTATGTTAGATTTTGTGCATCGATTACTTAGTTCAGAAAATCATATAGTAAAATATATATTTTACTGGTGCAGATATTTCGGTGGCGCATTTTGCATCTGGGAAGGGACAGGAAGGAATTTAGATCTCTTCCTAACCTATAGTAATTATTTTATTAAAAATTTACAGTTAAACATGAATTATGTAGGTAATATAAATCAACTAACTTGAAATTAAAGTAAAAAAATGTAATGATTTAGAATTTGATATCTTCAGAATACACACAGTATCGTCATCCCGATACCTTAGAGTTCCAAACAATCGTGACAAATCAAAATCCCCTCAGATCATAGATTAATACATAGAAAATATATATTTTTTACTAAATCAGAACAATTTTAAGAAAGAACTCAGTCATAATTTAATTAGCGTTAGTAATTAGTAACTGAAAACAGATTGGTTTGATTAATAATTTCTTGAAGGAAAATAGAAGTTTATGGAACGTTTTTTAACATTAGCAATACTAGTAAAAATATCTTTAATTTTATCAATTTTTATTCCATATTTAGCAATAATGATTGGCCATAGTTTCCCATTTTTCGCTGTCACACAACCATTGCCACCCCCTTCCGCCATAAAAGCTAGATTTTCTACTGATTTTCTACTGAATATCTTGGTGCTTTATGTGCATCTCTGATGTACAAGGATTTTGGGTGGACGTTTATATATAAAAATTACTCTCTGGACGTCAGTAGTAAGGTAGCGGAAGTGTAGTGAACACTCTAATCAATAAGTTACCCTTTGAAATTCATCTCCCTGGCTATCAATTTTGTGGACCGGGTACAAACGCTTAGCTCTAGGACAGCGAGCTATAAACAAAACCGACACAGCTTGTCGGGATCACAATATTGCTTACAGTAAAAGCACTTCTCTAGCAGACCGTCATAAGGCAGATTTTGAGTTGGAAAATAGGGCTTGGGAGAGATTCAAATCTAAGGACGCTTAACTCGGTAAAAAAGTAGCTGCTTGGCTCGTAACAACGACTATGAAAACCAAACAGAAACTCTGTCATGGGATGAAATCTCAAAAGCGGAAGAAGAGTAGGGGTGTGGAAAAATCTTCTTGTAAGCGAAAGTCATCGACACGCAAAACTCTTTTGCCATTTCGAAAGCATGTCTTGTTACCTACGAATAAAGCTATCGCTAACTCTCCCGCAGGACAAAGTCTACGACAGTCATCGATTATGGCTTTGAGAGCGGCTAGGATGGGAATTAAGAAAGCTGGTTTTCGTAAGAAAATTCGAGTACCTCGTGTGATACTTTTCGAGTCGAAAGTTGGTGGAATTCTGCCATTACTCCGCTATTTGCAGGACTCTCAGCTCTTGAAACCCGGCCGAGCTGCAACTTTGGGTAAGACAATAACGCAAAAGCAAAGAATACTGTATTCGAGTAACTAGAAGCGAAAGCAGAAGGCTACGAGAATTATGCGAACCGACCTGAAGAGGGCAGATGTGACTCTGCCGAAACGTCGTCATTTTACCATCGATCCCGGCAGGGATCAGTTATCAACTACGCGGATGAATTCCCGGAAACCACCTAAAACATTTAGTGCCCGCGAAAACTTAAAAACAAATATATATAACACGTTGTTCGACCACGCAAAACATGGCAATATGCCTAACTCTTGGAGTAAAGAAGAAAAATGCAATCTCATGTTCTTTAAGTATACCAAATGCTCTGACTGCCGATCCCGTGTTTAGCAAAATACGAAAGGCACATACGATATTGGCTGAGTATTTTTTCTTAGCGATTTCCTGAATAACTTAGCTATGTATTGAAATAATTTCATGTGAATAAACATCTGTACGACGAATGTCCGCGAAATGAATATTTGGATACCAATGACATCTAATGACTTTTTTGTCTTATGTACGTATTTATATGAATAAAGTCTCATACTATATACGTATACCAAAAAAAAATGTATTACGAATTAGTGGGTTGTCTGAAAACGAAAATTGGTTTTAAGAATGTAGTCATGGTTGGTATTTTTTTTCTAGCTGTACATTTTCGTTTCATTTTTTTTACGTTCTTGAGTTTTATTATAATTAAGTCATTCAGTGATATTGGATTTATTACTCTCTTAAGTGACAAACACATACAGATTTTATCTTGAACAAACTATTTTAACCTCGCATGAAAAACCTTCATCTTATCTTCGACTATAAAATTTTTACACTTCTCAAATAAAACATGGCTGTCAACATTTAACATACCTAATACTTAAAAACAAATATAATGCGTTATTGTACTCTGTAAGTCTTTTATTGCTTCCAACATAATGAAAAGCAATAAGTTCTGTTGAAGTACAATGAGAGACTATAAATATACCATACGACTCGGTCACGTTCCTCGA
The DNA here is from genome assembly GCA_034190945.1 of Octodonta nipae. Classification (NCBI taxonomy): domain Eukaryota; kingdom Metazoa; phylum Arthropoda; class Insecta; order Coleoptera; family Chrysomelidae; genus Octodonta; species Octodonta nipae. The sequence goes on from CM067218.1 coordinate 134,540,189, forward strand.
TACTATAACGTTTAGTTTTATTTTATAGGTAGATTTGATTTTTTCTAATTAATCGAGTAGATTAGCTACGCCTTGAATAGTTCATTCAGAATCACGCCTTGTGAATTCCTTTATGTTGTAAATCGAAGAAATAGATACGTTGTCGACGAAGGAGTGTTGTTATTGGAGAAGAATTTGAGCGGCAACAAAATGTTAAAGGAACATGCATTACCAGAAGATGTTCATTATCAGAAAATGTACTTGTTGTGTTGTTCCTGACATTTGGCGCTGCTTTGTTCTTGTGTCACTCTTGGTTTGTTCATCCTTAAAATCTACGTTTTAGCTCCAATTTTTAAAAGTGGTAGGACACATTGATCGAACACTCTAGAATTCAGATGCATCGGTATATTTAAATACCCTTTTTAATTTACCAGAGGCAAAACAATATAGTTTTCTTCTTCTTTTGCTAGTTTTTGTTGTAACACAAATCTGGTCAAAATGTCAAATATTCGTGTTAAATTTTAGTATATAGACTTACCCTGATTTGCTCACATTTGCAGGCGACAGCTTTTCATCGGGAACATTTTTGGGAGGTATAACGTTAGCTTAACATCTTAAATTAGTTTTGAAAAAAGATTAGTTTTAGCTTTAGTGAAATTAAAAATGGCTTAGGGGCTCAAAGCATTATTACTTCTAGATAGCTGTATTGTTAGCGTTGAGATACTGTTATTGCTAGTATGAACTGTTTTGCCACTATGGCTGACTTCAGACTGATCGATACTTTAGTTATGTGATTCTTAATAACTTTATTAAGTATTTTATACAGTTAGAATAGAAAACTTATCAATGCATAGTTTTAAAATTTTGTTTGATACCTCTTTTGTATAATAGCATCATTTGCATTATTCCAGGTCTTGGAATTGTGATAGGCAGCTGCGAATGTTTTTGTTAAAATTTCTGTTTGCCTTTCATTTACCAATTCTATCACTATGCTCTCCTCTCCTGGGGTTTTATCGTTCCTCATTTGTCTCAAGGCATATCTTAGTTCTTGGATTACTAGATTTGATATTGAATCTGACCCGAAGATACTTATTGTTCTTCCTTTTAATGATTTTTCGTTTTGACACATACTATTCAGATAAGTTAAATAAAAGCATGTAAAAATGAAAAAAATCCATAATTTTCTAAACATTTTTCACGCTTTTTACAATTTTTAAAATTAAAAGATAGTAGCTAACAGGAATAAATCGTAGGAACTGGTTATACGTGTAACGATGTTATAGTTAAAACAAAGTTATTTAATGGTTGCGGATGATGTTCGACATGAATACAATTCATGATTCTGACAGGTAATTATTATTTTTTTAAATAAATAAATTATATTCTATTAATACGGTGCAGTTTAATCTTGCGTACATAATTGTTGGCTATAGAATTAACGAGGCGGACAATATTTTAAATCGTGACGCAAATTGAAACGAATACTTTAAACAAATGAAATGTTTTGTTTGGCGTTGAAATTGATATCCTTTTAAAGGAGCATCCTCAAATATTTCCAATTAATTCACAGGATTTTGATTTTGCTATAATTCGGACAACCGGTTTTGCGTTCTATCATAATATAATTAATTGCCGGGGTAATGATGGTTTCTCGAGTATTATTGTTTTAGATTTATATAACGAATTTTTTTTGTTCTGTAGCCACAGTTAATGCAAGGTAAATTGAATTATGAAATGTCTTTGTCCATTGTCAATAATAACAAAATAACATTTTTTTTCAGAGTTATGGAGCGCCAAATAATTTTATAATGTTCACTTTAATTCGGTACGAGGGTGGTCCACTAAGTACTTGCGGAAAACAAATTATTCGGGAAAATATAATATACTGTCACATATATCAGTAGTGTTAAGTTTAATTATGTAATTATTATTACTAGTGGTCATTGTTAAAAATTTGAAGATAATATACCTATATGCATATTTCCAACATTTTTTCTACTATTATACACTTTTTTGTGTACTTATACAAAATAGTTCACTATCATTATAATTAGGTAAAAAATTATTTCGGAAAGGATAATAATTTCAGTTTTGTTGTCTTACGGTTCCAGATCATGAACATGTACGACGCTAAGGCATATTCAAGCAAACTCAAATAACGTTCTGTTTCTGAATAAAAAAGAATATACAAATTTTCATGCCAGCATACTATTATTCAATAAATTAACAATACAAATTCACCTCGAGAATTAAAAACGTCAATAAAGATCAAGAATTTATTAAAAGCCTTTATTTGAAATATGAGCATATATATGAAATAATTTTGTGCTCTAGCGGTGGAAAGTTTAATGGCGTTAGTTCAGCTGTTCTGGAATAGATGGAGCAATAACTGTTATTAACGGAAAATGTTGGCCGTTTGTTTCAATTTTATTTACTAATAACACTAAAGGCCGTCAATTAGCAATTAAAAACTCAAGAAAATTGCATTTGCGTATTTATATATAGATTTTTAATAAAATTTTGCAGGCATGGTATATCAAATATATATATATAAAATAAATTAATATTAAACATAATAGTTTTAAACTTTAGTTCTTCCAAAATGCTTAACGGTTATTCAGATATTTTACAACGGCGATTTCAATTTTTAAGAAGAAAATGCAAGAAACCAAGTCATAAGGAACTATGAAGATGCAGTATATACAACTACGAAACATAAGTACTTACATATTATTACACCTTAAACTGCACTGTATGTAAATCTCAATAATTTCAATTTCATACACAAACTTAGCGTTGACTATTTCTGTATTATATCAAAAATATAAAGAAATACAATGCACCTGCTGTTAATTTAAGATAAATAATACTTATTATGTTGACAATTTTTGTAAGTTCATTGAAATTAAAATTTTTCAAATAATACATTTGATAATTTGATAATTGAAAAGGTACATTAACCTAACGGCTATAAATGTTATGATATATCAAACTCAAATCAAAATATTTAAATTCGCTAAAACGTATATGGCCGTGAACATTAGAATTATTGCTATGATCTCAGATCTATCTATTTATCTTAAATCTCACTAATTGTCTTCATATAATGGGCTTAGTTATCTTAGTTAAATTGTACGTAACTATTAGCCTTTAAAATATAAACAATATAAATTAAAAACATAATGTTAGCATAATAAAATATTATCGGAAACACATTGATCAGTTGCATACAATATACAACTCTAATGTTAATTGACAAACCATGTTTAGAAAGAAATGAAAATTTCAAACTTGCGAGTACCAAATAAATGGGTATTATCATATAATATAAACTTTTATGAGTCATATCTGAATAACGTGATAATGTGGACCAATTTTCGGAACCGATCAAAATAGTTTTTTGTTTAATTTAGTTTGTTTTTCCAGTTAATCCTTCTTACGATTTTATCTCTAAGCAATCTGGCGGCACTGTTTGGCATTGACAATGTGGACGTAAATTATCAATTTTTTATTTTATTTTAGCTCTTCAATAGCTATGAAACAAAACCAAAATAAAGAAAATTGGTTGAGGGACACGAGAAAATGGTACCGAACTGTTTTGTCTTTGCCGATTTATATATAGATTATTTTACTTATGCAAAAAACGATTAGTTTTTCAGCTATATCACTAGGTTGGAGTTCAAGTTTTTATTGTATCTGAGTTCTCTGGGAATAACACCACATAAACTTGAAAGTCTTTAGAAAGACTTTAATTAGATCTCTGGTACATCAGAATTTCTTTGGTCCCATTTTTGGCGAATGCACTATGTTACAACCAAGTCGTACCTAGGAACACCACATGAAATTCTAAAGTTAACTCTCAAATTCTTCCAATTTGAAAGAAACTTTGTTATTTCACATGATGTTTAGGATTTTTGTGCTACCGTGTATATATCAAATTTGCAGTAAATTCCGTCAGTTACATCAGTTTGATTGTCAAACATTAATGGCAAATTGTGATTATGATATTTGTCATTGCGAATCCTTTTAATTTTTTAATTTTTTGTTCATTTGTGTTAATACCATTGAAAACGGGGTCTGATTTAGACTTGAAACGCTTGGACTTTTTTGAAATATACAGACTTTCAAGTTTATGTGGTGTTATTCCCAAAAAACTCAGAAACAATAAAAACCAGCGATGCCACAACTATTGATAAGAAAACATATAGAATCAAGATGAAAAACAATAGACATTTTGGCTTCAGTAAGCATTTGATCTATACATGTCGTTTAAAGGTTGTTCATTCACCAGTTTACTTTGTCTGCAATAAGAGAAAACTTCCATCAACTAGGCATGTTTGATACAGGACTAATAGTGAGTCTGACAAAAGTGGAAACTTGGCTCAAAAAATTAAAATAGAAGTCTCAATGCCGTGGTGCATTGTTGTCAGAAATGGTTCCATGCTGAGTACAACAAGGGACTTCATCCCAAAATAACACGATTTGAATTAATATTAGAATTTTCTTTTATCTAAGTCATTTTTTCTACTGCTACACTTCGGGAGGTATCGCGACGCCACGCGACTTTATTTTTGTGTATGAAACCCTGCTCGATATTGGGTCCAGTCAAAAGATATTTTGCAGCATGATTCGATCGTTCAATATTCTTAAATTAGTCTAGAATTTTGAAAGTAGGCTTCGCGGTCAAGCTATTGAGTCTTAAACCTTACTTTTTTTATTGTCAAAAAAAAACAAACATAATGAGCATTTATTTAGAAAGGTACCTACTAAGTATCTATTCCATACAAAATCACTACAAGAACTCATCCTACATTCACATCTTTTCGAGATTGTACACTCCATTGAATGCAAGATAATATATTGTTTTTAGATGAGGGCGGTCATCAATTCAATGGATTGTAAAATTTCGAAAAGGTAGTCTTATAATTGTTTTGATACGTTTTGAGTTAAGCTAACCTAGGCATCACAGGATTATAGCGTTACACATAGCACGACTCTGGGTTTGTGAGATAGTTTTCTCTGAAAGTCTTCGGTGTCGATATTAATTTCGCGTTAACATGTTAAATACAGATAATAACAGGTGTATTTTATGAATGTACTATTTAACCTATCTATATAGTATATTTTTAATGTTGGTTCCACTGAGATCGTGCGGGTTCTAATATTCTCAATTTTAAAACTCGTAGTTATTTCGTTTCGATTTTGTCATTAGTAAATTAAATTTGAATAATCGCTAGTTTTATAATAAAACCTGTAAATTTATAGACATTGCCGTATGTTTTTGTTGTTAGTGAAATTATGGATACCAAATAAGTGGGACGTTTTATTAAATAAATAAAAACAAACACTACTAATTATAGCTACTTTGCCGTTTTCTCTTACAAACACCCTGTGTACATCGTCTTAGAAATATCACCTGTCAATAATTGTTTTCTGGTACATACCATTTAAATTTGAACATTTATGAAAAAAAAAGTATATTAATTCGGTGACATTCAGGAACTAAAGATTTTTTCGCCGATTATCTGAAAAACCGCTTCTTGAGGTCATAGAATAATACATATATAGAACCATAAAGGGATCTTCCTTAATAAAGTACATTTAAAATTATCCAGTTGGTTTCTAAAAACGGTAGGCTTCTCGTCTTAGAAAAATGTGTAGGTTTACCTCCAGAATACAGTTTAAAATATCGGAACAGATTAAGTCGATTTCGAGAAAGCTGTGGTTCATAATATAAATGAAGGTCTTACACACAATTACTCCATTCCTAGAATGTATTACAGAAATCACAAACACCATTCCGTTATTTTTGAAATTTGAATGCTTCAATAAGGAAACAACTTTTTTTTGAACGGAGAGGTAAATAAGCAGAATGATCGTTTTTCAAAACAGCTGGGTATATTACCCATAGAGCGGCCAGTTCGTTTACCCAGATTGACTCCAACTGATTTTTTTTTCATCGCGAATTTAGGCAAACAGTAATTTTAGACTGCCAAAACATTCCACCAGAAACATTCTGAAATGTGCGGAATTGAATGTCACGAGGTGCAAGGTGGTCACATTGAGCACTTACTTTAAACTTTGTCTGTCACAAAAGTCATAAACAAAATTATTGTTAACTCAAAGAGCTGTTAGTATTGACATGGTCATCACTACTTTATACCTTCACAGTAGTTAATCCATGAGGAGTACTTCTTTTGTAGACAATTGACAAACATCAGTTATTTACAGAAACCAAGAAAGCCAACTTTAACGGCAAGAATTTGTTAAACGTATAATCTCCAAATGAGATCTGATCTCATGTGGCAGTGACTGTCTAATTAGATGGAAATATAATTTTGGATGGAAAAGTATCTGGGACAATCTAAATTTATTGTGTGATATACATAATTTCAGTTATATACTCATTCCATTTCTAAGTTCACTAGAAATAAAATTTAATCAGATAGTATATGCAATGAGCACTTTAAAAAATCATCTATTCATGAATTGTACTCACGAATAATGTGAATAGTATGCAGATTATAACGCGATTACTTGGGAAAATTTCGCATCTACTATTATTTATCATTATATTTGCATGTGTTATACGTCATATCTTATAAAATGCAAGATAAAATCTGTTGCAGTGTGGTTGGAAATAGCATAATTTGTAAATAGATAATGTAAAATTAATGTAGCATAAGTAAATGTGGGAAAATTTTAGATTGTGTGGGTAATCAGAGCAACTTTAACGCTATTATCTAACGGGAACACTGCAAAGAATTTAAAAATTAATATCAAATTGTCAAAGCTTCAAAATTTTCTAGATACGTTTATATGCAGCTTGAGCATATATTAATTTTTAAATCTCTTGAAGAAAGAGAAACAAAATGCCAGAGAGAAATATTAGTTCATAATTTGGAATTTGGAATCGTTGGTAAAATGACGTTTTGACAAATAGCCTTCTTCAAATCTCTTTGCATTGGCTTCGTATCTGTCTGCTCAGGCTTTTGGTTACACCCCAATTTGTTTCACAGTCGCCTTGCATACCGTTCTCTGATTGGTATCACATATTCATTTGTTACCCCGTGGACTACCGTGGTTGAAAAATTTTTAATAAATGTGTTTCTTAACACTATGAGGCATTGCTTTCCTTGTTAGTCTTGATTTGGTGCGATCTCTATATCTCTATTTGCCATTACATCATACTTTCTATAGTATATTGTGTATGACGTAGGGGCGACATATTTTGCAACTAATCTTTTCTTTTTTCTTCATTTCGTTCTCGAGTTTATCTAGTTTACATCTTCCTATTGGTTTGCTTTGCATACTGCCACAAACAAGTAAAAGACACCCTGATTAGATTGTGGTTGTTCTAGCCTTCTTAGATACCTAGGATGTCTTGGTGTAATTCCCCTGTTGTCCTCTAGTTCTGACAAATTTACACACATCGAATGTCTGGGTGCGATTAGTGTTGTCCTCTGTTCGTGACAAAATGTGGGTTGCTCTATTGCCCTAATTTTCTCCAAATTCCCTTTTAAGCTTATACATCGTCTATACGTCTACGTTTATCAGCTGGCATAATTTTGTAGTTCATCATTTACTTCGGTGTGATGAATGGTCGTTTTTCATGTCCTTGTGTAGCTTCTATTCAGTTGAATAGCTCTTGCAGTTTTCTCATATTTTCGGCTAGAAATTTAACCTGACTTAATTAAAATTTTAAATTTATTTATTTAGTTACTTAGTTATTAATTACAATACTACATATAATTTGACACTACACATTGCAATTTAAACTTTTCTTAACTCTGAGCCTCTTTTGCATGAAAGCCCAACTACCCTCATTCATTAGTGTCTTCATCAGAAAACTTGTAAGCGTAAAGTCTAAGTTGAATTCCTTTCTAAACCTCAGATATTGGGAATGGAAATCGTCTAACCGGCAAATTACAAAGTGAGCCCGGTGCTGTTTTGTTAATCATCTTCTAATTAATATTTATTGTTTCAAAATTCTCTGTCAACCAATTTAGTCTGCGTAATTGTTCCAATTGAAGTATATCTATCACCTCCTAGTCTTCACTCTCGTAGATATATTTGTTTCGGAGTATTTGCTGCCTTTCAGTGCCAGGATTTGATATTAACAAAAAAATACAATAATAAAAATGTGGTTTTATTATGCAGTTATACACAGAATTTTATTTGGCCATAGCAATCCTATAAAAAATCCTAAGTTTTTCCGTACTTTTTTTAAAGACATGCTGCAAAGTTACAACAAATCAGCTGACGGTCTATGATTACACTATTATACCCATATGCCTGCATTTGTTAACTGATTCTATTTATTCCACATTTATACAAATTTTCAAGTGACTACTAACCTATTTGTATTTGTACCTTTATAAACACAAACTTTAGGACCTAACCTAACACCAAACCTTTATTCTTTTTACACTCAACCAAAACTATTTTGGTTTCCTCCATGAAAATGACAGCTTAGCCGCTGAAAAGGCGTTGTGTGTAAAAAAAATAAAAGTTTAGTGTTAGACTACTAAACTTTGTATTTATACATCTGTGACACACCAAAGGTTCCACAGTTTTTCTAGTATATTGCAAGCGTATATCTTAGTTAAATATGATTGTTGTTTCTATGAAATTTTCTCCAGCGATACATTCCCAAAATAGGCTAACGGATGGATAGTGATGTAGATCATTTATATAAATAGCGAACAGAATGGGCCCCATATGACTGCCCTCTAATACCCCACAAGTGTAAATGTAAGTTATTTTGTTTATCCTTGTCATGTAATATGTGTCATTTATATAGTAAAAGGTCTAGTGCTTTGTTGTGCAGACAGTGTGATTTTAATTTATGAATCATGCGACTACGATTGATAGTCTCAAAATTTGTTTTTGACATGAACTTGTGTTCATCTTGGAAGCTTTCTAGTTTATTTATCTACATGTTCGGAAAAAGTGCGAATGGCTCTAATCTTTCTTCTGGTTGTGTTGACCATATTTGATGTTTCTTAAATTTTTTTGTATTTTCCTTTGAATTTGGAGATTGAAACAGGTATTAATTATTTATATGGTGTACGTATTGAAAAGAGTTAGTGTTAGTCTAGCTGCTCTATCTGCTTATCGTTAAAAGGAAATTTTACTACGTTGCGTTCTTTTCAAAAAACACTGTTCCCAACTTATACTAATTCTTCATTTTTGCTTGTGACTTGATTTTGGGTAATGATATCTCATTTGATGATTGCTCCTTTTTTTGCAATTGTGGTACTAGTTTTTCATTTTAAGTGATGTATGTATTTGGGAAGACATTGCTTCAAGAAAGCAACAATTCTAGATCATTGTGGTACTATAAAAACTGAAGGCGCTGTTCCAAATATGAAATTAGAAGACTGGTTCAATGCATTTTTATAAGGGGTAAGATTGTTGCCATTTACCACCATTGTTTATATACCTCTGTAAACGTTTGATTTCAACCTGCGACAACTTTTGGTATTTGAATAACTAAACTCTGACGGTATATTTTTTTATTGTATATTGTCTTTCTCTAAGTTTTTTTCTAAGAGGTAAAATTCCTTGAACAACATCCTATTTTATTTTTTATAAAATATATTGTGTTTTTGTTCACTCGGGTAGTTGTAAAATAGTTTACTATTTAGTAGCCGAAAGTAGTAAGGCATATCTTCAATTATAGGGCAACACAAAAAACTATACTATTAATATGTTTTAACTCACCCGAAATTTTTATAAACAGTAATTATGATTTAAAAGTTTTTATTTTAATTGCTAAGGTCGATATGTTTTAGCATTTTAAGATCGAGATTTTTATATAACCTTACCTCGAGATATACAATAAAATATGATAATATATTTATATATTCATCTGCACACAGGATTCTGATAGCAAGCATAATAATAATCTTTAACATATTTAATTTTTTTGTTCCAGATTCAGTAATAATGGCAACATTATGGGCGTCAAGCTTCAATTGGTGCTAGGTATGTATTAAATTCCATAGCGCGTATTTGATATACAATTCCCTTAGTTCAGATCAAATTAAATACGTATAACGGTGAAACCGTTAATGCTCTAAACAATCATTACGAATAATATATCATTGCGACATGAAACATAATGACTTGTTTGAATGTATACCGGATTAAACGTGACTGTCAAATATATCTAGAAACTTTTATCATTCCAATTGAATTACTCATTATTTCGTTGATATCACAAAATAATTATTCGTAACGTGGCAAATTTTATATTTATGATTGTGGATTCAACCAATTTCAATCCCATAATTTGTTGCGTATTTGTTACCCTAAAAATAATTTTGAACTTTCATCGATTCTGAGAAACAATGACAGTTTAAGTTTAAGCTACATAGGACATTACTGTAACTTTTTAACTATTAGAGTTATGAAAATTCTGAAAACTACAGATTTTGTATTTATTTCGTTGTTAATTTGCTATGCTGTTACACATATAAGCTACAGATGCCGAAGCTGTTAGGAATGACAGCCTGTTTCATACTGAAGCACCGTTTCCAGCGATTGAGCAGCTACACGGAATGTTTTGCTTGAACCCTCAGATCATAGGAGATGATACGAGAGAGGCGGTGGGGGTGAAGGGGATATATTCCCTGATAACGATCTTCATTTAATAAATTATTTCAAAAGTTAGAAACGTACAAATGTATTGCAATTCACTTACGCAATGCGCATAATATCAAAAGCAACCGTCAGTGCATTATTTTTGTGAAGCGTATCGCAATCTATTATATAATCTTGAATCTGCTATATAGTAAGTTTCCTCTTAGGGTCACACATCCCCCTATGATAAAACGGTACCTACCCCACTGCCCCAGATTGTACCTAAAACTTTTCTTCTCATGTTATTTCTTACCTCTACTTTTTGTTAAGCGTATCTGGAATATATGATGCACCCAAGTTGCCCAGAATAACCCATAATAATTAATGGGTACACTGGATCATGACTTCTACGGATTGAAAAAGGAAATGTGGAGATTCAAAATAGCACAGATCCCCACGCCAACAGAACCAGAAACACCGCAAATCACCACCGATGAAGAGACCGGAATTAGCGTACAGGAAGTCGAGAAAGCACACAGAAAATTGAAACAGAATGGCTACAGGCACGGATAGAATAGCAAACAAGTTACGAAAGTATTGTGGGACAACGATGACAGATCAATAAATACAGATCATTAACAAAATTCTAAGATACAATAAAGTACCCAAAGAATGGAGGACAAGCATACTAAATCCTTTATTCTGAAGAGATAACACAAAAGAACCGGAATACTACTGAAAAAATACTACTGAAAAACCAATTCATTGAATACCAAGCTAAAAATGAGAACAAATTCTGTCCGGACGTAATAAATAAAAAAAAAATGTGAGTGGGAGATCAACAACATGGCTTCCGAAGCGGAAAATCTTGCACAGATGCAGTCTATATAACCAAAAAAAAATAACAGAGAACGCATTAGACCGGCGTTCATCTGTCTAACTGACCTAGAAAAAGCCTTCGACAGAGTCAGACTAAGGGACGTGGCTCACCTTCTATGCAATAGATAAGTACCGTTAGATATCATTAAGACAATTGAAGATATATATAAGAGCAGCACATAATAGATGAATAAGTCGCAGAGGACATAGAAACAGTTACAGGTATAAGACAGGGAGATTCTTTAAGCCCGCTACTCTTCAATCTCATAATGAATGACATAATAAATTTCATTAAAAAATTTAAATCTCATTCCAGAACAAGAAAACACCAGCAAAGAACCGATTAGTTGTAATATAAATTATGGAACACAACTATCTGGGAATCACCTTAAGAAACAGAAGTAAAATATCAACACTGTAAGCGGGATGTCTAAATAACACAATGTTGAAAAACAAACATTTTAGAAAGGAAATTAAGACAGGGATTTGCAAAGATCAATAATGAAACAAGAAACAAGAGCTGAATTATCCAAGACAGAAATGATGCTCGAGACGACAAATATGACAATATTTGAGAATATTAACCCATTTGATCCCATGAATTTTTTTTTCAAAAAAGTTTCTTTTTTTCTTGTCATTCTCTTGAAAATATCAAACTTTAGCATAATTTGAGGAAATTTTGAAAAATATATGTATACCACGATAGAAAATAATGTGTACTTAATTAAGTAAAATGGGCACAAATCTTGGCAATTACCTGCAATTGAAAACATGATTTCTCAAACATGATTTATTGAGTGTGAAATATAATAAAACATTCGCGATCAAAACAGAATGTAATTCTAGATTTTCTGCACTCCCATCGAACCCTCTGATGACATATTTGACATAGTAATTGGTTGGGTATCTTTTAAGAAAAGTGTGCCGCTTCACTTTTCAATAGGCTCACTGATGTTGAACCTGGTGAACGCTTTTTAGAATATGTTGATTCTATGAATGCCCATAAATAAAAACGAATAAAATCTCGTTCGTAGGCAAGCAAATCCATTGTTAATTCTTCATTGCTTTATCGATGTATTCTCCAGGTGTTTACATGAGCAGCATTCAACATAATGCCTGAACAATGACCACCACCATTTCTTCTCTTGTTTACTATTCGACATGAAATGAGTGATTATTGTTTTGGAAAGCATATATAACGGTTTGCGTCTCAATGCGTTCTATAAAACCTTCGTCAACGAAATTTTCCAATACCTCTACTGGTGTGTTGCTTATGAGTTGATTCTTTATAAGTTTAAAAAATTTGTTATAAAATGTTGTTACTCTTGAGTCCATTTGGGATCTCTGGTGGAGTTTGAAATAATTGCTTCTTCTAAGTAACGGTTCCTAATAATAGACAGGGGTAGATGATCTTTGTCATCATTTGAGTATTGGATTTCAATCTCTCCAGGAACATCTTTAGGAAGGAGATTCATTACGAGATTATTATCATCAATGTCTTCGTTGTCCGTTGGATAATTAACACCAGGAGGTACGATCATTACATTCACATTTCTATGTGAATTTGAAATCCCTTCCGCAGCTACGAGGGCTGCCTTTTATATTTCGGGATTAGAGAACAAAACAAATATTAATCGTCGAAAATCGCTTTATTTTCAAAATATTCCCCATGAAGATCTATACACTTTTGCATGCATTTGAACCAATTGTCGAAGCACTTTTTCCACTCGGATTGAGGTATCTCCAAAACATGTATTCTAAACGCAGCAACCGCTTCTTCAGGTGTCGAAAAACGTTGACCTCTCAGTTTGTTTCTTACGTACGGGAATAAAAAGAAGTCATTTGGTGACAAGTCAAGATTATACGGCGGATGACTCATCAAATCGATGTTTTGAGTGGTCAAAAATGCAGTTGTTTGAGCCGATGTGTGAGAGCTCGCATTGTCGTGATGAAGAGTGATCCGTCTTCGGCGGTTGATTTTCCTCATTTCTTGGAAGACAACTGGCAAACAAATGGTTGTGTACCACTCAGAATTGACTGTTCTGCGTTGTTCTAGTGGTACGGTTGCGACATGTCCAGTTTTTCCGAAAAAACAGGTGATCATTTGCTTGGAAGTGCTTCGTGCGCGAACAACTTTTGTTGGATTCGGCTCATCTTGAAACACCCATACAGTCGACTGCTGTTTACTGTTTCGGGCTCATACGCGTAAATCCACGATTCATCACCTGTCACTATGTCATAAACGTGTTTTGAAGCACCGAGATCGTATTTTTTGAGCTTTTCTGTCGACCAATCGACACGAGCCTTTTTTTTGAACGATTGACAAATTGTGGGGGATCCAACGCGAACATTTTTTTTGATATTCAAATGTTTATGCAATATTGAATGTATGCTGGTCCCACTAATGTGTAAGGTTGACTCAATCTCACGATAGGTCACATGACGATCTTGCAATATCAGTTCGCGCACATAATCAATGGTTTCCGGAACAACAACTGTTTTTGGACGACTTTCACGAAATTCGTCTTGGAGTAAACTACGACCTCGATTGAATTCACCATACCATCGATAAACAGTGGTCCTTGATGGAGTTTCATCGCCAAAAATTAAATTAAGTTCATCCATGCACTCTTGCTGACTTAATACACGTCGAAAGTTGTAAAAAAATAATCGCACGAAAATGTTCACGATTTAATTCCATTTTTTGGCCGAGATGAAACCTTTAAGTTACTGTAAACAACACATAGCGCTCGTATGTCAAAACGTTCTGAGTACGTATAACCTCAAAAATGTCAAACTTTACGATAGAGCTGTCAGTTGTCAAATTGCTACACTAGCGTTGTCCAATCCCGAAATATAAAAGGCAGTCCTCGTAATTCAAGGGTTTTCAATCGTTTTTCATAGAACTTACATGGTACAATTGAACGAAAAGCATCGGGATCCATCTCTGGTATGGATCTATATTTGGACGCAAAAAATAAAAACTTAAGTGTCTAGTACATACTTGAATCGAAAAAATATATATATATATATATATATATATATATATATATATATATATATATATACTGAAATTATATTTTATAACAAATATATTGAGTACTTACCTATACATCATACAAACACAGCACAATTTAAAAATGTTCTTAATTATTACCGGAAATCACACTTTGAATTTGGAACACGCGTATTCTTCGAGCAAAGATGAGTAAAGTACCGAAAGAAAATCAGTAAAGCGCCATCACATGTTCTGCCTTCTAAAATTCATTATAAATAACAGTATGATGATATTTTCTTTTTCCAATCGGAACTATTGCTTACCAGGTGTCACTATTGAGCTAATTTCAACGCTGTACTCATATGAGTACAGTGGGACCAAATGAATTAAGAAGAATCATGGGAAGATAACTAAGATATCAAGCAAGAAGTGACGAAAATAAAATAACATGCGACATGGGAAGACTGAACCACTGGGTATTAAAAAGGAAAGCAGATTAGTAAGAATTGCAAGACACAAGTCGCCAGGAGGTAGAGGTAGAAAATGTTGTGGACCCATTCAGAGAAAAATATAATATAATATAATATAAAGAGACAAGCCAATAAATTAACAGGCATAATTCGGCAATAAGTGTTGAATAGGTTCAAAGAAAATTCCTTAAATGCAGTGCAGGATCCAGCTTCCTTCCTGAAACAGTAAAAATGGAACAAAAACTAATAACTCTAAAGTAAAGTAATAATCCGAGAGTTGCTGTTTGATCTTAAAAAAAGCAATAATTAAATCAACTTAAGGAAGTTAAATCTAAGTATTAACCTTGCTAACCAGTTTCACTATTTCAATGTTCATCTTGCCTACCCCCTCAAGACCACCCTAGTTCGGTCCCTGTTTTATAGAGTGATGGAATATACGGGACATGTATATTGTAAACGTTTTCAATTACCTTCCATTAAACTAAAAAGAAAATTCAAATTTGCTAAGTTCCAATTTCTCTCAAGGCAACATTTAGCATTAAGGTCACTAAGAACAATAACAATGTTAATCTCGCTGATTTTTATTAACGCGACCCTAAACTTATTTTGTTGGTTTTACTACAAGATTTAAATAAAGATTTGCTGAACAAAGTTTTTGTTTATTATTTTCGTTTTAGCTATAATTAACATGTGTGTTAAGATGTTGACTACACATCAACTGAAATCAAAGCCTTAAATCTAAATGAATTCTTTATTATTACTTTGTTAAAAAATATATTGTGCCATCTCATTAGCAAAAATTGGTGTAAATTGTGGTATTTACTACGGTTTTTACTGATTGACTAAGCCACGAGAGTGGAATTTTTCGCACAGCATGCCATCCAAGACAAATTTGCACAAGATGTTATTACCAGTTAACGTTAATCGAGAACCTCTTCACGGCAATTCCATTTTTTTCTTGACGTAGAGCAAGACGAGAATTATTTACGATCCGATTGCTTATACCTAGTGTCCTAATTAACAAAATTGTTGATAATAATAAAGACATTCATCGTGTGCACTTTATGGTCCAGAACCCACGGTAAATATAACTGAAAAATAAACTAACGTTTCTTTCAATATTTTTAGAGCGAAAATCGCAACACTATTATTATTTACTTATTTAGCAGAAATGCTATTAAAAATCACTTCCTCGTTGCGGTGACAATACAAACTGTCGAAACCGTGACATAATTATGTCGCGTACATTGAAAATGATGTTTAAAATAATGAATGGTTTTGATTGTTTCTTCTTTGCTATTGACGGTCTATAAATAATTCCAATGTGATGTGGCAGTGTATTCTCAAGGAAAAATAATGCATTGGTTAAAAGACATTTCGGAAACAGTCAATAACATCCGTCGCGATTGTCGGCTGTTTAATGGCAATTGTTTGATGCTTATTCGGAATAATTATTTCCCATTGAGTTATTTATTTAGTTTTTTACAACCAATCCTTATTTTTCTTCTTCTTTTCTTTTTTAGACCATTCATTATTATGGTGTCATCATGTCTGAAGGGTCATGATATGTTGTGCATCGTCTCGAGGAATGTCTCTAGAACTTACAATCTTCTACATATCTTAAGGTTGTTTGAACTAGTTATCCTATAATTTCCTTATTTGATCAACCTATCTTGATGGCGAAATTCCTCTCGGCCTCTTTTCTTCAACTTTCCTATGGACCATGAGTTGTTGTAAAGTCAAGTTTCCGCCGAGTGATGTATCCAACTCTTTCAATATTTAAACGTTTGTTCAATATCTGGTCTAAGGCATACGAAGCATCCTCCTCCAACAGCAGATCTTAAATGCATCTATTCATCTTCTATAGGTTGTCTTTATCGTGCAGGACCATACAAAATATCGACAACACCACGGTTTTTACCAAATGCCTTTTGGTGTTTGTATTATGTATTTGTCCATATCTTTGCTGTAATTTCCTGGTTATCAGGGACCCCAAATTGACAAATTCATCAATTATTTAAACTGCATTTAGAGAATAATTATCATTGTTTCTAGATTCATTTCGAGCCCCAGAGTATAGTTTTCTCTGCTAACCAATTCGATTAGTGTAGGCATTTTCTTCTCTTCTGCTGTTATTAACCTCGTGTCGTCGGCCTATTTTAAATTTTGTTTTTTTTTTGTTAACAGATGCCCCCCTCAATTTCTCGTTGTTAGCATCCTTGTACTCTAGGCTGGGTTTTGAAAGTGTCTGAGGTTTATTGTGGAATCTGATGATTGAATTAATATTAATCACGGGCACCAAACTCTCGCAGAAGAGTCCAGAGTGGAATAACCACCTCGCGCAGTCGAAAGATTGTTAATAATCTATAAAACATCGTATATCAGGCGTCACAAACTTAGGAGCCTTCTTCATTGATTGACATATGTTGGTTCATCTTCGTTTCAAAAAACTGCCCATCTCCAGCTATAATTTCGAGTAAGATTTTATGCACAGGTAATATAAGTGACGCTATATTTTTGATTTTCTTTAGGATTGTTGAATTGGTATAAATGTAGAGTTTGTCCAGTCCTTAGGCCAGTGACCCAGTAGTATTTTCAGCACTTTCATAGCTTGCTCCATTCGAAGAAGAGATTATTGGGTTATAATTTGTATTGTTTATTATCTTGTTGTTCATATATTGGCGTAATTCGAGGTCTAGATGTTGGTCAGAGAGTATATTGCTCATTTGTATAAAACTATCCGGGACTTGTTCTATTCTGACTTTGGTTTTGACGTTGGGACAAGTTTGGCATTAATTAGACTGATAGGGTATGACCTGTCCAGGAACTTATCATTTATAAGAATAGGTATAGGAATATTTTGGTTTGGAGGTATTTTCAGTACTTTTGGTTTCCTGATACTTATAGACATACCGTTTTTCTTACTTCTACTGTAAAAAGCTTTTATTTAATTTGAGTGTCCTCAATTTCTATACATGTTTTCTTCTAAATATAGTTAATTTTGCCTTGTCTACATTGCCTTTGTTTTATTTTGTTTAGGCGTTTGTATAGCTCTCTATTTTCTTCGTTGGTTAATAGTATCAACTGTCCTTTGCTTTATGCTTTCGATTTTCATGAGCATCTGTTTGTTACTGTTCTTCTGCTGTTGCCCTAATGGTCGCATTTAATGTTTCCCACTCCTTGTTTGTGTCTTGCTTGCGATGTTTTCTTAGTATATCAATGGTCTCTCATACCCGAAATAAAGATAAGATAATACGAGGGTGAATCAAATATGAACCGGACTTTTCTGTTTTTCGCCCTGTAGGTAATTCGAGTGGCGTGACGTCTCGATATATGTTAGGTAGGCATGTTAAGAAGAGGGGAGTTCGTCGGTTTGGTGAGGCGTAGTCGATGCGCTGTTAGTAGCATCATGTCAGAGCAAGAGGTGCATACGTCTGTTGCGGAAAGCCAAGACCCGTCTTTCTGCAGGGAAAATTCTTGCAACAGTTTTTTGGGATTCGAAAGGCGTACTGCTGATCGATTTTCTGCACGAACGCCGTACAATTAATGCTGAGTATTACTGCGAATTACCCCAACAAGTGAAACTTGCCTATCGGCAAAAGAGGCGGGATATGTCTATCCGAAGTGTGATTCTGTTGCATGACAACGCTCGGCCACATACAGCTGCATTGACTCAAGGAAAATTGAACAAAATGCATTGGGAAACCCTTGAACACCCGCCTTACAGTCCTGATTTATCGCCATGTGACTATGACGTTTTTTGGCCACTTAAAGAAGAACTGGGAGGCCACCACTTTGAGGACAACGAAGGTGTAGAAACGTTTGTGCGTAATTGGTTATCGACACGACCAGTTTCATTCTTTGAGAAAGGTATTAAAAAACTTCCGATTCGGTGGGAAAAATGTATACATAAGAGAGGAGACTATGTAGAAAAATAATATGTATTAAAATTTGTATTGATCGTACCAATAAAATTTTTAAAACAAAAGTCCGGTTCATATTTGATTCACCCTCGTACATATATTTGTTGAATATGATACTGCGATGTACAAATATATTTAAGAACTACTGTACCACCAATTTCTAATTAGGTCGTATTCTTACTTGCCGTTTATTTTTCAGGTTTGATCCTAATAAGCTTAGTATGGATCGCATCCAGTTCATCGGTAGAAATCAACGACACAAAGCCACAAGAACACCAAAACGATGACAGGAAAACAAACACAATAGCAAAGCAACCAAAGACTGAAACTGAGATTAAATATGTATATAAGAATACTCCAACAGATAGCAAATCGCATTCACAAACAAAAAACGAACATTTAGAATCATCCTCAGAAACAAATGATGACATTCATGAAAAACAAAATGAAGTAGAAAAAGATGGTAAAATTGAAAATGGTAATGCCATTAAAAAGGAAACAGCTTCGAAAAGAAGAGAAGATAACCACAGGTCTATAGACATTGAAAAATATACGTCCCCGGAATTTCAGAATAATGAGTTCACCCTGCCAGTATCATCAGATACTGAAAAATACCTTGAAGAACCTTATAGTTTTAAAACATCAACAAGAAAAGGGCAAGATTTTGACCACACTACATCTAAAACATCCCTCTTTAGCAAATTTACAGATCCAATACAAAAATTAGAACAAGAATATGAAGACAGGTTTAAAGAACCCGAACATGATCACCATGGTGAACTTGAGGAGGACGATCATATGGGGGAAATGGAAAACGATCACGACGATGAACACGAACATGATCACGAGAACGAAGAACACGATATGGAAGATCATATGACAGTGGATAAAATGATTGAAAGGAGTGAGTCCGTGCCTACAAATATAAGTTTGGGCTGGGAAATGAAGGTGTCAAAAAACGATGATGATGATGACGATACTAAAAATAAAAATTTTAAAGGCTTTACTATGGTAAAATATAGAAAAGTGGACTATGTATCACAATACAATGATACCAAGGTTCTATATCCATTAGATTCCAAAAATGCCAATGCTACAACTACAGATGCTAATATTACTACGACAAGCACTACTAGTACCACAAGTACTACTAGTACTACAACAACTACTACCACCACCCCTAAACCAACAGTATCCACCACTAGAAAATCGAATATGTTTACAAAACCTCCAGCCGAGAAAAATAATAGCGATCTTATAAATAACAAAATAGAGTCTGAGACCATTAAAGCTATCAATATAATAACAACAGAACAACCGAGTACAAAACGTGCAAAAGGAGATGAAGGCACGCTCCCCAAAGAACAAAAAGAGCAGGTGATTGAAGAGAATCAAGTATCTTCGGTTCGCGTTGTCACCACTACTAGTGTTCCAAAACAACACGTGTTTGAATCCATAGCTACTGAGAACAAAACCACTACTGAAACACCTACTACTATAGTTAATAAAATAGAAAAAATGACTACTGATCAAGTCATGTTTACTCAAAGAGAAGTTGCCAAAATTGTGGAAATATTTAGCGATAACACATCCCAGTTTACAACATCAGAAAGTACATCAACAGAGGAATCTCAACCTATTTATCCTACTACTACAGTATCTTCTGAACAAGATCTTTTTGTAGGAACCGATGTAACTACAAACGATGATTACGAATCCACAACAGAACTTGAAACTGAACCTACAAGAACTCGCAAGACTGCTTCTCAAATTATTGAAGTCCAGAATACCGAACCGTTTGTTACAACAGTTGCTACCACGGAATTCGAAACTCCCGAAGTATTAGAACCTGAAATTACTGAACCTTCTCCTACAAGAACTGCTGATGTTTCTGGTAGTACTATTATAAATGATGTAAGACAAGGAACTGAGCCAGTTGAAACAACAAGTGAAATCCCTACTGAGACTACAACAAAATATGCTACAACTCCTTTCAATGGTATAATGTCTGATGCTACAACCATATTTGCTGAAGTTATTACTGAAAAAGCAACTAGAACTACTAAAGTACCAGAATTTACTTCAGCTACAACAGAGAAAACTGAATCCGTCACTGCGTCAGCAGATAGTTCGACAACAGACTCAAAAGCAACTTTGACATCTGAAGTGAATTTTGTACATGTTGAAACTGTAGGTGTCAATCAAACGACATTTATACCAGAGACGCTTTCTCCAAATTTCAGCTATCCAATTGTTAATAACGATACCAAAGAAAGAGCAGTTCCGACTAGTGGCGCTGATTTACCTGCAGAAACAACTACCACTGAGGATCCTTATGAGACCACAGGCACCTCTTCTGCTACGGAAAATATTATCATAGACAACAATGGAGAAAACAAAGGAAAGATTGCAGCTATTGTAATTTCCACTGTAGGTGCAATTTGTTTAGTTGTATTGGCTGGTCTTCTGGTGAGTGGAGCTTAATTAAATTTCAATATGTTTCTAGCCTATTTTGTTGATTTCAGTACATAATGAAAAAACGTCAAAGAAAGTTCAACTACAAACAAAGATGTCGACCAGTCAGCCTTGATGATTATAGTGTTGACAATCTTTCAGCGTATAATAGTGTCCGAAGGAAAGGTGCAGATAGACAATCCAAGAGATCATATGGAAACCCTGCTTTTGAAGATCCCGTAAGTAACTATAGAACGGTGAGAAAAATGGTATACAGAATAATTTGTTTTTAATACACAGACTGTACCAAGTCATCCAATCAACTTCCCAGCGTTGGCAAAATTCGCATCAAATGTCGAAGATATGAAAGCCGAATTTGAAGAAATTCCTCAGATCTCTGCTAGAACTAGTGAACTGCCCGAAGGATGTGAGACAAAAAATAGGTATGCAAATGTTATACCTCTTCCTGAAACAAGGGTGTATTTGCGGACTATTGAGGGATGTCCAAATAGCGATTACATAAACGCCAACTATGTTACGGTAAGTTATATGGCAATTATTGATAGTAGTTCTTAACAATAGTAGGTTTAACTAAAAGAACGTCCAAATTTATTATGATTATCTGTTGGCCATATTGTGAGTTGATTAAGTCTCTCAGCGTTTTTG
This sequence comes from Octodonta nipae, assembly GCA_034190945.1. Taxonomy (NCBI): domain Eukaryota; kingdom Metazoa; phylum Arthropoda; class Insecta; order Coleoptera; family Chrysomelidae; genus Octodonta; species Octodonta nipae. The sequence continues at coordinate 134,562,145 of CM067218.1, forward strand.
TAGACAGTAAAGTACGATTTTAGTGATAAAAACAATTACCGACCAAGCTCATCTTCATCTTTCAGAATACAAAAGTATTGAATACGGAGTAATAAAACATTGTCTAGTGTTTGAAACCTAACAATACATTTAAAATTACATTTTGCAATAGATTCTGTGGGTTCAAAAATTTACAAATATTCACTATCATTTTCAACTTCTTTATTAATAAACAAAAACACAATGACTAATACTACAGCTGTCCACTTCTTTCGCTGTCGATTCATCGCCCACGGCAGATTTTAAACTAAACTCCTCAACTTGTACAACTGTCTTTTAAATACTCAGTGCCGAAAATACCAGAATTTTATTATCTTGTTGTCTTATTAGAAATTCATACGTATTTGCACCAATATATGTAAATTAGTTGTGTTGATTCAGATAATTAGTCAAGTGAACTCAATGCTGATTAAATAAAGCAAAATGTCAGTGATGTTTCTCTTCTATTTTATTCTCTTAATAACTGTGTGATTTGATGTTTTTTTCAGTTTACTTGATAGTTTCATTCTTAGCTATTAAAATGCCATTACATATTCTTACTCCAGTGCCTTTATTTCCAGTTCAATCTACATTTTCTGATGTTTGAAATGTATTATTTTTTTTCTGCGATGTTTACCTCTCTATTTATTGACCGGTTGATTTCCCATATATTTCTGTAAAATGCTGAAACCATAGAATTTCCATTTAAATAAAAAAATTGCTTAAAAGGTTTTATTGTACGCACTATGTAATATATGTGTTATATTGTTCTTAAGGAAGGTAATCCGAATTACACCTATCTAGTAAATTCTTAGGTTCGGACTTGTCGAGTAAGTTGCAGAATATTCAACAGAATGTACGAGAAATTTCGTCAAGGTGTCTAGAAGGAATACACAAATAGCTGTAACACACCAGAGTGAATCACACAATCATCAGAGTTTGCAGAGGAGTCCGTTATAATACATACATAACTATATAATCTATATATACCAGATTTTTTGTATTGTCGATTGTTTTATTTAATCTTTTTAGTATTTTGCAAAATTATTTGAGGTTTTGTACGAGAAGTTATCCTGTAGCTTACTCAAAATCGATTATTATTTGGTTTATTTACGGAATTTAAATTTGTGGTAGTAAATTTTTATTTTCAAATGCACCAAGTTGTAACCATTATTATAAATTATTTTTGGTATTAGTTCTAATTTCTCTGAAAATTGTTTCTCACAAAAGCTGTTTAAACAGATAATCTGAGGTATATATTGTCTCCAGATAGGAATAAATACCCAACCGCCTATCTTGTTAATACTGGCAAATTGTATTACGATTACCATTAAAATATTTGGATCGGAAATATCATTGTTTTTATTTTTTTTTAGATATTGTCCTATATAATCATAACTAAACGAATACGATTTTCTCCCTAATTTTGTTTACTGACAAATACTATTTCTAGGGTCCGAAAAATACCAGAGGCTACTACATTGCTTGTCAGGCTCCAATGCAAAATACAGTTGATGATTTCTGGAGAATGGTTTGGGAACAACAATGCAAAGTTATCCTGATGATTACACATCTATTTGAAAATGGAGTGGTAAGATATTAATACCGAAAGCTAAAAAGTTTAATTACAAAAATGGTGTTAAATGCTATTAAACCATGAAATGCATTAAAAATGAAATTGCTAGAATGCTATAATTTTTACAATACAAAAAATTCCAGGCCAAATAAATTAACGGTATAGAATTTGGTAATAAATAATTATAAATTGCAATTATGTCTAGGGTATAATTATATATATTTTTTGGCTATCATTGATCAATTAAGCGGGGAAATGGTTTGTTAGGTACAGGGTAAATGGTGTTTCTTTTAATTAACTTAACCAACCTTTTGCAATGCAATTTTGTATTGAATCAGATATTTTGATTGAATTTTACCATTAGAGATTTACATATGTACTACGTATCTAATTCAAGGAATAAAATAATAATTAATTAAATAAACCATTTTCATGAAAAATCCTGAGCCAGGTATAGTTTTTATTTGTATTTTTACATAATACTAAAATATACAGGGTAAACAATTTGTGAGTAACCACATCATCGACAGTTTTTTTAAATGACTGTATTTTTTGGATTTTACATTTCAAGACGATTTCAAAAATTTGTCATACTTTTATTCGGTAATTAATATTGATAAACATACAATAAATACAAAATCAGTATTTTTGAAGAGTTTTACTAAAATGCTTTCCTGCGAAATTTTATTTACTTCTTGTCCTATTCAATCTGATAAATAGTCTACGTTGTCAGGTTTATTTTTATATACTACATTTTCTACTTGACTCGATGAAAAGCTATTAAGTGGCGTGAAATTGAGTGACTTTGGTGGCTACTCAATCGATCTTCGACTAACCATCTACTTATTTAGGAAATCTTGATTAACATATCGTCGAATATTGGCTAAATAATGAGTCCCATATAGTTGATACCACAAAGGTTCATCAGTAGTTTTGGTTTGTTTGCTATAGGAGATAAGGTCATTAAAGTTGAAATCAAAAAGCTTATCTAACATTGTAGATAAGTTAGCCCGTGTATACTCCTATTAAAAAATAGGTCCAATGCATACATAATTTTTTTTTCATGATTCGAAAGATCAAAAAATATGATTTAAAAAAAGGTTCTTAAGAAAATTATTGCTTAAAAATGCATTTGTTAATTAACTATTTTTTTGTTATTTATTGTTAATGTTAAGGATTCGTTTTTAAATCATTATTTCTATTGCCCTTTTATGTTCGTAAGAAAAATAATTTTTTAATAACATTTAATCTATTTAATAAAAAAATTGTAATATATAAATAAATTTTTATATTGTACTTTTTTTAAACTACAAATATAAATAAAAACAACTATGTATCGCATGATTTATAAAAAAATGGACTATTTTTTAGAATATTTTAAATATTTTACTGTTTGTAAGTTCAATATTTTCTTTCAGCTTTCGATAACTATTATTTAAACATTTAAACTATTACAGATATGAGAAAACACTTCTGTTATAGTTTAAAATTTATTATTATTTATAATATTTAAATAATAGTGATCAGAATCTGAAAGAAAATATTGACCTTACAATCAGTCAAATACTTAAAATTTTCTAAAAAATAAAATGCGATACATAGTTGTTTTTATTTATATTTTCAGTTAAAAAAAATTAAATTAAATATGTATTTGTTTATAACAAGTTGTTGATTAAACTAATATGAAAGGCCAATATAAATAATTATTAAAAAAACAATTCCTTAAAATCAATAACACGTGACAAAAAAAGTTAATTAACAAATGCATTTTTAGTAATAATGTTTTTAAGAAAATGTACTATTTTTTTATCCTTCGAATCATGAAAAAAATTAACTCATAAACAATGCATTAGTTTATAACAATTTTTTATACAATAGAAGTAAAAAATTTAAAAAAAAACATTTTAAAGTCGCCATTAATGATAAAAAATGAAATAATTAAGATTTTTGAAAAAAAAAATACAAACGCTTTATTGTTATTATTCATTTTTTTAGTAGGTTGTTGATAAATAAATGGAAAATTAAAAATTTTCAATTTTTCTCAGGGGAATCTATTTTTTCACCTCTTTAGAACCGAAAAAAAATAGCTTTTTAGTTTAATAATTACTAAGGTTTATATGTTAACTTTCCATTTCAAAAATGTTGTTAATTAACTAATGTATAAAACATGGAAAAATTCAAATAATTTTTTTTGTGCCCGGATTATTGTTTATTAACTATGCCAAAGGTACGCAAAATGTTTCATTCCTTAATATTCATATTTATTATGTTTAAATAATTTTTTTGTTTACAATTTCTCAATGACGCTGTACATTTGAACGCGAGTTTTAGCAATACTTTTAGGGCTCTTTTAAATTTATTGATATTGGTTATACATTTTCGGGAGTTGGGATTTTTTTATAATATTTGTTCCCCTTTTCTGGTCTTTTTTCCAATTTCAAAAATCTTTTATCGTTTTTGAGATTTTTCAAAAAAACGAAAGCACTCTTTTTTTCACTATATTGTTTATAACTATTGCAATTTTTATCGGCCCCATTTTAACTTCTTCAAAAAGTTTCTAGACGTCAATCCGAATCGATAAACTATATTAGGATTTGACCAAAATGGCTCTTGTAGACTAGTCTAATAACTATGATACATTTTTGGAATCGCTTTGAAACGTAAAGTATTCCACCTGCCTGGAGACTGTTCCTGAAATTGTTTACTTAGATAAAAAATAATTTATTCCATACTTTATGTACATATGGAATTAAAGCTGTTTTGCAGTTGTACTTATTACATTGCGTATTAAATCATTTTATGTAATCATAACAGCCATTTGCTTATAATCCCGGTTAAATAAAACTCTACACCTTTTAGCTAGTATTTAAACAATAATTGTTATGTGACCACCGAATATCAGTTGAGACACCATTCTGACGAAACTAAACCCGTCGCCTGAATATCATTAATTCTTAGTTACATGAAGATTATAAAAAAACTCCAATTGTTATGCAAAACGGTCTCCTTAGATTCTTGTTAAATATTCATGTTTTTATAATGTCCACTAATCCCATTAAGCCGTGGAATGAATTTGTGAAATTGAAAGAGATTAAATGCTACACTGTACGGTGACTTAAATTCTACGTAATCGTCTGTCTCGGCTTATAAACAATAATTTCCACCTGGAGTTTTTTTTTTTGTTAATTAGTGTTAAATCTTTGAAATCTGTGTACAGATAATGCGGCATAACTCATCAGTTTTAAGATTTTGACACCAAGTGTCTTTTGAAACCTCATACTTTGCTCCTTACATAATGTCATTGAAACCAATTTTTTCAATTTTTTTGACCGACTTCAAAAAAGATGTTTCTGTTTGGATGTCCGCGATATTTTTAAACATAAAGCCCGATGTTTATAATTCTTTCACACGTGCCCAATAGCGCCAATTGCGGTTGTGTGAAATTTTTTTTAGGATACTATATAGTCTCAAAAATGGCCAAAAATCGCCATTTTTCCGCATTTGGTTAGGATAACTTGGACAGCCAATTCGACAATTTGGATCTCAGTTCGTACGGAAAAGTATACCTTAATTTTTGGGTCTGAGAGGTGCGGGCCTGGGTTATCAACATACTTATTCGGGACATTATTTTTTGTATTTTTGAATTTCTTGGGACAGGGTGCCCACATTCTGAAAAATCAGAGAAAGTCACGAAAGCTCAAAGTCGTCAGGTAAAGTCAGCGAAATCGAGAAACCCGCTGGAATGTTAGGGAAAATAGAGATTGTACGAGATTGTACCTACACTGTTTTCGTCCCTAAATTTCCCAGTGAAATGTAAAATGAGGAATATATTTAATTCGTGCTTATCCAAGATAACAAACATTTTGTTCAATGGTTGGAGCGACGTAGGTCACCACATTGTTTTTGGTCTATTAATCTCATATAATTTTTGTTTTTAATTGGTGTGTCCTATATTATATTTTTTTGTAATTTTTTGGTATATTACTATTATTGTGAAAACTAATGTTCTCTGTGTAAAATTAATGTACTTAATATAGGAAGCAGAACAGTTTTAAAATGAGTATTTAACAATGTGCATTTAATAAAGTATGACTAGATCCCAAACTCAGATCTGAGTTTTCTGAATAGTTAAATGATGTATGGGATAATATAGGATTAACCTACTGTAAAGTGTGCTATAAGTTATTCAACCTCAGTGATATGGCAGGCAAAATCGAAAAAACAAGAAATATACAACACTTTTCATACAATGATGATTTTATCACATCTACAAACAAATGTCTCTAAATTCGAGTGAGAGATACATTGCTGCATTCAAAAATATGTCCCTTGACAGCACAATTGACTTAAATTTGTCATTGGGGAAAACAAAAGCATCATCTGGTATAAATCCCGAGATAAGATTTTGTTTCCAAAAGAACTTGAAAATTGTCTATTTTATTTCACGAAATAGAAATACCTAATTTAAAGCATGCTTAAAAAATATATATAATTTAAAGCGTGTTTCAAAACAATACATTATACTTTGTCTTTCTTTAAATGAAGATAGTTGGTCAGAGAAATTTGTTAAAATGGTCGAGGAAAGTCAGGGAAAAGACACTCAATATTTTTTGGGAAATAACGCCACACTTACCGAAAAGTATGTATATTTCAATCAATCCAAACTTTTCGAATCTAAATCAGACCCTGTTTACAAAGGCAATAAAATAAGGCTATAAGGTATCTACTAATTTTTGTTATCTATGACGACGTGTAATGAGCTTGAAGAGTATGATGTTGAAATCATATTCAATACATTTTTTTTTTCATTTTGTTGAAGGCTATTGTTTGAATTTCAGGAAAAATGTGCAGATTACTTACCGCCTTCTGAAGTATTGGATTGCCACCGTCTGTTCGGAGACTTTCAGGTCACCTTGAAGAGAAGAGAGGCCAAAGACAAATACATCATTTCAAGCATTCAACTGAAGGTAATTAAATAGATAATATATTTAAATACTATTTCATATAGGTAATGTTCAGGGTGTTAGGTAAAGAACAAAATAACGTGAAATTGACTATTCTTTGGAAGACCGAAAGATTAAAAATGTTTAAGACTCATAGTGAAGAAGAATGACAAATTATATCCATATTTTTTGAATAGATTTTTAATATTCAGTATTCAGATCAAATTTTCAATATGCTTTTTTAAGAAACCCGAATTTTTACTATTTATGTAATTTGGTAATTCTGCTTCATATTTGTGCCCTATAAAATCAACAAAATTACTTATAACTTAAGGCGTTCAATAGTTTACATAAAGTATAATTTTCTCAGACTATTGAAAGATGCTTATTAACTTGAAATATTATTAAATATAATATAATCAAACTATCTTATGGCAGACCATTTTTGTATGACATTGTTCGTTCGTTCGTTTTTTGAAGCTAAAATCTGGAATTGAAAGTACTATTTTCTCATTTTGAATTTAATACAAATATCATTCAAAATTTATGTAAATTAATTTTTACGGATGATATAATTATTTTCTAAATCAGTACAGAGAAAACTATACATCCATGAAATTCATTCATTTTCTTTAGTTGATGGACAAAAAAATACGAGTTAATTTTATAAAATTTTCGGCTTTGACACAAATATTGTTGGAAAGATGTTAAGTACGTTTTTATTTGGGTGTAAATATTTTTTTAATGGACTTTTTTAGGGTTTCTGTTCACTATGTTCAATCTGTTTCAAAATTCATTCATTAGTATCGGAAGGACTACTACTACTACCTATATTGCCTTTAATATTTTTTTAACTAATCACTTTGATTTTAGTCTAATAGTGCACTTTTCCCTCTCAAAATAATTTTCAGTTAATGCTCGATTTTTGTATATTTTCTTTAAAATGTTTTTATTTATGCATTTTTAACTTTAAAAAAATGTATTTATGTTAATGATAACGAAACGTTTTTATCGAATGTACAGAAAAATATTTCATGGATATCTTGAGGGCTTGTTCATTAAAATGTGCTATGACTTAAATCATTATTAACAGTAAAAAGTACATTGATGCTCATAAAATAAATGCTATGTTTTAAACATAACCGTTACAAAAGCTAACAGATAAATGAATATTTTTTATAGTTCAAAGACTGCAAACTTTTCCTAAAAGAGTTTAGTTATGCAACCTTAATTTGTATTGAATAATTAATTTCTGACTGCTAATATTGTTTCAAAGCTATATGTATTTCTCAAACCTCCCCACAGACCAGAAAATGTTTCTAAATATTTCCTGAAATATTTTTGAAAAATTCGTACATATCCGCTATAAAACATCGATTAAAATATTTAATGAAATATTCCAGTAATATTTCATGAAGTAATTCGGTAATATTTCCAAATTGTCGGGAGCATACGAATATGTCAGATATATTTTAGCCAAATTTTTCTTGTTTGATTTGAAATATGTAATAATACTCAAATATTCAGCTGGTGATGACAAAATATTTCTTTCATCTCAAAAAATTTGTTTCTGGCGGGCCTACAATATTTTAATTATATTTCAGTGGAGTATTTTAAAATAGTTGTAAATATTTCATGGTTGAAATGTTTCTGAAATATTTATGTTATTTAATATTTTATGAGTTATTTCTGTAATGTCTCATAGATTTCTTTGTCGCCGGCAAACTAATATTTTTATTATAATTCAATGTAATATTTTAAAATAGTTAATATTATTTCACAATTGAAATCTTTCACTAAAATGGTTTGAAATATTTGTATGTTTATTGGTAGGTATTACATGAAATATTTCTATATTTATAAACATTTTTTTCGTCGACTTGTGTTTCTGTACATCAAGTTATTTCTGAATTGCCTTTCATTCATTATGATAAGAACGTTTATTTTAGAATTATACCTATTATTATTTTAGTTAAATTTAATTACATTTCTTGTTCAGAACATGGTTTCAAACAGCTGGAGAGACATCACACATTTCTGGTATTTAGGGTGGCCGGAAAAGGGAATACCACATGAAGCTAATTCACTTATAGCCTTTCTTATTGAGGCCCGAAGTTATATGAAGACGGCGACACTGGATAAGGTAAGTACATTTATTTTATTAGAACAAATGTATGTTTTACTTTCATATGAATTCACTGGAAACAAATACTACTACTAACTTTTCCTCATTTCCAATTTTTTTACATCTGAAGTTTATCAATTTTAATCATAATACCCTGTAGACGGTTTTGTTATATGTATTCACGGTCGCTAAAGTAGAATCTAAATAAAAACAATATGTCATATCGGTTTTTTTTTTATGATGATTTGTATACTTATAACTAGTGTGCTAATATAATTTTGAAAATCTATTTAGTTAGGCTTTTTGAAATACGAAGGTTTTTAAGAAGCAAATAGTACGATTTTAAATTTTAGATTTATTGGTTATCCAATAATGACAAATAGCAAAAATTCTAACAATGGCAAGTTGAAAAATACGTTTAGCATCTAAACCAATATTATTTAATACAAATAGGTGTATATAAAGGGTCTCCGCATAAGTTTTCTTCATATGGGAAACTTTTTATCATAAATTTTAAGAAACAAATTATTCCTTATAAAATGTTTTACATGATCTGAAACCTATCATATCTAAATTTTTACTCCAGATATGAATGTTTTCAAAAATTCATATGAAATGTGCTAAAGAGTAAAGTATAAAATCGAAATATTTGTTAATAAAAGTTGATTAGAATTGAAAACCATAGTGAAATATGTAATTATACCTATCTAATATAAAAAAATCAGCTTGTGAATTTTTGTGATAGACACATGTTTAACATATTTATTTTAGACAAACGCAACTGAGATTAAACATTACATTCAATAATGTAATGAAAATAATGTAATAAACTCCCTTCTCATTGTGCATTTGCCTTCTTTGATTCCATAGATTTACCTGCTCTAGTAGTAATAGTAGTGATATTTGCAATTGTCAATATTTTAAAATGGCGTGTGGACATTAGGTATACATGTACTTTTATGTAGCTCCACAAAAAAATAGTTGAGGGGCTCATTTCGCAAATCTAGCAGTCCACAAAAGTTTTCCATTGCAAAAGTTATTTAAGTTTTGACTTACATATATACTGTGACATGGTAACCATCTTGTTCATCTTAGTCAGATCTATAAAATTGTTTAACAGTGTCACCTACGATAAAAATCAGGTTTTTAGCTTAGATTCATATGGATTACTTTTTTATTATTAACTTTGCGAACAAAAGCTGTTCTTCATAAAACATTTTGCATGACTCAAAATATTTTGGAGTGAGACTAAAATACGTTCATGTTGTACTGGAGAGCAAAATGTTCATTAAATCAAGTAGCAAAAAATAGCATAGGTGCATTTTCAGTATCTTCATTTGTAATGCATGTTTCCAAATTTCCAAACCTCCTCAATTTATTTATTACTTGCCTGACAATACTGAAATGTATTGTTCATTAAGGATTTTCTACATTTTTTTCCAATTTTCTCCAATAATGACAACAATTTTATTGAAATTTGCAGTTATTGTAAATTTACATTAATGTAAGTGTTGAGATTTCTTAACAGTAATTAGATATTTCAAAGTACTGTATCAAGAACGTGTTTAATAAGAATTGGTAACATAAAATAAAGAAGAATAACTTGTTTTTTGTAAAATTAATAATAAAAAAGTATCCCATATGAATCCAAAAAACTGTAAAAAATAACAAAACCTTATTTTCATCGTAGATAGATGTTTTTGGATATTTGAACGTAATATTTACCTAAAATCAACTTTTCTTTATTACAATTTTCACTGTTCTAAAAAATTCATACTTTTTTACTTCCTCGTATAAGGCTTACAACATTTTGATATTCCATGGTCGTATTTTAGGTTTTAGACCATGCAAAATATTTGGTGAAGAATAACTTCTTTTTTTTTCGGAAAAATTAATACCAAAAAAGTTCCCCATATCTATACAACTTCTTGGGACACATTGTATATATATTCGTATTACCTTGAATAATATTAGTTACTTCATAAAAATTGTATTTTCACCTTCTCATTATATAGCATTTGACTTTTTTTTTGTTGTTGAGTAAATTTTAAAATGGAAAAAATATGTTTTTTTAAACTGATTTATTTTAAAAAGGGTCACGTGTACATATTTTCAATATTATATTAAAACATTCGTAATACGTTTATAAATCATAATCAAAACAATTTCCGATGCGACATTAGTTTTAATAGTGTCTTTTGAAGAGTATATGCAAATATTTAAATTTATGGCTACTATTTGAAGAAGTAATAATTGGCATCTTACTTTATTATGGCAAAAATTTCAAATATGTTTTCTAAAGCCTCTAATATATTTTAAAGATATGAGAGAACGAGAAAGTCTTTAAACTCTGAATAAAATTGTAAATATAGGCGAAAATGTATGCATGTATTGTGCTTGTTCCGAAGCAAAAAAGATGCAGATAAGTTTAGCTTATATGTATTTTTAAAATATCCCAAAATATCCTTTCAACACTTTCTTTTTACAAATCTATTTCACGAAACACTATACAATCGGTCTGTAACTAGGTTATCTCATAGAATCTTCATAACACTGTTCAATATATTTCTTTATTCATAACATCAAAATGTGAGCTAACAACAAATAAAGAAATATAATAAATCATGCAAATAGTCTTAAAGCTCAGCACAAATTTTCAATTTTATATACACTATTTACAACAATTACGACAAATTATAAGAAACTACATCAAAACCACCATATCTAATCATATTCAACACAACACAAAGCCTATTTGCAACTCCATCTCAGGAACCACCGCATAATCGGTTTGTGACTAGAAGTTTTTCTCGTAGAATCTTCATAACACCGTTCTATATCCTTCCGTATTTTTAGCAACAAAATTACAGCTTCTTCGATACCTCTTGCTAGGATCCACAATAACTGACAACGTGTCAATTTGAATTGCATCCTACATTTCACTCCCGTACTTATGTAGAGTCTTAATCTGTCATCAGAAGAAATACCAGACTTGTTCGAGAAAATTTCTTCTTCGTAGTTTGTAAAATCGTTCCTTTCCATATACATTTGCCTGATCGATTCAACTTCGTTGTCCAGAATTGCCAATGTGATGCAATACTGGAGCCTCTCCTCAGCATCCTTCAGCTTGGAACACTTTATTTCTAGAAGATTAATATACAGTTCCAGAAAATTGGTATACGTCATAATATATAGTGAAGATTCTGGAGAGATTGTCTTTTTCATTTTTTGTTGTTTATTGGTAAAACTGTGAAACAACCGAACACCCATTTTGCCCGAAATCAAGTATTATTCTGTAACTTTATATTCTGCACTATTTCACTGTCTCCTTGCATCAATGATAAAACTAAAACTGACAAAATATTCAGACAAATCGCCTATTTCTTAAGTTTAAACAAATTATATGGGTTTCGGGAAATAGACTATTAAGGGAGATTATAGGACATTCCTTGTCAAAAATTGAGTCTGGGTCAACATTTGTAAGATTAGGGCCATCGTAATCCTCTTAAGAAGGTTACCTGATTTAATGACTTGCCTGTTTTCAATGCTATTCTTTGGAATTCTTTTGTGTAATGTTTGCATAGTTATACACAATAATTACAAAGATATAATAATGCTTAGTTATAACTGTTTATTAAGGTAAATATGAATGAGTTTAAGTCTAAGGTAAAGAGAAATAAACATCCTTCTCAAGTATACCCCTGAATCGTTGTATTAATTGTAGTATTTAGAAGGCGCCAAGTTTGGGAATATAATGTATTCATTAATCTTCTTGGATACCACAGATTTTATCGTCTTCCAAAATCCTACGTCTCTCTTGAGAATAATTTGACGCATTACACGATGTGTTGTATTTATAATCACTATATTTCTAGCTAAATGTATATTTTCAATATTTTTGTTATCTAACCTGTTTTAGTGTTGTTTCATCCATATCTCTTGTAACAACCGTTAGCCTCTTAATCTAAAAAGTGGGCTATGTTTTTCTCAAAATAGTTGTTGAAATTCAAATATATATATGCAAATATGTATTTTGTTCGTAATTATGAATATAAATGAAAAAATCCTCAAACAGATCATTTTTTATGTATGAAACGACTCTTTATGAAAAAAATTATTCAGCTACCATTTCAACCCCCCAGGGGTAACAACTGCCTCTAAAAAAAATTAAATGAATCCCGTTTACAAAGGTTTCTATTCAGCAATATAGGACTGATTTTTGGACGTTTGTAATAAGAAAAATCAATTGTCAATTGTTTAATTTGTAAAATAATTCATAATGCCATAGAAAGAAATAAAGTTTGAAGTAATTACCAATACTAGTGGAGTGATCCCAAGAGTGGAGTGGCTATTTAATTTCGTCATTTCCACCTATCTATCGATGGGGAAAAACTTGATTAAGACAAGTTCCTACTGCTGTTTTGTTTTGCATAGGTTGGTATTTACTTTTTTCACTATTCTCCATACTGATGTTTTACTTACATTATTATTACCAGCTACTTCTCTGGTATTTAACAATTCATCCCAATTCTTTTCATGATTAAATTTTGCTCTCTCAGGCTTGGGAAAACGTTTGACACTTTAAAAATTAAATTTTGGTTCTATTCTACTCATCATAGACTAGGAAATGTGACGGTCAGGATACTTTTTACTAACAATTCTGTATATTTTAGAATGCGTACTTGCTTTAGCACCCACTCCAATTAATACTAATATCTTATTTTGTGGGTCTCAGAAGAGTTCATTTAATAAAAAATAAATAAATGTTTAGACATTCCTAAATAAACGATTGATAACTAAACATTATTAACAACATCTACCAAAGTAAAATAATTTCAAATACGTCTTAAATGTCACAAACAGATAATTCTAAATACTTCTTAAACATCACCAAGTTCCGATTTTACTTTTAAAGTTTTAAACGCCCTATCACACCCTACCTTTATTCATTAAAAATGTTTAGGGATAGTTATTACCCCTAGGTGATTAATGGCGAAGATTGTATTCAAAAAGTGTAGTTTCATTAAAATTTGACCAGTTTAAGGATTTTCCATTTCCATTCATAATTACGTGGAAAATGAGTTTATTAACCGACTTCAAAAGAAGGAGGTTCTCAATTCGTCTGTATCTATGTTTTCTTTTATGTTTGTTCAGCCATAACTCGCCGGTTTATACTTGGATCCTGTTCCGTTGGATCGCGAACTGTTCACATATTTTTTTTATTAACATAGCTTCACCGTTTCTTAGAAAATGGGGAACAACTTTTTTACCGATTTTCTTATACAGTATGCTTTGGTGGAGTTGCCGGTACTAAAAATATGGACATTTTTCTATTCGGAACATGGGATAAATTGAAAAGAAATTGGATTAGTTCATTCAAGCCAAGGTAACTAGGGTAATTCCACTGGTTTTTCGATAGCCCTCCTCGACCCAATCCGTCTTCCAAGAAGTTAGATATTAAGATATAGATCCAGTGAATCGATTTTAAACAATCCAAAATCGTGATTAAATTATTTTGTTCCTCCAGAACTGGATATGAAATTTCGGGAAGTATAATTATTGTTTTTAATAAAACATTTACATGTTAAAACGGATTGAGAATTTGTTGACGTTTATGATTTGTTATAATTAAATTTTAGATTTTCTGATAAATATTATAGACAAGTGCGTATTTGACTATATTAAAAATATGTTTCGGGCTGGTGACATTCAAAAAGATAATGATTTTTTATTTTATCTAAATTTTATTAAGAAATACCAATTAATTTTGTAATAATCACAAAAGAAAATGACAAAGTCACGTAATCCAAATCGCGCTGAAATTCTTCGTGACAGCAAAACCGGAATAGACATAATCTGTGCAAATGACTAAAACAAGTCCTGTTTGGTTCTGTGTTCATCTATAGGCCTTTTAATATTCGAAAATTTCTAGTGGGCAAGCTTCAACTTCTGTCATTTTATTCGAGCAAAAAACCATTGTATTTACATGCCAATGGTATGACAACTGCTCGAAAAAAATGACGCACGGCTACTAAAAATTTTCGAATATGAAAAGGCCTATGGGTTCAAACCTTAGAGCAAATACATCTGGAGAGCTTCAGGTGATCTCACTTGGAGTGTGGAAGCTGTCAATGATCTGTGGAAGCAGCCCTTAATCGAGTGTAACAGCCTGTTACTGTCTCTTTCTAGTTTTGTCACGATATCTGTGCATTTTGAACTACCTCCAGAAGTATATGCTCTATGCGTTCGTCACAGAACAATACAATGAAATGCATGTTAGAAGTTCTAATTGAAGGATCCGTTAGTTACGTCAGAAATAACAAATGGGATTTTTATTTATATTGGAATTAATTTTCATTCTATTTAGCAAATATAAAAAAAAATATAAAATCAAATATATATATATTGCTAGCTTATTACAGCATTAATGACAATTTATGATGATTTACAAAAAGCAGTCAAATACCCAAAAAAAAAAAAGATTCCACTTTGACTTAAGTAAAAAAAGCAACTTATAGTTTTTATAAAATTAAAGTTAAAAATAATAAAATATACATTATTTTGGGTGAATATTTTTTCCCATATAAACCATTAATGACAAATCGAACTTCTAGATAGATTTTTCTATGAATTGTTTCTTCAATCTTTTTTAGCAGAAAATCCATCTTTATGCTGTTTAGGTAATGCTTTTCACAACTTTTCCAGTTATATAGGATGCAACAAAGATTACTAGAGAATGCAAATACGAGAATAGGCTTAGGGTACGATAGCTGATATTTGACGTATGTAGTGCAATCTTTAAAAATAAGATCATAATATGGCATAAGAGTACAATTTTTGAACTTATGCTACCAGTTTTGAACTATGAGGTAACTCAAAAAATATCATTCGAAAAACGAAATGATAAGCACAAGAAAAACTAAGGAAACATTAGACTCAAAATAATTACTTTTTCTTTCGTTTCCCGTGCATATACAAACACTACTTTAACGTATAACAACTCTTTTATATAACATGTTTCAGTAGAGAATGACGTCAATCAAGCGTTTCAAAAACTTTCCATTCTTCAATGATCCTTATGTTTTTTTGCCATGACGTTACAATTGGTTGGATTGCCTTTTGGTATAAGTTATTATTCTTACAATCCGCAGCATTTCTCAAATTTTTCTCGAAAAAAAGCGCATTATGACCTCGTCAACGGATGATACACTAATCGGTTGCAGTGTTTTTTGTTGGAACATCGAACGCAAAACTTCGATTTATAATAAACAAAAAGATTGTTTCATAATATAAATTTAACGGTCATAGTTTCAATAATTGTATATAATTTTCCACATTATCTTTAGAATGTTGTTTCTTATGCTTTTTATAATTGTCAGTCGTTTGGAATGGATTTAACGGTTTCTAAATTTGTTTAATAATTTCAGTGTCAGTTTTTGAATTCCTTTTATGAGAGAAAATAATGCAACATTTAATTACAGAATCGTTTCTTCATGTTATTGCAAAATTATGTGCATTATGCAGATAATATTAGTAATGATATTTATATGGAAAACGAGCCTAGTAAAGTCTCTGAGGAAATGCCAAGGAAGTATATTAACGCCATAAAATATGACATTTGTAGAGGATTAGAAATAATGTTCAATATAATCTCTTATAACCTTATATTGTGAAGTTATGGTTCATTGTGACATTTTTATTGCTACTATGTATCACTTTATTAATTACACACCCCTGTATAATATTTTTTTATGTTAGTTTATAGATGCGTGTAAATAACAAGTTAATTTATATATCTTTTATCTAAAATTTCAATTGAAGATAAAATTTAAGCAAATATTCTTTAAGAAACAGCCTGATTTCGTTGGTTGGTGTTGATATCTTCTTTCTAGTGATGTGCCGGATCATTAAAATTGTACATCCGCGGATACGGATTTGAATACGGATATTTGGTCCAAAGATCCACGGATACGGATACGTTTTTAGAGTATGCGGCGGTAAATATTGCACATAAACCTTTGGAAAGAGACAATCTGTTATGGACAAACGTTGTTAACCTCTATAAGAGTTAACTTTCATAACCAAAGACATTAAAGTATCATAGGTATAGACACTTGGAGGTCTCAGTCACATCGCTCGCACATATTTATCATCATAGGCGACAAGCGTTCCAAGTGAGCAATTTTTAATGCAGCATGAATTGTTTATGAGTCAAATCATAACAGCCTTTTGGGGGACAAAGTTGCCAAGATGCTCTTTTTGAAATACAATTTACCATTACTTAATTTTAACACTTTATGTGTCACGAAGTATTAATTTACTTAATTAGAATTTGAAATATTCCGAAGATTTAAGTTTTGTTTTTTTTTCTCATTGTAACAGTGATCTATAATACTTGAATATTTTATTATTTTATTAAGCTTAACACGAAGATTTAACCCAATTTATCTCATAAAGATATTTTAAATAATATTTTATATAAACTTCCTATAATAAATGTTTAAATATCATTTTAATAAGCGTATTACCAAAATGTGTGATAGATGATTATCAAGATAGTTGATTTAGTACCTTTGAGTTATGTACTATCGGTATGGAACTCACTTCACTACGATAAATGTTTGCAATATAAAGGTGCCAAATACGATTAAAAAAAAACAAAAAAATAAACTGAATGGAATTTAACAGTTTTTGATTGTTACCTAATCACCTATATATAAAATTTTATCTATGGATTAAAAATTAATAAGGTAAAAGATCCGCCAAAAACTAACGGATACGGATAGGGATTTTTCTTCTCCCCCGGATATCCGCGGATACTGATACGGATATCCGACACATCATACTTCTTTTCATCACGTTTAGGTATTCAGGGTCGACTGGTTCTTTACTGATGGTCTGTCAAGCTTGAATATCCATTTTGTATGACTGAAATCTAACCTGTACCATATTTTATTGCTAATTTTTTGCTAATTTATTAGGCTGCTAGAAAATTAAATGCTCCCCGCCCTTCCGAGTAAAGGTGGCTATTCCAGTTTGAGCGTCAAGCTAGTATAGCCAGTCCGATATCTCAGAAACCAAGGGGGTACGGGGGTGCTCCTTGCGCCAAAATTAATTGCTAATTATTTGCTGAAACCTAGGCTATGAGCGTCTACCCCGCCATCATCCCGCCCCCGCACCATCCCCTATATCGAGTTAATTCAAATTCCCTTAATAACCATATACGAGACAAAGCGGGCATTGGCTACGGGGATGGTCCTTGCACCAAAATTAATTTCTGAAACCTAGGCTATGACAGACCGTATTTTCATTATTATTACAAAAATATTACTTTCGAAGTTTTTTCGAATTAAAAAACATCCAGTAAAAGTGAATTATTTTGAAAAAATTCTTACTGAAAATCTAGATACATATTTTTGAAGAAAGGCAATTTTTTGGAAATGAATATATGTTTTGAAAAAAAGCAAGTTTTTGGATAATTTTTAAAAAATTTGGGAAACACTTTATGGTGTTTCCATCTGAATCAAAAATTTTTTTGCGTACTAAATGAATATATTATGGTTCGACAAAAGCAGTCGAATCTAACAATTTTTCTTAGTTTTCTTAAAGTACTGAATGTTTCTCAAATTAGGAAAAGTATCCTAATAGAATCAGTCCATAACGAATCTAATGGGGGATGTTGGTGGGTTAGTCTCTCATAGCCTAGGTTTCATCAATTAATTTTGGCGCTTAACGGTCAAGCTGGAATAGCCACCTTTTCTCGGAAGCTGGGGACCTATTAATTTTCTAGCAGCGTAATAAATTAGTAATAAATTATGGTACAGGTTAGATTTCTGCCATACGAAATGGATATTCCAGCTTGATAGACCTCTTTACTGACCAACTTTTTGGAAAATGCTTATAAGTTTTAACATTTGTGAACAATCCTTGTATACACGAAAATGAAAGAGAAATAAACGTGATCTTTTGCCGAAAAATGTTATAAAATCAATATTGTAAGGAATTATGGTCTGTATATATTTGAAAAGTATCATTGTAAGGTTGATGAATGAAATGATAAATTGCAAAATAATGACGTAATATTTTTGTTTCTGGCAAGCTTCCTGAATAAGTTTTCTAGGTCATTGAAAGCTTTATTCATTGTAATAAGGTCTAGCGTTACTTCTCTATTTTACAGAAGATGAACCGTATCATTTAAGGTGACTCTAGGGAAAGCTTTTAGGGTCCTTATACAGACGAACACCAATTATAGTATAATAGTTTCTCTATTATTTGTCTCGTTTCGAATACTGCATCTGGATAAGACCTTCCGTTTCGGAAACGGTGTCCGCCTTCCAGTGACATTTTATGATTCCTTGGTTTCGTGAGCATTTTTGACGCAATTTCTGGTCTGGATTAGCTCCTTTATAGTTGTCGGTTCTTTTCTGTCACCTTTTTGAATGCGGAATTATTTGGATATTTTGTTTCTTAGAATTAGGTTAATGAAGTGTGTTAACTGTTCTGTGGTGGCTGTCTCACAGTATTTTAATAGCTCAATTGCTTTTCCATCCTTGCCTGTAGCCATTCTGTTCTGAAAACAGCATTTGAACTGCTATAGTTTTGTCTGATATTAACTATAATGTGATTACTGAGGTCATTTGGTACGTAGAAATTGAAGAAATTAGAAGCTCATTTGGAAGATTAAAAGTAAATTGCTTAGTAGAAAATCTCCTCCATTTTTTAGAGAGTTCTGTCTATCACTATTAAAGTTTCCCTATAAGTTCATAAAAGTCACTTGTTATATAATATAGGTATATCAAAATTTGTGGGTTTAAACTTATGAATTGCAATTAACAAATACTTACCTACTGCCATAATTAAACAAACATATTAATAATATTTTTCTTGTTTACTGTTTCAGGATCTGTCGCCAAGTCACATTAGAAATGAACCAACCAGTAATGAAATAAACCCAGTTGTAGTGCATTGCAGTCCAGGAACAGGAAGAACTGGTGTCGTGATAGCTTGTGATATCGCAATCAGAGAATTTGAGAAAAGTCGACTTGTAGATATTCCCAAAATTGTATATAGGATTAGGCGGGATAGAGCCAATGCTGTGCAAACTAAAGAACAATATATGTTCATATACAAGGTAAAATTTTTATTTCTTTATTTTAAATTGTAGAATGGCGATTCTATTTTTTGTAACAATAGCTTCATTCATTATTTTAATATTCTGCATACAGGACATTAAATTCCGGGAAATAGTTCAATTAAAACGTAACTACAGAGCCCTCAAGTATTTAATCTTTTTACATCCTGTGCTTAATTTTTTTCACTAGTCAATGTTTACAATAGTGAGTATTTCTTGTACCTAGTGATCTAGAAGACTTCCTTATCTTATTTTTGTTTTATTATCATAAGATTACTGCATTATCCTTGCCTTTGCCCATAGTCTCATTAGCAACGGCATTACTATTTTAAGTTATAGTTGATGGGACACCTATCTTTCATTTTGAGTTTTCAATGAACTTTCTAGCCTATTTGTCTTGTTTGCGGATATCTCTGTTACGAGGGGTATTATTCTTCAAAACTACTATTAATTAATATCCAACTACTTAGTATTGCAAAATTATAACCAGGAATTGTAGGTTTAACTCCTACATAAGAGTTGTGAATTTAAGTACAGGTGGTTCAGCGTAAAAATTGCAAACAGATAATTTGTATTTTATCGCGAAATGAATATCAACATCCAGAAGTTTCAGGGAAAACTGGTTCACATGGATCCCAAATCGAGACTCGTACTATGTAACGCCGTTTTCCCTGTGATCCTAGGATAGAAACACAGGAAACAATTCGTAAGTTAAAACCTTCCAAAGCAGTTATGATACTGTTATTTCCAGATTTTGCAATCCATTGAACGCAAAATAATATATTGTTCCTGGTTGACAACCTTCATCAGCGTTCCTCAACTGATTGAAATCTTGATTAATTAACCGACTTTCAAAAAGGAGGAGGTTATCAATTCGTCGCGTATTTGTTTCGCTTTTTTTGTATGTATGTTACCTGATTTCTTCTTCCCGTGGTGCACCGTTTTGAATGAATATGGTCTTGTTTAGTAGAGTATATATCCGGATTGGTGAAACTTCAAATTTTGGAAAAAAATTCTATTGGTAAAGTGATAAAATTTGTGAATGAACACATGCGTGCTTGGAAATCGACCAATATCCCTAATATTTTATTCGATTTTTCGATAACTCCTTATGGATGTGTATATTTAACGTTTAATCTAGTAAGGAAGATCCTTAGGTGATCTCATATACTTTTCTGCGACGTGCAACTTGCAGTTTTGCAGGAAATCGCCGAAAATTCCAAAATCCTTATCAATTTTTTTTTCGAAATGACATAACGGACATTTCCTCATAAATATTTTCTATGTACATCTCAAGCATATAGGTAGTAAAGCATAGTATTTTCGGCTCCTTAAATCAATGAGTACCAAGCTCGTTTTGTTTGTATACCAGGCAAATACTTATTTAAATGCAAATTTTTCCATTTTGCGAAGACGGTGCTTTTGGTTTACACATTCTCCCGGCCTAATAGAAAATTCAGTGACAACACATGCTAAACTTTAAACTGCTATTTGGTACGTTTATAGACAGGGTGTTTAGTTATAGCAAACAAAATCACAAAGTAAAGTGAAGGAATTGCATTTATATGAAGATTGAAATATAGGACGGACTAGAATGATAGTGGTCCGTAGGCAGCCGTATATACAGGATGGTTGGAATATAGGGTGGACTGGACGTTTGGTGGTATAAAAATGTTGGAAAAAATGTGAAATTAAAATTATATAGGGTGATTAAAAAACTGTTATATGATGTGGACATAAGCAAATCATATACAGGATGGTTGAAATATATGCTGCAGTTGAATTATATTTATACAGTGTGATTAAAAAATATTTCTTTTATAGCCCGTAAGAAGTTGCATAAAGTGTGGAGAGGAATTAATGTTACACAGGACGATAATGTAAAATGTAAAAAATGAACTAATTTATGGACTAGCCCACAAGGAGTTACTACTATGGTTGAAATATAGGACAGATTTGACTCCGTAAATATGGGATGGATTCTACTCCGTCCTATAGTTTACAGAAGGCAGCTAACAAATTTATGCTTGTCCGTGGACAGTCGTATGTACAGGATGGTTGGTACATAGGTTGGAGTGGAATTATCTATAGTTATACAGGGTTGTCAAAAAAAGTTGAAAAAAGGTTACATGGCGTAGTCCATAAGGCATAAATAAATTTTGGGCTTATTAAGTCAACGCGTACTAGTACATTTTGTTCGTAAAGATGTCAATTTAAATGAGAAAGTATCATTGTGTAATGTTGAAGCTTTCGATGTTACCTGGTTCTGTCTATTAAGGTTATACATACAAAATAAAAAATAAAGAATGAAAACTACCTGAGTTCAAACATACTAAAAAGTTGAAAAAAAAACATTAAAAAAATATATATAACCGAGTTCTACCTATAACTAAAAAGCTAAAAATAATTATAACAAAATACAACTCTAGCAAATAAATAACACATTCAATGTTGTTAGGTACCTACCCAGGAAGTAAAAAATGTAAACATTAAAAGGTGCTCATTCTGTACAAATTAATTACCTACCAATCTAGTATATTTTGAAGACGGTGCCAAGCAAATCTAAAATCCTTCATTGCGTACTTATCTACTAATTTATCAAACTTGATTGTTGCTTGGCACCGACTTCAAAAATATACTAGATTGGTAGGTAATTAATTTGTACAGAATGAGCACCTTTTAATGTTTACATTTTTTACTTCCTGGGTAGGTACCTAACAACATTGAATGTGTTAATTATTTGCTAGAGTTGTATTTTGTTATAATTATTTTTAGCTTTTTAGTTATAGGTAGAAGTCGGTTATATGTTTTAAAAAAATGTTTTATTATTTATGTATTTACTTGGTACATATAACTGGATTTAGTATTTTATCCTTTATATGTACCTAATAGATACCTAAATAATTATTCGAGATTTCAATCAGTTAAGGGAAGCGCAACTGATGAAGTTTCTCGACCAGAAACAAAACAAAGCCTTGCGTTTAATGCATTGTAAAATTTCGAAATGATAGTAATATAAATAATGTGCCTTTCCATTTTATGCCAAAGCGGTGAGATTTCATCTCCAGATGTGGTTTAAGAAGTTATCTTCTTTTAAAGGTGCTGTTATTTGTACTGATGTTTAGATAAATATATAATTGCGACTGATTTCACTGCTTGATTTGTTTTACAACAGTTTGAACTTTAAACAAACAGTTCTGCCTGTACATTGTTTGCGAATTACAAATTTCTAATAGTTCAGATATATCTAGTGACCCTTACTTACAATTAGTAAAAGCTGGAGAATGTAGCAGACTAATATTCTTTTATTTCCAGATTTTTCTTTTTCGAAATTAGCAGTCACACTACAAAAGTAAAATCCATTAAAATCTCGTTCTCATATTTTTTTGTTTTTGCTTAACTGCATATATTTTGATCAATGCGTACTTTACAACTAAATACTGGGCGGCGGATAACTAAGAAATCATTTCCAGTGAATCGGAGAATTTCTTTTCAATCCATCATTACATCTGCAATTAAATTTGCCATGAAGTCGTTCCTGGTTCTCTTAATATTCATGTTGCTTAGATTGTTACTTTGGGATAACGAAAGTTACAGTTTTGTTCTACTCTCGGTTCTTCTCCGTTTTAAGGTTTCGTATATACAATATATTGATACCCATGACTCTAACAATATTAAAAAAATCATCGAGATCTATACATATTTTGCATTATGCATATAGATATGTAATCTGTTGAATAGATTTTAGAAAAAATCTGTGTCCGGTGAATCTGCTATGAATGAATTGCTTTTACGTTATTAATCCATCCATAGTGAATTTAAGTTTGAGACAAAGTCGTTACTTGCCCTTGTTATATTTTAATATTCTAAGTCTATATACTAAATACTTTTTCCTTGACTAATGTATGTTCTTATATTTTCAGGTTATCAGCCTCTATGCAACAAAATTAACAGGTGGAGCCCTGGATTCATTTTGAACCTATTTTTTATAATTTAGAAAATTTGTGATATGATATAAATGTTTGAGATTCAAAAAAAATTAAGCAATTGTAAATATTGAAACAAAAATGATTCTTAGTACCTATGTGAATTATTACTGTATATTTTTTGAGAAAGTGTATATATTTATATTTTTGGCTCTCTATTATTTTGTTTTGTTTGTTTTATGTATGTATATGAAATGTAGAAGTAGCTTATATATATATGTATGTTGTTTTCTTGTTTGTTATTATCTTTTAATTCTTGTCATGTTCACCATCAATTCCCATGTATCTTATATTTTCTTAGAAGCTCATCATGTTTAGTTATATATGTATTACTCGCTTTCCTAGATAATAGCAATGTGATTGAAAGAAACAAATATATTTTGTGAACTGTGTTGTTGTTTTTTGTTGACCATCCTCCTTTTAATTGATTTAGGGATGTAATTAATTAAGAATATTTTAGGTAGTAGGGATGACGTACTGTCAAACTCTCAAGAAGAAGCGTGACTTGGTTTAGACTACTAGGTTTATGCCAAAAAAGTATCATCATAAGGTTTTTTCAATATATATCAAAATGTCAATGCGAATGTATTGTTACTACACAAAATGTTGTTTGTTCTTAATTAAAATTACGATACAAATTTACAAACTTTTATTTAATGTACTAAACACGAAAGGGTGCGTTTTTTTAATTTTTTTTAGCAATTTACAGTGTTTTAAACTTTCTGAAATGCGCTTACAACAAAACGAAAAATTTCTATTCTTGTATATAGCGTAGGTTTTGAGAGTTTTAATATATTTCAAATTAAGTCGGAAATTTCCACAATAGCATTTAATAGATGGTGTAATGGTAGAATGAAAACAATTTTGTATCAAAAGTTATATCGAAATAATACTGCACAAAAATCACTTATGTGGGTTGTTATGTCTTGAGTACCTACACACAAAATAAGTTCAAGAAACTTGCATTGCACTTTGCTGTGAGTTGGTTTTGTTTGATATCGCAACTGTGAAAGCGAAAAATTTCATTTGCGACTCACGGGTAGTTTACTGGTGAACAATTCAATTTTAAGCACATTAATGCATGCTTTAAAAGTTCATAAAATGAATAGAACGTTTTATTTCAAAAAAATATTAATTGTTTCGTGGATAACCTTTACACCCCATGTATAAGGGTTCAGAAATATTACCACCGGTTACTAACTATTCCTCTGTCCAATATGTAAGTATATATGTACTTAGAAAGAAAGCATATGTTGCATTTATTTATTGTTAATGATTTTTTGTTTTTTTTTTCAATTGTCAGAAAACGTTAAGTTTCACATCAATAGAATGTGTGTTAATATTACAGTCAAAATCGTTAGAGTTTGCTTCAAAAGAAATAGGCGCCCGTGCAAAACAAAATAAACACACGCCTTTTAATATAGTACCTCCTTGTGTTAAAGTCTATAACTAAGGTCTTACGCCACGGGAAAACTAACGTTAACCGATGATATTTATAATTCATTACAAAAATAACGTCACATAATTGAATATTGAAAATATCAGGGGATCATAATTGAATATTTTACTTACAACTGCACCAAATGCACCAGATTTCTCTAGAAGAGTTCGCCTTTTTATATTTTTCGTTTATAGTCACCTTTGTGAACATAAGCCGATCTTGAAATTTGCAATTGTCATTGTCGTGCAGTTTATAAAAAAAAGGATTATTCCCAGTGAGTAAATACATCCTCACTGATTATTCCTGATTACCAACACGGACCTCTAAATTGCGTACTGAGCACCACAAAATAAGCAGCCCAGAACAGTTGGTGCGGGCGAGCATAGACCGAAGTCTAGTAACAACACTCTTCACTAGGACTATTGCTCTCTAAGGACCGCTCGGAAACCGAAATTTCGGTATGACAATAGGTAGTGCATTCAGTGCATTTAGTAGGTTTTATTAAGTGCTCCAAGAAGTTTTAGTATATTTTTGTTGCGTTTTAACTCAGAACCAGAACTGTACAGAAAATTGCTTTTGACTCATATTCGAAGATGTATTTATATGCAAGGGTGATGATTGATTAGGACTGTAAAATTTATATTTTTGTTCATGTATTTCCAGGACCATATAAGTGTATAACCATGAAATCTATTTTATTAATTGTTTAAAGTAGAATGTTTTAACCCAAAATTTCGGGGGATGGGTTTTACCACCATGACTACAGCCTTCGCACAAACCGTTAGTGTAGTACCTGTAATTATTGATTTTAGACCGGTTTACTTTGAAATTATAATTGCGTTGAAATATGAGGTCAGATCCAAGACTACAATAACTTTGTGTTAAACTAAATCGATTTTACGGCTAATTTTTCAACTAAAAGTCTTTCACAGTGACTGCTCCTATATCTGCACCTTCCACCAGGTAACTTTGCACATTATAATAATTACAAATAAATTAAGGATAGTTTACAAAGGATTGCTTGATCAATGTTAAAAATTTTGGAACAAAACCAGTCACTTTATGATGTATCCCTGTTTCTTGGGCCCGCTCTCGAGTTGTTTGGGCGCTTTGTCTGTTGGCTGTTTTTATGGTTTTGTTTCATCTGTTTAATGTGACATTGGTGACACCACAATTAGAAAAGGATACGGTGCAAATATTAGCCGTCACTTTGTGACCTATGTTTTCGGAAAAAATTATTATCGAGCAATTCTTTACGTACTTATCCTTGCAAATAAATAACATAAAAATATATTAATTAAGCAGGCAACTAGTTATTCACAAACTTAGAGCATTTACTTTCTAGAGATAGCCTGCAGTGCACAAATGTCGTGGTAAGAGTAAGGAGAGAGAGGGCAATAGAGAGGGCAAGATGCTATTTCACTCAGTTGGGAGCTGCTTCCACCCACTAAGTGAAATAGCCTCTTACTGTCTCTATTGCCCTCTCTTTCTAGCATTGCCACGATTTTATGCTTGACAGGCTATATCTAGATAGTAAATGATCTAAGTTCACAAACCAATATATAGCCCGCCTTCTGAAGTGTTTCCTGGTTTCCCTAATAGATGGCAATAGGTTAACTATTCAGTTATTATATTTACAAATATAAGGCTGAATTTAATTTTGTAAAGGGCTCAATATCCATAAAACATTTTTAAAAATTAACCGAGTTTAATAGAGAACTAATAAGTTGGGAATAATTAAATTAAAGCACAGTAACTTATGTAGGTAAGGTAGGTACCTACTAACCATCTATACACTAAAGAGCTTCAGTAAATACCAGGGTATATTAATACACCCTGGCAAATTATGCCAAATTCGTACTTGATAACGTAGCTAAACAAATATAATAAATATAGACAATAACAGGTGCTTAATATATACTAATTAATTACCTACGATGCAGCATATTTTTGTAAGTTGGGGTCAGTAATATTCAATTCAAACATTTGTTTTGAAATCTGAAACCTGTTCAATTATTAGATAGGAGCAGGAGTTAAGATTGCTTGACACCAATTTCATGAACATACTTGTATTTGTTATTGCCTAATGTCTTTTGATGCACAGGTACTTAGTAGGTATTCACCTCCCACACAGCATGAAATTATCTGAAGAAATATTTCACTGAAATATTTCTGCAATATTCCTATGTCCACGACACGAAATCTTAGAGAAACATTTCTTGAAATATTGCACCAATATTTCATGAAATATTTCAGGAGAATTTTAGTCGTGAATATAGTAATATTTTGGGAAAATTTTTCAACAGATAATTTAGAGACATCAAATTTTTTAGCACTATTTTAAAATATTTGACTGTAATATTTCTGAAATATTCGTATGCACAAGATAACCAAATCTTTTGAAATATATCATGAAATATTACAATATATTTCATGAAATATTTCAAAAGATTTTTGTAGCGAAAATACGAAGATTTCTGAAATATTTTATGATACTTCAAAACAAACATGAAATATTAATTCTATAAATATTTTTAAATAGTTCACTAAAATATATTTAAACTATTTTTATATCCACAACAAAAGATCTTTTGAAATATATCATGAAATATGACACAAAGATTTCATAAAATATTACAGGAATATTTCATGAATTATTGCTGAAATATTTCAAGAAATATTTTGAAATGTTTCAAATCATACCAGAAATATTGCATAAATATTTTAGAAATATTTCATGCTGTGTGGGATAAGTAATTATTGTGTGGTGCTATGCTTTTGTTCAATTATTTTCAGTTAAACTGCATGTTACAACTCATAGAAAAATATATGGGACCACCTCTCTCATAATAGAATTAAATTAAAAATTAAAGACTGCACAATATAGTACGAGGTTTTGGAGAAATCTCCTAATATGCCTATAGTCCAGTCATTTAAGCTTAAATTAGGTAAGAATCTCGGAATTCGAGATACCCAGCTGTAAGTCTGTAAATACTTGTATATTGACACCCTAAAAGTGGTCTCAAAACCTACATATGGTAGGGTGTACGCAACTATTAAATTTCAAGGTCAAAGTTCACAAAAATCGTTTTTTTTGCGCTTTTTTGCAAATATCTCATTTCCTATGGGTTTTTTGCTATTTGCATTTATTATCAATATTGTAGAATACAAAATTATCTATAAATTTTGTTTAAATAAAAATGTTATATGGCTAACCGTTTTCGAGATAGGGGGCGGAGAGCGCGGTGACAGCATCACTTCAGGTCAACCGGTGCCTCCGGTCGAAAACGCGCCATATACAGTTGATGAATTATCGATAAATCAATGATTATAAATATTTGTCAATTTTTATTAACTATTATATTATATTTTATCATTTTTTTTATGCATTAAATCTATATATATTCAATAATACTGATAACCGTTTCTTAAAATTAAAAAATAATTAAGGGAAAAATTTAAATCATAATATAATTATATTCCCATTGATATAATTGTCATTTTAACTGGGCGTACACTGTCTTACGAACAAGAAATTTTCTTTCAAAACGTTGGGAAAGGAAATGTAAATACGGAGATATACTCGACTAAAAGTTTTGGTAATTATCTTCATTTCAAAACACATATTTTATTTCTGCACGCATTAAGTGGCTGTGACACAACTTCTGCGCCTTTTAAAAAGGGGAAAAAATCATTTTTAAAAGTTTTTGAGAAAGTGACAAATTTGGAGGAACTAGCTGCAGCATTTGAGGAAGAAAATTGTTCGGCCAGAGATTATTAGAGAGTGGAACTCAAACCTTATTGGCAGTCTATAATGCTCCGAAATCTATGAAAAGTCTCGATCATCTTCGTTATATGCATTACGTCTAGTCTACAAAACTTAATAAACCTAAGCAGTTTTCAAATATTCCACCAACAAGTGCAGCTGCTAATCAACATTTCAAACGTGTATATTATCAAGTTCAAACTTGGTTAGGGCATGAATTGGAACCCCAGGTATGAGGTTGGGCAATGCGAAACGATTTTCTGGAGCCAATCATGACAATTTTACCACCTGCTCCAGAAGATTTGCTAAATACAATTTTCTGCAACTGCAAAAGTGGTTGTGGTTTGCTTGCAATGCTCTTTAGCTTGTGGCCAATGTAATGGGCAAGCTTGTCTCAATGCTCTACCATATCAGAGCGACATTAACGAAGATGGAACTTTTGACCGCGAAATCATGGAAGAACTTGAGACAAATGTCGTTGAAGACGATAATGAAGACCAGTTTGAAATTTACCAGCAGCCGGAAGACGACGAAGAAGTGGAAGAAGATGATTAAAATTATAAATTGTAGTTTTTATACCCTTTATTCCAGTTTTACTTTTAATAAAAAGAAATGTATTGAACTGAAATTAGAAATTGATATTTTTTAATAAAAAGATTAATCATAATTTATTTGTTTTTTTCCATCATGTAAGAAGTTATTAATATTAATTAGGTTAAAATTGAAATATAATTTCTATATTTTCATTAACAATTCTGCAATTACATCGGCAGGTAAGTGTTGATGAATAAATTAATACTGAATAAAAAGTAGATAGGTTAGGAAAAAAAAGAATAAAATATAATATAATAGCTAATAAAAATTGACAAATATGTATAATCATTGATTTATCGATAGTTCATCAACTGTATATGGCGCGTTTTCGACCGGAGGCACCGGTTGACCTGAAGTGATGCTGTGACTGCGCGCTCCCCGCCCTCTATCTCGAAAACGGTTCACTGTATAAAAATTTTTTTTAAACAAAATGTGTAGAGAATTTTGTATTCTACAATATTGATAACAAATACAAATAGCAAAGAACCCATAGGAAATGAGATATTTACAAAAAAAGCTTACAGCTGGGTATCTCGAATTCCGAGGTGACCTTACTTTAATGACTGGACTATAAGACTATGCCGGGTAGAATTTTTTCTCAAATTTAAATGATCCCAGTGTACAATTATAAGCTGCCTAGGATCCGACTAGGGCGGGTGGCAAAGTTTAAAATTCCACCACTCGAATTCTTTCTGCAACTTTTTTTAGTTTTTTAAAGTTATAAATAATATAATAATAAAAATTACAGTTGGTAAAAAGATGCTTACTCCTGTTATTGATTATCACAAAATAAAAAATGGCAATGGTAGTATTGAATTTTCAAATACATAAAATTGGTTTTTACCCCAATTTTTTGCGCCACCCACCGTGGTCGCACCTATGTGTACAATATAAACAAAGAAATTCCATAAATAGAATTAAAACTTAACAGGTGGTCAACTGATAATTGCACAAGATGAGGAAAGGTATATGCATAGACGTATTTACGGCGGGCAAGGGGGCAGTTGCCTGCTAAAATTTATTTGGAATGAAAGGATAGTGTAAAAAGGTGTGTACCTATACACTATTCTATTGTTATATACTCCGTGGGTTCAATTAAAATTGTAGAGACTAATTATCACTCTCACTTTCTAGAAACTTTTATTTACATCAAATATACACAACAGCTGATACGAATATCACAAATATAATACAACATAAGCTCTTCGCCGCACTAACTGCCTGCTGCGATGATGGGCCGCTCCTTTTAAAATCAGCATTGAATCCTCTCATACAATCCAGTATCAATTCTACTTTTGCCGAGCTATTTCGAGATTTTTTTTTGTCCTCCCAGCGATCGATGTCGTATTGGAATGAAACCAGGGCCGGCTTAGGTAAATTTCTTAACACTATTTTATATGCCCCCCCAGAAAAATTCTGAAGATACGGCCTTGGCTATATGGTTAGTAAATTGGAGGAGGATATAAGAAACAGCCAACTAAGAACTTAAACCACGGAATCTTCAAGAAGCATTAGCACCAAAAACTAGGTAATAATCCACCTCCTCGAATCCGTTCTACCCTTAAATTTCGCCGACGTTCAGTGGTGTTCAACACGGCGGCCATCATGAGATTATCCACCACGAAAACATTGATTTCAATATGTCGCCGTTGAATATGGGGTCATCGCCCTACAGGAGAGGGTATGCAAACCAGTCTTTAAGCCAAATAACACAATTTAACTTAAGAACAAAAAAGCCAAAAAAAATCTGGAATTTGAGGCTCTACCTAATTCTATACATAATACATCTACCCTTTCACAATTTAGTGAAAAGTTTGTCACCCATATATCGAGTACGAGGTAGGATTATTAAATACTCGGACCCTATTTATTCAAATTTAAACGGTGGAACATATTCTCATTTCTCCACATAATACTAGAGCTGTTTGTGATTATTTAAATCACAGATTTCCACATAGGTGGATAGCAAATTCGGAGTCGGTAACGTTGCCCGACCCTCCTTTTTCTGTGGCACAAAAATATAGTATCTGAGCAACGAGAGTATAACATGACAGAAGAAAACATCATTACCAAATTTAGATATGTTAGAAGAAGAGATGTTATTAGGTCAATTTGACCCCTTATTACATTATTTATACATATTTTATTATATATATTATTCTTACTGTTCGACTAAAATTTTAAATGTTTTATGTGGATGTTGCCTTTTCGGATGTAAATCAAAATACATTTGAGCTGTTTTCGTTCTATTTTTATTAAATTTGTAAGAAACTCTTAACATATATCTTTTTTTCATTTCTAATTTCGTTTGGCAAGTATGTTTATAAAATGCCAACTAATGTGATATTTTTTGTATAAATATTGTTGCTTTTAAGAAATAATTTGGTCAAGTGCGAGTTGGACTCGCATACTTAGGGTTCCGTACCACCTTCAAGATTCTAATATTCCAGTTTCAGACAAGCAGGGAATGAGTGCATTTTCTTATATTTACCCTTATATCTTTTATAGGAAGCGTTTTAAATTTATAAAAAATATACACTTTCATTTTCCACACACAGACTTTTTATTTTATCTGCTTCAGGATTCGCTTGATTTTTATCAGAATACATATGTATTTAATTTTCTAATTTGGCCCCCAAAAATTAACAATAGATTTTATTTTATTAATAAACTTTCAGAGAAGTCTTTTATAATCTACTGTCTGACTTTTGAGGCTCTGTAGATAGGAATATAATGGGCAAAATAGGTCAAGTTTTAAATTATAAATTATTAAATCTGTTATTCAAATTATTAAAAAATACAAATAAAATATATTTTTTAAAATTTAAATAGTGTAGGTTCTAAAGTGGGAATTAAGTCGATGTTTAATATTTTTGTTAATATTTTTTAAACAAATGATTTAAAAATATGATATATTTGTAATTCACATAATGAGCCTTTTATCTGATATATTACATGATGCGTTTGAAAATTTAATCTTTATTTTTCATTTAATTGTATAATTTGTCTCTAAAATTACTATGGGGGTTTTCTAATAATTGATTTTCCCTTTAATTCTATTATTGGGGGCCAAATAATAGAATTAGGGATTTTTTCATATTTTTCCTATAAACAAAAAAATTTAGGTCTTATAGTTTGGGGAATAACGGGGGGAATGGGCCATTATTTTTAAATATTTTTTTAATATATTTTAAAATAATCATTTTAAAAAAATTCAAAAAGACGTTTGTATTCGTCATAATGAGCCATGTGATTTGATATACTACATGACTCCTTATTTATCCAGTAAGGTTGAGGTGAGGGGCTAGACTTTCATTTTTCTCAAAATTTTTCAGCCTATGGTTTCGGAGATAAGGGGGAGGGGAATGTGTGATTTTTTAAATATTTTTGTTAATATCTTTTAATTAATTTATTTTAAAAATTTGAAAAAAATATATTTGTTTTCGTCATAATGAGCCCTTTAATTTGATATATAACATGATGGGTTAAAAACAATTTTAATTTTATTTTTTCCACTTAATTCTATAATTTGCCCCCCAAAATAAATATTAGGGGTTTCTCCTTATTTTTCCAGTATAGTTTAGGTGAGAGGCTATACCTCCATTTTTTTCAAAATTTTCCAGCTTATGGTTTCGGAGACAAGGGGGGGGAATGGGTAATATTTTTCCTATAAACAAAAAAATTGAGGTCTTATAGTTTGGGGAATAATGGGGAGAATGGGTAATTTTTTTAAAATATTTTAAAATATTCATTTTAAAAAAATTAAAAAAATATATTTGTATTCGTCATAATGAGCCCTGTGATTTGATATATTACATGACCCGTTAGAAACAATAATAATTTTTTATTTTCCATTTAATTCTATAATTTGCCCCCCAAAATGAATATTAGGGGTTTCTCCTTATTTTTCCAGTAAAGTTCAGGTGAGGGGCTATACTTCCATTTTTCAAAATTTTTCAGCTTATAGTTTCGGGGATAAGGGGGGGGAGGAACGGGTAAATTTTTTTATATTTTTGTTAATATCTTTAATTAATTTATTTTAAAAATATGAAAAAAAACATTTGTTTTCGTCGTAATGAGCCCTTTCATTTGATATATAACATGATGGGTTACAAACAATTTTAATTTTATTTTTCTATTTAATTCTGTAATTTGCCCCACACAATTAAAAGTAGGGGTTTCTCCTTATTTTTCCAGTAAACTTCAGGTCAGAACCTATACCTCTAATTGTTTTCAAAACTTTACGTTTTATAGTTTCAGAGATAAGGGGGGGGGGGAATGGGTAAATTTTGGTATATTTTCGTTGATATCTTTTTATTTTTTTTTAATATGGAAAAAATATATTTGTGTTCCTCAGAATGAGACCTTTCATTTGATATATT
Organism: Octodonta nipae; assembly: GCA_034190945.1. Classification (NCBI taxonomy): domain Eukaryota; kingdom Metazoa; phylum Arthropoda; class Insecta; order Coleoptera; family Chrysomelidae; genus Octodonta; species Octodonta nipae. The sequence goes on from CM067218.1 coordinate 134,596,107, forward strand.
ACATGATGCGTTTGAAATTTTTTTTATTTTAAAATTTTTATTTAATTCTATAATTTGCCCCCCAGAATTAATATTAATGGTTTCTCCTTATTTTTCCTGTAAAGTTCGGGCAACGTTCTATACTTACTATCAGATCAGGGGGGGAACGGTAGTTTTTTTATCCCCCCCCCCAGAAGTAGCTCTAAAATCAAAATTTTTTCTTTTACGATATGTACTCCTGATCGGGTCACCAAACTATACATTGATACCAAATTCCAACCTCTTCCGTTCAGTAGTTTAGGAGAAAATTGCTGTGATGTGACAGAGGCAGAAATCCGGAGTGATATTATAAGGGTATCCGTATACACTGTATATACGGAACCCTAAAACATTATAACGAATTGTATATCAATGAAATCAGAATAAAATGCACCATTTTTCTGTGTAAAAATTTAATATGGCGTTGTATAGTTGAAAAAAGTGACAGCAGAAATATCATATTTGTACTAAGATTCCTTGTCAAATAAAGCGTCAAAAATATAAAAACGAAATCTCCATCTTTGGAAGTATTCGGGAAATCTAAATTTCTTCGTATCTCCTGTAGTTTCCCAGTTCCCAATGGTGAGGGTAGAATTTAATTCCTATCCTGTATATTAATAGCCATAAAGTTTTTTGAATATAAAATAAATGAGAATAATATTACCTAGTTTTAATTTGGTCGTTTCCGCTTAAAACAAATGTGAAAGGTGAGCGTGTACTCATATTAGTTATGTTATAAATTAATGCATATATCAACCATTTTATTTGTAATTTTATAGGAAAGGAAACACACGGGGATTGTCCACATACAAGAAAATGTTGCTAGACCGGTGTAAGACCGCATACTGATGGTGGTTTTGACTAGATATATCTAGATAAATCTAAATTAACTAACATGTAAATCGAATGCGGAATGAAAATGATTTTTGTGACTGAATGATTTGGAAATTCAGGTTCATGTCTAAACCTATAACAATAAACACAGTATTATTCATTTAGCACAGTGTCGCTAACAGCATAGTGTTACAGAATTTACCTTTTAAATTTGATTCTTTGCATTGTAATATTGATATTGAAATATGTGTATTCAAAATATTATTATTATTTGTATGATATTAAGAGCGATTTGTTAATAATTTGCGATTCATAAATTTGAATAGATTTTAGTGATTTCTTAGTATTTCTTTGTAATATTTGATGTATTTTGGCACGCGTATGAGAATATCCATCGAAATTATCCATGGAGTTTAATTAGAAGAAATCATTTGCATGCAAATGAATATTTCATTAGGTATATCTAAAGTTATAAAAATCATGGACATTTCATTGGGGTGCGTCAATTTATAAGAGATCCAAAAGCCATTCGGAGAAGTTTGGTAAGATACTGCTCAGTGTGTAATCACAAAATATAGGGAACAATACCACAGGTAGTACAGTTAGCACATTATCAAAATATGATCATATTAAAATACTTTTTGAAGAAAATTGCAAGTGCTCCAAGTGTCAATAATGATATTGTCTTGATTCCGAGGAACAACATCAGCACCAGGGAAAAATAATTCGAGACTGGAAAGATTCAAACTCATCAGAAAGGCATTAACCAACAACATATAGAACAACAATTTGAAAAAATTCAATCACTATTACGTACCGCTAAAATAGAACGACAAGACGCAACCATTATATTCATATGGGTGAAATAAATGACGAAATACAAGACTCAAAGCGACACAAGAACCTAAACGCATTAATGAAAGCGTTTCTGCAGAAATATAATGGAACTGAAAAGATATACAACAATACAAGAATAATGAAAACCGAGTTATAGGAACACTAATAGAACATTTATAATTCAGAAAAGATAAGTAACATCATTAACAGAGGGAAACAACACAATATCCCGATAAATGACGATGAATAAATAACACAGTGCTCTTGTAGTAAGTAGTCAGTTTTCAAGAATATGAAAACAGCAAGACAGCCGATAATGACGGTGTAAGAGCTAAACTACTAAAATATGTTGTTACGGAAACATGGAAGCTATTGCCCCAAATATATGGTTGTTTAATATGAACCAGACACATACCAAAAGAATGGAATACCACTCTCATAGTTTAATATACAAGAGAAATAATACAGAAGATCGATAAGACTCTCCTTACTCAATATCTAATCTATCTATCTAATCTAATACTATAACTATAATACGAGCAATGTTTGTATATATATATATATATATATATATATATATATATATATATATATATATAAATATGTTTTAGGCGGTTTCCGGGAATTCATCCGCGTAGTTGATAACTGATCCCTGTCGGGATCGATGGTAAAATGACGGCGTTTCGGCAGAGTCACATCTGCCCTCTTCAGGTCGGTTCGCATAATTCTCGTAGCCTTCTGCTTTCGCTTCTAGTTACTCGAATACTAAGATTTTCTGAAGCGAGCGCGCTGTTATATAGTCGCGGCTCGGCGCCTATCGGTTGACACCGTGAACGGTTGCGTGTGATTGGCACTTGGCGCTCAGTGGGCACGGCTCCATCCTGCTGATTTGTTATTTCCGGTTGAGTTGTTATTGGACGGGTACGGGCCGGTACGGTGTTTAATAGGATTTTCCAACAATTCGATAAGTTCTGAATTTCATTGCGTGCGTTTAGACTGTGAGGTCTCTTCGCTATTTCAATTGCCTCTCTTACGAGTCTTGATTTCGGGTGTTCTATATTTGCCAGCACTCTGGTGTTCTCCAAGTCTATTCGGTGTGACATCGTGGTGGCGTGTTCCGCAATGGATGTTGTTTTTTCCTGCTTTCTTACAGCGTTCTGGTGTTCATCACGTCTAGCTTGAATTCTTCTATTAGTTTGCCCCACATAGGTTTTATGACAGTCTGCACATGGAATCTCGTACACTCTCTGTTGTTCTAAAGGGATCCTCGTCTTCGGAGTCCTCAACACCGTTCTTATTTTTCTGTCTGTATTGAAAATAGTATCGATATTGTGTCTCCGTAGAGTTCTTGCAGTACTGTCCGTGGTCCCCTTGACATACGGTAAATAAGCCTCATGGGAGGGAACACCTCAATACTTTTTTAGATCACCTTAATGGCATCCATCACAAAATAAAATTTACCATGGAGGTTGAAGCCAACAATCTACTGCCATTCCTTGATGTTCTCATAAATAGGAAGCAAGATGGAACCCTTGGCCATACAGTTTATAGGAAAGCATCTCATACCAACAGATACCTTCATGCTAATTCTCATCACCACCCAGCCCAACTGCAAGTCGTCGTCAAGACTTTAGTAACCAGATCACAAAGGCTAGCTGACCAGGGTAACATCAAACAGGAAATGGACAGTTTAAAAACAGCTCTGAGACAAAACGGATTTACAGACCGAAATATACAAAGAGCCCTAAAGTCAAAACCGAGACAAACAGACGACGAGCATGAGACACCAATAACCAAGGCTTATTTACCGTATGTCAAGGGGACCACGGACAGTATTGCAAGAATTCTACGGAGGCACAATATCGATACTATTTTCAATACAGACAGAAAAATAAGCACGGTGTTGAGGACTCCGAAGACGAGGATCCCTTTAGAACAACAGGGAGTGTACGAGATTCCATGTGCAGACTGTCATAAAACCTATGTGAGGCAAACTAATAGAAGAATTCAAGCTAGACGTGATGAACACCAGAAAGCTGTAAGAAAGCAGGAAAAAACTTTCCCATTTGGGAGTTTCAATGGATAGAAATCGATTGGCGAGGATCTCATCTTTGGGAAAAAACGTTTTACTGAGAAATTAAATTTTTAAAAAATTTAGTGACAGTTTGTGACAATCAAGGCGGCTGCTTTGTAAATTCAAGGCGTGCAAAACAGGGTGATTTGGTAACCTACGTAAGAGTGACTCCTGTTGTAAAAATTCTTTTAATACAGGGTGATTTAGTGACTTATTTGAGAGTTAAACTTTTTTTAAACATTCTTTCAATAAAAATTGTTTTTGTATGTTCCGAACATGTAACTATTTTATGCCTCCGTCATATTTTCCAATCATTATATTTTTATACCTAGACATTTTAAGTTTTCAAGGTGAAAAAATTGCCACGGTAGGCAATTTTTGGATGAGTAAGATCTCATGATTTCGCATGTGTAAAATTATAGTTATATAGGGTCTAACAAAATATGTTAGATGGTCCATAAGAGTTGCTATGCAGGATGTTTAAAATATAGCGTCAAATGGAATTATAGTATGGCTAGAAAAAGGCGAGATAAAATAATTGTGTAGGGTACCCCATAAGCAGTTGGAAATTAATGATTACTGACGTACAGGGCGGAGCAAAAGTATTGTTACGCAGGTCGCTAAAAAATGTTAACAGAATATTTTACCTATAGGGTAGCTTATTAGCATTTGCATTTACAGGGTGATTGCAATATAGGATGTACTGAAATTATATAATATATATAAATTACAATAAATGGCCATAAACAAATGCAAATACAGGGTAGTTAAAACATATGGTGGGGGACATTATAGTTATACAGTATGATTTAAAATATGTTATATTAGGTAGCCTGTAAAAAGTTGCATTTATAGGGTGGAGCGGAATTATAGTTATACAAAGTGTTTACAAAAATGAAAGAATTTGGAAACAAAAGTGTTTGTAGAATGGCCAAAAGCGATCGGATATACAGGGTTGTTGGAATATGGAATGGAGTGGAATTGTAGCGTGATTAAAAAAAGTTAGAAAAAAATGTTTGGATTGGTTTTTCATAAAAACTTGCATATATAGGGCGATTGAAATTTAGGGGGGAGTTGAATTGTAGTAACACCATCTAAATAAGAAACGTAAGAAAAAAATATTATGTATGTTAGGGAGTTTAAATTAGTTTACATAGCAAATGTTCGATTATTTAGATATATGTACGTTTATGATAAAACCTTGAATTTACCAGTGAAGCTCGGTCACCCAGGTACTAATGTATAAAATATACTAGATTCGACTCAATGGTGAGGTCACACAAGATTACGCTCAATCACGAGATCAAGCTAACTTACTTAGATGATATCCTGCGGAAAGAAATCTAAACTGCCAGACTAGCTTAAGTAGAAAATGGTTATTTTTTTGTTATTTGGACTACTTTGTATAAGTACAATTCTAATTCATTCTAAATCGTAACCAGCCTGTATATGCTTCTTTGGCCACCCAATATAATTAATTTGTCTAGTTTCTTAAACACCCTGTAAAACTATAAGTAAACTATATTACAACCGTCCTGATATTTTTTAAACCACCCTGTATAAATTCTATCCACCCTATTAACTGTTTCTAATATTGTTTCATTCACACTGTATACATATAATTGTACCTCTCTCCATATGTCTAGTTTTGCAACTCCTCATGGTCTACCATATATAACAAATTTTTTCACATTTTTGAACCACCTTCTATAACTATAACTTTACTATACCCTTTACTTCCAACACCTTGAATATGAAAATACTTATGAACCTCTCTCTATGACAATAATTATACTGAGACTTAAAAGTGATTATGTTTATATAACACATTTTTGATTTACCCTGTATAATTACGATTCTACTACATCCTTATTTGAACCAACTTGTATACACACTACTTATGTTCTACACTATATAATATTGTTGAACTACCCTGTATAACTATAACTATACTCCAGCTTATCTTTTGACCATCCCGTATATGCAACTGCTTCTAACATTTGAACTCTTCTATATAACTGTAATTGAACTTCGTCCTGTAATTCAAATGTTCTAATGCTTTGCTTATTAAAAACAATTAAACATTTTTTGATCCACTCTGTATTACTATAATTCTACTCCACCCTTATTTCAACTACCTTGTATACAATACAAAAATTGTTTGAACCAACCTGTATAACTATAATTCTATTCCACCTTACATTTCAAGCATCCTATATATACAACTGCTTATGTACCACCTAATATTAATTTTTTTTAACCCAACTGTATAACTGTAATCTTACTTCACCCTATATTTGAACCGCACACACATTGCTTGCTGCTTGAATTTCAATACTTGCACGCACGGCGCACACAAACACATACACACACGCACGAACGCACACACGTATTATGAAAAGTGATGAACAATACTTTCTTTTTATGCTAAATCAGTGAGTTTTTTTCTTTGGGATACTGTTTCTTCAAGTGTTTTAAATAATTAATTAATTATATATATATATATATATATATATATATATATATATTTCATGAGTATAATATAATATTTTATCTTATTTATAGGGCCTGTTTGTAAGTATTGTAACGACGTGAGGCTATAGTTTCAATGCTAAGTTAACAATATTAACAATAGAAAATATATTGTTGGGTGAAATAGGACTTTTTAGTTCTTACTCTTTAACAATCGAAAAAACTGTTTTTCATAGTTATCTACTGAGACATCTTGTGAACTAGAACAGATCATAAGGTGGACAATAAAGAAAGAATATATCAAATATAGCAAAGACTATTTAATTTTTACAGTAGACGTTTCTTATGATTAAAAAGGGGAATAATAATTCAATAATATCTTTATTCTTTATAATTCTGATAAAAAATCAAATCTCCAAATCGTTTAAAACTTTTATTATATTGTTCTTTCGCTTGAATGTTTATTTTAGTTTGCTACAATAGTATTGCTTGTGAGTAATTAAACATTGCTTTATTAACATCTACATAAAGATTAACATTTAAATTTTTTCGCACAACTCGTGGACTTATTCAACAAAAATTCGCGAATATTTGTATGTTTAGTGTTTAATTCTAACTATACCACTTAATCCCTATTAGCTTAAGTCACGAAAATAATTAGCCTGCGTTTAAATAAGGAATTCATTGTTAGACTCACATCAATTAAGTTCAATTAATTCCGGATATTAGCAGATATTGAATGTGAATCTTTAACAATACAAACGATGTTTACAAATAAACCAAATTGTAGTAGTTCAAACTGATTTCGTACCAGAAATTTGACATCACTAACTAAAAAACTATTTTTAACTAATATGTTTGACTTTTTTATATACATAGCAGGAATTTTTCAACAAATTGTACCATTTGTAATTAACATGTCATTTCAGTATATAGGGTTGTCAAAAAATGGAAATTTATTTTCATGTTATAACTTTTTTAATTTATAGACGGATTTTAATTTAATTTGGCTGGTGGGTGAGTGATTACTCATCTTTTTAAAATCAGTATTAAAAACAAAATAGCTGACGTGTCAAAACTTTGGCAAACTTTAAAACATGCTGGTACTTTCTTTGGTCACTCTGTGTAGCTTTAAAACTAAGGTTCTGAAAACGAGAGGAGGCTTTACTTTTTATTATTTGTTAACATAAAAATGGCAAAAACTAATAATTTGATCATACTACCTTCTACCATTATTTTCGGGTTTTATATCCTGATATTGTTGTATAATAATTTATATTTAAAAATGAACAGACTTCAACTGATTTAAAATAAAAACTGTTTAGAAACCGTCTGCAATCAATCACTATTTTCAGACATATCGTCTTTTTTATCTCATTTAAAGTACAATTCTATTCATTATTTTAGCGTATTCTTCTCTATCTCTCTTTCTTTCTCCCTCACTCTTTTTCCCCTCCCATTTTCTATCTCCCCCTTTCTCCCACTCGCTCGTTCTAATTTTTATTCTTTTTCTATATTTGCCACATATGTTTTAACCCTTTTATTTGTTTTATTATATGGACCACTTTCTATAAGTGTAACTGTATATACATTTGTATATTGGCCACCTAATATAACTTATTTGTCTATCATTTTCTGAACCACCCTGTACAACTTAAATTCAATTCCACGTGATATTGGAACCGCCCTGATATATTTAAAACCACCTTGTATAAGTCTAAATCCTCGCCACACTATTGATTGATTCTATTTTCCAATTGTTTAAATTATACCTATATACCTATAAGTTTACTTCTCCCAATATGTCAAGTATTCTATTTATGCAACTGCAGATGGTCTACCATATATAATAAAATGTTTCACTTTGTTGAACCACATTTTAAACTATATTGTTACTCTAAAATTTATTTCAACCACCTAGTATATACAATTGCTTCTAAAATTTTTTGAATCCATCTCTATAACTATATTATACCCCGCCCTATAATTCAAATATCCTAACTGCTTATGCGTATATAACAAATTTTTGATATACCCTGAATAACAATAATTTTACTCCACCCTTACTTCAACCACCTTCTATAAGCAACTACTTATGTTTCACACGATATAATTTTTTTAATTACCCTGTATAACTATAATTCCACTCCTTATATTTCAACCATCCTGTATATTCAACTGCTTTTAACATTTTTTGAACACTTTTGTATAATTGGAATTATACTCCGATAACGCAAATATCCTTACTGCATATGATTTTTTTTAATGTCATTTTAGCTACTCTGTATAACTACAGTTTTACTTCACTCTTATTTAAACCACCTTGTATACGCAACTACTTAAGCGTCACCAAATAAAATATTTTTTGAACCACCATGAATAACTATAATTCAATTCCATCTTACATTTCAACCATCCTACATATGCAACTGTTTATGTACCACTCAATATCATAGGCACGCACACACACACACACTACAACCGTATACTATATGAAAATCATTACCATTTTTCGCTGCGATACACTAATGGAATAGTTTCTGCTATTTCATTCGACTGTAATCTAGTGAAATAAGGATAAAATAGAATTATATTTATACAGGGTGGATAAAAAATATGTTATGGATATTCGAATTTTCTTGAGCTATTATTAAAGTGATGAAATGGGTTGAAAAAAATGTTAGAAGCAGTTGTTTATACTGGGTGGTTGAAATATAAGATGGAGTGGAATTATAGTTTATAGGGTGGTTAAAAAAATGTTTTATATCCACAAGTAGTTCACAAGTTTTCAAGTAGCATACTATAAGATGGTTGAAATATGTAGCAAAGTATGATTACAGCTATACAGGCAGGTGAAAAAATATTATAAAGGAATGTTATGATTCACAAGCTGTTTCATGTACCGGATAGATGAAATATAGGGTGGAGTTCAATTATAGTTAAATAGTGTGGAAAAAATTGTTCTAATTTTTTTAAGATAGAACATGAGCATTGCATATAAGCAATATCTGAAACATTTTGCGAAGTAAAATTATAGTTATACAGTGTAATTAAAACATATTAGAAAAAGTTGCATATAGGGGGTAGTTGAGATATAAGGTGGAGACAAATTATATTTTCCATGATGGTTATAAAATCCCAAACATGGTTATTTAGCGTAGTTATGCAGGATGGTTCAGAAACTGATAGACCAGTAAGATATACTGGGTGGCTAATTGACAGCAGTATATACAAGAGTTTAAATATGGATGGAAGTTATAGCTATAGAAGGCAGTCCTTAGAAATATTGAATAAAATTGTTATGTAGGGTGACCGTCAATAGTTGCGGTTTCGTTGAAATAGGTTGGGGATTGGTGCATTTAGTTATACAGAATGGTACAAAAAATGTTATATTGGGTGGCCCAAAAGTAGTTGGTTGAGATCGGGCCTTAAGAGAGTTATAGTTTTACAGGGTGGATTAAAAAATGTTAAAAATTTGTAGACCAGGAACAGTTGCATCCTGCTATATGAAATACCTGAAATATAGAAGCGAAGCAAAATTATATTTATATAGTGTGTTTAATACAATGTTAGAAAAAGCATATAAAGGCCAGTTAAAATTATAGTTTACGCAAAATTATCAGAAATAATTGTTATATAGCGTATAGGGTGGAGTAGAACTATAGTTAGGTAACTAAAAAATGTTATATTGGGTGATAAATAAACAGTAGCATATACAGGATGGTTGCACTATAGGTTGAAGCAGAGTTACAATTATACAAGGTAGTTTAAAAAAATGTTGAATAAAATTGTTATATACCGTAGCACATAAGGACTTGTAGTTTAGGTGAAATGTATTCAGGATTGGTAGATTTATAGTTATGTTAGGTGGTTCAACAAAGTTAGAAGAAATTGTTATATTGGACAGCCCATATGTTTCATAAGCTATTTCTTTTTGCAAAGAATTCTACATTCCATACGTGGGTGAAACCGCGGGTAACGGCTAGTTACCTATAACTTTGAAGTAAGGCGAATAACGGATAAACGAGATTTAAAAAAAAACTTTAAACTGTAATACTTCATTTTGATACAGTTTCTTTATTGGAATAGTTCAGATATAAAGAATTTTATTCAAGTGTGGAGTTATTTCCAGTAACTCCATAAACATCAATATTGAGGTTAATTAAATGGTGTTCAAAGGATAACAAAATGTGCACTAAGAATGAAGGAAAAAAGAAACCTATCAAACTTAAGTAGGTACCATTTTTTATAGTACGGTAACTAACCATTATAAATGTATGAAACACGAAACTTCTGTAAAGAGTCCTTGGCTACTAAATTTCAATAACCTTCTTCTATTTCAAAATCAAGATTTGTTCAGCATTTTAAAAATCCGTATTCGATTGTACATCCAAAGACATTTTCAATCCTCTAATTTCTTAAGTAGCGCAATAATTGATTTTCCTTGACCTCTGTAATTAACTGGCATCCACGATTGTATTGTTTAAGGGACCTTGCGTATATTTTTGTTTTCGCATACATTTTAATTCGGCTGGAATTAACAAAAGGATGTGCGGTACTCATCTGAAAATACTGTAAAGATCGCAACGATATAAATCGTAAGCAGATCCATTAGACCGGTTTCAGCTGTTTGAACTGGATTTGACGGGTTGATTCTAAATTTTCATGGCTATTGTTGATGTTATTACTATACAATTAAGTATTGGGAAATAGTTGTATAAAATAATTTGCGTATTCAAGTAATTAGTTTTAGCGGAATTAACAGTTTGAAGGAACATGCAAAATTCCGTTTGAATATACGGTGTGTATCGAATATCAATGAGAATGATAATATAGCTGAAACATGATTTTTTAAATTTTAATATACAAGGTGACCCAAAGTAAATGTAATATTGCATGATATATAAAATGAGATTATGAAAACATTGTAAAAAAAATAAAGTCAAAAATGTATTAAAATATTCTATTAAAAGTAACTTATGTTACACGATTTCTAATAACGACTACATTTTAAGGAGAACTGGTGGATATTATTTGTTTAAATCACAGTGACTGAGATTGTACTGAAGAGGTAATGGTTGAAACCAGAAAACTTACTTTAATAAGTGAAAGAATCAAAAAACAGTTGATTTGTTATGTGTGCTAGAAAACAAGGGTCGATCTGTATGACAAAAGAAAAGAAAAAATCGAAGATTCTCGGGAAATAAACTTCCTATCTCTCGTGATCTTCCTATCTCTGTTTCTCGTTCTTTGTGACGGTCTTAGTAAAATTAAAATAATCTATATATAAATAGGCAAAGACAAAACGATTAGGTACCATTTTCTCCTTTGTCTCTCAACCGATTTTCTTCATTTTTATTTTGTTTAGTAGCTACTGACGACCTTAAGTGCAGAATGCTATTATTAATTTATAATATTGGTTCATTCATTAAATAAAATATAATAAAAATTCATTATTTACGACCATAATTTCAACGCCAAACAACGGAATGTGCCGCCGCCGCCAGACTCAAAATATTGAGTAATTATATATAGACGGACCAATGCTTTTATATACTTAGAGCATATACTTCTGGAAGTGGCATGCAATCGTTGTTATTGTTTAGTGGTAAAGTAATCATTGTATATTATAATTATACAGGGTGGTCCAAAAAATATTATATAAAGATGCATATAAAGGGTAGCGGAAATGGAAATGCAACATTTCGTAACCCATATATAGGGAAGATGTTGAATATATAGCGAAGATGAAATATAGGGTGAGAGGAATTATAGATACACAGGACGATGATAAAAAATGTAGAGTAGCCCACGAACAGTTCCATATATCTCATGATTGAAATATAGGTCGAAGTAGAAGTATAGTTAAAGAAGATAGTTAGAAATTTCATAAACAAAAAGAGTAAATACGGTGGCTCATAGGCAATGGCATATACAGAATGGTTTACCGGGCAGTTCAAAAATGTTAAAAAGTATTATGCGTGGTCCATGAGCAGTTGCATATACATGGTGGTGGAAATATATATTGAGATGGAATTATTATAATGAGGATTTTAATAAATGTTAGAGAATTGGGTGCAATTATAGCTATACAGGCAGGTTAGAAAAAATAAGTATGTAGAGTAGCCCATTAGCGGTTGAATTGTTGTCATATTAAATTAAGAATTACGAACTTGAACACAAATAAAGTCCTATGAATTATATCTGAAAAAAACTTGAATTTCGTTATTTGTAGAAGCGCGATGTACGACCGATATCTAGGATTTTCGAGGAAACTGTCACACAGAGGTTCCGAATCTGGATCCGTTCCGTGTAATTGCTGTTCTCCCTAAAGTCCTAGGTTAGAATGCACGATAAAATTTTCAGGTTACTTAACCTGCCAGAGATATTAACACAATTGGTCGAATTTCGACTACTGGGCGACAGCTAGTTATGATAATTCTGTTCCGATCCAAATATTAATTCTAATGTGTATTTAGTTGTTAATTTAAAGATAACTGCAAATGAACATTAAAATATAAAATTTGTTGAATTATAATAATTCAGTGCTACCTCATCTATTTAATATTCTGGCTACATATAAGGAGGTAACTTTACTTACAATAAATCAACGCATCTCCAAACAATTCTTCAAAATAACTGCTGTAATATAGTTTAATCTAACACATTAAAAATAGTATCTGTTTTAGAATAAACTGGAATAATGGTATGGTACCTGGGTTACCTAGCTCTAGAATTCGAAATTTCACCAAGATAGCTATATTCAAATGTAATTTTCCTCACATGGTTACTTTTCAAAACCACTCTCACTTACCTAACAGAAAATAATTTAGTTCATATAAAATATTTATTATAATTATGTTAATAATTGTATAAATTCTCAAGGTACTCAAATCTGATTTCATAAATACTAAGTATAAGTATACATAAACTGAAATAAAGCTGTTAAGAAACTAACCCATGGTTTCGTTTTAAATTCAAAGTATGTTTTGACTATACCTAAAAAAGGGAGATTTTAGTTCATGGAGATTAAAGCAGAATTGATTATAGAGCTATAAACACCTAGTTTAGTTTTAGGTACAACTTGGTCTAAGCACAGAATAATCAAACCCTCCGTTCCCGTGAGGTACAATTTTGTTGTGCATGTGCGACAAACTCATTATTTTAGCAGTAAATTCACAGATTTCAGACATCCCATAATTAAACTATCGTCTACGGTTAGTACAGGTTATGATCAAAGAAATATTAATATAATAACCAGCTTCGTGAATATTAGTTAGGTTAGAACATAGTTAATAATAAATATCAAATTAATGACAAGCAAACCAGGACGCACATCTTGTGCTGTTCTGGGTTGTTTTAACAACCAAAAAAATAAAACATTAAGTTTATTTAGGTTGTCCAATAATGCAGAAAGGTATGTACCAACCGTATTTTTGGTGTTTATCTATATACCAATTTCATAAGACATTTTTATCAATTTAATATTTGTTACTATATAGTATAATTCAAAGTCACTAAATCTTAACGCCAAAGGTTCCAACAAGAGTTTCAGTTCTGGGTCTAAGTAAATATAGTTATTGAGTAGTTGATTATGACGATGAAACTCACGTACAAAAATATTAACTTTGGTTGGATGAGGGGATAAAACGTGAACTCAGAAAGGGATATGTAATTTGTTTAAGGCAAAGTATCTGAGCGGACATATCAATCAGCCAATCGACAGTTAGTAAAGTAAAGAAGGCATTTACGAAAACTGATGACTTAAATACGAAAAGCTTAACTTAGTATTTTTTAATCATGGATGCGTGTTGGAGTGGATAATTGAGACACACATTCAACTCCCTAAGAAAATGATCATGTGGTGAGGAATGGTTGGTGATAGAATTAATGGTCTGTTCTTATTCGACCAAATTTTGACAAGGAAATGTGTCTGACAAGTTTACATGGCTTCTCCCCCAATTAGATCGATAACTGCTATCTTGTAAGGTAGAGTGGCAGGACGAGTACTGTTGTCATGGCCACTTAGATATCCCTTTTTACTCCCCGAAATTTTTCCTTGTGGGGTTATTAAAATCAAAAATCTATGTAACCAGGCTGTATAGGAATCTAGTTGCCATTAGCAGGCTACAAAAAAAATGTGTTCGTAGGTATTCTTGTTGCCAATAGGCTGGTGGATTGTACTATAAACATTTTGTTTAAATGAATAATATTATAATTTTGTTAGCTGAATTATTTTTAATTGAATTTATTAATTATTTTTTCTTGCCTTCTTTTTAATGAGTACCTATTACTACTGTATTCTTGAGACAAAGTTCTATCCAAATCTGTAAAAATATACTGGGGTTTTCCACTTTCTGACAAAAAACAAAATAAGTTCGATTTGTGCTGAGGTTTGTTAAAAAAAATAAATTATTATAATTTTATTACATTTATTTCTTAATTTAGCCTCTTGTAGTTTTACAATATTACCTAATGTGAAGACTGCCCTTTGTCGAGTAGTGCTTTCTGTTCAGAACTTGGTTGTTCAAAGAAGTAAGAATTGACACAACATAAAACGAAATCAAAAGGGTCTCCTTTTATTATCTATCTATATCTATACTATTATAAAATTGTACGTTTGTCTGTTTGTTTGTTTGTTTGTTCAGACATCACGTAAGAACTACTTAACTGCTTTTGCTGAATCTCTTTTTGTTGCAGAGCCTCTAGTTTGACTCTGGTAGATATCTTATCTCCCTAAATTGACACAAAGGGTAGATGTAGCGAAAAAACTTCTACCATGTTGGATAACGCAATTACTCTATTAGTTCCACAGCAAGCAACAAATATTTGATACATACACACACCCATGTGCGAGCCCCCTTGCTATTTGGTACTTGAATCAGCTTAATGCCAATGTAATATGTTTCGATTTTTTAAAAAATCAACGGATATGTCAACCGTAATTTTACAGGGTGTTCTATATATAGGAAATTTAGTGCGGTGTAGAATGATATGGATTTAAAAAAAGTTATTTTAGGTCTACCATAAGCAGCTGCATATATACAATGTGGATGAAGTTATGAAATGGGTTGACAAAATGTTAGAAGAAGTTGTTTATAGAGGGTGGTCGAAATATGAGATGGACTGGAATCATAGTTTATATAGTTGTTAAAAAAATATTGTATAGCCACAAGTAGTTGCATATATAGGATGGTTGAAACATGTAGCGGAGTATAATTACAGCTATACAGCTGGGTTTAAAAAATATTATAAAGAAATATTATGATCTACAAGGGTGGAGAAGAATTTTAAGGATACAGGGTGGTATAAAAATGTTATATTGAAATATAGGGTGGAGAAAATTTTGTTATATAGCAGTTGCATATATGGAGTACCTGAAATATGGGATGCAGTAAAGTTATAGTTACACAGTGTGATTCAAACAAGGTTAGAAAAGTGTGGAGAGAATTATACTTTAATTATACTTTACAATGTGGTTGAAAAAACATGAGAAAAAATTGTGAAATAGCGTGGCTCATAATCCGATGCACATATAGGATAATTGAAATATAGGGTGGAAAATTGTTATAATTAAGTATTTAAAAAATGTTATATTGATGGACCAATAAGCAGCAGCGTATACAGGGTAGTTGTAATACATACAGTTGCAGTTTTGGTGAAATATATTGAGCATTGATGAATTTATAGTTATACAGGGAGGGACAAAAAATGTTATAAAAGGAGGTACAAAAAATGTTTTACTGGGTGGCCGATAAGTAGTTGCATATACAAGGTGGTTGAAATAGAGGGCGGAGTAGAATTATAGTGAAACAGGTTGGATAATTTTTTTTGTAGGATAGAACTTGAGCTATTGCCTATATGCAATATCCGAAATGTGGATCGAAGTAAAATTATTGTTATACAGTGTGATTAAAACAATGTTAGAAATAGTTGCATATACGGGTGGTTGAAATATAAGGTGGAGACAAATTATACTTTCCGGGGTGGTTATAATGGTTATATAGTAATGCATAAGCAGTTGCGTAGATAAGATAGTGAGTAGAGTAGAGTTATAGTTAAGTGTTTAAACAAATGTTTTATTTGGTGGGCTCTAAGAAGAGGAACATTCAGGGTGGTTGAAGTATATTGTAGAGTAAAATTATGGTTATACAGTATGGTTCAAAAATAATTTATAATGTTTGGCCCATATGCACTTGCAGTTTGGGTGAAATATTTTCGGGATTAGTGGATTATAGTTAAGCAGGGTGTATAAAAAAATGGAAAAAATGATGTATGGATGGGATAACCAATATATTTCATAAGTTATTTCTTTTTGCAAAGACTTGTACATTCCGAAGTGGGTGAAATCGTGGGTAACGACTAGTATAAAATAAAAATGATTGTTGCGGTACAATTTCCCTAGAAAATCTAAAGATCCGAAAAGTAGATAAAAATAGGAAATTTTCCCGGATCTGGCGCTTGGAATTATTAAATCACCAACGGTTTATTGATTCTAAATGTTTTTAACAAAGTGTGTCATATATTTCTACGAATAACCGGGATTACGCTCTTCAAATTAATTCTGAAAAAAATTTCAGCTCTAGAACCAATATGTAAATAAGATGGTTAGCGCAACAGATATGTGGAAAATACCGGATTTAAATTAATACATTTTCAAATACTTGTATAAATCAGTTTCAGTTAAAGCATGAATGTGAATGATTCACATTTCGAAGGTTTTAATTGGAGCACATTTAAATTCTAATTATTTTGTTTATTCAAACAAGTAATGACGATAGTAAAAAGTTAAATTCTTGAAATTTCTTAAAAAGATTAAAATCGAAACAAATACTTAAGGAATATATTTGAATTTGAATGTCACGGGTTACCCTTTACTTTTTTGGAATGTCCATTTAATTTTAGTAAAATATCAACCTAAAAATTTATTGACCGGAAAGAAACAAATTAAATTGATATTATATTAACGAATTAGTATAAAGCGTGTCCTAAAAAGTTCTTAACAAATGGAAAACTTTTTTATTTTGCACTTTGTGAAAAATGTTAATCATTATAAAAAGTTGTGATTCTTCCGAAACTGTTATTGGAATCATAAAACTTAAAAAATCTTCTACAGGGTTGCAAAATCTAAAATTAAATGAAGAGAGAACTACTCCTAAGGGTAGTTTTAGAGCAAAATAGCATAAGAGGATTATTCCGAGTATTCCGAGATGTGATAAAAAACTAAATTTCAAAGCTGAAAGTAATGTAAGGGGTATACAATAAGTTTTATTTAACAACATCGTACAAAATCAACCAAGAATGACCAATGAACAAGTTATGCTTCTCGGTGAGCGCCATCCCGTTACATACAACTTTTAGGAATCCCCAAACGAAAAAGTCCAACGGGGTTAGGTCAGAAGACCGGGCTGGCCATGGAATTGCAGAATACTCTCCTATCCAGCGATTTGAAAATGTCCTTTGTAAAAGTTATCTATGTACTGTGACACGGTGCTTAGTTGTGTTGGTAACAAAGTGAACGCATGATATTTAATGGCATTCCTTCAACAAAATCAAACAATTGAGTATTAAAAAAATGCAAGTAAATTTGGCCTGTCAAATTCTCACGAAAAAAAATTGTTTTAAAAGAGTATTGATTGCGACACTATACGAGATAATTGGGGGAGCAGGCGTTCTGTGGGCACATGACCCCATTTGACGTAAATGTCGACTCACCGATAAATAATATTTTCTGGCGAAGAAAGAATAATCTACAGCTTCTCCTTGGAACCATAAACTGAACAGAAAACGAACTTCATAATCTCTAGGTGAAAGTGTATAGATATACTAGGTTTGTAAGGATATAATTTATTTTACGTAAAATCGTACTGACTGTTGATTTTGTTACGTAACCCGATAGTGATTTTGATAATTTTCTTACCGATTCTTTAGGATTTTCAATAAGCTTGTAATTTATTTTCTTCGGTAGTACACCGAACTTGATGTACGTATTCCCAGCAGACCCAGGGGATTTAAAATTAGTCATGACATTTGCAACAGTAACATAGCTTATTTGTTATCTGGATGTCTACTATTAAAAATTGTCTCATGATCTCCAAAAATTAACACAATTTAAATTTTTCATGTTTTGTTAATTTAGCTACCAGGACTTAAATTATCTAGTGTCAGTACAATGATAAGTTATGTTTTCATAACAACATGATCAATTTTTTCAGCCAACTCAGTTTTTTTAGTAAATAGCGTAAGAGCAAAACAACTTCCGAATTTCTTTATGAAATTTATTATTTTACCACACTTCAAAATACGCCGTAAAATTCTCTTTTGGCATTTTGCTTTAAAACTATACTTATTGGTAGTTTTTTCATTAGATTCAAGTTTTTGACAACCCTATACAATATTCTTTAAATTTTATAATACCAATCATAATTTCGGAGGAAGCAGAACACTTTATGAAAAGTGAGATTTTTAATGGGAAAACTGTGGAACCTTTGGTGTGTCACAGACGTATAAACAAGTTTTGTACCCTAAGGTTTGGTGTTAGGGTACAAAACTCTATATTTATACGTCCGTAACATCTTCCACAAAGTGAAAAATAAAAAAGTTTTCCATTTGTGAAGAACTTTTCAAACAACGCTTTTTATATACAGGGGGGCCATTTCAGTTGGTGCTACCCCTGTAAAATATCAGTTGACCAATTTAAATGCGACTTTTTTAAAATTTTGTATGTCCATCATGTGTAGAATTTTGTTGAACTTAACATGTGCTTAAATATTTGCTTCCACCTCTTTTTTAAAAACAAATTGATTTGGTAGGTACTCCTCATTATTTATCATTTTGTTACAAAAATTAGTGCAAGGTCATAATAATTTACTGAGCGAACAACGGTTTATTCAAATATTAAATAAAATAATCTCTAGCCTACTTTTTAAGGTTTTGGTTAGAAAATTCAATCCAGTAGGTTTTCTTTTCACATTTAAACATTCAAATCTTTGCATAAAATATACAAATGTGTAACCTATAATATGCAGATATATATTTACAGTGTGGCTATTGATGATCTCTCTGCGGTAGGAAGGCGAGTGCTATCTTCGTGTCGATTAATGGCCCGATTACACAGTAGACCTAGCATCCGAGTTACTCCAGTGGGACCGCATCTTACGAGTTAGTGTCATGTTTGAGTCGGTCATTACCTCTCAATTGAGTTAATATAAAACTAAACAGCATCTGACATGCAACTTAGACCTCAACTTGCATCGCATTTCTAAATAACAGTAGCTCGTATACCCAGGACTCTACCAGCGTCGGATGGTTCTGTTGCTGTAAGAGTTTTTAATAGTTAAAAGCAGGAAATTGCGGCTAGGTTCTTTGCCGAACAAAATACAAAGTTTGTGGAGTTATAAAAGGACTAAATCACCTTATGAATCCCAATTATGAAGTCACAGATTTGCATATAGCGCTCCTTTGCATCCAATTCTTCGACCAAAACGTTGTTTTTCTGTTCTTTGTACAGTGCAAGGAATTGTTCCCACCGTTTTTATTACGTTATAAACTGTGATCCCTAATGTATTTGACAATGTTACATGAAACATTACTGACTGTTGAAAAGATACTAGTACACACGGTTAGTAGCTGTCGATTTTCACACCAGTAGCTCGAGCTACTGTCATGCGAGTACACATTTACAATAGATGTCCACTGTCAGACCAACAACTCGTGTTCGGTAAGTAGTTCCTAACGTAGAGGGATGGTTTAACTATTTAAACAGTTTCACGAATCGTAGATGCTTTAAGTGAATTGACAAATATATTCTCCCTGATCTCTTCAAAATTGATGGCGTGTACCGAATTTTAAGCATGTTGTGAACTGATAGGAAGAGTTCTTTTCGTAAGATCAAGGTGTGGACAATAACGAAATGGTATTCCGTAAACTCTTCCGTCCTCATTAGGTACATTTGTGGTCCTATTCCCTGGTGGGTGTGGAAAATTGTTTTAACTTGATTTCGGTTTAAAAATAGTGCTATTTTGTTGATGGCCGGACGGTAGCCGACGGTGATTATCCGTTATGTTTAATTGTATGTATGTATATGTACTCCGAGATGTTAAGCGTTTAATTTTGCTGCACCACGTTATAAGATGCAGATGCAAGCTATAGGTGATACCTTCACCTTCATCCCAAGCGATAACGGACCAGACTTGGAAGCCTACGACACTCCAAAAGTGAAAAAAATATTTGATGGAAAACCAGTGTAGTTGATAAACTTCGAGTAGGTACTAGTTTGAGTTATATATCGGTCCCTAAAACTATACTCGAGGATGCATTATAGTTGCCAATTAAGATTACATATTGCAAGGTACACGCCCTATTAGTCTCGTTTTTCAAGTTGTGCATTATATTTCCGGGGTAAATTATTTGGTTTATTTAGCGGGACTAAATCTAGTAATCCACCATATGCGTTTATTCTATAATTTTCTTGTTTGATGCTATTAATTTCAACAAATGATTGTAGCATAGATGTCTAGGTATTGTCAAAAAATGAAATGCTAAAGTTGTCTATATTATTATGTTAGACATTTTAATAGTGTAGCTAGATACAGATGGAATATAAATGACAAATAAGTAAGATACAGGTTAGTTAGTTGATCTATGTCATCTGCTTACTAAAGTAATAATGAATGCATTTTTCTGTTTATAATAAGGCAGTGTTTCGTCTTTTCTTTATTTTATGGTGGCATCCAGGTAAGGATGATCGATATTAGAAAAACATCGATGTTAACGCCGTATCAAAAGTATCGGTGTACAATAAACATCGAAAGAAAAACATCGATGTATTTGGATATCGATGTTTTAGTTAGGTGGCAAAATAAAGAAGCTATTTTATTTATTAACACGACCGCCACCATTGAAAATAAAAGTCGAGTCCTGGGTGGTATCACTTTTTATTACATATTTATTTTATATTTTGCAATCATATAATAGGAATTTGTTTTTAATTTCTTTAAAAACTGCAAACGGCAAGACGTTTATAGGTAAACATATCAGAGCAAAAGAAAACCTTCCTAAAGTGGTTCGGAAAATTGGCAGAGAAACATAAGCATTACAAAATTTCGGGAAAAACTGTTGGCCATCATTACTAAGAAACAAATGTCTTAAAAATCTCAGATTTTCCAATAGTGGCATGCATTTCAGAACGTTGTAGTTGGAAAATGAGGTCACTGTGTTCTATATCACAAGCATGATTGTGAAGAATTTGGTAGATTCCGCACAGAAAACAAGACTAATTCAACAATGTGCAAATGTGATACAAACAATCGTTATATGCAACTTATTCTACTGTAAGCAATGGCTGTATCTATTAACTTTATCCACAGAATAGATTATTCTGTGCTTTAACTTTATTTCTCACAGCACACTATCTACTATACCTAATTCCCGCTAGATGGCCTAGACTGCATCGATGTTTATTCTTATAATATAGATGTATCGATGTTATTGAGAACTTATCATCGATGTCAAATTATCGATGTTTTCGCACTAAACATCGATGATTATTCAACACCGATGAATATCGATCATCCCTACCTCCAGGGATACAATTGGATATCGTTTACTACTTCCATTGAAATGAAGTTATGCAGTGATTGTCCCCATTACTCATACAAGGTTCAGAACGTATGGAGGTGGAAAATGTAATCTATGATATTGTTGAAATCAATCACTTGGTTATAAAATAGTTTTGCTTAGGGCTTCAATTATTTGTGTGGAATAATGCACAGCTTGCTTTTCTGCAACGGGTGGTATGGAATACTCTGAAAACATATAACTAATGCTTTTCTTAAATACTAGTGGTCGCCCAGTGGTCGAAATTCGACCCTATTTCATGAAATTGTAAAAACTATATTTTTATAAGAAACAGAGTTGTGGTGAAATCGGAGAAATAGATGTAATGACCAAAATTGTTCACTCATATTGACAAATCTATTGCAATAAAAAAAATGTAATCAAATATCGGTATTGGAAATATTTTTGACAAATGAATGACCCCCCAAATTTTTGGCTGGAACCGCTCCTGGCGATATAATAATTGGAACATTGTTCTTTGCAACCTAAAAGTTTTCGTCATTTGCGGGTTCAATCAAGTTCAGGATTATTAAAGAAAAGAGAGGACCAACAACCCTAGGAGAACTGAAATATTTAATAAATTCTCTATTGTCCGCTGTCTGACATTTTTTTACACAACACCTTCGGGAAGGTTGTGATAATGAAATATTAATCAAATAATTGAATTCACATTAAAAACAGAATATTTAATATGAAAGTTACTGCACCGCGTCCGAAAAATCAATACTGATCTACTACATTGACTATTTTACCAGTAAACACTAATAACACTTGTATGCCACTTGTAGAAGTACATTGTCTAAGGATATAATTCTCTCCATATATAATTACTCAATGTTTTGAGTTTTGACGGTCTGGTGGCAGCGGCACTGTCAGTGGTTTGGCGTTGACAGTATGGACGTAAATAATGAATTTTTATTATATTTTATTTAATGAATGAACCAATATTATAAATTAATATTAACATTCTGCACTGAAGGTCACACAAAACAAAAATGAAGAAAATCGGTTGAGAGACAGAGGAGAAATAGGTACCTAATCGTTTTGTCTTTGCCTACTTATATATATAGATTTTATGATGAGCTTCCTTTCCAGAGTAAAAAGCACTTTTTTCTTTTATGGGTTAACAGTAGAAAATATTCTTTATGCAATGCTGTGAATTTATAATTATTTTTTTAATCAAACGTAATTGTTCATCTTTCAGTCATCGCTAAAAACTTTCAGTAAACCTTTTTTGCATTTATATTAGAGCTCGAAGCTGTTCTCCACCCTACATTAAGCGTAATTAAAATGTTCATCAATCAATCAGGTAATGTAGATTGAAATTGATGGCCTACATTTCAAAATTTAATAACAGAAATTGGCAATTCATATTCATTGAAACAATTGAAAATCTAAGTTAGAGATCACGGTGTCAAATTGGTATTAGATTATTTTGGCAAAATCTAATTCAGTTGCAGTAACAATGTCCATTAGTTTTCATTTTCGTTACATGCCAATTCATTACAATTGATAGTAGTGTTAAACCGAGAACATAATAGATATTTTTATGAAACCTGCTTTTCGAAATTTTCCAATTCTTTGAACATAAATCAATATACTGTTTCTTTATGAGAAAAGGAGGCTAAAGTGGAGACATAATGAAATTAATAATAAATGTAGAAAGTGAGATTAAGGAAAACGTTCAACATTTTAAGGGATGTCCTTATAGTGGAATGTGAAAATAACTTTTTAAAATTTTGAAGTTAAGTTATTTGGTTTAATAATGTAGGAAAGCAGTATTTTTACGCCAGGACAAATCCTACCGGTTGTTATTTAAAGCGCTAAGATAATTTTGAACAATATTTAAAAACTCTATTTGAAAAGAACATTCGGATCGCAATCAAAGCTCAGCTGGTGTTTTCACAGATACATCAATTTTAAACATTTTGTTCGTTTTATCATTATTATTAATAAAATATTTCCTGAAATAGGCGTTTGTATATTTTGTTGGAATAAGGTTATTCTTGCATTTCATTTTGTACTTATTTTATTTTTTCTGATGTCACACAGGTGTGATTTCCATCATTCTATACGCGGCATATTCTTTTTAGTAGCCTGTAGAACTGAAGTAAAATAAACAATCGAAAAGGGATGACCGTCTGTTTTGTGCATATAAAAAATAAAACAATCCTAGACTATAGTAATATTTAATACCACTGTTAAATTCAATTATGGATAATTTTGTCAACTACACCGAAAAATTAGAATGTTAACAGGGCATAGTAATTTACTTAAACTAGATAATTAGATTACCTGATAACTTAATAATTGCATGACACAATAATAACTACAATTTGTATAATCGATCTTAACAGAAGACCTTTTTATATAAACGGTGATTTGATTTGGCCTTTTCTCGAACAGAAATGTTCTGTCAATCTGTTCAAGGATTTTCTATGTTTTTACCGAAAGTATATACAGTTTCAATCTTTTCCGAACTTCTATAATGAATTTTCATAAGCTATAAAAATAACAAGCATAAGAATATTAATTGTATTAAATTCTGAGCGGTAAATCTAATGGAAATTAAACGAACAAGGCATGAAGAATGAAGATCTATAGTGCAGTTCCAGGCAACCCAGTTGGTTGAAGTTATCTATAGTATAATTGATGTCTTTTAATTCCATTTAAAAATCAGAATATCCTAACATTACAGAGGGATGTTGAAAAAAGTGTGCTATTTACACTCCATTTGTCACTGATTTGAAATACCCAGTTCCAAAAAACTGAATTGTGAAATGAAGTCATTTTTTGAATATGCCGGGTAGTGTTTAATAAAAAAACTTGACATCCTGGACCCTTAGTAAAAGTTGGTGTCCTCAAAAAAACTCACAAACATATCTAATAATAATCCATGCACATTCAACCTACCGATTTGGAATAAATGCTCATATTCCCACAATCTAAAGACTAATTAAAAATTCAAATATTTCTCTTTTTATGTAACTTTGGTGATAATTTTTCTAAAAAATAACTTTAACTCAATTGCCTTGGAACTAATGTGGTACACTCCCAGGTGCCAGGCGTAGGCCTCGATTCTTTCTCACATTCCAATATCGGGAAAAAAATCATTTCTACAATCAAATAATAGTTGCATATCCTACATCACAACTATCTAGTGGGCGACTGTCCGCGATTACCTGGTAATGGCAAGAAAAGGAAGCAGAACTGAGATACAAGAATAACCAAGTTGGAGTAAGCTAAAAGAGAAAAAAACAACATTAACAACCAGAACTGTAAACGTAAGGTCATTTGAGGAAAATCCCTCATACAGAATTGAAAATAAGAACTCAATAAGACACAATAAAACATCCTCCTACTATCGGAAAGAAGGCGTACGGCAGAATGAACTGAAATTTGGGCAAACATTCAATAACAGAGGTGCAGAAAATGAAAGCCAATATGGCATAGATTGTATAATTTAAAAATAAACTACAGTTTACGTTAAAGATCTCGACAATGAATCAGAAAAACATCAGAAAGCATACATGGGGACCACTCAATCAATACGTAGTAATTAGGAGACTTCAAATCAAATATAATAAAAATGAAAATATGAAGTGACGTGAAAATAATGAAAGATTAAAAAGAGATGTTTTTGGAATTGCTAACCGCATACCGACATTGCGCAATGAACTCATTCTTCTCCAAATAATGAAAATGGACATGGATCAATTCGTAACTCTTAAAAAAAAAGATAAGCCATATTGTTATAAAATTTATTTACGCCGGCCATGGAAATATTATAAACCTTCTAAATTAATTATTCCGACAAAAACATATCCATACAACCGGCTATTTTGAATCTTCAATGGGGGCATAAAGCATCGATCTCGATAAATTTCCTGATGAACGCTCTGCCAACAAAGAAATAATCCTGGCACTCTAATCTGTTCTACGGCGATAATAAATAAGAGATTTGTACATTTTGAGTAGTTAGTTTTGATTTATATTGACGTATCAATTGTATCGATAGAAAGTAAGCAGTAGTAAATAAATAGTGGATTTATTTTAGTGTAAATAAAGTAATCGAAAGTGAACGTGAATATCTGTGTTAAATTAATTTAGAACCCACAAAATTTATTGCAATATTATATCAGAAGAAATAATAAACTACAAGAGTTAACAACCAACACCATTAAATCCATCAATAGTGACTACAGGCTATTATTAAAAAAAAATCGATACAAAAAGCAAAAGGTACCTGAAAACTCTTGAACATTAAACATTTTCAACTGTACAAAACACTGGCTGTTACAAATCGTATGACAAAAAAACTGAAAGAATACCAATCTATACAGCAAATAGGCTTTAGAACAGTTTACAGCACATGGGAACACCTCTCGAATTAATAGAGTACAGTTTCGAACTATACCAAACACCAAGCAAAAAGTAGATAGAAAAGACCACGATAGGCTATTTACATGAAAACGTCAATGCTGGTTTGATTTGTATTGGAAAAACGTTACGTTAGGCTCTTCACTGTCTTAAAACAAAAGAACTATTGATTGTAGAACTAAATATGTTGAAACGTATCTTTATATAAGATTCTTAAATAAAGCCGTTACAAAAATATATAAAATAAATTGGAGGTTTAATTAATTTGAGTACGGTACTGTACCAGCTCCAGTCCTTTTTCAACTGAATTAAGGTGAATCTAGGATCTAATGGCGGTATAATATTAAACCAATGTATGTTTGGATTAATCCGGTTACATCTGGTAAATATTTTTTTAAAATTTAAGGAAAAAAGTCGGTTTTCCGTTTTTAAAAATGAATATCTTATTGTTGAGAGTGTTTTGATACACATTCGGACATGTCTAAGTTCTAAAGAAAATGTGTTGCGTAATTCGTGTATTGTTTCAGGTGCATTAGCAATAAAAAAGTGCAAAAGGATGTAAACTCTCTTAACAATCAAAAATAGGTAAGTCGAATTTTGTCTTTACTTAATAAGTCAAATAAATGTGCATAATTAGAAGCCTGTTGATGTTACTGTAAATGGTATTAAGTTAACAATCATTTTTAACGGAAATCTTAATTTTAGAAGAAACCAGTTAACGTAAATATAAAATTAAAAGAGATAAAAAACTCTTTCAAAAAGTCTTTCAAAGTCTGAATAATATCGAAAATTGATTTTAGAATTGGCCGAGGTTTAAAAGATGCGAATACATTCCAGTAAGCCTAAAGCTGTTATTTCTTTGTTATATTTTTTATTAAAAGAGGAAATTATCAGAAACTATTACAGCACTCGATTAGATGATATTTTCAAGCATACAAAACAGAATGGAATGAATGATAACTATGGTTGTTGATTTCCATTCTGGCAAAATAGAGGTTCTACTGAAATGACAATTTAATTTAAAAGATTGTTATAAATTGAGTTGGCATAATGTAGAGTGATTTAAGTAATTATATGATTTTGTTAATTTTGTACTAGGATTAATAGTAAATATGTTAGCTGTTTAAACTGATTTAATCAGTTCTTTCTTAATATACACAAGTTGATGGAAAATTACTATTTATGTGAAAATCAGATCGGAATATCCTAATTTTTAATTATTTATGCTCAAAGTGACAAGAGAATAAAATACGTCTTAGGACATTCCGATCTGATTTTCATATAAATAGTAATTTTCCAAACAACTTGTGTATATTAGTTTTCTATAATACTTCAAATAGTCTAACTTAAACCGTTAATGCATGATTTTTTTAAAATTAACATCTGGCAAAATGCTTATATTTTTTCAGAAACATATTTAGAATATTAAATACAATATTTTTTGACAAAAAGAAAAAAAAACGCACAAAATAAGGGATAATTTGCAAAATGAACCAAATATTTACTGCAAAATTTCTTTTCATTCAAAATCTTTTATCTTTTGGAGAACTTTTAACATACTGTTCCACGGCACGTTTTCTTTATGTCTCTGCCTTTAGGCATGACTAGTTTTGGGACTCTATTACGCCTTACAGTTCCTAAAGTATGTAGGCGTTCCTTAACTAGAGCAACTTGCAAAGGTATAATGTTGAACCAATTATCGAAAAAGAAAAGGTTTATATCCCAAATTTCTGGGTCCTATTTCACGTAGTCCAGTGGCGGATTGAGGATTATAATTGGAGGGGGGCTTGATATCGTTTGGGGGGCACTAAAAGGCCTACTACTCAAATGAATTGGGGGGGGGGCTTCCAGCCCCTTAGGCCTCCTCCTTTGGATCCGCCAGTGACTTAGTCTAACTATCATATTCGAGCTAACCCCAAGGTCAAGAGTGTTATCTAGGACAACATTGAATTGTTTTCCACAAAATATTTCTTGTTTCACTTTCAACACTATGGACCTCAAGGGGCGTACCCAGCTTTTGGTTTAGGGAGGGGCAAATTAGAAAAAAAAACAAAGGGGGCAAATCGCAATGTTTTTTCAGGTCCAGGAGGGGGCAGCTGTGGCATCTCTAGTTACGTTTCAGCGTTTAAATCAGAACTGAATAAATACAGTCGTAAGTTCGCAATGATGAATTCACAAATTAACATTAAATGATTGACAATAAAATTGATTCTTCGAAGTTTCCGACTTCCATCGTCTTGAAGTGGTTGATCTCACAACGTTTCAATAGCTGCGTATCGGCTATCGTCATCAGGTGAATGATAGGAAATTCAGAGTATCCGTCATATTTATATTATACCCTTAACCGGTCATGCGTCGCCGGTCATGGTCATTGGGTCTTATCAGCGTCAGCGGCAGAGGCCGAAGAAGAGCTCTCCAAATATTTTTAATTTGGACGCTGAGATGGCTAATTATATTTTCGTTCGAGATATTATATATGCCGTCTCTATGAATTTTCTTTTGTACCAGTGCTCCTCCTTGTGAATTGCTCTAGCCTGGTCCCAGTTGATATTATGGTGTTCGGTCCATGCATGATTACCTAACCCAGACTTCGTTACCTCTGCCCTTTGAGTAGCTGTGCGGTGTTCCTTAATCCTGGTGTCCAGCGGTCGCTTTATCTCTCCAATGTAAATATTGCCACATTCACACGGTATGCTGTATATACAGTTATTTGGTATTGCTGGTGCGTCCGGCCTCGTTCTTGTTATAATGCTCCTCAAGGTGTCGTTGTTTTTGAAGATAATTCTGATTCCATAGCTGTGTGCAATTCTTCTAAGTTTCTCCGACAGGCCTTTAGTATACGGTAATAGTAGAGTTGCTACCGTGGTGTCCTCTTCCTGCCTAGTTGGTTTGCCCAGCTCTTCAAACGCCTTGGTAATGATCGTTTCCGGATATCCATTCGCCAAAAGGCCTTCTCTAAGTTTCACTTTGTTTTTCTTTGAGGGCTTCTGGTGTGCTGCAGATATTTTTGGCTCTATGGATTAGTGTTTTGATGATGCCGGTTTTCGTTGCTGATGGGTGGTTGGAATTGTAGTGAAGGTATAATCCTGTATGCGTAGCCTTCCTGTAGTCCTTTGACACTTTACATCAAGGAATGGTAGGCACCCACTCTCTTCCATCTCCATGATGAATCTAATTGATGGTTGGGATTGGTTCAGGTGCTCCAGGAATGCCTGTAGTTCTGTCTCTCGATGTTGCCAAATAATAAAGGTGTCATCGACATACCTCAACCATAGCTTAGGCTGCTTCTCGAAACTCCTCAGTGCATGTTCTTCGAACCATTCCATGTAGATGTTGGCGATGGTTGGTGATAGGCAATCCATCTTCTTGCAGTTCTTGAGGCAACATTCAAGCAAGTTCATGATTGAGTCTATTGGCAGCTCCGTCCTCTCCATCAGGGTTTCGTCTTCAGTAAGTTTCGTTCTCATTATGTTGAGAGATTCGTCTAGTGGTACGTTCGTGAAAAGGTTTTCAACGTCGAAACAGGATTCTATACTGCATTGACAAGTACTTTGATATTATCTTCGTCTATCAGTTTTAATAATTCAGTTGGTAGTTTTCATCTGGTCCGACAGCTTTTCTAGTATTGCATGTATTACTTCTGATTTCATGACCTCTGTACCATCAAAGTTATCATTGTTCTACTGTTTCTGTCAAGTTTAAATATCTAAGATATGTACGATTCCTATTATTTTTTAATTTCTTCAACAATAATTTTGTGGTTGTTGTCAATTAACACATAGGATCCTTATTTTTTGAATATACCGCTTATATTATTTACCTTTTATGTATATTAAAGATGTCATCTTTAATTTTTCTTTGTAACTGTTTATATTCTACATCTTTTGCCTTAACCAGTCTACTTGGTTACATCATTCTCAGAATATCATCTGTCATCCATGACTTGTTTTCGCCTTGTCTGTTCTTATGCTCAACATTGTCATTAATGTTTCGACTTTTATCTTTGCGTTTCTTCCATAGTTCCTCTGGTAGTTCTAACGGTTCTTTGATATCTTTCATTTTGGAATTCAGTTGTTGTTTGATTTTGTTCTATATTTCAATGTTGCGAAGTTTGTTTTCGATTTTGTCTTTTTAACCCTAAATTAATATCTGCCAAGTGATCGCATCCAATATATTCTCAAGGGAATGCTGAGACTCTTTTGATGGCATCTCTAAAATGTTTACTTGTATGTATATAATCAATTCTAAATGGTTTATTTAATGTCTAATTTGATCCTGTAGTTGTTGTGAACATATAAATCCATATAAAATACTTCAAGCAAGCGAAAATAACGGATTGATTAACAAACAGAAAATCTGATATGTTTTCAAAATGCTCTAGGCATTTAGGTGAACAAAATTTTTGTGTAATATATTTTTAATGCCACCTGAAAATTGTAGCACTTTAGATTAAAGTGTTATACTTTTATCAGCTTGGGAATTAGATTGAATACGCCAGCTAAACAAAAACAAGAAAAACAGTCTCAATAAGCGAATAGTAAAAATTGGGCCAAAACCGCAGGAGATGCAATAAAGAAAGATAGAAAAGGTCAGACCCTTCCGGGAGTTTGTCGAGACACTGACACAAATAATGCTGAACTCCATAAACAAAGAGATCTGTGTAAGGGAAATCGAAGGGGGAAGGGAAATCGAAAATCAGGACACCGAGTTTAACGAACAAATTTTTCATATTTCTCTGTAGGGAAATTTACAGAAACCGCATATAACCAATTAAGGCAGGATTAAAAATTTTCATCACATTTTCCCATGTTGACTTGACGAGAAATTTAGTAATATCTCGTTAAGGCGAGATTTAATTACTTATGTTACTTCAGAAGCGCTTCAGTTTGCCTTAAAAGATATTGCGGCAACGCAAAATATTTCAGTTATCGTTCGGCAGCTTTTCAGTTCGGTTTCGCAAGTGCATGGCATCGAGCAGTGTCGATTTTCAATTACAAGTGGTCGATCCACTCGTGTGGTGTTCGTAAACGACTGAAAAAGTGATTTTTCAAAATAAGGAGTACCTGTTTGAAGAGCAAATAGTGTGTTCTAATGTTTTAGTAAGTACTCTTAATGATAAGACATGTATATTTAGATGTCTGAGTCTAAATAAATTTGTCGAAATAAGTAAATTCATATTTGAATATTCAGACTTTTTAATGACCGTGTGTACTCACTAAATAGCTTCTTGATGTTGGTGATTTGTTTTCAGTATTTTGCTTCTTTAAACATTGTTTAAATTCGAAGCTAATTGGGTGGGAACATAAAAATGATTAAATTGTTTAATCAATAGGCCTGTTACTTAAATAAAAAATCCGAATTGTTAATTTCATTTTAAAGGAAATTCTTAATATTGTAACGGTAGCAAAAAAATTGGTTAGTAATTAAAATTTTCAGTAATAACCACATTTTTGACGTGATAAATACATGCAATCAACTTTATTACTAATAATTCCTGGATTAGAAAGAGAATTAAGTGAAGAACATTCCTTTGTACAAAGCTTTATTGCTGGAAGGTCTGATTTATATTTCTCAAAAATTTGGACTTAATATTCAATGCAAAATACTCTAATAAAGTCAACGAATCTAGAAAGTGGCTTTTTCAGAAGTGAAGCAACTCCAAGAGTTATTCACAATGGACTTAGTGGACGGTATGAAAGACATTTTCATATCACTAACAGCATAGTAATTGAAGATTTTAATGCAGTAGATAACATTATACCGATTCTAAAACTCATAATCGTTTTCCTAATATACCAATAGCCATAGCAATTTCTACAGGAACATAGGTAATGAATGACGCTTTTGATTGTGTTATTATTGTTGGAATTAATACAATAAATAAAATAAAAGAAGATTTAGAAGCTACCTTAAATTAAGTCCTTATAGAGAATGAACAGAACCAACACACTAAATTGTACCAAAAGTGAAGAATACATGTCTTTAAAAAAACTAAGACAAATTCCTTAGATAGCAAAAATAAAATTATTTTTGTTAATGCGTGCAAGAGGCTGATCGAAAATAATAATGACCAGATGATATCCATATGGTAGTGTTACTGATAGGGTTAGTGCCAAATAAAAAAATTGTCAATCTAAAACCACCAAAAAGAACCAGTTCGTTGAAAACAAATTATATAGATTTGGAAAAGGTATAAACCAGTTAATAAAATCATTTAATGATGACAACAAGTTAAGTTCATCTATATAGGTTATTCTTTTCTCAGCATATATGGTGTTAAAATTATGGGAAACCTGAGTGAATTCAGATATAACTCCGGCAAACAACGTTCTGAAAATTGTAAGTTTTTCTTGCAAACATGCTGAAACACATACTGTGGCAGCATGTCACTGTAGAAAAAGAGGTCTACAAGATTTGCCCAACTGGTACCACCTGAAAAGGAATCTATACGTCATTTTTTTCTCATCCTGGACATCTTCGTCTTGCAGTTGCAGAAGGTGTCCTATTGCAGATCATAATTGGTCATCTATTTTCTGGGATTTTTTTTATACAAGGTTAAATTCTTTATATATTGTTTATTACTAGTTGTTTCCTGAAGGATAGTTGTGGCATAGTTTGTCAATGTTTAAGCAGTTTTGAAAAATGAGACCACAATTCAAGTAATAACTGTATATTTGCAAACCTTTCAGGGTCTAGGTCAGACCCCTTTATCAATGGCAAATAAACTATGAAAACTGGCCTAATTCTAAAATTTGAAATTAAGATGTTTGACAATAGGATTTGTCACGAAATAATTGTATGTTTCCAAACCCTGTCAATGGCTAAGAAACTATAAAAAAGGCACAATTTTACATTTTAGAATTGTGCTTTTTTTGTCATTGACAGCGGGGTTTGACCTAGACCTCGAAACGTTTAGAAATATAGAGTTATTTAGTGAATTGTGGTGTCATTTCTCTAAAAGTGCTTAAATATTGTTTATAACTTCTTCTAACGTATTCGTTCTGTCTTTTATATTTGTGTTAGGAATAGTCTTGAAACCACGCCTTCGTTGCATTCTTATTCACAATACTGATACAGCCTGTCACTTGAACTCGTAGTAGTGTAGTTTTTGCATTTCTGTCTTTCTCATAAATAAATAATGGGGTGATACATGTATGCAGTCATCAGATCCTTTTTGTAGCACCTGTATGAACCCTGCTTGATTAACTGTTGATATGCCTCCTGAACCTGGAACTATATTCTATCTTTTATAATGTTTTGAATTTCTTTATTTATTATTCATTCTGTTATTCGGTATCTCTTCTAGCATATTTTCTGTTAATTAACCTGTATTTATAAACAGTTCTTGAAAATATTTTTCATTTCCCTCTTAAAATTAGGTTTTTTTAAATTTATGTATGGTACGATAATTTTTTGGAGAAATGCTTTACAGGGGAACGTAGATCAACAAAAAGCAGTTTCTAAAGTTTTAGTGATTTTAAAACTCTGTGCAATGTGGTCGTACCGAGGTATAATAAATGACAGCATTTTGAAGCATAATGTTTCTAGTTTACCGGTGTTTTGTCTAAATTTTCTTCAAGTATGTTCCATTAACACAATTCTTCGAAATATTGCTAACAAAAATTGTAAAATTTTAAATATTTACTTTGGCTAACGGACGACAAATATTCCAGCTGAAACATTGCATTTTTTAGTTGAGATATCGAACGTTCAATGTTCGATTGAATGGAAAGGGAACAAAATGTCCTGTAGAGTTTCAACACCTATAAAACCTTTTTATATAATACAATCGAATTTTGAAATAAAATTGCCAGCTTGTTTCTGACCCTAAACACTTCATAAACATTATTGAGGTGCAATTAAAACTGAGCTTTTGCTACAATTTTATCGCAAATTATTCGAAAGATTTTCAAATAAAAGTTTTGGATAAACTTCCTTACATTTAAAAGAACAATGTCAGTAAACAAGTATTTTTTTTGGTTTAATTTTTGGCGAATGCACTATCTTCTTCCAATTTGAAAGAAGCTTTGTTATTTCACATAATCTTTAAAAAATTTTGGGCTACCCTGTATATATCAAATTTGCAGTAAATTCCCTTCATTATTTCAGTTTTATTTTATTTTATTTATTTATTTATTTTTTTATTTATTTATTTATTACGATACGATTCGTCATTCGGAATCCTTTTAATTTTTTAATTTTTGTCCATGTAGTTTAATTTCATTGAAAACGAAGTCTGATTTAGACCTTGAAACGTTTGGACTTTTGAAATATAAAGACTTTCAAGTTTATGTGGTGTTATTCCCAAAGAACTCGGAAAAAATAAAAAAGAATATGTTGGCATAGCGTAAAACATGTTGCATCGAAAAAAGATGTCAGAACTAGAGACACTAAGCTTCAAAATGTTTTTTTTTTAATTTCTTGGGAATAACATCACAATTACTCCAAACGTTTCAGAAACAAGAAAAACACTAGAATCAATCATGTCCAAAACTAAACCAAATAACACAACCTAAAACTCAAAAAATGCATTAACAAAATCTCTTGCGAATGTAATAAATTGTTATAGGAGAAACTGCTAGACCTCTAAAAGTTTGAATAAATGAACACAAAAATTAAATAAAACAAAAATTCGAAAAGTTAACAAATTGAGATCATGCCTGGAATGTCGGTCAGAACAATTTCAAAATTTAACTATAATTACAGAAAGAAAACCCCAATACATAACAAAAACTAAAAGAGTCTACAATAATATTATTAATTTAAAATGACTGTATCGCTAGTACTTCTGTAAAATTCAGCTTTCGTGGTTACCAATATTCAACGATGAAATTAAAAATGGCAATGTCCCTTTGAACAAACCTGTATCGGGATAGTTCAAAGGATTTTTCCTAGATTATCCTTGTTGCGTTTAACGAGATTTCTGCAACCTAAGGATTCTTTAAACTTGTTTTTGGAGCTATCTTATAACAAAGTAGAAGACGTCAGAATTCAAATAATAGATATTGTCAAATATTTTAATTTTAGATTTTAGAAATGTGCCTTTTTTATTCATAGTTTCTTAACCGTTGGCAACGAGGTCTGACCTAGACCACTAAACGTTTGGAATATACAGCAATTTTCGTAACTTGTGGTGTTACGTCCCAAAAATTACTTAAACATTGAAAAATATGCCACAAATATCCTTTAGAAAACAACCAAAGAAAGTTGATTTTGTATTTGGATTAACTCGTCGCACTGCATGAAACCAGTTATTATGTTTTGTAACATTTAGTAGTTCAGTTACAAATATTTTAAGGGAGGTGGTTATCGTAGTATTCGTACAAAACGGTACGAAATATGAACCTTTAGCGTTCGACATTTCTAATAAAATTATAAATATGTTAAGAACAGACACTTATTTCAACATCAATTTCACAAATAATACACAAATAATTCTTGTGAGGATCAGTAAATTTTAAAAATTTTGTTGAGAAGTTGAGAAGGCAATAGTGAGAGCAAGAGACTATTTCTCTCGATTGGGAACTGCAACTACTAATCAAGTGAAATAGCCTCTTGCTCTATCTATTGCCCTCTATCTATCCTTGGCTAGATATTTGTGCATTGCACGCTACCTCCAGAAGGTGTATGCTCCAAGTAGCGGAAAGTGAACCGAAAGCGACGGAGATTACCGAAGATGCGTTAAAGCCGTAAACAACCAAACAAAAGTGGAACATACCTAGCCGTTAAACAGTATTAGATATGTTAATCTGAATCTGGTAGACAATGTCCCTCGTTCCTCGAAGTTTTCTTGGACTTCCATCGTCTTGAAAAGGTTGATCTCACAACGTTTCAATAGCTTTGTATCTGCTATCGTCATCAGGTGAATGATGGGAAATTCAGTTTCTTCATGGTATTTATACCTTTAATCGGTCATGCGTCGCCGGTCATGGTCATTGGGTCTCATCCGGTCCAATCAGCGTCGTCGTATCTGGCGGTTGGTTGTCGGTGAGCGTAGCGACAGTGTCCGAAGAAGTGGTTTCCAAATGTTTTTAATTTGGACGCTGCAAGAAGATGGATTGCCTATGGGCTCCCCGTTATCGCCAACCGTCGCAAACATCTACATGAAGTGGTTCGACGAACATGCACTGAAGAGATACGAGAAGCAGCCCAAGCTATGGTTGAGATATGTCGATGACACCTTCATCATTTGGCAACACGGAGAGACACAATTACAGGCATTTCCGGAGCACCTAAACCGATGCCAACCATCCATTAGATTCACCATGGAGATGGAAGAAGGTGGGTGCCTACCATTCCACAGGACTATATCTACATTACAATTCTAACCACCGTCAACAACGAAAACTGGCATCATCAAGACTCTAATTCATAGAGCCAAAAAGAAGAACAAGTGAAACTTAGAAAAGACCTTTTGGCGAATGGATACCCGGAAACCATCATTAACAAGGCGTTCGAAGAACTGGAACCACCTAGGCAGGAAGAGGAAACCACGATAGCAACATTAGTAATACTAAATACGTATACTAAAGGTTGTCGGGGCCACTTAGACGAATTGCACACAGATATGGAATCAGAATGATTTTCAAAAGCAGCAACACTCTAAGGAGCATGATTACAAGAACGAGGCCGGACACTCCAGCAATACCAAATAACTGCATATACAGTATACCTTGTGAATGTGGCAATCTTTACATTGGAGAGACAAAGCGACCGCTGGACACCAGGGTTAAGGAACACCGCACAGCTACTCAAAGGGCGGAGCTGACGAAGTCTGGGCTAGCTAGCCACGCGTGGGAGGAGCATTGGACCCGACAGACGTTGTCCTGTCCCACGTCTCAAATGTAAACTTTTAAAAATTAGCTGTAACAATATAATCTGAACGCCATTATCAGACGTAACTGAAACTAAAGCACACTCTTGAATATTTGACACTGCGACTACAGCGCAATCTGCCGGATCCTATGTAAGTTGTGCTAACATCAACAACAATTTTTAAATAAATAATTTAACTAAAAAAACAATATCTTGTTGACCGTATTGTGAATCTAAACCATCCTCAAACCCCCTGGAATACACACAAAAAATTTCATCAAAATCGGTCCAGCCGTTTAGGAGGAGTTCAATGGCTAACACACGTACAGAAGATTTATATATATATATATATATATATATATATATATATATATATAAAGATTAGAATTACTAAGTAAAAACCTTATAAAAGTTTTTCCCGTCGACTAACAATTTAAATTATTAAAAAGTTTTAAAATGAATAATAAAAAATCGATGCTATTTTAATAAATACCCCAATAGCAGCAAATTCTCTTAGTTACATCAGTTTATATAGTCAAACATTTAATGTAAAAATTGTGAATGCTAAAATTGTCGTTGTGCTCTTCTTCAGTTTTTAATTTCTTTATTCAGTTATGTTAATTATTTATTACTATTTAAAGGTTTGTAGTATTTGAAATATACAAACTTTCCAGTAATTGTGAGGTTATCCCCAGAAATTATAAAAATACAAACTAGAGATGCCACAACTATGATTCAGAAAACAACACAAATTTCATTTTCATGATATCCAATAGAAGTAAATCGAAGACGAATTACAGTTCTACAAATTACTACTAAATATCTTTTTGTTTTCTGGCATATTAGGGTACTTCCTTCCAGGTTTAACGCACCATTTTTAAACATATAAGTCAATGGACAATTATACGAACGTAAAACAATATGTTAAAATAATTTATAAGATTGTTTATTAAAATAATATATTCAAGCTACTGCATATTTAAAAACTATAAACTGAATAAAAACTAAAATTGATGGTAGGAATATTGACAATGTATGTTGTATGTAATGTTAATTCAAGCCCGATATCATTATGAAGGTTGAGTTCGTCATTAATGTAATAAACCGGCGGAATTATTGGGAGATAAGTGAATTAGTAGGTGTTTAAAGCAAGAGGTTTTAAAATAGTTATTAATATAAATTAGTATTAGTATACCGTCTAATGAAGGGAAGGTTTTACCTATTTAATATGGATTTTATGGTTAGAAAAAAATGAATCTTATTTGTAATTTGTTTCTAAATAATTGAGGACGTAAATTGTTATTTTAGCTGTTCATTAGTTGCGTTCTTATAGACAAACTCTCTCGCTGGATTAACTGACATTAGTTGACAAATCCGTAGACCTATCTTCTCAGAGTTAATCCTGAGAAAAGGCAACTAGTGTTCCGGGCAGTTTCCAGGAACGGCTCTAGTTACTCGAAGCGAAAGCAGAAGGCTACGAGAATTATGCGAACCGACCTGAAGAGGGCAGATGTGACTCTGCCGAAACGTCGTCATTTTACCATCGATGACGCGGATGAATTCCCGGAAACCGCCTAAAACATTTAGTGCCCGCGAAAACTTAAAAACAAATATATATATATATATATATATATATATATATATATATATGTTGTTTGTGGTCAGGGAGCCTTCATCAGTTACGCTTCCCACAAGAGAATGTCCTCTCGAACACTTATTATTTGATACGTATCACGTCTGCAAACATTATCTGCTGTTTGCTGAACGATAGTTGTGGCACCTCTAGTTAGTATTCTTATGATTTCTTGGGAATAATACCACAATTGCTTGAAGGTCTGTATTTTAAATAATCCAAACGCTTCAGGGACTAAATCAGAGCCTGTTTTCGATGGTAATAAAGAATTAACAGATTAATGAAATTAAAAAAACGTAGGGAGGGAGTATTGAAGGTATACAGAAATTCAAAAATTAATTTTTAATTTCTTTCTTCAGTGGTCTTAATTTTTTATTGCCATTGAAAATGAGGTCTGATTTAGACCCTGAAACGTTTGGAGTATTTTTGATAGAAAAATAAAAAGCCGTAAATGGTTAAGTGTTTTATTTTGAGACAAGGAAATATCTCGAGTAGATCACATTATTTCGAAAAAGTTTGACATAAAAGTGTTGGAGAGTTTCAAGTGGGCCAACAAACGGCCCATACGCGGAAGTGTTTTTTAACAAATCGAAAATCTGTCAAAAACATAAAGCGTTTGTTTTCATGTTAAAAAGACTATGATAACTCTTATCTGGAGCTTTTCTCGAAAAAATGAAATCCACTTGAAATATTTTCTTGTGTCAAAATAAACCACTCATAAAAATGTATAGCTAATCGAAATCGAAAAATTGGGTATTTACATTTAAAAAACACTTTCGTGTGAATAAAGTCATTTCTTGCTCAGACTGGAGCGGAGGTCGTAATCTAGGCCATTTGATGGCCCTCTTGAAACCCTACAACTTTTATCTGACTCTTTTTTCGAAATATGGGTATCAACTTGAAAATCTCTCAAGATAAACGCCCCACCCGGCATATACCCACACATTTTGTATATCCGAATATAGATAAGTTAACTGCAGTTAGAAGATAAGGGTCATGAGAGAGAGAATTGGCAATTGGATACACAAGCATTTATTCGATATTTTTTGTTATAAAAAATTATTGATCTAGTACAGAAATACTACTGAGAACTTACGCCAGTATTTTTCAAAAATCCCAGATTAATAATGAAATTATAGTATTAGGTACTTTTTTGAAAATTAAGTAAATCTGGTCACGCTTCCGTTATTTTCTTGTACGTTGGTCATTTCCAAGGTTAACGTGATTCATCGAGAGTAGCACAAACTTTGGAAAGCAAATTAACCACATTTTACGTCAACTGTCTTTCCGTTATACCTTTGTATCTCTGATTCTATCTGGTGATTTTTAGGTGTACATTATATATGATATTGCTTCTAGCTTCATTGTTCCATCCGTGACATATCTATCTTTATCAAAAAGTCGGTATCATATCCTTAGAAAATAATAGAAGTTTATCTGTTAGCGAAATAAGTTTTGAATACAAAGTTGTTCTCAATTGAGAAGAAAAAATCTGAAAAAATCATTTGATGTATCTGACAATTGCAGCATAAAATTGTTGAGTAGGTAATGCGCAATATATCAATATCTTTTGTTCCTGACCATAATTTTGCAAATTCAGCTATCTCTGAAAAATTGTCTCCATAATGAATGCTCTGTATAAATTAGCAAGCTAAATTTAATTTTTTAGACGCGAGATGTCATGACCGACATCTTGATTACAAAAAAATGACACCTCGAAGAGAGTAAGCTAAATTTATGTCTAGTATGAGCCTTAAGTCTCAATTATATGTCATGAAGAATTCAAAAGTGTATCTTATCGTATTTTTTTTATTATAGTTTAATTTATTATTAATTATATTGTGCGTCGTAAATATACACTGTGCACCTAAAGTATCGAACATACCAAATAAAATCTATCCAGATAAAAGAAGACAAAAACCCTGAGCTACTTCAACCTTAATTTAATAATGTGCAAATTTGGACATTAATAGATTTCTCATGACGTCATTAATGTGTTCTGTATGACGTCATACACAATTTTTTTAAACAGCAACTCTAATATTTGATATATGGATTTAAAAGATTAAATTTCAAATGGGTTAGATAACACGTTTTTCAAAAAAACCTCTTTTATTCATGCACAACAAAATATCAACTGAAATATATAAATGTAACAAAAGAATCAGAAAAAGTCAAAGCAAGTGTTCAAGTTGGCCACCATTACTAGCTGACAATGAGCAATGCGATTTTCAATTTTTTTTTAACTTTGGTTAACACTTGAGGAGTGATTAGTCTGATGTCTTCCATTATTCTTTTCTTTAAATTTTCAGTACTGTTTGGTCGGTAGATGTAAACTTTAGATTTCTGTCAGATTTTATGTAGTATGCTCCATATTTTATGTACACTCTGTATCAACTGGTTATAAAACTTACCTTGCATGAGTTTTATACGAACTCCTCCTAAAAAATATATCGACGCTTTAGCTAAAATAATCTTATTCCTAACAAACTCCCGGAGACAATTCCTTACAAATTTAAAGTCTGGCCGAGAACAATCAGATCAAAACAGATCTCTCCTGGACTAATACAATTTATTTTACGTAAAATTATAGACCCATTCACTAACGGATTAAGGTTTATTCTAAATGATACCCATAACATTGACAATTAAATTCTTGATGCTCCTTGATTAAACATCAAAAATAGCAATGAATTGCTGTTTTACTTTTGGAAGGCTCTTTGTATAAACTCTCCAGAACATTTTTAAAATATTGAAGAATATCATCTTATAAGACATCGTTTGATAGGTTTGTCGGTATTCCTGTTCATATAGCGATTCACTATTACTAGCTGTCGCCCAGTCGTCGAAATTCGACCAATTGTGTCAATATCTCTGGCAGGTTAAATAACCTGAAAATTTTATCTTGACATTCTATCCTAGGACTTTAGGG
The DNA here is from genome assembly GCA_034190945.1 of Octodonta nipae. Taxonomy (NCBI): domain Eukaryota; kingdom Metazoa; phylum Arthropoda; class Insecta; order Coleoptera; family Chrysomelidae; genus Octodonta; species Octodonta nipae. The sequence continues at coordinate 134,637,720 of CM067218.1, forward strand.
AGAACAGCAATTACAGGGAAAGGATCCAGATTCGGAACCTCTGTGTGATAGTTTCCTCGAAAATCCTAGATGTCGGTCTTACATCTCGCTTCTTCAAATAAGTAAAGTTTTTTTCAAATATAATTCTTAGGACATTATTTGTGTTCAAATTCGTAATTCTTAATTTAATATGACAACAACGCAACCGCTAATGGGCTACCATACATATTTATTTTTTCTAACCTGTCTGTATAGCTATAATTGCACTCAATTCTCAAACATTTATTAAAATCCTCATTATAATAATTCCATCTCATTATATATTTCCACCACCCTGTATATGCAACTGCTCATGGACCACGCATAATATTTTTTACATTTTTGAACCACCCGGTAAACCATTCTGTATATGCCACTGCCTATGAGCCACGGTATTTACTCTTTTTGTTTATGAAATTTTTAACTATCTTCTGTAACTATAATTCTACTCTGACCTATATTTCAATCATCATATATATGGAACTCTTCGTGGACTACTCTATAAATCATTTCCGTTTCTAACATTTTTTATCATCATCCTGTATATCTATAATTCCTCTCACCCTATAATTCATCTTCCCTATATATACAACTGCTTATGGGTTACAAAATGTTGCATTTCCATTTCCGCCACCCTGTATATGCATCTCTGTATAATACTCTTTGCACCACCCTGTATAACCGTAATTCTACTGCACCTTCTATTCCAAGAACCCTGTAAATTCAACCGCTAATGGGCTTCCCTATATAATTATTTATTAATTATAATTGCACTCTACTCTGTATTTTAAACACCCTATATATACAATTGCTTATGTGCCACCCACGAAAAAAATTATTTTGAACATATCTGAAATCGCCCTGTATAATTATAATATGCAACGATTACTTTACCACTAAACAATAACAACTCTTGCATGCCACTTCCAGTAGTACATCTAAGTATAAACCCTCTATATATAATTACTCAATGTTTTGAGTCTGGCGGTGGCGGAACGCGGCACATTCAGTTGTTTGGCGTTGACATTATGACGTAAATAAATTAATATTAGCATTCTGCACTGAAGGTCGTCAGTAGCTACTAAACAAAATAAAAATGAAGAAAATCGGTTGAGACACAGAGTAGAAAATGGTACCTAATCATTTTGTCTTAGCCTATTTATATATAGATTCTTAAATTATGCAACAGATTTTTCGTTGACAAAACGTAGAATAGAAAATTTGCCCATTAAAGTGATTTAAACGTCCAAACATTTTAAAACAATTCACCTAATAGATGAATAACATTTGCACATATATAACTTTACAGCGATAATTTAAACTCGTATTTGAGTAATAGTGATAACAAAAAATATTTTTGTCCATGATATGTAAATACAGTTCATTTTAAACATAAAGGTGCCCATTATTGTTAATATTAATGAAAACATGTGAAAACAAATATCTGGTCTACAAAGTATCCTTCAAAGTCCTTGGTAAAACAAATTGCGTCTTCTAAAGGTATTCGAAAATTTTGGTTAATTTTTCTTTTTTATTTGAAAACCTCTTAATAACAATTTTGGAAAAGATATAGTTAAAATACAGTTACAGTAAAATTAGTCATCGTCAAAATACCTTGTCGTTAACTAAATCGTTATCATATTGCCATAATTTGTATACAAAGTAGTTTAATGATATTTCAGTAATTCTACATGGTTTTTAAATGAAAGAAAAAACAGATTTACAATTCAAATCAAAGTTCAAGGCAAATGTTTTTAGTTATACAGATAATACGTTTTTTGTATGATTATGTTTTATTCGCATGTTCTTTTGGATTTTAGTAGGAGCTGAACTCAAATATGTCATGTTGACGCAAGATTTCACGAATGTACCGTGAAAATTATCAGGTTAGGTTACGTTAGAGATATACAACACTCGAAGTGTCATTCTTTTATACCCAAGACAATATATGTAATATATTTTGTTTCTCGTCGGGACCCAGTGAGTAAATATACATATATATTTACTCAATGTCGGGAACCTTCATCAGTTGCGCTACCTACAGGAGAATGCTGTTTCGAACAATTCTTCTTGTATTGCAGACAGATCGTTAAATATGTTGTTGCAAAATGTAGTGTTGAACATCTAGGACTCCCGGGTAGACCACCATACAGAGGTTCCTAATATGGAACTGTTCCATGTCACTGTTGTTATCCCGTAATATGAAGGTTACAGTGTCAAATTATCAGGTTTACTTCACCTGTCTGAGATCTAGTACCCTCTACGAGGTGTCATTCTTTTTTAGGAGCTAGTTTCGGAACTTCTAAAAGTCGAAAATTACATCGCACGTCAACATATTCAACGATATACATCTAATAGATAAAGAATTGTTCGAGAGGACATTCTTTTGTGCGAGGCAAAACTGCTGAAGGTTCCCGACAGTGCCAGCCAAAATTCCCCTCACCCATTGTAGCCCTTGAACAGTTAGACTTACCCTAATTTTAAATATGACCTTATGACAACCGATAGCTCATTTGAAATTTATTGACAATACGTACTCAGCCATATTAATTTTTGTTTGGGTTTAGAACAACTTTGATAATACATTAAATAAATACTACAATTATTATTTCACATTTAATTAATTTCAGCCCACCTATGATTAGTTGTAAAAAAGTTGACGTTTTTTAATTGTTACTTTGCAAAGTTTTTGTAAAATCCTTTGTACATTAAATATTTAGTTTTGTTATTATTTAACGAGACGTTTGGGAGTTTACATAGGCAAAATGGTTCATACTCAAGCCGACAAAGTAGCAGCTTTTAATAATTGGTGAATGTGGCAGGATCTCCATAAAGCGGAACGTTTATTTAATAAGAAGTACACATATCATATTATTATCAATCACTTAGGGATGGCAAAAAAATGGCATATTTGCTCAAATGACTGTAAACACTACTTTCTCTACAGCATCTCTCTGTGAAGTTAATCAATGAACTGTACATGGGGTGTTGCTAAAAAACAATTTCCATCCACACAAATTAAAAATGACCCCCCAACTTTCAGATGGCTACTCCAGCAGAAGACTAGAATTCTGTGAAATTATGATATAAATTATTCGAAAGCAACACTACACAAAAACCATTTGTTTTAGTAATGGCAGTATTTTTTTCCTTAATGAAAATGTGAACAGTCAAACTGTAGAGTGTTAGAGTGACACAAATCCGCACATCTTTCATGAAAAATCAAACTCAGAAACTTCCAGAAAAAACTGAAAGATTGAGCAGGACTATTGGGAAACCACATAGACTTCTTGCCCCAATACTAACTTAAACGGTCAGATGTATTTGTAGTTATTATTAAATGTAACTGAGCAGCTAATTCTTGAAATTCTGGAAGGTAATCCAGATAAGTTTGGCAATTTGGAAATAACATTTCAACAAGATGATGTTTCTGCACATTATTATGGTGCAGCCAGATGTTGCCTGCATAAAGAATATCGTGACAGATGAATTGGATAGCGAGGACCCATAGAATGTCTAGCTCCGCATCGCACCGGATCATTACATATTTGTGGGGGTACCTGAAATCCAAGATTTACACTACGGAATCCGACAATACTAACGTTTTAACGTTTTAATACAATGAAGTATTGAAGTATGCAGGGTAGTTTCAGTAGACAAGAGTACGACAAGAAGTTTCTAATAGGACAGCAAGTAAACGGAACACATTTTGGACACTTGCTGTAAGAATTCGTTTAACTAATTACAGTGTAAACGAGAAATTATAATTTTAGTATTTAATTTATCCTTCAAAATTGACTTAAATTAAAACAAAATTAATATGACTCAGTAGATAATGTAAATACCTTACAAATGAGCTATTACTTGTCCTATTAAAAATTTATTTATGCGAAATTCGAAAATTGGTGTAAAGAAAGGTTGTTTAGAGTTGAAAACTACGTTTAAATATTAATTGTTATTCCAAATTATTTTCTTCATACTCGTGATCAGTATTCATTTAAAACAAACGTCTGGTGTGAAATAAAAATGGAGAGAAGACTCTTTTCTCGAGAAATTCTAAATTACTTACTTACTCTAGAATCCTTAAATATCTCACAGATATAGTTAGCAAAGCTCTGACTCACTTGTTTAATCTCTGCATCCGAGAAAGCATATTTCTATCTGTTCTCAAATTGGCAAAAGTTATACCTGTTTTTTTTAAAAAAAAGGAGATCCCGAACATGTAACTAATTACAGGCCTATATCTCTATTGCCACTGATCTCTAAAATTCTTAAATCTTTATTGAAAGACCAAATGATTAACTACTTTGAAGTAAATCATATCTTTACACCAAATCAATTTGGTTTTCGTAACAACAAGAGCATAACTCTGGCTATTAGTCGACTAAGTGAGTTTGTGGCGGAGGGCTTTGAAAATAAGCATAATACATATGGTACATTCCTGGACTTAACGAAGGCGTTCGATTGTATAAGTTTTGAAATCCTTTACAATAAGCTATCTCACTACAACTTTGATTCGAGCAGTATTACCCTTATACAGCCCTATTTAGAAGCAAGAGAACAGTATGTCCTTTTTGAGACTCAGCAGTCCGCGAATCGCACCATTCAGCATGGCTTACCTCAGGTCTCTGTGTTGGGTCCTCCCTTATTCCTCATATACATAAATGCCTTGCCAAACTTTAACAATCTATTGAATCTGCTGATAATCCTGCTGCCGATGATACCACAACATTGCTGCGCTATCAACCTTCAGACCCAATATTGCAGTGGACTCAAATCAAACAGCGTGAAATAGAGAATTGGTTTTTAGCCAATAGGCTTAGTTTCAACAATAGTAAGACTCAGAACATTAATTTTACATTACAATCTTCACCATCGATTTGGGAAGCCCATGTTAATTTTCTTAGCTCCAAATTATGTAAAATAACTTTTCTTAAAAGGAGCCTGTCAAAAATGTATCTAGGGGCACATTACTGACAGCGTATCATGGATACTTTAGCTCCAATATGTCCTACGCGATTTTAAATTGGGATCATTCTCCGTGCTCTGCTCAAATTTTTAAGTTACGACGTCGTTGTGTTATTGCAGGCTTAAAATACCGCGAGTGTTGTAGAGATAGCTTTGTGGGGCTAAAACTACTTACTCTACTTTGCACTTTTATCCTTCAGTGTATTGTCTATATAAAACAGAACCAAAACAGCTACAGAACACACAACGATATTCACTCCCATTCAACCAGGAATGGAGGAGAATTAGTTCTCAGCTACCACAGATTGCAATGAACGATAATGGGTACTGACTATTATGGCATTAAATTTTTTAATGCACTGCCAGCAGAAATAAAAAATTTAAACGTACATAATTTTAAAACAAAAGTAAAAAATTATCTTTTAATACACGCCTTTTATTCTTTTGAGGAGTACTTAGGAAGTGATTTCAATGTATAAATTTTTAATGTGTTTGCCTCTATAATGTACATTGTTGTCTATATATTAGTAAATAGGACATTTGATTTTCTTACCATTTTAATAACATTTTATATATTCTTTTGTATACATATTTAATACATTTCATACTTGTGTACCTTTGACTTGTAAAAATACACAGTTGTAATACTTTACCAATAAATGAATTAAACTAAACTAAACTATTTGAAAATAAATATTTGTTGAGTTTAATTTTATGGCTGAACTATCTATTAGACTACGGTAGGATAGCAACAGCATCATGCCATAGAACAAGTGATGCAGAAAAAATACTCATTTCAATGAAGAAATTTTGGCCTGCTAGGTCTTCAGATTTGAGGCTCCGCGAATATTTTTTTTTAGCGGCGGTACTCGAAACAACTTCTAGTTGACAATAGAAATTTCAAACAAAAAATTGGAAATAATTGAACTGTTAGCATGTAAAGAAAATTAAGACACTATTGGTGTCGCTTTCTCAAATTGAATTAATAAATAAGAAGACGAGAAAAGCTTTTATTCAAAGTAACTTTTAAATCGAACTCCATGACGAAATTTCAAATATATATATATATATGTGTTCAACAATTCAGCTAAGCATTTTTTGTTACAGATCACCTCCATAGTTTCAAAATTTTTCTGAACCTCAAACTTAAAAAGTTCTCAAAAAATGGAAGGACAATTTACTCAAACCGACAATGGCATCGAAAACCCGGCCTTTCAGATGCAAGAACAAAAACCAGAAAAAGCAGATTCCAAACATTACACGAGAAATTCGAGTCAGAATTCTAGTCATCATATGGGACAAGTGCCAAAACGAAAAAAGTCCTTGATGCAGTTGACGAAAGAGGCCCTTCCAAGATTAGAAAATTACAGAAATTCCAGAAAGGCTGTGAAAAGACCTAGCTTAGGACAACTGCATGGTGGAGAGGAAGTTATAGTTGTAAGTAAATTTGACAAAAATATTCACAAAGAATAATTATAAATGTTTGTAATTTTCAATAAATACGGGGTGTGTACAAATAGTAGAGGAAATATTGTGATATTTACGTTGTTGTATCGGTAAACATATCTAAAAAATATTTGCACATCATATCTGCTGTTAGGTGTCAGATACGCTAAACGTAAAAAATTAGTTTAAAAGTAGTCAAAAACTATGGTATACTTTATTTTTGATTCCGTTATTTTTTAAGGGCTACCAGGGGTAGCGGGTGGTTTTTGCGAAAACCTCTATAAACTTTCTTCTAGTATGTTACGAGTGAAAAATTATGGCGGTGAAATTAGGTCGATAGCTGTTTTCCTTTTAAAGTTATAAAATATCCGCCAGCTTACACGTTAAGCTAGCGTGGAAGGAAATTTTTGCCGAAGCAAATTTTTCTGTCAAAGTTTTTTTTCTGTCAAAGTCGAATGTTCGGTCGGACGCTAACGATAACAAATTTTAGATTATTTCGTCTAGTAGTTACGGAAAAACTAGGATGTGACAGACGAAAATTCACTGGACACAAAAATGAAAGAATTTGTTACGAAAATAACAAAATATATGTCTTGTCACAATTTAAATCCAAATATTCTAGAACTCAATTGTAATAATACCATTATTATGGGCATTAATTACTTAATATCACATTTCAGTAATGATTTCTACGCGCTATCGCAAACTCTATTTACCAGTTTCAGACAACTAATTAGTATTGAAACCATAATATGTTTTTTTTTATAATAGCTGAGTGGGGAAATATACGTGGAAAATACTATTAAGAAATCTGAGACGTCACATCTAGTTAACCACAAGACACCTTGACATATCATTTTTAATATATTATAGCAAATTAAATAAGTTTAGGGCAAATACAAAACTTACTTTTTATCATCATTAATTACATAAAATCTCTTCTATATATATAAATATATGAACAAGGCTATGTATATATATATATATATATATATATATATATATATATGTTTCGGCGGAGTCACATCTGCCCTCTTCAGGTCGGTTCGCATAATTCTCGTAGCCTTCTGCTTTCGCTTCTAGTTACTCGAATACTTGACATCACGTATGGCTTCCCTAAGTAGGGCACAACTAGCTTTCCATAAGATATTCTGTGTTTTTCTGTTGTTCTTCCAGAACTTTACCGTCATGTTTTTCGGAATAACTCCTTCATCGCGGCATCGTTGTAAAAAATGTAGATCACAAAAAAGTTTGCTTCTTTTCGGGCGTAATTTCTCAAATGTTTTACACAAATGAAAAGTATTCTCCCCGTAGAGATTCACTATATTTGTTTTTAAGTTTTCGCGGGCACTAAATGTGTTAGGTGGTTTCCGGGAATTCATCCGCGTAGTTATTAACTGATCCCTGCCGGGATCGATGGTAAAATGACGACGTTTCGGCACAGAGTCACATCTGCCCTCTTCAGGTCGGTTCGCATAATTGTCGTAGCTTTCGCTTCTAGTTACTCACTACTACTAGAAGCGAAAGCAGAAGGCTACGAGAATTATGAGAACCGACCTGAAGAGGGCAGATGTGACTCTGCCGAAACGTCGTCATTTTACCATCGATCCCGGCAGGGATCAGTTATCAACTACGCGGATGAATTCCCGGAAACCACCTAAAACACTTAGTGCCCTCGGAAACTTAAAAACATATATATATATATATATATATATATATATATATGATGATTTTGTATAAAACTCATAAATTTAAGGTATGTTTCATAACCACTTTATATGTCTATGACGTACAGTGTCTAAAATTATTTAAAATTGAAACAAAAATACATGAATAACTTCGTCTTTTTATCCTCTCTCGCTCCACGGCAAGTTATACTAGTGCTAAATAAGGATTTTTTTAGTTATTCTGAATTTTCAGTTAAGATTATGAACTTGAATGAAATTATAAGGATGCTTATCATGTTGCGTTAATATTCTTTTTATTCTAAATCAGTCCGTTGGTATCAACATGGCGGTCTAGTGTAAATTAATTGACACAACGGCTATTAACAATTTCAGTAGCTGTCTATCGACTGAAAGAACATAAAAAGTGGAAACTAATATCAAAAAATATTCTTTTTTATATTTTGGGTTGTAATTAAAATTCTTTTCCTATAAATTCATCTCCGAAATTTCTTTCGTACTAGAATTATGAAGAGGTTATGAAACTTACCATAAATTTTTGACAACTATAAATGATTGGTTGCGCAACCAACCATTTTAAGCAAACCTAGTGGAGTTACCAGGTCACTTCGTAGGATATGTGCAGTTGGACACGGCTTCCAATAAAAACCTTTCCATATGTTACCCATTTAGTGGACCACAGTGTGTATATGTGTTCTTCAAACTTCAACGGCCGACCACTTCCGGTTGTACCTCACGTTGACTCTAACATAATTATTTTAAATGGACAGGTATATTTTTAGGATGATTTCGTATAGTTGTGAAAAATTTATACCCACACAGCATGAAATATCTGAAGAAACATTTCACTGAAATATTTCTGCAATATTCCTATATCCACGACAAAACATCTACTGAAATATTTCACGAAATCTTAGAGAAACATTTCGTGAAAATATTCAATAGATACTTTAGACATAAAATATTTTAGCACTATTTTAAAATATATGACTGTAATATTTCTGAAATATTCGTATGCTCACGACAAATAAATGTTTTGAAATATATCATGACATATTATAATATACTTCATGAAATATTTCAAATGGTTTTTGTAGCGAAAATACGAGGATTAATGAAATATTTTATGATACTTCAAAACAAACATGAAATATTATATAAATATTTTTAAATAGTTCAATAAAATATATTTAAACTATTTTTATATCCACAAGAATAGATCTTTTGAAATATATCATGAAATATGACACAAAGATTTCATAAAATATTACAGGAATATTTCATGAATTATTTCAAATGGGGTTTTGCCGCGGACATAGCAATATTGCTAAAATATTTCAAGACATATTTTGAAATGTTTCAAATCAAACCAGAAATATTCCATAAATATTTTACAAATATTTCATGCTGTGCGGCAGGTGAAACAACCTGCAAGGTATGCCAAAAATATGAATATCGTCCAAGATTAAAGTTCCTTTGTTTAAAATACTACTGAACATATCGTAGGAAGTGCATACCTGGCAACTCTACTAGGTCTGCTTAAAATGGTTGGTTGCAGGTGAAACAACTACAAGGTATGCCAAAAATATGAGTATCGTTCAAGATTAAAGTTCCTAGAATGGTATTATGAAAAAATAATGCCTAGCGTCGAGCATTTTATCATTTTCAGGTTGCATTGTTTATTAGTTTAAGCAAAATCAAATAAACTTTTGTTGATACTTCGTTAACTGAGCCAGACTTTTACGTTTTACAGAAGTAGACGCTTTTTGTCGTCAACTTTAGATTCCATAACTAGTTCATTTATTTTTCCCAACTTTCCAGAAAATATTCAGGTTTAAAACTTTGCCCGTTGAATGGCAGTAGTTTATTAAAAATAATTTTGTAATCCTAAAATTAAATTAGATACCCTTGCAACGGTGATAAATTCCGGAGTTGCCAAAAAATTAAAAATTTCTATAAATAGTAAAAGCTTCAATCAATTAAAGAAGAATAGATAAAAATTGAGTGATTTTGTTTAAACTAAATACCAGTATAAATTAAATATAAAACAAAATTATGTAAGGGCTTTCTAAACTTTACTGATACATTTTTGTTTTTCGAATATAGATATTTAGGCGTATCTTTTGATTCTAAATAACTTTTTTCATTTTCTAAGTTATTTCAGATAAAAGATATTTACAGTTGACTGTTTTTCATATTTCTTGGCCTACCGTGTACTTTGTTTGACCGGCAATCGCTCTACCTAAACCTAAAATGGTTAGCAAATATGCGTCAACTTTTGACAGTATTTACATTTGGATATGACAACTAATAACAAATATATGTTAGATACTTACTGGACCACCATGTGAAAAAACTAGAATAGATAATATGAAATTTATATGAAGATGGATAAATATTCATAAAACACATCTTTCAGTGAAATATTAATATCCACAAACTCTTTTTTTAAATAAATTGTATTCATGCTTGTATAGTTGTATCAAATATAAGTTGGACAGAGATGTAGACTAGATGTAGACATTTTTCAATCTTTTACGACATTCTGGCCCACAGTGCGATGCTTCAAATGGCTTTAGTTTTGAGATTATTGAAACTTTAAAGCGTGTAGTTGAAATCTTTTTTCAAAATTATAAACAGAGAGATCCAATCTAGCAAGGCCCGCCTGAATAACTACAGCATCTACCAAAGATAAACATACAAGAAATTCGAAATTACTATTTACATAAGTCATCTAAACATCCAAATACTGTAACTTATATGGGAAAAACTTTAGATATGATAATGGTTAGGTGGGTTTAGACAATTATATCTCTCATCAAGGTACGTTTTGTACAGGAGCATAGAGCAGAAGACATTTATTATTAAGTTTGTACCATGTATCACCACTCTCATTGCTCAAATATTGTATACCTACTGCTATCGTTTATTTTTAGAGACTAATGCGATTTTGTTAGAAATAAATAAATACAATTATAGGCCTCTGAATGTCACTTAGAGGAATAATGCTATGTATCTGCAATAATATATAGTGTATAAGATATTTTTTAGACGGTTTAATTATAGTACCCTTACAAGGAAAGTCAATTTTGTCTGTATTGTAAGTGCTGCTTTTCAGAACAAATTATTAGTAGTTTTCGAAATACTCCCAATATTCCTGACTACTTTTATCTATCCGGCATCAAAATATTTCACACACCTAATAGTTATTTAAAACTTGTATAAGTAAATATCTACGTCTATAGTAATTAGTAAAATAAATTATATGAATTGAAATAAATAATCATGTTTAAATATTATAATAAAAACAACTTAATAATAATCATTTAATTGATTTTTACTTTTTTTACTTTTATACTTTCCTCACATTTTCTTAATATGTGATAAAAACTCGAAAACACGAATTGCATCAATAATTTTAGTGCACCATTTTAATTTATCTTTTGTTACTTACAGGAGGCAAACGAAACTAGTATAGAAATAGATAACCCTATTAGTGAACACGTAGGTATAAAATTAGGATGGATTCAAGGAGTGCTTATACCATGCCTACTAAACATTTGGGGTGTTATGCTGTTTCTTCGTCTTTCTTGGGTTGTCGCAGAAGCGGGTATAGGTAAGTTGATGAATTTGAAATGATGAAAAATCTGGTGATATCTGGTGCACACAGGTTATTACCCACACCGCGACTTGTAATCTGCATTATAGTGCGCTATCGTATAACGATAAAACGATAGGTACCAATGTCACGGATTTCACTTTTTACAAGGCTGTTTTAAAATCTGTGTTATCACTGGTATATGGGTAAAGGACTACAATAATGTCAATTAAGACAATATGTTTTTTATTGCTTTCCACTTTTTATCCACAGTGATTTCATGAGCATGTTTTTGAGATCAAACATATGTTAACGGAATATATTTAATGCAATTATTAAGGTCATATTATGCAATAATAGTAAAATGGATGTAGCAACGTAAATACTGACCTACCTAGCAATATTTCAATTAAAATATTTTGGTCATATAGAAATGTATATTGGGTATTGCAACAAGCAAGGTGTACGTTTAATATACAGCTAAAAGGGTCATGTAAGACGTATAAAGATATCTTCTGTAAGAGAATTCACAAAAGTCGTTAAACTAAAAATAACTTTCAAAAGCAGTAATTAATACATTTTATTGCACTATTACAAAAATCCAAGATATACGAACTAAAGTGCATTTTATAAGTTTTCAAAATATATTTTGCATAACGCTATTGAATTATCGTGGTTAATACAATACGTCCTGCAAAATATTTCTACACATTATTTAAATTGCAATTCTGCAAGATCTACTTAACGTACAATATAGATTTTTAGTGTTATTAATCTCAACGTTATAAGCTATCACCAGGTTCCAATTGTTATTACAACCAAGTTATGAATTTTTTAAAATCACTTATATCGGTTTTCCCAGCTTTTCATTATGAAAAATGCTGCGATCAAAATTTATCAACACTCATTTTAAAGAGTTTTTGATTCACTACAATTTTTCTATTGCCGGCATTATGAACAGATCATTATTTTTTACACTATAAGCAAAAAACGAGAATACCCCTTATTTTTTGTGGGTGTTAAGGCTCAAATAATTTATTTCTACGAGTTTGCCTCTAAAATAATGTCAATAATGACTTATAAACTAATATTTACCTAACGGCTTATGTGGTTTGCTGAATTTTATGTCACCTAAAAATCTCTATTGACTGGTGTAGTAATTTAAGTTCTATTTTCTTTGAAAGTTTGTTTAAATCTTGTAACTTATGTTACAGTCCCTCTATGTCAACACTGACCAGTACTTTATTGCATAGAACCGCAAGTCATTCAAATGTACACCATTCACATTCAGACCCTCCTTTGATAGTTGATGGATGCTAACTGTAAAGATACATTGAATTCTATTGTCTCTTCTATGAATGTTTGCACACATTTTCTGAATCCTGCTTGCTTCACTGCTTGATATAAAATTCAAATCCTATGTGTTTCGTATTAAGTCAGTTATTCTTCTTATACACCGATCGTCGTACTGTTTGAGAATACAAAATCAAAGCATTAAATTTACAGATACAGTTGTCAGCAATCATGGACACACATTGTTAATTATTTTCAACCTGACTTTGTATTTGGTATCAGCAATTGTTCGTGTATGAGCTGAGTCGATATGTATATGGGAAACGACTGGGGTTTTTCGAGGAGCTTGTTTCATTATAATATTTCTGGTTCAGAAGTGGACCCCAAATTTGTTTTTTAAAATGGAACAGGCTGTGTTTAAAGCATTTTTAGAATCTACGATGAATTTTAATATGACTTTATTGGAAAAATCGTCAGTTGAAAGTTATGTCAATTTTTTGAAAATTTTGAAAGACGCAGAGCTTTTCGCAAAAAAATTGCCAGAGTTTGCCCCAATAAAACTTTAAATTTCCTAAATTCTTCCTTTCCTAAAACTGTTACAAAAATTATATGAAGTGCTCAGAAATTGGCGCCTAATTTGACTGTCTCGAAAATCGTGTAATTCATTTTTTTAAATGGTAACACTTTTTTTCTCAAAACTAGATTCTACGCTAAAAAAATAGAAGCAGTACAATCCGATACCTAAATTAAACGATTTTTCTATAAACTTGGGAAATCTAAAATTTCTGAATTATGAGTTTTTTGAAAGAATCGACACGAAACAAATGCTGAAGTGTCAACAAACAATATTTGCTAATAATTTGACATTAAAGTATAATTTATCGAAAGCATTTATCATGTCCAGTTTAGGATTTAGTAATGAAGTTTATTTTAATCTGTTAATAATTTATGAGGAATGTGATAAAGTTGTTAAAAAACTGTGCGAAACCTTCCGTTCGCGTTACCCGGATAGACTAACATTCACTCATGACACCTCTTTCGAGGGTCATTCGCAATTGCAAAATACACGGGCAGGGTGTGAAAAAGCAAGAAAAAAGAAAACCTGTCGTAGATATTGAACATAATGAAGAGCTACAGTCTTGGCAGAGAGCGCATCCAGAAAATTCCTTAGTAGATGCAGAAAGAGATATTATTATAAAATTTTTACAGCCATTAAATTTGACCTGGAATCATCTGTGTTATCAATACGATGCAGGCGCACCTCATAATATTACACCTGTGAATAACTTTTTAGACAATCGTTTTGAAGATCATTGGACAGCGAACAGTGGACCTGATTGATTCCCCCTGGTTCACTTGACATTAATCTATTACACATTTTTCTTCGGGGTTGAATAAAAATATTGTCTATACTGCATCGCTAACAACAAAAGCAGATTCCCTGTAAAAAGTTAGAAACGTATTTCGATCTCTGTCTCCACAAGACATTTAGACTGCCACACATGCTGGATTTTTAAGAAGAATTTATAAATGTTTTGAAGTTTGTACAACTTCTTGTTTGTTCTTGTGTGTGTGTTTTACAATTGTGGATGATCGCCATCCATTGTCTACGACAGATGAATTGTTTTGCTTTTTAACAAAGTGCTTGTTTGCTTTACAGTTGGTTATGATCTGCGCAGAATGGTGTCCTGAGAATGCTATGCTTTCGTCTATCTGGATTTCGCGGAGGAAAGGTATAACAGACTCTGTCAAAACCATTTTAAATTCTCCAAAAATGATTAACATACTAAATTAATGTTCATTTGTGTCCTGTCGATTCTTTCAAACAGCCTACTGATAATTCAGATAACCACAAACAAATTTCAGTTTTGCCAAGTTTATATATACAAATAACGTTTAATTTAGGTTAGGAGTTTGTAAGCATAAACTCCAGTGGTGTTGTGATAAAAGGGGATGCCATTTGAAAAAAAAGGGTTTTACGATTTACGAGATTACCGAATTCGGCGCCAATTTGTGAGCACTCCCTATAAGTTTTCAATTTCTTAAGATTTAGGAAGTTTTATGAAGGCAAATTCTGTTTACAAACAAATATTTTTTTTGTGAAGGAAAAAAACTGTCTACAGGATTCCTTTTATATTGGTATATTATATATGATATTCTACTTGTACCTAGTCTGTAGAGTAAAATTATGAGACCGAAAATTTAACAGCAGTTCGCTTAAAAACAACAAACTCTTGTTTAAATTTTCACTTTTATTTCCTTAAATTTGACATATGATGTCGCCAAGTCTGCCTTCATCAGAAATTGGAAATACAATGATGAAGCCAGACTTGGCGAAACATATATCAAATTTAAAGAAATAAAAAGTGAAAATTTAAACAAGTGTTTGTTGTTTTTAAGTAACCTTAAAAATGAATTTTCATCAAGTGAAGACTGAAACAAACACCTAGCAGTTCGCTCATACCATCACTTCAGTAACATTTTATGGAGAATAATTGATTAGGTTTTACCAGCAAATTCTTAGAAGTCAATCATTTAGATAATAAAAACCGACATTAATGTTAATTTCTTGCTTGTATTATAAAAAGTAATGGAAGAATTGTAATGTTATCAATGAAAAAGTTGTAAAGAATAAGGAATCCTTCTTAATAGATGTATATAGGTCCGGAACCTTAATCTTCGTGGAAATGATAGCTTATTACATTAAGTTTGTATGGACTTAAGATGGATACTGTCCAAGTAAGTATTTTTGAATGATTCTAATTTAAATACATTATTGAAATATTTTGCAAAAAGCACCGTATTAACAAGGCTAATCCGATCAATTAAATAAATATTAAATTAAAAGAGCATATTGCATTCAACATGCAAATACGCAGCAATCAGATGACAATATCCGTCAGGGCACGTGAGCGGATCCACAATTTTCTTCACAAAGGGTCACTACATAAAAATTATGATGAATTTTATTATAGTATGTTTTTCCGCTCGGTTTGTTCGATTTTTATTTACCTATCTTATATATGTGCATATTAGTACATTTTTTATGGGTTTATTGGGTTAATTGTCTATTGTTTACTGTTATTAATTAATATCTTTTTCCACCATTGTTAAGACATCTGAATAAAAATAAGAGTCGCTCATTGAAGCCAATATTTACAAGCATTAGTAATACATTTTACGGCAATGTAAACAAATGCAAGACATACACAGTGAGATAAATTACATGTACTATCAAAATATTTTTTGTATATCCCCATAGAACGATCGTGGTTAGCCTGGTGCGTTCAGCAAAATAATTCCATAACTTATCTAAACTGTAATTTTGCTAAATCTACATAAGTACAATATTGATCTTGGGTCCAATTAATCTGAACGTTATAAGAAGGAAAATTAAAGTTCCAGCTTGTATTACCTAGTTATGATTTTTTTAAATTCACGTTATGCTGGTTATATGGGTTTTTCTCTATGAAAAATGATTCGATCAAGATTTATAAGCACCCAGTTTGAAGATTTTCTGATTCTCTACAGCTTTTCCAGTGACGGCATTAAGATCCCTTTTTCACTTATTTACAATGTAAACAAAAAAACTCGCAGTTTTGGCGTTTTTAATTCTCAAATAATTTATTTTTACGTCATGGCATAAGCGGTTTGCCGCTAAATTTTAGAGCACTTAAAAATCTGTTTTGACTGGTGAACTGGTTTATGCCAGTTCGATGTACTTAACATTTACATCACCCAATAATTATTTAATTTTTAGATAATGGAAATGACAGTTGCCTGTTTAACTAAAAAAATGTTTTCAGGTTTCTCTCTGCTAATAATAGGAATATCGGCTGTTGTTTGTATAATCACAACTTTATCGTTATCAGCGATCTGTACAAATGGAGAAGTTAAAGGAGGTGAGACATGTTTCAATATTTTTAAACAAATAAAACATTCTGCTTACATAATCTGAAATGATTTGATAATTGCTATCCTATAATAATAATTCTTGAAATATTGAAACAAATTCTGTCAAATATATAGGGAAGAGTTTTAATAATTAATCCCCACTTTGCTGAGTCAAGATTGGGGAGTTCCTAAGATTATATTGCAAAAGTTTTGGGTAGAATCGTATTTATGTTCAAAGTTGATAATTTTTCAGGCTTTTAAATTTGCTATCTTTCAGAATAAACGCCATAATTATCTAAATTTCAAAATTCCCATTTAAAGCTTTAATTATTTTAGGGTCATAGAGGAATCAAGATAAATGTAATTCCAATTAATAATATTAGATATCCAGATGATACCGCTGTATTAGCAAACTGTCCTGACGACGTTCAGCGTAGTGAAGACAAAATCAACAAAATGGGTGTGTTACTAAGTGCTTCCATCAATCAAAAATGGGTTTGCGACGACGATATGAAGATCTGAATTGGACGTAGAAATTTTCTTAAATTATAAAGAACTTTTTTCTTGCCTGCACATTGTCACCGGCACACATCTAGCATATTATGCTGATTTAAAAATGTAAGGGATGACACTAACGTACTTGAGAGAAAGATAAAAACGAGTACTAGGAAGTATTTTGGAAAGAAATGGAACACGACTTTTACGGCTTGAATACCGAATTATGATGGTTAATGAGGGGATAGATGGTAAAAATAAAGGAGTCCATAGATAAGTTACTTTTATATACTGAGAGAACTGAAGACGACGGATCTTATTGCAAACGAGTAACAATAATTATTAAGGCAACAGAACCAGAGGCAGCACATAAAATGTAAAAAACTGTATGACTGCAGGAAAAGATAAAATAGCAAACGAACTGCTAATTAACAACACTCTAGAACATAATGCAGTATATAAAGGACTGGAAAACGAACATTTTAATATTACTGTTTAAGAAATGAGATGAAAAAGAACTAGACAATTATAGAGGAATAAACCTGGTAAACACCACTTTAATACTAAGATTCCGTAGCGTCCGATCATACACAGATGGAGTTCCTTTGTTTTATCGACTTAAAAGGAGCTTTCGGAAGGGTAGGAGTAATAGGGCATCATAAAAACTATTGAAAACAGTTATAAATAAACCTTGCAAAATAGAAAGTAAACCAGATTGAGTTCCTTATTATTCAACCTAATAATGGGCGAAGCAATAAGAAATATCAACAAAGGAAGAGGAATGAATAGAATGGAGAACAAATAAATCAAAATACTATGTTCCGTAGATGACGCAGTACTAATAGCTGAAAGTGAAAATAACCTCCTACATAGATTCAAGACAACAGCAAAAACATAAATATCTAAAAAAAGAAACAAATTAATGCTATCATCAGATGTATGGAATTAAATTACTTGGAGATTGAAATAGCTATAGATAAATCGAAGCGTAGATTCAAAAAGCAATCAAAGTTGCAGGTTGTCTAAACAATACAATATGTAAACCAATTATAAGACCAAGACTGAAATATACACCCCAAACAAGACCTGACGCTCTCAGACACAACCAATGCTGGATATCGCGGAAATACGCTGAGAGATCGAAATGGGGAGTGAGGAATAAAGAAGAACATATAATGTGGAAAATATACACGAATTGACACATAACATAAAAAGAAAATGAAACAACTACTTAAAAAGAATTAATAACAGCAGCTAAGTTAGGATAACTAGATACAGAATTGTTTAAGAAAAAGTATATTGTCTCTAGAAACCAAAAAGTTAAATTTCATAGAGGCATATGCAATGTAGAGAATACGCAGACTACTACACATTTCACAGATCGCACACGAATCCAATAAAGTTTTGGGGATGACAGGTATGAAATTACCCAAGTTCATTTTACAGGAGAAGATAGAGGGAAGGAGAAGCCCGCGCCGAAGCAATCATTTGACTTGCAGAAAGTGTCACCTCAAACATGATATGAGAGCATTATAAAGAACCGCGAGTATACACAAAGCGCAAGAAGAAAAATGTATTTTAGTGTGAATTTTAGGTAAAGACGGTTTAGCATAAAAATCAACGTGAACCAAATATGGTGCATAATTCAGCTTATTGTAAGGATCAATCAATACAATACAATACAATACAATACAGAAAAAAGAAATTTTATCAGATAAAGCCTATGGACTTATATTGTCTGCAAAAGTAGAGATTTCGAACCGATTCGCACATAAGTACAGAAAAAAAATGCAATATCATCAATTATTTTCTCTTGAAAAACGAACCTTGATTTTCTAAAAATGATATATATATATATATATATATATATATATATATATATATATATATATATATACTAAACTAATAAAATTTGCATTATTGTAACCCATCATCAGTAACAGTTTCAGCTTTGAATCCATTAATGTGAGGTTTGGAATCATTGGCCAACATTTCATTGGCTAATTTGTATCGCCAAGACCGTCAAGTAGAGTACTTTATTTAGAATTACTCCAGAATAGCACTTTTAAATGGTCTACCGAAGCGTGGTGGGTACCTCCATATTTTTTGGTGTAGCAGTTGAAAAAAATGTTTATATGTACGTGATATGAAGTTGACCATTAGCCATTAGCTTGGGTTATATGTAAAAAAGTTAGGTTGTGCCTATCTTGTTGATACTAGAAAACCTATTAGAAAGGAATAATTTGCATTGTAACGAAATACGAATCAATGTTGCAAGATTGTTGAGAATCCACGTTTTTAAATGTTAAAGCATGGGAATACATAATAGTACAGGGACGTGTAGCTGAACCTCCATTCAAAACACTATAGAATTAGGCTGCGGTTACAGTGGATGCGAATTCGTACGAAAATTAGTTCGTACGAATTCATACGAACTCGTACGAATTCATCAAACGTGATCAAATACGTATTCGTAAGTAAAGGCGGTTACAGTATATACGCCTTATTCGTATGGCGTGTCACGAATTCGTAACAAAATACAAAATATTTTGTTTTTTGGTCAGTTTTCGTACGAATTCAAAGAGATTAAGCGTGTATGTTGAAAAATTAATTACACTTGTCGATGTAAGGTGGTATTTATAGAATGAAAAATATCACAGTATTTATGAAGTTTACTTTCTACAACTTTTAATATGTAATTGAACGTAGATTATTGTTCTAATACATTCAAGAATTATTCCAAAGTTCTTCATATGATTTCAATTTCCCGTTTCCAGATGTAGATAAAAAATTATCAGGTACCCAAAAGCGTTTTTTCTTTTTTCAGTAAAACAAATTTTATTAAAAGCGTTTCCAAGATTCAGCACTTCAACACAAATTAAGAACTATATGCACAAAGCTGCACTACTTTGCGCCTCTAATGTAACCACCCTGTTCGTAGGTATTGTTACGAACAAATTTCTTACGAGTACGTGGGATTAAATTTCGTACGAATTTGCAACCAGTGTAACCGCCGGTTTATTAAGTAAACAAACTCATTGAACCAAAAAAGTTTTTCTGGAAAAGTATTTATTTTACTCATATCGTATATTACTACGTTTTTTAGTTTAGTTCCACTTATTTATATTATTTTTGCATCTTTATTGTACAAAATTAATAAAAAATTGCGTTATTGGGCTAAAGTTAATACTTTCCTGGCAAACTAAACCCACCAAATGTTCATCATGTAAAAAATATTAAATTTCACTATTTTTAAAGTTATTAAAAAAATATTTAATAAGACCGTATGTACTTTCGGGGCCTCTATATCCCTGGAAAAAAGCCGCAAGATGGAAAATTTATAAAAATTGTCATGTTATTTTATTGTTTTTTAACCTGAACTGGGAGGCTGCCCACATATTCTGGGATCCTCTGTATAACTAAATATAATTCTTAGGGTCATTTATAAACTTCTTAATCGACAATAGATTTTTTTGTCAATTTAAATTCAGACATTTTTTTAAGGTGGAATCTATTACATCATTTCAAGATCTCTTGGCCCTGAGTTTGGCGCATCGGTTGGTATAGTATTTGCATTTGCAAATGCTGTATCTGCTTCAATGAACACAATTGGATTTTGTAATTCTCTCAGTGATCTCTTGAACAATTACGGTTTGAAAATCATAGATGGAGCAGAGAATGATGCTAGGATTATAGGTGAGTAATAAGTAATATACTCTCTTCGAGGTGTCATTCCTTTGTACGCAAGACAATATATATTATATATAAATATAATATATATTGTTTCTGTTCGGGAACCTTCATCAGTTGCGCTTCCCACAATTGAATGTCCTCTCGAACACTTCTTTATGCATTTGATGCATTTCGTTAAATTTTAAGACGCGAGATGTAAGACCGACATCTAGGATTTTCAAGAGAATCAGTACACAGAGGTTCCGAATCTGGAGCCGTTCCGTGTAATTGCTGTTCTCCCTTAACTCCTAGGACAGAATGTCACGATAAAATTTTTCAGGTTACTTCACCTGTCAGAGATATTGAATATTCTCTTCGAGGTGTCATTCCTTTGTACGCAAGACAATATATATTATATATAAATATAATATATATTGTTTCTGGTCGGGAACCTTCATCAGTTGCGCTTCCCACAATTGAATGTCCTCTCGAACACTTCTTTATGCATTTGATGCATTTCGTTAAATTTTAAGACGCGAGATGTAAGACCGACATCTAGGATTTTCAAGAGAATCAGTACACAGAGGTTCCGAATCTGGAGCCGTTCCGTGTAATTGCTGTTCTCCCTTAACTCCTAGGACAGAATGTCACGATAAAATTTTTCAGGTTACTGTCAGAGATATTGAATACTCTCTTCGAGGTGTCATTCCTGTGTACTGATTCTCTTGAAAATCCTAGATGTCGGTCTTACATCTCGCGTCTTAAAATAAGTAATATGTTGCTTTTTGAACCTGACTTGCTCAAGCAAACTGAAATTTAGTTATAATAAATGACTATTTTCAAATTATATCGTTTAGTTATTGGTTACCTTGTTTATTCCTTAATAAAAACAAATATAGTTCTAAAATTAAAAAGAAGCAATCCCTAATCATTGGTCAAAAACCAGTATACAATTATATCATCGAATCATTTAGTTTTATTGACTGGTGTACATGATTTGATTCAGTTCTTTTGTTTTAGGAACTGTTGCCATATTAGTCATGGTTTTAATTTGCGCTGTTGGCATGGACTGGGAAGCCAAGGCTCAAAATTTTCTGATAGTTACTATAGTTGGTGCCATGATTGATTTTATTATAGGTACTTTCATTGGACCTAAAACTTCTGAAGAACGTGCCAAAGGATTTGTTGGATTTAACAGTAAGTAAAAAATACGCAATTCATTGAAATTGGAAAGCAAAGTTGCTTATGCTGGACTTTTTTCTAATACAATGGACGCTTTGTTGCTGATGTGACCTTTAAATCCTTGATTTAAACTATTTTGTTAACGCATCAGTTTGTTTGACATTCATCTACATTATATTTTCTATTTTTTTATTCTGTATAGAAAAGAAATATTTTTTGTGCATTGACCACAGAGAATAATTACTTTCTATACAGAATAAAAATTTTCGAAACGATATTCTGGATGATAAAAGTTTTTTCTAGTTTGCGCCACAGCAAGTTTTCATTACAACTATAGCTGAATCTCTATACACTATCGTGAACGCTTCCTTTAAATATAGCTGAACCACTTTCGTGATGGTATGAATTACTTTATAGCCGTAAAACCAGTAACACTGCAGCATTCAATGGGATATAGGTCCGAGAATCTAGTGATAAAATCTGAGTTCCAAAAATGTTACAGAAACGTCACATAACATCTTTTGTGGCCTAAGAATGGTCGGTTTGTGGAAGAACCATCCTGATTGCTTGCAAATAGTGCCAATTCATTCTATTATTTAATTTAAAATTTAAATTTTTTAAATACAACATGACGACCACAACCTTATTCTTTATTTTGTCTTTATTATAATGACTTTATATAATTTTACAATAAATGCCTAAGTCTTATTGTAAAGTGTGTGGTTGTAAAAATTATTTTTCTCTCAATTTAAATTAACAATGTTTTTTTAGTCACTGTAACGTATTTTCAGTCAAACTCTTCACATGGTACAAATTTAGTTTTATAAAATTTTCATTCAAGGAAACTTCAAAAAACCAGAAAATCCAAATCCGCTTCATTATATATTTTTAATCCAGTGTCGGGTTTACAAATGGTTTCATGAAAGATTAAGACTTACTTGTTTTCTGAATAATATTTGTGGCATAATGCCCTTCTAAGGAATAACACCACAAATACTTATATATTTTCAACCGTTTCAGGGTCTGGGTCAACCCCTGTTGTGAATGGCAATAAATAAACTATCTGAAAAGGTATGAATTGTAAAAATTAAAATGACTGATAATATTATATGACGCATAACATAAATAAGAGAATTTAAATTGATAGTATACAAGGTAGCATAGAAAATTTTAAATATAATAATAAAATATCTTTCAAATTGGAAGAATTTGAAAGAGTTATCTTCAGAATTTTATGTGGTGCTCGTGATAGTGCATTCGCCCAAAATGCGATCAAAGATATGAGTTGTTCACAAGATTACCTTCAATTATTTCTTGTTTAATTATAGTCAACCAGTAACGATGCAATCGATTCCATTTAACAAGATTAATGTACCTTTAATATATTTTTTTATTGTCATTGATAACGGGGTTTGGCCGTTTGTCGTAGAGCCCCAAAACTTTGGAAATAAAAGATATTTCTATAATAGGGTTCCAAACTTTTGCTGAGAATAGAACTCATTAAAATAAGCCAAAAAGTCCGTATTAACTGTGCTCTAAGACGCGTTAAATAACATGTGCTACTCCGTTTTTCGACATACAAATCATAAGCGTCCCACTTAAGTTGGTGAAGGGGGTTATCGGCACGTATTAGGGGGTTTTCGACTTGTTTTATTTTTTTATTTCAAATTTTTGACAAATTTGTCTAGAGATTTATAAAATCTTTACAATTTTAGGTAAAAAATATTATCGTTGCCCAAATCCATATATCCAATGGTTTTCGAGTTATTAGGCCAAAAATTATAAATATCTGTTTACCATGGCAAATTAAAGTCCAACGTTGACACAATATTTAACAATTAAATTTATTGATAAGCTGTCAATTGAGCTTTGCAGTGTTTAATTAGTAAAAGTGGTGATTGAAAAAAAAACAGTTTTGTTTGAGCCTTTTTAAGGGCATATAACTTCTTAAGGGTGCGTTTTAGGCCACATGTTAATAGAAAATTTTTGGCGTATTTGAGTGAGTTCTATACACAGCGGAAGTTTAAAACCCTATTTAAGAAACACTCTGTATACAGAATTTCAAGAATATATGTGGTATTATTCCCAACAAGGGCATAAACATTAAGAGTTACTGTCCTAAAGTTCTCAATTCATACACAGAAGAATAATTTTTTGGCTTGAGTTTTTAATTAAAAAAGCACATTTATTTCATTAGCAGAAAAAAAATCACAGTTTTTTGCAACGATTCTGATTATGGATTGCCATATTGGAACCGTTATTGAGTATTCCTGAAATGATCAATTAGCATTTGAAAGTCGAAGCTTCAAGCCCTCGATTTGCGCCCTATAATGTTTTTTGGGCACATGAATTTTTGAACAGCATTGAGTCTTCGGCACAAAAAGACTGTCCCGTATTATAAAAATTAAATAAATATTAAAATTATTAATTTGTTGAAAATACTCAGAGGTAAATCATTTGTTGAAGACACAGGTCGTGAGTTTTAATTTCGTAAATTAAAAATTAAACACTAAAAAAATCTGATAATAGCACTGGTATCGAGTGAAGGAAATTCAAAAAGTTAGCTGCTGAACTGAAGATAATTCGAGGTCTTTCACAGAAAGATAGATAGGCAAACAACGTAATAAGACAGTAACATAATATAAAAAGGAAATTTATATATCTATGAAAAGAGAAGTCAGTATAGAAGAAGATTACAGCCGAACACAAAGGGAAAAAGCACAGAAAGAAAACAATTTATAGTTAACAACAGCTGAAAATGAGTTCAAACCCTAATCAGAAAAAAATTCCAGTTGTATGAATAAGAAAAATCCACATGTCGTTACATTTCAATTCAATGACACTGATGAGGGGAGTTACAAACAAATATGCGAAAGTTATATTAATTCTAGTGAAATATCTTCAGTTACGTAAACAACATTTGTGGTATGAAAACATGTTTGTGTTGATTTGCAGCTATCATACCATGAAATTTGATGATCAACAAAATTATTTTACCCATAACAAGTTTATGTGTAGGATAATTAATAAAGCATGCGAATATATTGAACAAACTCGTGTATGCAATAATCTGACAATGTATTTTTATGTTATGGACAAACTCGTCAATGTTATTATTGAGATGAATTTTAACATTTCTGACCCGAAATTAAATTGATCCAATGGCTAAAATAATGTTCGCCGGAGAAGTGATAAATTTTACAATAGAAAACTGGTTTTATTTAATTTTACTATAGATGCAGAAAGAGAATCCATACGCAGGAAAATGAATCTACCAAAATACTAATTTTATTTTTTTAAGACCACGAAGACTTTGTTGATAAACAATACGGGTTGAAATTTACACTGAAAGTCTCTCTTTCCTTCAATATTTAGCTTTCTTCTCGACATATATTAACTGTGTTGACGGGAAAGATATGTAATGTTTGATATTTAGAACTCGCCTATATATATATATATATATATATATATATATATATATATATATATATGTAGATAGTTTTTTTTTGGGTTTTGCTCCAATAAAATTACCAGGTTACTTTAGAATCAAATATATTTTGTTTTAGGGATGTTTCGCTAGTATATTTTCCAGCTTCTTCAGCCTATCTTCAATTTCAAGGTTGAGGATCTTGTGTTGCAAATTTTCAGCAAAGTTGTGGATCCTGTATGTTAACGTCGTTTCAGTTGTTCCACTGAACAGTTTTTTTAGTTGTTTGGTGTTATTACGGATATGTTTGGGAACTACATTGTTACTCCTGCACCTCAGAAAGAATATCTTTCTGTTGTGGTATAATATAGATAGTTTTTTTTGGGTTTTGCTCCAATAAAATTACCAGGTTACTTTAGAATCAAATATATTTTGGTTTAGGGACGTTTCGCTAGTATATTTTCCAGCTAGTTCAGCCTATCTTCAATTTCAAGATCCTCAACCTTGAAAACAAAATATATTTGATTCTAAAGTAACCTGGTAATTTTATTGGAGCAAAACCCAAAAAAAACTATCTATATTGTACTATCTCTCCAAAGAAGAAAATTTTGAACTTAAATATATCTGATAACTGATCCCTGCCGGGATCGATGGTAATATGACAACGTTTCGACAGAGTCACATCTGCCCTTTTCAGGTCGGTTCGCATAATTCTCGTAGCCTTCTACTTTCGCTTCTAGTTACTCGAATACTGAATCAGTATGTCTCTTTTTCTATTTCCGTGTGTTATCATTAGTAATGGTTATCAATTTTAGGAGACTTAAAATAATTGTCACTATTTTGTTATGACTCAAGTAATCCTAATGTGTAATTTAATTCTTAATTTAAATTTCTATTAGTGCTAAATAAAATTTGTTTTTTCTGACTTCTGATATATGTCAACTCTGTAATGCAATATATCGCAAAGAAAGAATTGGAAGTTTTATTAGAAAATAATTTTTTTTGCAGGTTTTCTATATTAACTGGATGTTATAGTTTATTTCATATAAATTTTTTACATTCTATAAAAGAAGAAACTCATAATGTATTCTACCTGGTCTGTTCTTACACAGTGAACTGAATTGTATGAGTATTTCAAGTAGTGTCGGTATCGAAATAAATGAAATCTTAAGTTATCCAATTCATTCATTCGTATGTGTAAATGTGGGCCTCCGTTAAGAAGTTTTCACTTCAAAAATTGTTAAATGTGTAACTAGTTGGTGGTTTATGTATGTAAATGATCCTTCTTAGGATCGATGATGAAATAACAGCGTTTCGGTTTTCGCATCTGCCTTCATCAAGTTGGTTTGCATTGTTCTCGCATATTTCTACTCACGCCTCTGGTAACTCGAAGTTCTTGGATGTTTTGAAAACCATTACCACACCTCAAGCTTTGTTTATGTATTAATTTTAATTTTGTGTGCATAAATTGATTTTAACTCATTTCATATTAATATTTGATTTTAATTTATATCCTGTCCATTGAGTATATATATATATATATATATATATATATATATATATATATATATATATGAAGAAATGTTTATCCGGGAATACCTCCGTTCGTTATATTGATTCATTTGAAGACGCGAGATGTAAAACCGAAGAGAGTATATTGATTCATGTTTGAATTCTGCGGACGTTTAACCAAGGTGGCACTTGGCATTCTCAATATGTTGTTACGGTGGACTGTAAATGCCTACAATTCGAAAAAAGTTTTTCTTGCATGGGGATTTCATAAAACCACAAGAGTTTAATTTTTTAATCAGGCTCATAAACGTACACATCATGAAAAATATTTTCATTGAAAAGTTTCAAGATTATTTTGTTCATTTTTGTAATGTTAAAGTACAGGATAGTAAAACTGTAATTTTGTAATTTTAGCAACTTCATAATTTACAGAAAAATCGTTTGAATAAGGGAAATTGGCAAAATAAGTGTATCTAATCATATTCCTAACTTGTTAAAATATTCCGTCCTTTAGCAATAATTACAACTAAAAACTAACATGGCAAATATCTGGGCTGGGACATACAGAAAATCAAATATTAGGTATTTAATAATATGGTAACAGACAACAAGGTCAAACCATTATAAAGGTTAGACACAACAGTAAGTTTAAGTAATTATTTTACTTTTGAAGATTAATACTGGTCAAACAAAATTCAATTATAATCTGAAAACTAATTATATTAGGAAAAATGTTGAATACAGTGGAATTTATATTAGAATATCTTAGACAAGTACACGTAATTTTTTAAAGTTTTTTATATTGTATGCCGTGATGATGAAACAAATATGTACATTTGTTGAACATCTCTTTTTTTATGAATACCGATAAATACCCAAAATATTCAATTTGCTAACCTAATTTTTTGCATTAACCGACAAAATGCGTTTGAATATCAATTAAGGCTAAGTCAGTTGGACGTCTGTTTGGGTTTTACTTGTTTACTACGCCTTTCCCATGAATCGATTTCCAGAGAATTCGTTTTCCCTTTTATCACATAATAATTTTCTAAGAATAATATATTGATTTTGCATAAAGAGGATGGATCTTTAGTGGTGTAAAGTTACTTATGGGCAACAAAATTTATAGAAATGTGTATCATCGACTATTATAGTTACATATTTAGTTGGTTCTTTCACATATATACCAGACGATCCAAAATAAGTTTCCAATGTCTTAAGGATAGAAAAAAAAGTAGTGGAGACTTTTAGTGAAAATAATACTTTAAATTCAAATATAAAAATTTATTGTATATTTATTGGACAAAATCGTCTTGATTTAGCAAATTACCTTATTTCAAACCACTTCATGGTCACGTGCATGACCCGCTGAATACGTGTGTACTTAATGCTTTGATATGGTTTAGTTACTGTACTATCAATTCCCTTCTTCGTCTCATCTCGTAAACTATTTCGATGCATTCACTTTCTTTCACTCTCGAGCAGTCTAGACTGGTTGCTTTTTCGTGAAATCTCTCGAAAATTATATTTTACATTTGGTTGTATTGCATGATTTTTAAGACCTTTCAGC
The DNA here is from genome assembly GCA_034190945.1 of Octodonta nipae. Classification (NCBI taxonomy): domain Eukaryota; kingdom Metazoa; phylum Arthropoda; class Insecta; order Coleoptera; family Chrysomelidae; genus Octodonta; species Octodonta nipae. The sequence continues at coordinate 134,666,480 of CM067218.1, forward strand.
TCTTTTTAATCTATTTGACATTATCAGTCAGCTTATCCTTCTAAATTGTGTCCTTTTTTTGCTATCCTAATTATTTCTTTGACCAGTCTTGGTTCGAGTGGAAAATATTTGTAATACTTTAGTGTTTTATAACTATATTTATTGAATGTGCTTAGAAAGATACTTGTGTTATCTACATGAACCAAACAAGTGCAAGAAGCTCGCGTGAAATCCCTACTCTTCTGGCCATTAATAGCAAATCTTTTTTGAAGATCTTGAACAAGTTAGCACCAAGCAGCTGAGAACTACAGCTGCAGTTTATGGATAATACCTCGACGCTAAGCCGTCGTTAAGTCTAAGATTAGATGGGAAATACATAGGATTAAAACAGTTCTAAAACGAACTTCAATTGGAGACCAAAAACAAACCAAACTTGGGAGACGAGCACCAATCAATAAAAAATATCATTATAATAATAGAACAAGCACCCCACTGGTAATATAGACTAAGTTACAGAATTATTTTGAACATGGCAGAAAAATTACATTAGTGTTGAGAAATGTAAACACTGTCACAACATGTATGTAGAACAAACCAACAAATTAATTAAATAAAAAGGTAATCACCAATTTTATTGTAAAACATGGCATCAAGATCAGAATTTTTTTTGACCTAGGGAAGTTTTTCAGGTTCAGAAGAGGGCGGCTGCCCCCCTTGCTTCCCACCTCGCTCCAATGGCCAATGGCTGCTAACCTTCTACCAGGAAAGAGTATTCAAATGTACAATTAAAATAATACGGGTGAAGGTTCATATGAGTACTACATGATTTTTATAATATCAGCAATAAAGAGAACCAATAAAAATAACGATGTGGCAGGACAACCTAACAAAATAGGAAAAGGATAAACAAAGGCAAAATCATAGTTACTCAAAATAGTGCATCCTTCTTTTCATTATGAATAAGTTTGTTAAATTAAAACAAATATTTGATTTTGTCTTGATAAAACTTTCAACCTCATTTTTTATGAATTGGAGCCTGGATAAAATGACACTGCTTTAAAAAATAAATATACATGAAAATACAATCAAAAGATGCAAGACTATAAGTACTGAATACACGATCCGATATGAAAGTAATGCTTCAGTATTTTAAGGTTGGCGGCGGGTGTTGGTGGAGGCTGTTAGAAGTCCAAACATTTGTACCCAAATTAGTAAGATCAACTCTAATGAATATTAATCTAAAATAATGTTACACTGTAGAGATATGAAACAGAAAAGTCAGAATTATACATGATATTAAAAAACAGTTGGAAGTCAAGCGCAACAACACGATGTTATACCCACAAAAACTTTAACGTGAATCATCCTTTTCCAACTTAACCATGTCAGATTGAAAGAAAGTGAACATACAAAAAGTTCACTGACCACCAAATATTTTAATCAAGAAAAAATGAGAGCAGACAGATACGAAGACAATGAGAAGAGATCTGAAAATTGAATGTTCTACTGTGTCAAAAAAATAATTATTTTACTATCACAATGTCAGTGTCAAACTTATTTAACAAAAACAAAGAGGTATCTTTAGAGGTCTCATTTTTGCCAATCTTTTGACAAACCATTTTTTAAAATCCGATTAATTTTACAGAGTAAAGCCATTTTAAACTTTCAAATTAACATAATTATTATTTACATTATATTTTCATTATTGAAGTCCGCTCACACTCCTCCACTATTATACGTCTCTGTTGAGAAATATGGCGAGGTAGAGTTTTATACACCACAGTTTTTAGATGTGTCCATAAAAAAGTCAAGGGGCGTTAGGACGGGTGATCTTGCAGACTACTCTATAGCACCCCTTCTTCCAATACATTTATCTGGCAAGGCAAGACAAAACCCATCAGTTAACCCAGTCGAATAAACAAGATGAAGTACATGAGAGATTAAATACTAATGAGGGCTGACTGGGCAGATATAAATAGAGATCAAGAACAAGATCTCGCATGGAACAGGTTTTAAAAACACATGAGTTTGGTCATATATAAAACAACAGTAACAATGATTGGTCAGAGAAGTAATTGAGATCCCAAGAAAACACGGAAAATAAAAATACTTTAATGTAATTAAACTGTGTTAACAACTAATATTATTTGAACGACTTAATAATAACATGTGTCTTTTTAGCAACTCTTTTTGCTGAAAACTGGGGTCCAATGTTTAGAACTCAAGAAAATATTCATTACGACTTCTTTCAAGTGTTTGCCATATTTTTTCCTTCTGTGACTGGAATTCAAGCGGGAGCGAACATTTCAGGAGATCTGAAGGTAATCTTTTTTTAATTATTTTTAAACACTTCAGTATTACTTTCATCTATATCTATCAAGATAACATATATAATGTAGACTTAATTGTTTTTCATTCTAGGACCCTGCTTCCGCTATTCCTAAAGGAACCATGCTGTCTTTGCTAATCTCAATGATGTCCTATGCGATATTTGTAGTATTTGCAGGAGGAGCTGCCCTTAGAGATGCAAGTGGCGCTGTTGACGATTTAAAGAATGGAGTATTAACAGCCTGCGTTCACAACGATACTTGTAAATTTGGATTATTCAACAGTTACCAGGTTCAACATTTTATCTCTAACTTTTGAAGGAAAAAACTACTTAGTTCTTTTTTATAGATGATGCAGTTCATGTCGGGTTGGTGGCCTTTAATCTACGCAGGTTGTTTTGCTGCTACTCTTAGTACTGCATTAACTAATCTTTTGTCAGTGCCTAGACTTATTCAAGCTTTAGGAGTTGACAGAATCTATCCGGGTCTGATATTTTTCTCTAAAGGATATGGAAAGTATGGAGAACCATATAGAGGATATGTCTTGACATTTTTAGTTTCTACAGCATTTCTTTTGATCGGTAAGATTATTGCGGAACCGAAAAAAATTAAATTTATTAATCTATTTTACTTTGCAGCCAATTTAAATGCCATTGCCCCGCTTATTTCCAATTTCTACTTGGCTTCGTACGCTTTGATCAATTTCTGCACATTCCATGCTGCTTTGATCAAACCACTGGGATGGAGGCCAACTTTCAAAGTGAGTAAACGCTACAGAACTTTTCTGAAAAATCATATTATTATGCATATATTTTCAGTATTACAATACCTGGTTGAGTCTCTGTGGCTTCTTCATTTGCGTTATTATCATGTTCCTTATCAACTGGTGGTCATCATTGATAACATTCATATTAATTTTGGGATTGTATCTTCTGGTTGTTTACAGAAAACCCGGTAAGTCTTAACAGTTCTTAACAAACTTCACTTAAAAACAACAACATATTACTTTGATTTAGTGGCAATAATTCATATCAACAAAATTGTCTTAAAGTACCTGTCTAGCTACCATTTTCTGACTCAATGCTATAAATAAATGTACGTGTCTGTATGAAGAAAATAAAAAAAACGTACTTATTATATAGATTATAGATATATAATATTTGTAAACTTAAAATAATAGGTCTCATTGGCTTTGGTCTAACATGTTGAAACCATGAAATTCGTAGTGATGTCACTACATAGAAAGTTATAAAATGTAAATTTTACTAAATAGTAGTATTGTAACTATACTAACGGCATGAACGGTTGAGTAACCCAAACACAATAAAGCAACCACTTGTTAGTTTTTGGAAGCCTGTAGCTGAATTATTATAATGCAGCAAATAATACGGGTGTAAGAGGGCGACGTTGATGGACGATAATTTAACGCTAATAACAGGGGCATACTCAGCTTTTGATTTAGGGAGAGTTAAATCAGGAAAAAATTGTGCTAGATACAGATGTAAATCAGAATTTTTTTTGACCTAGGGAAGTTTTTCAGGTTCAGAAGAGGGCGGCTGCTCCCTTGCTTCCCACACCCCTCGGTACGCCAATGGCTGCTAACCTTCTACCAGGAAAGAGTATTCAAATACAATTAAAATAATACGGGTGAAGGTTCATATGAGTACTACATGACTTTTATAACATCAGCAATAAAGAAAACCAATAAAAATAACGATGTGACAGGACAACCTAACAAAATAGGAAAAGGATAAACAAAGGCAAAAGCATAGTTACTCAAAATAGTGCATCCTTCTTTTCATTATGAATAAGTTTGTTAAATTAAAACAAATATTTGATTTTGTCTTGATAAAACTTTCAACCTCATTTTTTTATGAATTGGAGCCTGGATAAAATGAGACTGCTTTAAGAAATAAATATACATGAAAATACAATCAAAAGATGCAAGACTATAAGTACTGAATACACGAAACCGATATGAAAGTAATGCTTCAGTATTTTAACGGTGGCGGCGGGTGTTGGTGGAGGCTGTTAGAAGTCCAAACATTTGTACCCAAATTAGTAAGATCAACGTTAATGAATATTAATTTAAAATAATGTTACACTGTAGAGATATGAAAAAACAGTTGGAAGTCAAGCGCTACAACACGATGTTATACCCACAAAAACTTTAACGTGAATCATCCTTCTCCAACTTAACCATGTCAGATTGAAAGAAAGTGAACATACAAACAAGTTCACTGACCACCAAATATTTTAATCAACAAGAAAAAAATGAGAGCAGACAGATACGAAGACAATGAGAAGAGATCTGAAAATTGAATGTGCTACTGTGCCAAAAGCAGTTATTTTACTATCACAATGTCAGTGTCAGACTTATTTAACAAAAACAAAGAGGTATCTTTAAAGGTCTCTTTTTTGTCAATCTTTTGACACATCATTTTTTTAAAATCAGATAAATTTTTTCAGAGTAATGCCATTTTACACTTTCAAATTAACATAATTATTATTTACATTATACACCACAGTTTTTAGATGTCCCCATAAAAACAGTCAAAGGGCGTTAGGCGGGGTGATCTTGCTGGCTACTCTATAGCGCCCCTTCTTCCAATCTATTTATCTGGCAAGGCAAGACAAAACCCATAATCACGGCAATTGCAATTTAATTGACCAGTCTAATAAACAAGATGAAGTACATGAGAGATTAAATACTAATGAGGGCTGACTGGGCCGATCAAGAACAAGCAATTCTTCAGTTACTTAGTATCTTTTGAGAAAGCCAAATATGATTTTGGCGAAACATCAAGTGAATATTCACCGAATACAACAGACGAACGGATGTACACAGGAATAAATCATCAACCACATATTTCCATCCGCGAACCAATATACACAAAAATATATACAACATATATTTATAATACAATTATTTGTAGACGGGAAGACATGTTTCTTTCTTTTAGAACATTTATCAGGAACAATTTCTGTAACCAGTAATTTCTTCTCACCCTACGATGATTATTTTTCTTTGATTAATATATGTTTAGTTGTGTGGTGAATCAATAAACTAAGAAATATTCCGTGATAACACAAGAATGGAAATGATGGAATAGTGACAGAAATGATAAAGAACGGGTATTGGGAATTTTTAACAAAAAGTGAATAAAAACATGCGATTTCTTCATTTGCATGTCTGTCAAAAGGAGAATGGAATTATGTAAATATGGTATAAATAGGGTAAGCCTTGTATTCCAAAGCTTACAAAACAATATATATATATATATTGGCAAGAAAATAAGGGCATCCTAAGAAATAATAGGAGAGACGAAGAATGCCTAACTACAAACTTTCAGTTATCTTTCTCATCATTGAAGCCCCTGAAAGATTACAGAAAATATTAACCGAAACAAAAGCCATGTATAGTAGATCCCTACAATAAAAATCAAACATAGAAACCAAAAATTGGAAGAAGTGACCAATTATGTCTATTCAGGACATTTGATGAAGCTTGAAACCGAGAACATAAAAAACCGCCATCCAGCGCTAGCTTTGGAAAGGAAAAATAATGACATTAAAAAATGCACTTAGATTAATATCTCATAATATATGAAATCAAAGAGAATAAAATAAATGACGTTGGCAAAGCAATATTGAAATTGAAACACATCGAACATGTGACAAGAGGTAAAGAAATAATATACTTACTCGCACAATCCTGTAATAGGGTCCCCATTTGGGTAGAAGCACCAAAGGGAATGCGATGGATGGATACTATAAAGGACTGGCGGACTGACATGGACCCGGGAGACACTTGATAGAAGCAAAAAGAAAAGGATGAGAGGCTTTATTGAGGAATTGACGAAATAAGACGGTCGTGAGATTAGATGTTATCAGTATCCTGCTTTTACGATATTCAACTACTTCAAACAAAACTTGTCATTCTTTTGTACGTAAGACAATATATATATATATATATATATATATATATATATATATAAATATGTTCTGAGAGGCTTCTGCGGTCATTACTATGAACAAGGCTAAGTCCCGGGTGAGAACCGCGTCTGAATTTATTATATACTCGACGTTTAGACTCCTTCGTTGGAGCCATTATCAAGAGACAAAAGTGAAAAAGAGTTTCAGAGTCTAGATCGAACTCGGGGCCTCAACCTGCCTACTCCCCAAGAGTCACTAGGTAACTGAACTGAATTTGAGTCTGCTCTGCTTAACACAATATCTCTTCTGACATCATCAAACTGGTACAGCACTGTTCTTCTAAGACATATTTTTCATTTCAAGATACTCTGTTCAAACAAGTACGTGGGGCCCGATGGGTTCACCTCTTTCTCCAGTGCTTGCTAACATTTTCATGGAACAAATAGAAACCCAGGCCCTAAACTCGTCTAATTTAAAACCTTCCTGCTGGCTTAGATATGTTGATGATATTTTTGTAATTTGGCCTCATGGTAGAGAGTCGTTAGACTTCTTTCTACAACACCTCAATGGTATACATTTCTAACATTGAATTTACAATGGAAATCGAATCCGATTCTTCGCTCCCGTTTCTTGATGTCCTGATAACAAAAACCAGCCATGGCACATTCTCACATACAGTCTATAGGAAACCAACCCACACCAAGCGATACTTAAATGCCCAATCACATCATCACCCTGCCCAATTAAGTTCTGTAATAATAATAATTGCTTTATTGTCTAACAGTCTCCCATTTACAGGACAATTTAAAAATACAACATTGAGGTACTAACTAGATGATTTATACTACATGTAAAAATATCACAAAATTTGCATATACGATTAAAATTATTGCACATAACATATATTGGTGATTTCAACAAAATGTTTGTTCTGGCTATTGGTGGTCTTAGCGCTAAGTGTTTCCTTGAGTGAAACGTAGGTACATTAAAATTAATTTGATTTAACAATTCCGAACAGTCTACCATTTTATTTACTAATTTAAACAAGAATACAACAGATGCACAATTTCTCCTTAATTGCAAAGAAGGCAGCTGAAAACGTTCACATAACTCATCATTAGGTATATTCCTTTCTGGATATAATCCATCACTTTTGAGAACCAAATATTTCAGGAATTTTCTTTGAACCTTTTCCACACGTTTGCTGTGAATATCATAGTATGAATGCCAAATAATACTTGCATATTCAACTTTAGAGCGTACGTACCCAAAGTATAATGTCTTCAATGCGGAAATATTAGTAAAGTCTCGGCAGTTTCTCAATATAAATCCATAGGACTTTAATGCTTCACATATTTTTACAGATATGTGCTCTACAAAGGATAATTTATCGTCAAAGATGACTCCCAAACCCTTGATACTAGTAGTTCGCTCCAACAGTGTACCTTGATTTGAGTAAGGAAATTTGATGGCTGACATTTTTCGAGTATATGTCACTACTTTGCATTTTTTCGCATTTAGATGTAGATTATTTCTATTGCACCAGTTTTCTATAGCTATTAATTGACTCTGAATATTATGACAATCATTTAAACATTCTATTGTGGAAAAGATCTTGAAGTCATCAGCAAAGCATAACTTTTCTGTCGATATTTTATTACATAAATCGTTAATAAACAAAATAAATAACAGAGGTCCTAAATTCGAACCTTGAGGAACTCCAGATCTAGCTAAGTATGATTCCGACCTGAAAACCATTATAAGTCACGTAAATGTATCTGTCTGATAAGTAAGACTTGAGGAAATTTACTGCTTGGATAGAAAATCCAAATCCTGATAGCTTGTTTAACAGAAGTCTATGATCAATTCTGTCAAATGCCTTACTGAAATCTGTATAGATCACGTCTACTTGTATGTTGGTGTCCAGTGCTTCTGAGATATATTGAGTAATTGCTACCAGGTTGGTTGTTGTAGACCTTTTATCAATAAATCCGTGCTGATATGGAGATAGTTGATTGCGTACTAGTAGAAATATGCGATTATACAGTATGATTTCAAATAGCTTTGAGAAGTTTGACAGAATAGATATAGGTCTGTAGTTCTCTAATATATTTTTCTCACCATTCTTAAAAATGGGGCAAACCTTTGCTACTTTCCATGCTTCAGGAAATTTATTGCATTTGAGACAGTCGTTATATATATTTGTTAGGATTCCCGATAGCGCTCCAACACAATCTTTTAATATAAATGAAGGGATGTTATCAGGTCCAGAGGTTAATTTATCTTTTAGTTTCTTGCTTGCAGATAATACTTCATTTTCAGTAATGGGGTAAAAATTAATATGAATTATACTATCAGAGTTTGTGGGAGGTATAATATTGTCAGTATTTGTGTTCAGATACACACTAGAAAAGTATTGACCAAATGCGTTTACTATATCTTTAGGTTTATCATATTGAGTATTTTGATAATTCACTATCCCAGGGATCCTTGAATTGTGTGTTCTCGTATGCACATACGACCAAAATTTATTAGGATTTCTGACTACTTCTGACTGAATACCTTCAAGGTAGTTGTTATAGGCGCCTTTTATTTGAGCTTTGACAATTTGTCGGAGTCTTTTGAATTCAGTAAGATGGAGTATATGGCCCTCTGCTCTGAATTTTTTGCGATATTTGTTTTTTAATTTAATATTTTTGATGATATTACTATCGTACCAAGGAGGAAACCTATGAGGATAATTTCTGTGCAAGGGAACATAAAGGTCAAAAATCTCATAAATCTTCTTGTAAAAATCGTCTAGCAGGTTGTTAACGTCGGAAGAGTTTTGCGTAATTATATTCCAGTTCGTTTCGTAGATGGTCCTATACATTGCAGGAAAGTCTGCTTTTTTAAAGTTATAGCTATGAGCATCTAGGTTAGTTTTACATATGGAGGATTTAGCTGGCATGTTGAGCACAGTAATAAATAAGGCCGGATGATGACTGTCTTCAGGAACCAATGGACACTCATCATGTACTACCATACAGGAATTTAATGAAATCTTTGGCCCTTAGATCTATTCGCCTAACAGACATTGACAATAGACAAAACGAACTTAATAAACTTCAACAAATCCTTCGACAACACGATTATCATCCAGACCACATTGCACGCATGTTTCGTCAATCGCAACAACCCCTGACTACACCAACCCCATCAGAAACAGACCAACAACACCCGAAAGCCTTCCTTCCGCACATTCGAGGAGTTACTGACAAAATAGCACGAATCCTACACCGACATCAAATAAAGACGGTCTGCAGCAGTAGTCAAACTATAGCTAACTTAACCGGGAACCCTAAAGATAAAGTACCTAACGAGGATCGTGGAGTTTACGAAATTCCATGTCGCGATTGCCCACAAAGCTACATCGGTCGTACAAATAGGCGCGTCAACCATCGAGTATATGAACATTCTTTGTTAGTTCGCAAAAAAGATCCGACTTCCGCTCTCGCGCATCATAATATCCAATCAGGACGCTCTATCAACTTCGAGGGCAGTAGGACTATCATATCTCTGAACTCCCTTAGGGTATCTACTATTCGCGAAGCAATAGAAATAGTAATTGCCAGATTAAACAAAGCAGACACGCCCACCAACACTCAACCAATCACAACACAGCCTCATCACGTGACATCCCCTTCTAACCCAGCGCTAACTATAAATAAAAGAAGCAGAGCAGACTCGAATTCAGTTCAGTTACCTAGTGACTCTTGGGGAGTAGACAGATTGAGGTCCCGAGTTCGATCTAGACTCTGAAACTCTTTTTCACTTTTGTCTCTTGATAATGGCTCCAAAGCAGGAGTCGAAACGTCGAGTATATAATAAATTCAGACGCGGTTCTCACCCGGAAACTAGCCTTGTTCATATATGTATATATATATATATATATAGACGCAAGATGTAAGACCGACATCTAGGATTTTTGGGGAAATTAGCGCACAGAGGTTCCGAATCTGGAGCCGTTCCGTGTAATTGCTGTTCTCCAGTAACTCCTAGGTTAGAATTAATGTCACAATAAAATTTTCACGTTACTTGACCTGTCAGAGATATTGAATACACTCTTCGAGGTGTCATTCTTTTCTACGCAAGACAATATATATTACATATATTGTTTCTGGTCGGGAAGCGTCCTCAGTTGCGCTTCCCACAAGAGAATGGATCCATATCTAAGATTTTCGAGAAAATTACTGGTAGAATGGTCGGTCCAATTAGCTAGTGATCCAAAACTTCAACCCAAATAGTCAACGAGAACTGACGTTGAAAGCGATCTGTAGATGCCTGCATGGTTTATTTTTATCTTTTTAGGAAAATTTTCGAGAAAATCCAACGTGTCGAACCTTACATTTCGCATCTACAAACTTCAAACAACATAAAAAGCACATTCCGAGTGCACGCAGATGATTTAGTTTAGAATTGAGTTACATTTAGATTTTAATATATTACGCTCTGTATATTGTTCTATAAATGTATGTATTTTTTTCGAAATTGTCTGTGGATTTTAATATTGTCAAAGATTTGACGTTCATTCATAATTTAGGATGGGAAAGAACGAAACAACAGATACCAATAATTCTAGAGACTGCAAATGTTTACCAACTAAAATCAAAACTATTTGTGTTAAAACAGTCAACAAATCAGGAACTGAAGAGAGTAAATATTTTGTTGAGTTTAATGCTCCACTTCCGGATAACAATTCTCCAACAAATATCAAAAATAGCGAAGTGGTAACACCTCTAACACCCATAGAAGAAGAAAATTTTGGTGGAAGTGTTATAAGTGAGTCTTCCAGTAGCGAAATAGCAAACGAATATCTAGGAGATAAGACTCTGACGCCTGAAAGTGCTAATGGTGGAAAAGGATCAACATCCGCAGGAGGAACATGTACTTGTAAAAATGAATCTCAGCCATTCTGTGTTGAAACTATCGACCAGTCTAATTCTAATGGTAAACAATTTGTTATAATATTGAAGCAGCCATGTCATGGGAAAAAAGATGAAGAAACTATGGCCAAAACAGCATCTAAAGATGTGAAAACTAAAACATCGGCCAAGTCTCGTAGTAGAAGAACAATGCAAACAAGTACTCCGAGAGGTTCATATGAAGTTAGTCATGAAACTATGACGACGTTTGATTCTAAAAATGCTAAAATAGGAACGACAAATAGTAAAAGATTTTCAACGAGTTCTACAATTTCAAAAAATGCAAAAGTAGGCACAAAACGTCCTAGTACGATGAGTCCAGAAGCGCCAAATATCGAATCTAGAAATGCTAAAAATAGCACTTCAGATAGGAAGTCATCAAAAAGAATAAATACAGATTCTAAACCCCAATGTAGATGTAATGAAACAATAACAGAAACTAGATCTAAAAACGCCAAAATTGGAACTACTTCTAAAACTTCTGCAAAAACATGCCGATGTGCTGACACAAGGGGTATATCACCTAAAGATTTACATAAATCTAAGGAAACAAATACCTCTAAAACAAAATCACAGGACACAAATACTGACAAGAAATGTAATTGTGATTTAAAGAAAGATGCAGCGGTTTCACCTGAAGATTCGTATCCTGTTGATCAAAAATCTATGACTAATAAAGCTTCTAGTGGTAATGCAGATGTAAGTACTGAAGAAGAGGAAGGTTCCTCCAAACAAGATGGTTCAAAATCTGTCTGCGTAAAAACGATAAAGAAAGGAGGAGAGGAAGGCGATGAATTTGTTATTAAGTTTAAATGCCCAAACATTAAAAGTGAAGAAGGCAATTCTAAAGAATCATCAAAGGAGCCTGATACAAACACTTCGGAAAAATCTAGTAAATCTGAGACATCGAGAAAGAATGTTTCTAAGCCTGCCAACAAAGATAAAGTTAAATCCGAAGATACCGATAAGTCTCATACAGCGACTGAAACAGCGTCAGGTGAAGAAACCCTTACATCTGAAAGGACTGTTATCGAAAAAACGACATCAGATGAGCAAAGCTCAGGTAGTAGGGTAGGCAAATGTCGAAGAAAACGTTCACATTTTTGTACCAGAGAAACTTGTCCAACTATAAAGACTCCTTGTGTGTGTGAACATGCAGCATACTCTAATGTTTCTCCAGCAGGAGATTGGAAATCAAATTTAAAGAAGTATGTTGAAGGAATGTCGAATCAGGTTACCACATTTTTAGAAGAAACTTTAGCTAACACTGCAGTGTTTGATTTCGGATGTTTTATTTCAAAAAAATTTGAAGAATATAATAAACACAATATTATCTTGGAATTAGTTAAGTTTATTTTTCTATGATGACGTTTTTCTTTTAGACCTAAAATTGTTTCGTATGTTACAGATGTGAACTGGGGATCGTCGACACAAGCTCAGACTTACAAGTCTGCTCTTGCAACTACTCTAAGGCTGAACAACATAGGAGATCACGTGAAGAATTATGTACCACAGATACTTGTGCTGTGTGGAAGACCTCTTCAGAGACCACCCCTCATAGATTTCGCTCATTTAATTACCAAGCAGAATTCGTTGCTAGTTATTGGCGATATTGTGAACGTGAGCTTTTGGTTTATAAGTTTTTAGAATTTTGATTTATAGTTTACTCAGATTCAAATTTAAAATATTGATTATGGGTGAGAAATAACTGAGTGCCGAATTAAAGTTTTAAATTCCATAATTTTTCGAGAGGTACGAGATCAAAATTAATTGACTCGAAAATAATAAAACAAATGTAGAGTATAAGAATGTCTGTGTCTTACTGCAGATCCTTACTCATATGATAGTTTTAATTTTCTGGCTACCAATGTAAATATTACTTGAATAGGTTATTCCAAAATGTATATTAGGTGAATGCTGTGCAAGATTTATCTGGAAAATTTATAAATTTTTTGTTATTGTTTTTGTATTCAGCAAAAATATCTAAAGTTTGTGGCACCCAATTTTGTGTTGCTGCATGCCGAAAATACTAAACCATATATAAGAAGAAATTGGAAAACCGTTATAATACTAAGTGCAGGTATTCTGTGACAAACCTACTTTTTAACCGACTTCCAGTGATTACTCAAGGACGGATTTGCCAATTTTGATTATTTAACGGCATTGTATTAAGGAATATTACGGAAAGGTACCATATAATTTTCCATAACATGAGATTTACGGTTTTCTAGAAAATCAGTAAAGGCAGTAATTAAGGGACTACACTTCAGTGAATTTCAATGAATCTACACTGTTTTCTTTAAAACGGCTCAATCAATTTGAATATTTTAAATTGTAGGTATTCTACAAAGAGATTTTCCAGCTTGATTCCATATATTTTTCTATAAAGTAAAACATACCATTTCTCTGAAAATTGGAAAAATATGTGCAAAATCAATGTAAATGTCAAATTCTCATCATAAAAACCTAGCTTATATCTAATTTAAATGTCAAGATATCCCATAAAAGTATATGGTACAGGGTGTTTGTAATGGTTTTCATTTTACGGAGCTTAAAGTCTAGTGAAATGTATCGAAAAGAAAAACTGTTATGTGAGCGATCTTTTCTTTAGTGTATACGGTGGTATGTGTGTGTGTGTGCGTGCATGGAAATTCAAACAGCTATGGCGCAGTTGAAATATAGGGCGAAGTAAAATTAAAGATATACATGTGAGTTCAAAAAATCTTAGAACTAAATGTGATATTGGGTGGTACATAAGCAGTTGCATATATAGGATGGAATAGAATTGAAATTATACAGGGTGGTTCAAAAAATGTTGTATTGGGTGGCACATAAGTAGTTGCGTATACTAGGTGGTTGAAATAAGAGTAAGTAAAACTATAGTTATACAGGGTGGATTAAAAAACGTTACAAAAATGTTAAATATGCCTATGCAGTAAGGATATTTGAACTATAGGGCGTAGGGTTCAAAAAATGTTAGAAGCAGTTCCATATACAATATGATTAAAATATAAGTGAAGTGGAATTATATGTTATACAGGGTGGTTAAAAAAATGTTATATAGTGTAGAACATAAGTAACTACTTATGTTCTACACTATATAACATGTCAACCAGATAAGCATAAGCATAAGATAAGCAGATAAGCAACTGCTTATAGTTGACATCTGGGGCGAAATAAAATTATAGGAATACAGTGTGATTTAAACAATAGAATAGGGTGCAGAGGATTAATACTTATGCAGTTGGAGTTGAATTATAGTTGTACAGGGTGGCTCAGACAAATAATTTATATTGTGTTACCAATACACACAAACATATACAGGGTGGTTGCAATACTATGGCATTAGAGTTACACTTATAGAATGTGGTCCAAATAATAAAACGAATAAAAAAGTTAAATAATATGCATATACAAAAAAATACAAATAAGAGAGAGGGAGAGAGAGAGAAAAGAATACGCTAAAATAATCAATAGAATTGTATCTTGAATCAGATAAAAAAATAATATATGTCAGAAAATAGTTTTTAATTGCATACGGTTTCTAAACGGTTTTTATTTAAAACCAGTCTGCTTTTTTAAATATAATTTATTAAATATAAAATATGTAAAAAAGTACTCATGTACAGTATATAATACGTAATATATTTTTTTATTTTTTAGGAATCTCTTAGCCATAAAGTCAGATCGCAAAGAAATCAAATAGCCTATAAGTTCCTTAGAACCAATAAAATAAAGGCATTTTACTCTTTGGTGGATAACATGACGTTTGAAGTTGGAGCCAGAGCCTTGCTCCAAACCTCCGGTATTGGAAAACTGAGTCCAAATGTTTTAATGATGGGTTATAAAACTGATTGGCAGACATGTAATAAAGATGAACTGTGTGCTTATTTCAATGTGTTACAGTAAGTACATTTGTACTAATTTATCCACGATGGATCCATTTTCATTTTTAATGCTCGATAAATTCCATCTCGGAATTTGTAAATGATTCTTACGTAGGTAATCTAATGCAAGCGACTCTTGAATAATAAATAAAATAACGGATAAATTTATTTTCTTCCTATATATGAATATAAATGAAAAATCCTAAAACAATTCAATTTTTATATATGAAACTGAACTTGGTGAATAAAGTTTTAAGACGTATTTAAAATTATCTTTTTGTGACATTGTATATTTTAAATTTATTTTAGTTCGTTAGATGTCATTAAAGAGTTGTTATACGTTTACTTACGAATTTCTAAAGATTAATTTATTTTTTTAATGACTTTGAGACCCAAAGAATTGATATGGTTGTGTCATGAATTAGTTAATATTTTTAAAAGATATATAAAAAATTCAATAAAACATACTTAAAAAACAATTTATTACCGAGATAGCTAATAAACAGGAATTTATTTTTTAAAAATATCGTCATTTAAATGACCTCCGTCGCGACTTCGGCACTCTTCTAAACGAGAACGGACATCTCTTCCCTGATCCTTGCCTTCAATTGAAATAATGAAGTTGGCTTATGAATGTACACACGGTGCTTAAGGTATCCCCATAAAAAGAAATCGGCTGGCATCAAATCAGGACTCCTGGGTGACCACGGAATGTTACCTCTTCGAGAAATCAGTTTTTCGGGGAACATCTCTTTAACGACCGGCAGTGATCGTACGGCCGCGAAAATCCTCAAAGAAATAGGGTCCAATTATTCCGAAGCCTAAACTCTTTGTACGTTCTCTTCATTTCATGAAGTCCATGGACCTCCGGTTTGCTTTACATTTAGTGTCGATCTCGTCTCTTCGAACTTCTTTACCGATTTCTTAATTAAAACTGAACTTGGGCACTGATTTAAGTCATGTAAATCGTATTCAACATGAAATAAGCACCTCACAGTAACGAGAGATCCACTATTTAAATAAAATTGCTTTAAGCAAAAAACGCGCTGTGGCCCCGTGAACCCATCCATTGCGACTAAGTTTCCGAGAAACGAGCCAGCCAGTAGACCCTTCTACGCGCCCCGCGCCGCTCAGGTTTGCGCGGGAAATCAAATTTAAATGTTAACTAATTAATGCCCCCCCCCATTAATATTAATTGGAGTGGATGATAAAAAAACATTTTGATGATAATTGTGTATTATTTTCTATAAACAAATGTACGTACAAGTAGGAATCTAGACACCAAGGGCGTACCTAGCTTTGGGTTTAGGAAGGGGCAAAATTATCAAAAAAAGTATCCTAGAGAGAGGAACAATACAGAATTTTTTTGGTCTAGGGGGGGCAAGTCAGCAATTTTTTGGGAAGCTTTAATGGCTCAGGTCCATGAGGAGAACTATTATTTTGGCTCAGAAGTTGTTCACTTCACGCACTGTAATGATGTGCCTAATAAATGAGGCTCACATGAAGTGATTTGAGAAGAAGATATGGCACCAGATATTAACGATATAGAGTCTTTAATATAGGGTGGTAAAGAATAAATGATTCTTCGTTTATTATTTTATTTTAATTCGGAGATTTACGATTTTCTTACTTTTCTTCGATCAAGGGGGTCTAAAATCATCAATAGTTGGCGCAGACTCTATGCAAAATTGTTTCCAAATTCAATATTTATACTAAAACTTCATGTAAACTGTAAATAGGATTTCTTCAAAGAAGTCGGGTCGTATGCGTATGTGCTTGTATTGACACCATCTCATTTTTGCCAGGATAATAGTCAAGGGGTAGTAGGTAGTAGTAATGCACTCTTGGAAGCGCTCAATTTTTTTCGCGGATTTATGGTTCTATTAGTCTACGAATATGTTCGTTTCATAAATAAAATTGTGGACATCGAAAAGGGTAGAGCAACATAATATCTGATCATATTGAGAGTTTGAGAGCATGGTATTCACTGGTATTTAGTCGTCTTTTAGTTAACATATTATGTTTTACAATTATATTTCAGTTCTGCCTTCGACTATCGATTAGCAGTGACCATTCTTCGACTTCCTGGAGGGCTCGACTACAGCAAAATAACCGAAGACCTTGAAGCAAATTGTAATGGCGAATGTGCCATAAAACCTCTAGCTGAACTGAGAACTTCAAAGTCAAGCAATATAATGCGAGTGGATTCCAATTTGAGTCTACCAAATATACCAGAGAGTAAGTAGTATCTCTTTTTTGAGAATAACACTACATAAACTTTTAAGTAAGTGTATATCTCAAATGGTCCAAACGTCTCAAGGTTTAAGTTTTCAATGGTAATTAACTTAATTTGACTGTTTGAAAATAAATTGTGATTTACTTAATTTGTCATTACGAATCTGTTTAATTTTTAATTTTCTTGTTCATTTGTGTTAAGTTAATTACCATTGAAAACGGGGTCTAATTTAGACCTTGAAACATGAAATATACAAATTTCCAAGTTTGTGTGGTGTTATTCTCAAAAAACTGAGAAAACCTAAAAACCAGAGATGCCACAATTGTTTTCTTTTTTAGATACTGAATGCATGGATACTTCTAAAAACGGAAAAAATAAAATGAAAAGCAATGGAGGCGTAGAAAGGTCTTTGTCTTATGAGCAAGAAATGGCTATAGAAAAAATGAACTTGTTCAAAGGAAAACAAAAGAAAGGATTTATAGATGTTTGGTGGTTGTACGATGACGGAGGTCTAACGATGCTTTTACCGTACATTATATCCAACAGGGCCCAGTGGTCTGGATGTAAATTAAGGGTGTACGCTCTAGCTATGCACACGAATGAGCTCGAGTGTGAACAGAAAAAGTAAGCGTGGTCTTTAGTTAATTATATTATTGAATAATTAAAACAAGTTTATAATTAAATGATATAAATAGTGCGACTGCAAAATGACCTCAATTGTTTCTTGTTGAAATGTATTACACACTTTATTATTAAGTAATTTCGAAGAGATTGTTGAGGAGGTCTTGAATTATTTTGCTTATTCATTGGGTTCTCTCTCCTCAATTTTTTTTCCTGCAACAGAGTATTTGAAAATTGTATATGGAGAACAAAGTGTAGTAAGGCTATTTCGTAAAATTGCCCGGATTACTGGCTGTATGTACACAAATTCTTCCTCGCAGTTATTCTGAGAGAAAGAGATGTCTATAAAATGATAAACCAGTATTCCTGTATATAAGTAATGTGTTGAATATTATGTTATACTTATTTGTGTTTGGAGACGTTTCAACTCCGACTCTGTTGTCGTTATCAATCGTTTAGTATCAGGTAGGTAGGTGGGTTTTTTTTCTAAAAAATTTCGCTTTGATGTTGATTCTGTTGTTTGTCAAAAATACATTTTTACAGTCCAAATGAAGGTCGATTGAAGGTGCCCCGATTTCCGCGTTATCATCATACAGCTGGCATCTTTAAGTTTTCTCTTTCTTAATTTTCCTCTTTCAATAAGGTCTTTGTTTTATCTCAGTCTATCCTATGGCTGCCGGTGCTGTTTCATACATCAGTTTTTTCCTTACTTCTAAAGGTCTTGAAGTTTCACCGGTATAAGAATGGCCACATTCACATAAAACACCGTACACACAATTTTTGGAATTTCGAGTTGCGTTAAAATTTACAATGGAGATGGAAAATTTGTATAAACTTGCTTATTTTGATGTACTTATAGATAGAATAAACATCACAATAAGTACAAGTACTTATCGAAAACCTAAGAATACTGATAGATATCTGAATTTTAACTCCAACCATCCCTAGAATGTAAAGAAAGGTGTTGTAAAGTGCTTATATGACATATTTTCATCCACCCAAATATTTAACGATGAAGTCAATATTATCAAAGAACATCTAGTTCAAAATGAATATAACCAGGGCTTTATAAATAAAACTACAAATCAGCTAGAAAGAAAATCGCAACAACAAACCAGCACAAATATCTATTCGCACACATAACAAACCATTTAAAAAACTCAGAATTCCAAAAATTGTGTGTAGTGTTATATGTGACTATGGCCATTCTATAACGGTGAAACTTCAAGACCTTTAGAAGTAAGGAAAAAAGAACATCAGTATAACATTTCCAGAAAACATGTGAAGAAATCAAAGTTGGCCAATCACGTATTAAACAGCACCGGTAGCTATAGGATAAACTGGAATAAAACAAAGATCTTGTTGAAAAAGGAAAATTTAAAGAAGAGAAAACTTAAAGAAGCCAGCTGTATGATGATAAACAACACTGAAATCGGAGCACCTTCATTTGGACTGGAGAAATTTATTACTAAAAGAACAGAAAAACGGTACCCTCAGTATCAAGTGACCGCCAAACCTCGAAATACAATACTAAAGGATTGACAACGACTCCAGATTCGGAGTTGAAACGTCTCCAAACACTGATAAGTATAACACAATATTTAATACATTACTTATTTACAGGAATAGTAGTTGATCATTTTATAGAAATCCGTTTCTCTCAGAATAACTGTGAGGAAGAATTTGTGTACAGACAGCCAGTAATCCGGGCAATTTTACGAAACTGCCTTTCGACACTTTGTCCGCCATATACAATTTTCAAATATTATCTGTTACAGGGAAAAAAATTGAGGAGAAAAAACCCAAAGAACAGGCAAAATAAGACTTTATTATTGACACTTCTTCTTCCTCTTCATGTGCCTTGTTAGAATCATTTGACGCTGGCGATCACCATTGCAAAGACTTCACGGTCTCCGGGCATTTGCAAGAATTGTTTGTCCTGCATTTCGTATCCCAGTCCAACATCTAAAATTTTTAAACCAAGAAATTTATGTTTTACCTACTCCTCTTCGAACTGCAAATTTGCTATTAATAATAATCAGCTTCAAGATCTCATAATGAATTCCTCTCAACACATGGCCCAGATAAAACATTTTCCTATGTTTAACCTAGTCCCTAGTCCTTCCCTATTATTAGAAAATGTTTGTTTTTCTACATACATGTCTGGAGCTAATTGACAAAATCTGCTTGAAAATGGGAATTTGAAAATAAATGTGATAAATGACCTAAAACCAAAATTAAGTATTCATATTATCAAAACAGGGTTACATCGCCGGTTTGAACCGCGTTTAAATTTGGGCATTTTCTGACATTTTGGCTCCTTCTTTGGAGTCATTCTCAAGAGACAAAAAAGAGTAAACGCAAAATGCGTTGATTGGTGAGGGGCTGATTAGGACTGCAAAATGTATATTTTTGTTCATGTATTTCCAGGATATATAAAATTGTATAAATATAAAATTTATAAACAAAATTAATTGGTTAAAATTTAATCTTGAAACCACAAATTCCAAAATTTGGTAATATTACCAGAAGATTGCAATAAATGTCTGCTACATGAAAATTGGTTGAAGTTTTAGGAAACGTTTGTTGTTTTGAGGTAGACTCTAAAATCATCTCACTTTTTTGGCAGTCGTGTAATTAGTAATTCAATAAAATGCTTTATAGTAGGAGAGCTCGGGATGCTAAATTTGCGCATACAAATATTAAAAACCGTAAAAAAAACAGTCACACGGAAATACTTGAGCGCGTCAGACATTTATAGTGTATACGTGCCATACCTTTCTGATAACCGAGAGATCTTAATCTAACGATTAATTACTGGGGTGGCTTTCAATGGCAAAAAAAGAAAAGAAAAGTTATTCGAGCATGTCAGATATTCAGAGGAAATGTTAAGTGAACTCAAAAAAGTGTCCTATTCAAATGACCTGATTTGGACCCGACTAAAAGTCATGACCGATTTTTGAGAATGTAAAAAAATATGACCTTGAAATATTCGAGCGCGTCAGATTTTTATATAGATGATTCAACTTGATGTCCTAGTCGACCTCAATGACAATTTGATTTTTAATTTTGGGGAATAAACAGCAGCCACCAGCCAGCAGCTGTACTTTCCACAGTTTCAACATTTTGTTGAGGATTTTAGCTACATCGCTCCATTAAAAACGTCACTTTATATTTTTTCCGTAATTCTTAAAGGATTTCTTTTTAAAAAATCAATCACGCTCGAATATTTCGAAGTGACCTTTTACAACTTTGTGATTCGACCATTTCCTTCTGTCACTCTCAAATCGTCAAATTATTGAAATATAAACTTTTCTCCATGTACTTAACCTACTTTGTCTTAATCTAACGCGCTCGAGTGTTTTTGAGAATCAATTTTTTTACTAATCTGATCGGGTGCTTTCAACGCACATCCCTATATTCAGGGTTCATAAAAAAATACAATCAATCATTTTATTTTTGTTTCAGTATGGCACATCTGCTTTCAAAATTTAGGCTTGAGTACTCCAGTCTCCAGATGGTTTCGATTTGTGATAAACCACAGGAAGAGACGATATCTTTTTTCAATAAATTAATATCCGGATCCAGAAGGTCTCTAGAGGGACAAGACCAAGGTTAGTATTGCAAGGAAACAACTTTTCACAGATTAATAAATTAGTCAATTATTTTTTATTTAGCTTAATAGCCAATATTTCTAAATAGTACTTCACTGTTTTCCTTATTTTGTATTCTTCGATTAAGATAGGTATTCATTGCTTTATGTTTCAGATGGTGGAGTAAGTGATGCCGAAATATCTGCTTTACAAGACAAAACATATAGACAATTGAGACTACGAGAGTTATTGCTGGAGCATTCAAGTAATGCCAACTTAGTTGTAATGTAAGTAATGTTTAATTCCAATTACGTAAGTGGCGGATCAAGGGAGAGGCGATCGCCCCCTTCGAGATCTTCAAGATCCCCCAATAGAACGAGGAATTTTTACGTCAACAAGCTTAAAATAAAACCATTTTTATTCATTTAATTGGAAAATCCACTATTTTCAATACAATGTATTCGCTTTCTTTCTCTCTAAAGCAGCCAAGACTAGTTGCTTTTTCAATAGTGCTCGCGAAACTAGCTGTTTTGTATCGGCGTTTTGTTGTTGAATTATTTCAGTGACGTTTGTTAGTGACATTATTTTAATCACAGTTATGACACTTTTTAAGAGGCGGTGTCAAAATTAAACTTTGTAATAATCGATTTTGCCGTACTAGCATACTTCCTACATTATGCTGACATGGGTGACTACCTATTAGTACCGTTAAGAAAAAGTAGTGAAGTAACAATCAGCTGAAGAAGTCGTTATTCGTTTATCTGTTCCAGTAACTTGTTAGTTGTAACAACGAATGATTCGTTTTTCTCCATCATTACTGTATAGTTACTATATTCATTTACCAAAGACATTTTGCTTTTAACGCATTTCTATTACTAACTTTACTTTCATATAATTTGGAAAAACTTTCGATGGAAGCTGTATTTTTTTATTATTATAGGCGTTCAATATAATTGATTACATACAATATGGGCCATAATTTTCAACAAACTACCTGAAGTAATTAAATATGTAAGTTTTATCTTTTTACAGGTCCTTACCGATGCCAAGAAAAGGAACTGTATCAGCACCGCTGTACATGGCTTGGCTTGAAGTATTAACCAAAGATATGCCTCCTTACTTGTTGGTAAGAGGCAACCAACAGTCTGTATTAACGTTTTATTCTTAGAAGACTAGGGAAGTATAAATGTATTTTTTGTGCAGCCAAATTACGCTATGAAGCATGTATTAATAGAATAATTAGTGATCTTTTCCAAACTAGTATTAAATTTTATATCTGTGAATTATTTATATATTTTAATGTGTTATTTTTAAAATCGTTTTTAATAAAAAATACATTTCGATATGTGTTCTTGGTATCTCTTCTAGTTAGTTAATAAATAAATAGAGGTAAAGTAAGCGTCAATATTTCTTACTTACTGAAAAATCTGGACAATCAGAAGAACATCTACAATATCAAGAGATTCAAGTGCATCAAATACATCCCACTAGGATGTCATCTAAATATACAAACATTATAACAATTTCAATAGGAAAGAAGAAAGCTTAATGTTCAATAAAGTTAGGTATCCCGCACTCCGACGCGCAATACTGAAACCCTCTACTAAGCTCGTAGTCCCCGCCCATTCGCATCCCTTTAGCCAATCAAGGCGGACTACGCTTCCACCTGTTGGCTTAAAGACCAGCGCTTCACCACTCTAGTCATATTGCCGTCGAGCATATAACAATGTATGAACTACACCCGCGCCACTGAAGATGTCTGCCGCAATTGTTGGAATGTACAGATAAATAAATAAAATATTTTTTTATTAGGACTTGTTATTCCTTAAGTTAATTAAAGCTAGAAATTAAAAACAAAGGTGTGGTAGCAATAATGATTTCAAACAAATCAAACCAAATAATTAGGCAATATATACGACTTATATGACTTTAAAACTTTTGAATGGTTGGATAAGTTTCAACACAATTTATTACAAAACTGTACATAATTTAGGGGTTATTTTCCAATATGCATTCATGATAGGTGCTAAACAGAAGAATGAAAATAAATAAAATGATAATGATAGTGTCCTTTTTATTAGTTACAAAACAATATTGTTTTATATAGTTACATTTTTTATATCATGATTAATGGTTTATTAATTTTGTTAATGTTTGATGTTAATAGCACGAATTTCAAATTAAAAAATTCAGAATATAAATAAAAACTACAATTTTGCAACAAGTCAAAAATTTAAGTAAAAAATTCTATAAATTGATAAACAAGCGTGTTGTATAAAAAATCAAAATAAAGCTATTCTACTAACAAAATAAACATGGTAACTGTTATATTTTGTAAAAATTAATAACACCTTTTATGATTGAACTTAAATTTCCTCAAAAAAGTGATTTGTTGTAAAAGTTACCAACATACAAACAAATACTAATAAAAAAAACAATTTTAAAGTACAAAAATACAAAACTGAATTTAACAATACCACAATCCGTAAGTAGGCAGTATGTTTGAATCATAAAAATATCACAATGTTAATAAAATAAATATTTCCTAAATATATAAAAATCAGTCAGTATTAATAACATATTGAAATGTACAAAAATCAATACTGAAGTATTTTAACAAAGCTCCATATTTGATATATTTAATATAAAGTATAAAAATGTACCGTTTTAATCAATATAAGGTTTTGAGTTTATTTTTTGATATAATTTATTTACAGCAATTTTATTTCTAAATGGATATAATTTTGAGCTGAAAATAAATATATTATTTTGTTTCCAACTGCTTCCAATGATTTGAAGGAAGTTACTGAGAATCTATTAGCTATTTAGTTTTACGGAAATGAATTCCTACATTTTAAAGCTTATTAGCTCTGCCTTGTAGCTTTTTTTGTGGAATCAAAATTTTCTTTTTGAAAGTAGTTTATCGCATTTCATTAAAT
This sequence comes from Octodonta nipae, assembly GCA_034190945.1. Classification (NCBI taxonomy): domain Eukaryota; kingdom Metazoa; phylum Arthropoda; class Insecta; order Coleoptera; family Chrysomelidae; genus Octodonta; species Octodonta nipae. Next base: position 134,690,962 of record CM067218.1, read on the forward strand.
GTGGAGACGTTTGAGCTCCAAAATCGTTAAGCTTTCAGAGGGGTGTCGAAATTAAATGAAAACTACCTTCATGTGTTGTTTTTTTATCGTGTTGATCAATAACAGGAGTAGGAATCTTTTTCGCAACTGAGATATAATAGTTTAATTTTTGTATAATTTACTAGATGATCTGACCCTGCTTCGCATGGGTTAAACAGAAGTATTTGACATAATTGTTTTGAACATTATTGACAGTTTCGACATTTATGATATTATTAACATTTGACATTATCGAATACTTTGGCATTTCTTTACATTTCGCATTTAAGGTTACGTCGACATTTTTGGCATTAGTAAGATTTTATGTTTTCTTCAGATTTTCGACATATATGATGTTTTTGACATTTGTAGTTTCAGATTTTTGTAATTTTCGACAATTAATTTCATTTTAAATATTTACCTTTTGAAATGTGTTTATAATTTCTAAATTTTATTAGATTTGTGACTTGAGATTAATCTGATAGAGAAATACTAAATAAAATAATATCTAAATGAAGAATTACATATTTATTCATTTAAATAAATTAACTATCAAATCTCATGTATGGAAGAAATACTCCTCTTGCCCCATATAGTAGGTACTTACCTATATGTGAATTTAAGCAAAGTGCACGAAAGCAACGCAGTTTTTGTCATTTAAGGAGAATATAAACCGATTTTCACGCCTGCATCGCTTTTTTGAGAAATTACTTTTCTCTAAAAATAATAGAAACCTTCATTGCCTCATCGCCATTACTAGAATGTTCGAAAAATAAGGGATCACGTGATCACGTCCTTATTAGTTATTTGAATTTTGCCAAAAGGATTAAACTTGTTTCTTTTACTTTAGGAGTAGAGCATATTTACACATCTATCACTTTCTGTTCCAGATATTGAATTTCCCTAAAATCAAATTCTCCCATTTTTTTTGCAAAATTACGAATCACATATTTATTAATTAAAAGAAAGGAGTTAACCTGTCAATTCTCAAGCCTGAATTATCTTTGGTTCCCGAGAAGTAGAGAATTCTCCATACCAAATCCAGGTCAATTGAAGGTGCACCGAGTTCCGTGTTGTTTACTATCATGCAGCGGGCTTCCTTAAGTTTTCTCTTCTTTGAATTTTCTTATTTTAACAATATTTATTATCCCAGTCTATCTTATGACTGGCGGTGCTGGTAAAAATAACATTTCCAGAAGACATGTGGGCAAATAAAAGTTGACCAAAGATGTATTAGCCAGCATCGGCACCTAGAGGGTAGACCAAGAAGGAAATTCAAAACAGCAAACTTAAGGAAGCCAGCTACATGATGGTAAACAAAACGGATATCGGGGCACTCTCAATTGACAAAAATTTGTGATGGAGAAATCTATTGACAGAACGGCACAAAAACGGTATCGTCAGTATCCAGTGATCACCAAAAGAAACAGCCAAATTTGTCACTGTCAAAATTTTTTAACAAAAAGAAAATCAGTATCAAAGCGAAAATCTGGAAAAATCCTACAGCTACAATACATAGCGATTGACAATGAGTCCAGAGTTGAGAGTTGAAACGTCTGCAAATACAAATAAGTATCACACAATATACAAAACAGTATTTATATATAGGAATACTGGTATCATATTCTAGACATCTTTCTTACAGAGTATCTATGTCATAAACATATCTAAGAGCAAACTGAGTTCTCTCGTTTAAAGGAAACAAGAATGCAGTACACATATAGAAGACATGTTTACCAAGTTCCTGTCTGAGACGAAGTTTAAAAGGCTTTCCATGTGACAAGTTATAGGCGCAGTGAATAAACATTCACCTATAGAACAGTGAATATTTCTTGCCTTAATTTTTGTTTAAATTCTCCTGCCCAGCAAACATTAAAAATATATCTCATGTATAAAGATAATTATATTAAGTGTTCATTGAGCTCAAAAATATTTAAAAATCGATTGATATTTCAACAAATTATCATTTTTACGTTTCATTCATTTTTCAACGTTTTATGCAATTTATTTTTTAACAGCTGCTTTTTCATATGTATTGATTAAAACGGTTAACAATTAATATGGAAGACAACAAATGTAATCATAAATAATTATTAAAAATTATAAAAAAAATTACTAAGTTAAAAATATTGCGGATAATAAAATGCTGGGATCCATGGACATTTCTTACGAGTATCTCCAAAATGCTTATAAAATTAAAATTGTAAATGTTAAACTCTTACATACAATTTTTATTTGGCTTACAAACTACGAGTATTATGTACAAAGCTAGACATATATGCTGCAACATCAGTCATAGATTAAAAGTATGTAATGAGTTTATGTCTAATATTTCAATATAGGTGTAACTCCAGAACAACTGTTATTATTAGCAACTAAGAATTTTGAACTAAGTAATGTGACAATTTGTAGTTTAAAACAAAAAGTTGTTGTCAATAAAATTAATTGGGTTTTTGTCTCATATCTTTTCTGTATCAAATAGGTATCTCAGAGTGAATGCAAGCGACGCAGGGGTATTCCGAACAATTTCTGTAAATGTAGTCTTCCTGTGTACAAATAGAAATAGGGGAAGGTTGCTTAAGTCGTACCGCAGCCTAAGTCGTACCTTAGTTGTTTCGTTAACTAGAATACACTATAGGCAACTTAAAATACTGCATTCGCGTAGCAGAAGGTCATATTTAGTGCACATTCAATAGTCCGTTCCCGCCGAATATGTTTAGAGAGGTTATGGAAATAATTCGTTTCGTCCCTCGTTCCCATTAATTTTATTGTGTACTTTGGAAGCAACTAAAGTAAGTAAAAGTCAACTAAATATTTGTTTAATGTTAAATATATGTTATACATCTATCCAGTTATTGATTCACACATGGATTTTGTAAAATCTTTACTCTGATATATTTATTAAGGTTATTTGAAGTGGGCATCACATGTTTCTTAAGTCGTACTCACATGTACTTCTTAAGTCGTACCACCGGTACGACTTAAGTTTCCTTACATCTCAGGATATCTGTGCAGAAGAAATGTATTTTGATTTTCTTATTTTTAATTACAGATCCAACAAAATGTCAAAAAGAGTATATAATAACTGGAAACAAGAGGATATGGAGGAGGCATTGAATAAATTGCGAAATAATGAAATGGGATTTAATGAGGCACACAGGACCTATAACATCCCTAAACCAACTCTCCGCCGTCATTTGCGTGGATTAAATACTCATACAAGCTTTGGTAGACCAAAAGATCTACCAAAGGAAATGGAAAAAGAATTAACTGAACATGCTCTTAGGCTGGAACATTCTTTTTCGGGTTAACGGTCAAGGATTTGAGAAAATTGGCATATCAGTTGGCCGAAAAATATAACTTAAAACATCGATTTAACTGCACAAACGGGATGGCAGGGAAGAAATGGTATTATAAATTCATGAAAGACAACCCATCCTTGTCTCTACGAGTTCCAGAAGCAACGTCTATGGCAAGAGCTACTGCCTTTAACAAAGAACGAGTTTATTTGTTCTTTGATAAATACGAGCAAATATTAGACAAATACAACTTTACTGCCAATCAAATATATAATATGGATGAAACCGGCTTATCAACAGTACACAAGCCTTCAAAAATTATTGCAGCAAAAGGAAAGCATCAAGTGGGTGCAGTAACAAGTGGAGAAAGAGGAATGACAACAACATGCATTTGCACCATGAATGCAGCAGGCGAATTTGTACCGCCAATGTTAATTTTCAAACGTGCACGTATGAATGATCACTTGAAATCAGGAGCGCCACCCGGAAGTGTATTTGCGTATTCAAAGAACGGATGGATAACTTAAATGTGATTTCTCCAGTGCCATCCTTGACTGACATCGCGTAAACGCGTTTTCACTATAGAATTAACGGCTTCTTCGTATAAGGATTACCTCCAAACATGTCTAGAACAGAAAAAGGCTTCTGTGAATCGCAAAATAGTTGCAGAAGAATTCAAAAAGAGAAAAAATAATGATAATAAGGACTGGTATTGTACCCTTTGCGAGGAGGATAGGAAGGAAGATATGATTCAATGCCTAAAATGCAAAATTTGGATGCATGACAAATGTGCTGGGGTGTCAAGACGAATTAAAAAATTCATTTGTATTAATTGCAAATAAATCAATTATTTTTTAACTACTATATAATCTCATTTTTATTTTATTTTAGCATAAGTACGACTTAAGGTATCGGAGGTACGACTTAGGAAACCAGTTTCCTAAGTCGTACCGATTACAATATTTTTGAAATTAGACGTTTAAAAGAAATGTAATCAAAATTGTACAATATTTTTATACAAATAAAGCCAGTATTTACTGATGTTCCCAATAAGTCTCATAACTGACAATTTTGTTAAAAAATTTCCAATTTAAAGTCAATTTTGTTTTAGGGGTACGACTTAAGCAACCTTCCCCTACGTATATTATGCCTTAGTATATGATGTTTTTTCTTGCGTGATTAATTGGATAGTAAACCGACTAATTTCTCGAAACTGCTATACTGTGTGTTGGGACCGGTTCAAATTCAACAATTAAAACAGCATTAATAACAAAATCAGCATGTTGTTATTGGTATGTGAACTATTGTGATTTATATAAAACCAGGATATGAATTTACTAAAAATGTATACAAAGTGTCACAAAAATGGTATAATTTTCATCATAAGAACTTTAAAACTAAAAAAACTGGGAGATTTAAATATCAGTGTAGCTGAAAATTGGCACCGTCAATTATTGTTTGAACACTTATTATAGAAAAACAACCTTTTCCGCTAAACATTGTTTATACAAATTGATCTATTTCATTAGAATTTATTTCACAGAATCGGATACTTGCTAATATTATTAAATATTTATTTATGAAAAATGTGGGAAAAATGAAGTTTCACGAGCTGCAATGTGATTTAGTTAATCAATTTTCAAGGATATACAATTTATTTTTTTTATATTGGTATGAAAGCATTGTAGTTCATTAAACTTTATTAATCTCCTTTATCTAGGCAAAATTTCAACCTTGATGAGCTTAATTTAAAAAAATAATGAAAAAAGATATATACATCAACAAACCTGAATGATTGAGATACACAAGGGGTAAAGGAACTTTAAGCACTGTAGGATTTGTTAAATTAAGTAAACGAGGTTATGCGACCTCAGTCCATTACATTTTTTGAGCAGCTTAAATAACAATTAGTTTACGTGTAGCTCGTAATGTGTGTTTTGATTGAGGTGTGATTTTCTATAGATATAATTTTGATTTTATGTTTTATTTTCTGTTGATGTGTGGCACTTTCTTTCCTTGATCAAATGTTCTTCAATGGGACAAAGTGGGGAACAAAATATGACAGAAACGTCTGTATGTAAACCAGATGACATTATGTCGTTACGTTATGTTTTCAAAAGATCAAGAAAAGAGACGAAAAAATATTTCTATTCGAGGTGTCATTCATTTGCACTGAAAATCTAGATTTCTAACATGATATCTCAAGTCAACAAAAATATATTTGAACTAGATTCAAAATTAGTTATTCGTTCGATACAGTGAAATGGCAAAAATCGAAATTGACTAGCTTTACGGCTTTAGCCAAATACATTCAGAAATGATATCAAGGAAATCAGAGTAATGCAGTGACCATTTAAAACTAAGGAATCGAAGATGTAGTTTTTTGGCAGATCGAGAGTTTTCTACCTAGATGAAACCAGAACTACAACCAAACCGGGCCAAGCTGGCCAAACAAAACCACAATAGGACCTGTCTGGCGTCTCCACTTGTTTTTCCCGTAAGAATTTCAAACCCTTCATGATAAACGATGCGCCTGGGGCCTTGAGCCGTCTACTGGGTGTATTTCACTTACATTTTATAACAATTTTTACTAACATTCGACAACAAGGAGAGTCATAAGAGAGTTGCTGGTAATTATTGAACAAACGAGACGCTTGTCGCAATCAGATTTGCATCATTCAGATGTCTGGATGTGCTGCAGAATCCAAATTTCATGAGGCACAGTTTGATTCGAATTAATGCATTGTCAGTACCCAACAACTAACTCTATCTCAAGATGAGTTAGTTTCTTATTAATGGAGACCTCTCTACCCAAGGCAACGGAACTCCGTGAAATTATTGTTAGCGATTAGCTCTCAGAAGATCAATCTCATGTAAACATAATTCAACTGCTCAACAAAGACATTACTTTAATGAGGGAGGCAATCAGCTCTGTTGCCACTAACCGCTATATAAAAAGGAATTGAAGAAGCAGCTATGAAGACAACTACCATGTGAAGCCAAAGATCGAATCTTGACGAAAAAAAAAAAAAAAAAAACAGTGCCACAAATAGGTTATCTCTAGGTTTGACTATTCCATCTCAGCAAACAGTTGGGAAACTAACAAAAATAACGCTTATGATAGTAGTTAAATAAAAGTGTATTACCCGCTCGCGTAGGTTATGGGGACAGTTAGAATAGGGCGTATGAAAACTGCTTGAAAAATACTAAAATATACTAAAAAACATTTAAAAAACGCCAAGGTGATTCATATGTTTGTTCCAAAAATATTTTAATGGGGGTTCAATTTGCTATGAAACTTACGGAAATATTCATTATTAAAAGCACAAAAAAAATGGCAATTTTAAGGTCAATAAATGCGCCATTTAGGATTTTTTTAATATCACAATACAAATGTTCTTTGTTGTCGCCTTAACCCAATGTATGTAAGCCAAAGACAATGAACATTTTGTGAGATTCGGCCAGATTACAATTCGATAAATAACATTAAGTCATCAAGGTTGAATCTGTTAAATAGCAAATTTATCCGTCTATGTTACACATTGGGAATGATCGGGATTATCAACATTAGTACTGTTACATACTGAAATGCATACCGTTAATACTGTCAGTACTACCTATACGAAATCTGACTGCGATAATGATGACGACTCCCATGCGATACGGTACGGAATGTTGTACTAGACCGCAGTGGGAGTCCTCGATTGTCAATGCCACTTAGCCTTTTGGGCGAAGATGTCGGCGCGCAGATTTTGTGCGAAGCATATGCCCAATATCTAGAAAAAAGGTCATTATAATTAGAAAGAAATTATTATTGAGAAGTAGTCGACATACTTAGAAAATGAAATAGCTCAGCTGAGAAATTATAACTTACAAATGAAACGCAATCGCTATGTTATGTTATTTATGTAGTTCGCCAGTTGGTTGCAAGTGAGTTAACTAAGGAGTTTTTATCCCCGTTTCTTGTCACGAATATTCCCCTTTACTGCGCCAATATCGTCGGGTCCAATGTTCAGTATCTTCCGTTGAGCAGAAAATAATAATCGCATGGTTTGCCACATATTTATTTGTTTTTCAAAATATAAATAAACGGTTTGGCAGAATTTAGTTCTGATTCGGTATAAGGTACTTTCTGTTTATTTGTGGAACACGATTTCACTTAAATGTCCGCCAGGGCTAGTTATAAATTTCTATTATTTTGACCAAGACCTGCATTACTCTATCGCACATGGGCTGCTCTATTTGATAAATGAGCATATTGTATGGAGGATTATTGGCGTAGCTCCACAGGAAGTTGTTTCTCAGCTTGTGACTTCTGCGGAAAATAAATATCATCTACGTCCATCTTGCCCTATAAAACGTCTGTTGGCATCGTACGATAACGATCCGCATTGACTCTTTAAGTTTCTCTTGAAAAATTGTCAAATTATACCACAGGGCTAAAAACTGTAACTCGTTGTAGATAAGACAAGTTTCTCATTTTCAGAGACCCACAATTCAGCTTATTCACGAAGCCATTTAAATAGCTCACGATGATTGTGCTGAGATATTTTCTACCATTCGTTGTTCGTTGCTTTAATTCTGCAACCAAGTGCACTTAGCAGGTGCCGGTCTTTATACCAAATACAATCTAGATTGGTTTGTGTAATGTTTAAGTGTTTTGAAAACTGTAGAATCAATATTCTGAATTTTACAGCAGTAATGTTTTCCACCAAATATACAACGAACTTTACGAACCGTCTCCGCACAATGTCACAATTTCTATTCTTTGGTGGACCGTTTATCGTTCCATTTTCGTAACTTGGATTGTTTTTACTTCATAACTCAAAAATAACCACCTTAGCATCTTTGACAGTACAAAATGGCATGAACGTTAAAATGATAATGTAATATGCATAAGCAGTGTCTGTTTGACATGCTTATCAAAACCAAAGATTTATTTCTACTCATTTCGAGAGGCAGCCAACTGATCCAATACTAGTTGTAAAAATGAGTCAGTGGTTAAAAACGGGACCATTACACGGACAATGCCCAGATACTCAATCGTTGTCTTCTGCAGCTGCTTTCAATAACAATTCATATTCTGTTGAATATGTCATTCCTTGTACACAGTATCGCCATTTAGATTGCTTGATCCATAGTTGTCATTCGGATCATCGTCTCAAATCCAGCCAAGACCGAGTGATTACACAATTCATATCAGTTCTCAGTTGTTTCGAATGAATTTTCAACGCTACAGTTTCCATATCTTTTACTTTCAGTTAAAACGGAATTCAAATGACATATTTAGTGAATCTCTTAAATATTTTTTACTGAATAGCAGTTGAGGTTCATAATACCACCACCACGAATGACAGGCGAGTGGCGAGTTCCGCGAATTGTTTCGTTAATTTGGTTGTCGTTGTCGCATGGGCATACTTGAGCTTCGAATAATTTCGTTGCGAACTATATCAGTGCTGAAACAATGCATCATTTGTATCATTTTCTCTCGCACTGATGCGAAGGCCGAAATGATAGACTGAGCAAGTGAGATGTGCCAGTTACAAATGATTCGGTTGTTCGACGGGGTGATTCAGAACCTTTTGAAACAGTTGGATGATATGGAACATTGAATCGTATCAGTAAAGATATACACATCTCTAATGTATAGTACATTATTAATACATTCTTTATATCGATTTATTTAAAGTCCTTTATCTTTCACAAAGTGCGGCTACTTCAAATTTTGATGTATAAACAGCTTTATCAGCGTTACCACAATAAGAGCATCTGAATAGGTTTGAACTAAATCCCTTGTTTTCTGCAAACATCACAGCTGCCGCGATTGTTATGGGATGTGTCCAAATGTGTTTTGTCGTTCGAAAAAATTAAATATCCATGGTCACCTTATTTCTTATTAAAGGTAATGGAGCTGGGATTGGCAACTTTGTGTTTATCCAGAGTTTAGTATTTCTATTATAATTAACAATGTCAAATTACGCGAAAGTCTGGCATTTTCAATGGCGTAATTATAGGTCGATATGGCTGAAGAATATTTGGAATAGAAGGGCCTTAACTCAACATCCTTATTCAGCGGTACAATGGACAAAGACAGATTAGCTAGTGCAATAACTAACCTATCAATGTGAAGAAAGGATTTAGAGGCAACATCAAAAGAAATTGAGGATGATTTTTGCTGATTATGAAGTTAATTAAGTATTCCGAAGAAAAAAAAATGAAAAAGCAAATCCTACCATTGACGACCTAGTTTATATAAGTTCTTTTATAAGTGAAGTTTTCTGTTGAGAATTGTGGTAAAGAAAATTCCTATGACAGAAACTTCGGCAGTCCTAAACATTACATTTGCCGCGGTTAAGGTTCTAGACAGTATAAAATACCAGAGGTACACCTAAATCTGCAGATGTGTAACAGTTATGCTTCCAACTGGAAGTTTCATGATAGCCTATATAGATTTGTGCTTATATATAGTTTTCATAATGGGGCTTATTTTGTGACTAATTTCATAACCCATAAAATAATTTACGCAACCATCTGGATACTCATAACTTCTTTCCTTCTACTTTGTCAAAAGGTATCTATAAGTTACAGACAAAAAGTCCTTTTGTCTTAACTCTACCTTTTTTAGATGTTGGCATGGTTTTATGAGAATTCTTCGCTTCTTCCTCGAAGTTTCCTTGGACTTCCATTGTCTTGAAGTGGTTGATCTCACAACGTTTCAATAGCTGTGTATCTGCTATCGTCATCAGGTGAATGATAGGAAATTCAGAGTATCCCTCGTATTTAAATTATACCTTTAACCGGTCATGCGTCGCAGGTCATAGTCATTGGGTCTTATCTGGTCCAATCAGCGTCGTCGTCCCTGGAGGTTGGTTGCCGGTGATGCGTAGCGGCAGAGGCCGAAGAAGAGCTCTCCAAATATTTTTAATTTGGACGCTGGGCTCGCTAATTATATTTTCGTTCGAGATTATATAGGCTGTCTCTATGAATTTTCTTTTGTACCAGCGCTCCTCCTTGTGAATTGCTTTAGCCTGGTCCCAGTTGATATTATGCTGTTCGGTCCATGCGTGATTAGCTAGCCCAGACTTCGTTACCTCTGCCCTTTGAGTAGCTGTGCGGTGTTCCTTAATCCTGGTCTCCAGCGGTCGCTTTGTCTCTCCAATGTAAATATTGCCACATTCACACGGTATGCTGTATATACAGTTATGTGGTATTGCTGGTACGTCGGGCCTCGTTCTTGTTATCATGCTCCTCAAGGTGTCGTTGCTTTTGAAGATCATTCTGATTCCATAGCTGTGTGCAATTCTTCTAAGTTTCTCCGACAAGCCTTTAGTATACGGTAAAAGTAGAGTTGCTACCGTGGTGTCCTCTTCCTGCCTAGGTGGTTTGTCCAGCTCTTCAAACGCCTTGGTAATGATCCTTTCCGGATATCCATTCGCCAAAAGGTCTTCTCTAAGTTTCACTTGTTCTTCTTTGAGGGCTTCTGGTGTGTTGCAGATAGTTTTGGTTCTATGGATAAGTGTTTTGATGATGCCAGTTTTCGTTGCTGATGGGTGGTTCGAATTGTAGTGAAGGTATAATCCTGTATGCGTAGCCTTTCTGTAGACTGTTGTTTGGATTCCGGTCCTAGTCTTTTGACACTTTACATCAAGGAATGGTAGGCACCCACTCTCTTCCATCTCCATAGTGAATCTAATGGATGGTTGGGATTGGTTCAGGTGCTCCAGGAATGCCCGTAGTTCTGTCCTTCCATGTTAGCAAATAATAAAGGTGTCATCGACATACCTCAACCATAGCTTAGGCTGCTTCTTGAAACTCCTCCTGATTGGACCAGATAAGACCCAATGACCATGACCTGCGACGCATGACCGGTTAAGGGTATAATATAAATACGACGGATACTCTGAATTTCCTATCATTCACCTGATGACGATAGCAGATACACGACTATTAAAACGTTGTGAGATCAACCACTTCAAGAAGATGGAAGTCCAAGGAAACTTCGAGGAATTACATATATTGTTTTAGTATTCAAAAACCTCGTATAATAGTAAATACGTATGGATGATGGATGACGTAATGTCATTTCTCACACTGGTTGGTTCAAAATATTCTGTGCAATTCACGTAACAGGATATATGTGAAGGTATCGGCGGCTAGAATAAGCTATTGTGCGATTATAGAAATTTTATATAGTATATAATATATAAAGGCAGAAAGAGTTAAGGTTTGATTAAGTTCAATGGTCAAACAATGTACTTCAAATCAAGTCAAATTGAAACTATTGAAAAATTATGAAGTTCAAGAAATACAATGGTGTGATATATTTCTCAGCTGAAACCATTTCATTATATATAAATCAAATTATATATGATATATATGAAAGAAAACAAAGTTATAAAGTATAATTTAAATTTTAACATTTTCCCATAACTAACATAAACATTAACAGTATTATTTTCTGTACGCATCGCAACATTCAAAGAAGAGACACTTACTTGGCAAAGTAAAATAACAAAAGTGCAAGAAGCTAATGAAATCATATTTTGTTCTGTCCATTCCTCTATGGCTTCTAGACAGCCCTGCTCATTTACAATTTTTGAAAGATCAGCATTCTGCAATAAAGCAAATGAAAACACAAAATAACAACACATCACATAGGACAGAAGCAATATGCAAAATATTCATTTATTAATTTAGTCTACCATGTATCTAACCTTTTCTATTTTTTTCAGAATTACATTGTACAAATGAATATTTTGCTAGCAGAAAAAAACAATGCAACAAATATGTTGTTATATATTTTTTTAAATACAAAATGCATTAAAGCAACATCAAATACTGCATAAGGTTCCTGAAAAGGATCACCTGTAACACCATGATCCCAACTTTAACTGCAGCTACAGGAACCAAATTACTTTCAATCCATTCTTCGCCGGCCCTAAGGCAACCTCTCTCAAAAATGTGCCTTTCTCCTGGCTGCACACAGAATATCATTCTAAATTTTAGGTTATAGTTTCCAACACACATGAATGTTAAGTAAAATAAATGTGTAGGTATATGTTAAAGTTTAGAAAATCGTATATAAAATAAAACTTGAGAATGTGTTTATATATTAGTAATGGACACAAATATTATGATACAATGTATCAAAAGTATTAAAAATAATTCTATATAAAATGCAAAAGTTAATAATTTAGGATTTAAATACTCACAAATCCAGGTTTTCGTACGTCATAGCCACACTGCTTATTCTTAATAATCTCCTATAAATAGAAGAAATGTTATCAAAAGTAATGGACTATTTGAGTTTATAGTTTTGTGTACTAACATTTGGTTTTCTTTTACAGCAAGAAAATGGCACTCCACAAGCTTCTCTGCTGCCTACATCTCTAGAGGAACAATTAAAATAATTGTTTCTATCCCAGTCTTTCGGTCCTTCTATGCCACAGCACTGCAACTAAAAGAAGAAGAAAAAAAAACATTATTATGCTTGTACTGGTTAGGGAAATAAACATGTCTAAAATCAGTAATAATTAGATACTTTTAAATTTATTTGTCTTCATTTTAATATTAGTTTGACACTTGTGATCAGGGTCACTGAGTCAAAAACTAAAATGAGGCAATTTAAAATCAATTTTTTGTATACAATGAGTCTATAGGCAAGCCTCCTACTCAGGTAAACTCAGTATGCGCCCATCTAATCTCAGCACGATTTCCCCACCCTAAAACATTTTAATGAGGCCGGCCCTGCTTGCAATTTCCGTTGAAACATGATATTAAAGCCTTTTATGTTGAATTATTGCCGAAATTTATTATTGGCTTTTTTCTTGTGTAAATTTGAAATGTGCTTGTCATTTTACAATATTTGAAACACCCTTAATTATTTTGTTATTGAAAACTAGTTCACTAAATTTCAGAGCATTGTTTTCTCTTGTAATCCGTACTATTTGGCATATTTTAATGTTTATTATAAATAGTGAGTACCTATTAAAACTGCTAGATGGTGACGGCAAAATTAGCATCCCTATATCATCATACTTTATTAATTTATTTGTTTATAACCAGTTTATAGTGACCATCGTGTCATGTGTTAGTTTCTCTAAAGTTTTTAAATTGAGTAGTGTCTTCAGAACCTTTCAGAAAACACAGTAGTATCGGGCAGTCCTTAAATCCTAATGGCTGAAAACGTACCCGGTTTTACCTGTTTACAGTGCAAACAAAGCATGAAGCAGGACAATGCAGAGTTTACTGAATTTGGGTTCACGGAAGTGACTGTGGCAAATAGGAATAGAAATAGAGCCCCTAGTTTTCGGCAGACCTTAAATGACCAAGTGCTTCTAAGAATCCCCAAAACAACCGCAGACCTTATGAATGAACAAAAATTAATGTTCTGGTTATAAGTTAAGTTAGAGGGGCAAATGTAGGCAAATTAGTTGTAGAAGACAAAACTTTTTTATGACTACAAACCAGTGGGGAGGGGGTTATACTGACAAAACGCTATAGAACCGTTACCTCTTGTTTCAGCTGGTTGATATATTATTCAACAATATTCAGGTTTTACGCGGCTACAGCAAACAAGCCATGGAGCATATTGGAAAATGGGATCAAGACCTAGTAACTCCAATCAAATTTAAAAAAAGAACATCAACACTACTGGGCCAATTTAACGGCAAAATGAGCACGATCACGGTTGAAGATCTGGTAGGCAACTTGAGTTCGGCAGTTCGAAATCACAGAGTGGACGCATGGAAGAATGCTGCCAAGTAACACACCCGTTGAGTCAGCAGCACAAAGACTATACACTAACGTGATTTTTTTTTGACTTAATTTTTTTTCAGTCCCACCAATAAATTTTGTTGGAAAGACTCAAAAAAAATCCCTTAAAGTTTGAGATCTTAATATTAATATTAAGTGCTCGACCAAGACGTGTAAAGGTTTCCCATTCAAAATACAGATTTTTATTTTTAAATTTCTATAGCTCAGCGGCATTTCATTGCATCGCTTCGACTATAGATAGATATATTTCAGAATTGAAAGCTCTATAAAAGCGCCTATTGCGGCCAAGTTGAAGTTCACATTTTTTCGCAATTATCCCATAAGATACAGGAAAACTAAATGAGAAAGTTGTATTAGGCACACTCAATTTCCTACAAAAAAGGTTCTATGATCCCAATCACTAAAATCAATATTTGGCGAAATATTAAGCCTTGAATTGATTTTTCTGTGATTTTTTTTTAATACGGTTGAATCAATTATTGGCGAAAATGATTCGATTCAAGGCTTAATATCTCGCTAAATATCTGAGCAAAATATCTGTCTATGCAATGCCGCTGAGCTACAGAAATTTAAAAATGAAGAGTTTTTGTGTATTTTCAATGGGATATTTTAATATTAATATTAATATTAAGGTCTCAAACTTTCAGGGAATTATTTTTTGGGTCTTTTTAATAAAATTCCATTGTGGGACAGAAAATAAATAAAATAAAAACTCGAAAAAAATCAACCAAACAACACATATAATTTTACAAAATTAAGAAATAAAGTCTGTAATCAGGCTTGTTTTTCTCTAACAAATAAGAGATTCTGTAGAGAAGTTACTACTGCGAATGAGACACCCCTTAGTTTATATCAAATCTGACCACAAATTCCGTAAAAATAAATACATCAAAGAGAAGACTGTTTTCTTCCTAGGGCTAATTTAAAAAGTCTAACGAGAGAATATAAGAGAGGATGTATCAATGTCACAATCAAAAGAGCGTCATAGCACGAAGAGAATGTAGAGGATGACGAAAGTAGTATAAATAAAGTAACAAAAGATATCTCCAAAAAGAAAAGAAACAACAATGGAATGCATGACTGGGGGGATCTTGGACATAATAGATCAACAAAGACAGCAGAAAAACAATAACCAATATAAGTATAACAATCTTGACAATGAGATAAGGTATGAAATAAAAGAAGGCAAAAAGCAAACTGGTCGAAATCGAAATGCAGGGAATCGCGAAATTAGGTACTAGTAAAACTGCCAGATGACAAAAACCAATAATCAACTGAGATGGCCACCATATGGCAATAACTAAGGAAAAACTGGGTATCATAGTTGATAAAACTGTTCCATGACAAATGAATGCTGTTACACACTATTCTAAAATAAAAAATGGGTAATTCCAAAATTAGTGTTATATGTTATGAAAATACAATCTCTATTCTTCTATCAACATTTAAACACTTTGACACAGGCCATTAGCTGAGTTATTACTATATCAATAATTTAATAATTTATTTTGAATGCATTTTTTGGCCATAAAATGTCCTACAACTAACAGTTTTGTCTTTTGCCAGAAACATAAGTTTTTGTGCACTTATGTATGTTATTGCTGTCAGAGTATAATTATATGAAATAACATAACTACTTACAAGGATGGGTGGTAGTTCTAGTTTCAAAAAACTGCTATTTCTGTTACATCAAAGAGCATATAATACTAAATTGATGGATGAACAACAAAGTGAACTTCAATTAAATGGTCTTCTCTAAGAACTTTACCCTAAGCCATTGCTTATGCATAGAATTTACTTGCTGAAGTATGAAGTATGGTTTGAAATGTGGGCCTAGTGCAGAGTCCTAAATATTTTTTAGACCAATCATTAACTAACAAGAGAGTCATTAAAACATTAAAGGAGAGATGCAGCAAACATCCTACCTGGGCCACATTCTTAGAAATGAAAAGAATAGATTGCAGACTAGCACTGGAAAGAAAAAAGTGACAAGATAGAGGAATATTCAACATGGGATTGATTTCAGTTATGAAGAATTGATCTGGGTAGAAGGTAAAGACAGACTTAGTCACCCTCAATAATTTACAAAGATAGTTGAATGTAAGAAAACTGATAGTTACATTAATGTGAATAATGAATGCTCTTTGCATCTTATTAATAGTGTTGTAAGATTTTATTTTATGCTGCCAAAATAGAAACATGTCTAGAAATTAATCATTCTCTATAAAAACATATTCTGCAAATAAACAAGTGGATAGTAAAAACCAATTCTCTGACCATACAATAAAGAGTACTGAAATTTTGTTCCAGAATATATGAACTGGTCCACAAAGCCATCTTTGTAGGAACAGCCATGGTGACTTGACAAGGACTTTCACAGAGTCAAGATCCTTTTGGTATCTAGTATATCTCAAATTTAGTGAATTTTCCCCTAAATATACATGTGATTCTTATCTAACTGAAAGTAGTTTATAACAAAAAACTACTAGTGAAAAATGTTATGAAAATGTTGTCATCAGGTAGTTATGCCCGTACATTAATAGGTAATATTTTTTGTTAGTTTGAAATTTCATAAAATAAAATTACCCAATCTTCTTGAATCCAATCAATAAGATTTTGTTGGTCTGGATCCTCTCTGTAGTGAATTATGAAGGTCTGAAAACCAATTGTGGCTTGTGCTTTGATCTAAAACAGATGAAAAATATTTATAAGTATATTGCCAGGAAACATTTTTCTGCAAAAAACATGTTTTAAATTATTAACTAAAGAAATAACCATTAATGTAAGTATGAAGGCCTACATTATCAATTAAGTACTGTCACCTGTATTAATAGTGAGGGCCAACATTAAAAAGTAGGTACATGCCACTTTTATTAACATTTTTATAAATGGTAAAGCCAGGTGTATCATTAATGATTTGCTAAAACCATAACATGACAATTGCATGGATTTTGTATTATACTATGGAAGCTTTACATCTCTGAAAATATTCACATTCACATTCTGCAATGTATATGCACAAAGTTTTGTACCCATCAAACTTTATTTTTAGACTCAACACTCTTTCAACAGCTAAGCTGTCATTTTCATGGAGTAAACAATAATATCACTAAACTTAGTAATATAATAAGTTTATATTTTCTAAAAAATGCATATATTTTTGTGTCATTATTGTATAATTGATATAAGAAATACCTAAATTTTCAAAACTAAACACATTTTTGTACTTGTGATTTTAATTTTGTACTGAAAGTTTTTATTTACATACAGCATGGTACCAAGCAGGTCAACAATTTTATTATGAAATGTCTTATGTCATGATATTTCTGAAATGTTGGATATAAGTGCTTTATTAAGTGTAAATAATACAGAGCTAGAAAAGAAGATTATTTATTTTAGAACAAAAAAACATTATCACAAAAAACATTTAATTGGAAGAGGTAAGGAAATGGCAGCATCATTGTTAAATTATTGTCAACAGGAACCGGACAATAATAGCCCTTTAAATTGTTGAATGTCATTCAATAACATGTGGCAAATGCATTAAACATGAATATTTCCATGCAAATTAAATTTCACACAAAGTCAAGAAAAATGAAAAGTTAGAATCAACTGAAATCCCAATATTCAAAGTAAAGGAACTGAAACAATGATAGTCAACCACCTTTACGTACTGGACTGATAGAGATTGGTTTGCTCTTATAGAGTCTAAATATATTCTCAGTTGTGATGATTAAAAAAAAACTACATAAAACTGAAATAATAGTTTTTTTGGAAGAAACCTGGATAATTGAAATGGTCATGCATAAAATATTTGACAAACCAACAATATTCAGTGTTATATGTACATATGTATATGGATGATAGAATGAACTGATGATGGTGCTTACTGCTTTGTTTTATTAAAAAACTAAACGTAGAGCTTATATTGGTAAAATGAACAGTGAAAATGTCAATTGTAAAAAAAAATTAAGCCCACTATTTTAGATTGTTTTAGGTAATGCTCCTTATCAAGTTGTTTCTCTTAATAAATAGTGGATGAACTTGTCCAGCAATATGGCTCAGAAATATTATACCTTCCCTGTATTATTGCACTTTTTATGGTATTGTACTGATATGGGGCATTCTCAACAATTATTTAATATTTGTTACAGAAAAAGGGGTCAATGATGAAAGTTTTTTAAAACCTTTGACATGAGATATTTCAATCATCCAGAAATATATAATTTATTGAGCATAAGAAATTCTCAGACAGAATGATAGAGACAGATTTTATGACTGGTAAGGGCAGTCCCTCATTGTGTAAACACTGAAACATGTACTGAGAATGAATCTATAGTCAAATGTTCCCAAAAAATTGTATTATTAGCTTCATTCATCTTGAGTTTTAGAAATAGGTATGTCAAATAGATATTTAATGTGTTTTTACAATACTGTATCATTACCAATGGACTTTCAATTAGCAGAATCAGTAAATATTAAATTAAACAAAAATTTATAGAAATTGTTGTTTTAGTTTAATAATTATTTATAAAAAACAGTTGATCTCAGATGTATCAAAATCAAACAAATGTTAAATGTTTTATTAATTTCTTCAATTTTGCATTTTATTAATATGAAAAGCATAAAGCACTAATTTGTAAAATTATGTTACTCAGTAAAATTATGTAAACTGTCATGAAATACTTGTATTACATAGAAATAATTTAGGACATAGAAAGTGTATCATTTGTTTTTCATCAAACAAATAACTAGACTATTTTCACTTGTCACACTTTCAACTCATATTATTTGTGCAAGCTTTTGTTTAAAAAGTATATTGGAATAAAAATCTTTAAATTAGAATGTTTAAGTTTGAGGCTGGTGGAATCAAAAGAACAGGACAAATGATGATTTGTGTTAAAGAATGTATAAAAAGAAATATACTTACCCAGTCTCTAAAAATAAATCCTAAAATACCAGCAGTCATTTCAAACAGAAGCAATACAGCTAAGATTATGGCATACTGAAAACAAAAATATTTATATTTTATATTGGAATCCTTTATATATGGGTTTCGCTTACAGTTGCTAGTAAACATGTATTTTCTCTTAAAGCTCCAACACATCCTGTAAATCCAATCACAAATGTAACAGTCCCTGAAAAAATATCATTTTAAGATTTTCAAACTCTGAAAATTTTACTTACCAATGCAGATTAGCACAAAAGCAGGATCAAGAGCAATATTCGCAATTTTTCCTAAATTATTAAAAATATCCTTTTCACTCCAAGCCCAAACTCCTATGGTGAGAATTCCTAATCCTAAAAGCTAAATAACAAAGATAAAAGGTAAATTATCTCAAGTTTCTTACAGCACTTACCCAGAATAAGACATTGAAACCAAAAATCATATATTTCAAGCAACTACTGACTTCTGTGGTTTCCCTTCTATATTTTCTTACTGTCGGCATACTTGGTAAACTTACAGTTAAAGCAGTAACCATTTTCAAATAAGAATTTTGGTAGTTAATCACAGCTATAGAAAAAATTGGTGAACATTTTGTTGAAAGTTGACCTTGATACAGGTTCCGTCCAAATTCTTGAAAAACGATTGAATACCATTTATGTTTACGATTCACTGATCATAATCGAAACTATTCATAATATTTATGAACAAACTGAGCAATGACAATCAAAAACTCACGTTTTTATTTGTATTAATTTCACAACAGATTAAACGTCATACTTGTCGAAATCAGGTTTTAAATGGTTAGTAGGTAAGACGTAAGCAATGAAATTTGACATTGATGTTTTTTATCAATACTTATAGCTTTAAGCTATGCAACCAAACAAACACAAAATTTTTAAGAGGGAGCTAATTTTTTATAAACGTGAAATTTTAATGATTATCATTACAATATCAATATCAAATTTTTGCTATATACAGTCTACTAGCGTTAAAATGAAATTAAAGATGTAAAACAATACATATTTGACCATGAACGAATACTATGGTTCACATCTACCCACAAAATCCTTTTTTAAAGATGTTTGAGTTTAAGTTAATAGGTGGAGCTAGAGGTCTCAATAATATGAAATGTGGAATATTTGACAAACCTTTTGAAAATTAGGGAAGTACCTACATGTAAACAAATAAAATGTTAACCATTAAACGTTATTAGTTAATTTTTGTCAGTGGCAGTAAAGTAAGATTAAAGTATTAAATTTTTTAGTTTCTTCGTTATATGCGTTAAATGTGATAGTTGACACATCTCTAACCGTAATAGGGTCATAAAATAATTTATATTATTAATAATTAAGAATGGGCTTCAATAAATTGCCTACATACATATACAGTGAGGATGCATGTATGTATTGAAAAAACTCATGTAAAAACTTATTTGTTGGAGAAATGCTAGGTTTTTCTAATAATTTCATGAATACAATGTGATCCAAAAAATAGTTACGACTTACGACCATCAATATTAGTTTTTTAAGTGGAAACTATGTTCTACACATAGACTTAACAGACATCTATGGTTCTAAAAAATAACAACATATCAAAACAAATGCTAAAATTGTTGACATTAATTTTCTGACAATGGACAAGCAAAGAGGTTAATACTGTAGAGCACGTGAAGTAGCGAAATTCATGAAATATCAATAGAAAGAGAGAGAGAGAATAAGCGTGTCGTTCCTGATTGGTCAGTGTCAGTGGTGACGCCTACTATTGGTAGGGTAGAGACATAGCAAGCGCTCCCTGATATTGTCTTTCTCTTTCTACTGTTATTACACTGCCACTTACAATAACGCCCATACCTAATTCACTCTACGTATAAACCTCTTTGTGGACAAGTCGAACCTCAAATTCTTGAAACACCATTGTTAATGGATGCACTATATGTTTCCGGGCTACTTTGCTGTGGTCTATTGGAATGTCTTCCGAACGTTTCCTCTGCAATTGCGGCAGACATCTTCAGCGGCGCGGGCGTAGTTGATACCTTGTTGGGTGTTATTCGCTTATATGAAGGAATATTACAGAAAGGTACCATATAATTTTCTATACAGTTAGATTTATGGTTTTACAGAAAATCAGAAAAGCAGTAATTAATGGACTACACTACACTTCAATGAATTTTAATGAATCTATATTATCTTCTCTAAAACGGCTCAACCAATTTGATTTGATTTCGTATAGTTTTCTATAACGTAAAACACACCTTTTGTTTCTGAAAATCGTAAAAATATTTGCAAAAAGACGGTACACGTCAATGTAAATGTCAAATTGTAATTAGAAATATAGGGTGAATTAGAGTTACACACTAGAAAGTGCTCCAAATTATAAAACAAATAGAAAAAGTTGAAAAATATGTGGGTAATATAGAAAAAAATACAAATGAGAGAAAGAGAGAGAGAGAGAGGGATAAGAATACGCTAAAATAATCAGTAGAATTGTGTCTTAAATCAGATAAAAAAGAATACATGTCAGAAAATAGTTGTTAATTGAACACGGTTTCTAAACGATTTTTATTTTAACCCGGTCGAACTCGATTCTTTTTTATATTTATTTGCACATATTTTTCAGATTTTCAGAAAAAAAAACGATTTGTTTTACTTTATAAAAAAATATTAGGAATCAAGCTGAAACATATGTTTGTAGAATACAATTTAAAATTTTCAAATTGATAGAGACGTTTTAGAGAAAACTGAAGATTCATTGAAATTCCCCTTAATTACTGTTTTTTCTGATTTTCTTTAAAAAAGTTAATCTCACTTTATAGAAAATTATACCTTTCCGCAATATTCCTAAATACAATGCAGTTTAAATCTTCAAAATTGCCCATGCCGTTTTTGAATATTCATGCATATATTAAAAAGATGGCGACGAATTGATAACCTCGTCCTTTTTGGAAGTCGTTTAAAAATAATTTTCCGATTGAGAGGGTCGAATGTAGTACCAGAATTAAAATTTAGAGGAACCTCATCTCTGCCATGATTCCAAGAGGGTGGAATTATGTTATACAGGGTCTTCCAAAAATTCAGCGTCCTGTACACCCTAGACAGAACAACCTTAAAAGTAATTTATTGAAGATATACCTTTTTGACATTGATAAATGATCATCTCTGCTGAAATATGGTATTCAGTTGTAGGCTAAACAGTGGGTGTAAGGGGTAATTGCAGTTTATTATTCAAGCTAATCCAAATGTCAACTTCACCTGCTTAGGTACAGTCTCTTCAGGGTGTCGAAGAGCAAATTGAAGTTGCATGCAGGTCATTCCTTTGTCTTTGGGGTAAGAAATGCTATCGAAAGGTGGATAGTTAATTAAAGTCAACGACAGGGAATGGAGAAGGAAGGAGAAACAAGTGCATTAATAATATCTATGGATTTAGCAAGACAAACAATTTATGGATTTCTGGAAATAACGACCCTCAGTCTTTAAATGTTCGGGAAAGTAAAGCCAGGGTAGATCCATAAACCCGGACATTTACAAATTACATGTGGATATTTTGGAGATAATTTTAATGACATTAATTTCAATCTAAGAACAAGCTGATCTCTCTTTAATTTCAATAATACAGTTGAGTAAACATCAAAAATTTAAGTGTTATCCATGCATACTCTTAAATCTCCAATAAGTCGAAAATAGTGATCTAGGTATTTATTGCTGAGATAAAACAACGAATACCTTACCCCAGAACTGATAAAACCATACTTATCTTATTATAGGCTTTCTCATGCTAAGGTGGGACTCGGAGAAAGACATGAAAGTGGGGAGTTTTTGATCCAGACCTAGGAGGAAAAACTGGTTCAAGCTATCTGAGAGAAGGACTCTATACATGAAAGCCTTCACAAGACACACTCGAATGTACAATTTCAAATATTACCCAGGAACAGACGGTGTCAAAGACACAAATTTCCTGCAATATAAGCAGAGGCTAGTCTGAAGTTGGTAGACAATGTAACTCGTTCCTCGAAGTTTCCTTGGACTTCCATCGTTTTGAAGTGGTTGATTTCACAACGTTTCAATAGCTGTGTATCTGCTATCGTCATCAGGTGAATTGATCTTATCTGATTGGACCAGATAAGACCCAATGGCCATGACCGGCGACGCATGACCGGTTAAGGGTATAATATAAATACGACGGATAATCTGAATTTCCTATCATTCACCTGATGACGATAGCAGATACACAGCTATTGAGTTATTCATTAGGTACATTGCACACTGTTGAATCATCTTTTATGCTTACTTCCCCAAGCAGACATTAAGTAAAGGCAAATATTTACTTGCACTTGCAATATGAAATAACATTGTATAACAACATAAACTTCATTATTTTTATATTTTCTTGGGAATAACACCACAATCTCATCTCTTTGTTTTTTTATGTCAACTTAATTGTCATAAATCAAACTTTCATTTTGCAATTTACGTTTTCAATACATATAAAGCCATTGACAACGCGGTCAGAATCGACTTTGAAACGCTTGGCTTTTTCTTTCAATATACAGCTTTTTATTTTAATTGCGGTGTTATTCCCAGGAAAACATAAAAATAATCAAGAATATGCCACAAATAACATTTACAAGACAACATAAACTTCTTTGTTTTCTGAATGATACTTGTGGCATATTTTTCAATGTCTAAGTGCTTCTTGGGAAATAACACCACAGTTTAAAGAAAATTGCTGTATATTCCAAACGTTTCGGGGTCTAGATCAGACCCCGTTGTCAATGGTTAAGAAACTAAGATTAAAAAGGCACCATTCTAAGATGTAAATTAAAATATTTGACAATGTGTATTATTTGATTTTGACGTCAATAATCAAATAATACACATTGTTATACCTTACTATGTTCTATCTTCTGCTGTAGCACCACATCTCGAACGATCCTAATATACTCCTTCCATGTTTTCAGATTGTTCTAGTTTTGCACCCATACAATGAAATGCTTCACACGTACGTTTTCACTAGTTGTGTCTTTTTTTGTATTGAGCTATTTTTCGATGTTAGCAGTTTCCTCTTTCCGTGGAATGGTAATTTGTTTTTCTGTATTCTTTTCTCTATCTCTTGATTATCTCTTCCCCCTGTATTGATTATAATCCGAGGTATTAAAAATCATCTGTTTCCTCTATTTTCTTATTTTTTAAACTTATGTCTGTTAAATATTTAGAGTACTTCTACCTTACTACTGATAGTTTTCTGCCGGTCTTGCTAATTTTCCACAATGATCGCCATATTATCTGCCTATCGTAAGATTGTAATCTTCTTACCCCGCATTGTAATACTATTGCTTGTCACTTCGTTGAATCTATCTATCTCTTTATTGCACATTTCATGTAAAGATTACATAGACACGGAGGTAATATGTAGCCTTGTCCTTTATCATGGCCTCTTAAGATATATTGTCAATATTTATTACAACTTTCTGTTCCCTGTGGAGCAAATGGATTACTCGACGATCTTTATAATTTAATCCTATATCCTATCTTTTTTAGTGATTCAAAAAGCCTCTTCCCCTTTACCCTATTGAGCACCTTTTCCATGTCCCCGTTGTTTTTCCTTTGGTACGTCTTTTCTCCATTATTAGTTTTAGTGTCATTGTCGCTTCTCTTGTCACTGATTGTTTCCGGAATTCGAACTGATCTTCTTCTTCTGTAATAAATGATGTTAGTCATAGTTTTTGATGAGTGGGTTAACAAACTGTTGGTTCGGTATTTCTTACAGTCACCTATTTATCTATTGACACAAGGACAGACAGGAAAATAAAAACTCGCTTTAAAATAGAGCAATTTAGACGTTCTACAACGAATGAATATATAGCGACGTGACATGTTATAAACATCGTACAGAAGTGGATTAAATATACCACAGAAATCGTAGACGTTAAGTAATATAAAAGATCGCATTTGCCAAAATTTTTGTCGATCACCATGGGAAGAAAGGTGATGATAGTTCAACATGCCACAAATAAAATAAATTTCAGTTGGGATTACTTAAGGGGGAATGGGCTAAAGTTAATGATGAGGCAAATCCTTATGAAAAGTGGCTTTCAAGCAAATTAGCTGAATCTATAGGATGATGTTGCTTATGATGTGTAGATTAAAATTTCTCATGGGCCCCAAGCTCAAACTTCTTTCGTTCTTAAGATATGAGAGGTCAAAGTATTGTTATCCGACTAACTCTTGATAATATGTATAAGTTGCCCCAAGCCTGAACAGAAATAAATATCGATTAAAATATTGAAATTTTATAAAAATGATGCAGAATCATAAAACATAAACTAGTTGGGTCTACGATAGGGCAGAAAACCCATTTTAGGGCCGATCACAACCGGTTCGCCATTTGAAACGATATGCTTTTATTATTTGGCCTGGTTAACTTCGAATGATGAATGAAGTAAATATCGCAGCGACGATAATTATGAAATGAGTGACAGCAATTCAGCAAAATCATTTCATTAGGACAATTATAAAAGAAACAGATGTTTACGGCAGTAATATGGCATACAAGTTCGGACTACTGTAACTTCAGTTATAAGAACCATAAATGGGCAGATTGTTGCATTTGTCTTAACCTCAGTCTTTAGGTATTTTAGTTACTGTCTGTTACTAGCATAGTCGTTATTTTCCAGAAGCGGTTTATTTCCCAAATTATACTAACAAATAAAAGGATTTAGTTGAATTGTTATGTCGGTATGTTTACAATTCTCTGAGTAATGTATCGTCACTCTGTTACTTATGTCATTTATCAATGGCAAATGACCAAGTCAAAAAAATAGCCTGTCTGATGGGTCCTAAACTGAGTTTTGTACCTGATCGTAGTTCCAACTGGTTTATGTGTTATTATTATACATAATTTTTATAAAATTTCAACACATTTTCATCGATATTTATTTCTTTTCAGTGTTGGGGCAGCGTCTACATATTATCAAGAGTTAGTCGGATAACAACACTTTGACCTTTCATATCTTAAGAACGAAAGAAGTTTGAATTTGGTCCCCATGAAAACTTTTGATCTACACATAATAAACAACATCATACTATAGCTTCAGCTAATTTGACTGAAAGCCATTTTCCATAAGGATATGGCAGGGTCCTTTTTGAAAACTGGTTTGCAGAATTTACAACCCAATTTTGAAACATTACTTTTAAAAGGAATATGGTTAAAAATCTGCTGTTGGGAGTACGTAACTGGGCTAATTATGATTTGTTGCCTTCTTCATTGTTAATGTTGTCTTTAGTCTATATATGCATTACTAAGCCGCTAAGCTGTCATTATAATATAAAGAAAAAGCAAGAAAATGGTTGAGGCCAAACTTAGGAAGATGCTCATACCAGTAAAAGTTTATTTACTATAACTGTAAGCGAATGGAAAGGTTCTAATCTGTCTAACAAACTCATTATAATGACATGATCCGTTCTGGATAGTTCGATAATTATGAAACGGTTTATAATAAATAGACAAGTTGTGTTTTATTTTGATAACTTTCAACGCCGTAATCGTTTATTTTGTTTTCCGGCAAATGATTTGTAGATTTGGAGTGGTAGATTTAAATGGCAATAGATTTAAAGGAAATGGAGATTTAAATTTATAATTAGCTGAAGCTGGAATGCTTTAGCCCTACTGTCCACGTAGCGTCGCTTTATACGCATGCAGCTTAAGCGGTAACATGTCATTATTTCAAGTGTATTGCAAAACGGTAACATGACATGTGTGTATTTATAATAGTTACTTTAGCAGCGAATTTTGTCCAAATAAAGACAAAATTTTCTACAGATTTAGCTGAACTGTAGGACTTCGAAAACTTTTGATTTATATTTTATTAACGGACTTCAAAAAAGGAGATTCTCATTTCGTCACCTATTACTCGCAAACGGCTCAAGGAATTTCGACCGTTTATAATGGATCCTGTTCCGGGGGATCGCGAAGTGGTCCTATATTTTTTTCATTAACATAGCTTGTACCGTTTCTTAGAAATTGCGGAAAAATATTTTATACCTATTCTCTTATACTGTTTGCCTTGGCGGAGTCACGGGTATTACAAATATGGAAGAAATTTTATTCAGAACACGAGAGAAATTGAAAAGGAATTGGAATAGTTCCGAGATATCCCGAAGTGGTCCTATATTTTTTTCAATACCATAGCTTGTATCGTTTCTTAGAAAATGGGGAGAAACTTTTTACCTATTTTTATCTTATACTCTATGCCTTGGTGGAGTCGTCGGTATTAAAAATATGGAAAAATATTCTTCCGGAACATGGGACAAATTTAAAAGAAATTGGATTAGTTCCGGGATATTCCGAAGTGGTCCCATATAGTCTTCAATAACATAGCTTGTATCGTTTCTTAGAAAATCGGGAAAAAAATTACCGTCTTTCTTATTTAGTAAACTTTGGTGGAGTCGCTGGATTATAAATATAGAAGAATTTTCTGTTCGGAACATGGGGTATAACGATTTAAAAAGGAATTAGATTAGTTCCGGGGGATCACGAAGTGGTCCCATGTTGTTTTTCTATAACATAGCTTGTACCGTTTTTTATAAATCGGGGAAAACTTTTAACGACATTTTTATACAGTAAGCTTTGATGGAGTTGCTGGTATTAATTGTTTGGAACTTGGCGTAAATTGTAAATAATATGAATTAATCAAAAAAGTCACATAATATGGATATACAGTGTGTATTCATAAATGAAACGATTTCTTTTTATATTAATAATTTTAACAGAAAAGTTATTCTTCACAAGCAGATTTACATGGTCTAAAACGTAAACAGTATTCCATGTCACTTTTAACTCTAGACAAGATTTGTCATCAAAGAGGACTTTTGAATACAAATTAATCTATCTTCATTTTTGATCTAAAATTGGTATCAAATTGAAGTATTTAGAATTAATTAACTGCATCTACTTTTGCCATTGCATTAAAAACTGTATAATAAGTATTTCCGTAATTTTTCCAACTATTTACCAGATTTGAAGACGCTAGATGTAATACCGACATCTAGGATTCTCATTTTTATTGGAATAGTTTATTGGAATTGAAAACTGCATCCAATTGTGCTGTATTATTATTAATTCATCTCGCGTCTTCAAATTTAACGAAATGCATCAAATGCATAAAGAAGTGTTCGAGAGGACATTAAATTTTGGGAAGCGCAACTGATGAAGGTTCCCGACCAGAAACAATATATATTATATTTATATATAATATATATTGTCTTGCGTACAAAGGAATGACACCTCGAAGAGAGTATATTTACCAGATTTCAAAATATATATCAACTTTGTTGAAAAGTGAGGTAACTTTTTCTTAATACCTCAAATTGTAATCAAGGAAAGTTTATTGGAATTGAAAGCTGCATCCAATTGTGCTGTATTGTCTTATGAATATTATTTCGAGATAAAAATATTCTTCATAAAAATATTTGGTTGGTCGGAAATATATCATTACATGTCACTTTTTTCAACTGTATACGAAGTTTGTCAGCAAATATCAATTTTGCTTAAAAGTAAAGTACCTTTGTTTGTTTGTTTGTGTGTTTGTTCGGGCATCACGTAAGAACTACTTAACTGATTTTGTTTAATCTTTTGTTGTTGCGAAGCCTATAGTTTGACTTAAAATCTGGTAGACATTTCATCTCTCTAAATTGACAGAAACGGTAGATATAGCGAAAAAACTTCTACCATGTTGGGTAATTCAATTACTCAATTGGGTCCACCGCACGCACAAAATATTAGATACTGGCATCAGCTTAGCTATTATTCAAAATTAGGAATGTGCAAATGTAACATGTTTCGATTTAACAAAAATCAACATGTTCTGTATATAGGAAACTTAGAGCGGAGTAGAAATACATGAATTTAAAGAATCTATAAAAAAAAGTTATATTTGGTGTCCTATAAGCAGCTGGATATATACGATGTGGTGGAATTAGTTAAACGTGGTGGTCCAAAAAACTTATATTGAGTGGGCCATAAACAGTTCCATTTACAAAGTGGTTGAAAAGGGGTACAATATTTATACAGTGAATAAAAAAACTTTAAAAAATTTCTAAGGTAAGCAGTTAGGATCTTTGAATTATATTCATAAGATTTTATAGTTATGAAATGGGTTAAAGAAATGTTAGAAGCAGTTGTTTATACAGGTTGTTTGAAATATAAGACGGAGTGGAATTATAGTTTATTTTGTATTTAAAAACTTGTTTTATATCCACAAGTAGTTACATATATAGGATGGTTGAAATATGTAGCGGAGTATAATTACATCTATACAGGTGGGTTTAAAAAATATTTTAAAGTAATGGTAAGATCTACAAGCTGTTCGATTTACCGGATGGTTGAAATATAGGGTGGGGTAGGATTCTAAGGATACAGGGTCGTACAAAAATGTTATATATATTTAGTGGCAAATAAGTAGTTGCATATAAAGGATTGTTGTTGTTACAGTTATAATTATTCAGGGTGGGTAAAAAATTGTAATTGTAAATTGGTTCAAAAATAAGTTGTAATGTTTGACAAATTGGCAGCGGTGTATACACGATGGTTTTAATGTAGATGCATGTAGAGTTAGTAATACAAAGCGTTTTTTTTAATAACATTTGTATGTAGGGTGGCCAATAAGCAGTTGCAGTTTGGGTGAGGGTTTAACTAAAAGTTTGATGTTAGGGTGCAAAACTGTGTTTATATATTTGTGACTCACGAAGGGTTCCACATCATTTCCATTAGGATGGATCAAAAAAGTTTAAAAAAAATTGTTATATAGGATACACCATAAGCAGTTGCATAGCTATATAGGGTAGAGAAAAGTTATAGTCAGGTGTTCAGAAAATTATAAAACAGCAGCATATACACGATGGTTGCAATTTAGGGTGAACTAAAGTTAAAGTTATTCAAGGTGATTCAAAAAATATCGAATAAAATAGTTATATAGGGTGGCCCATAAGTACTTGCAGTTTGGGTGAAATATATTCGGGATAGGTGGATTTATGGTTAAGTAGGGTGGTTCAAACAAGTTAGAACATTTTTTATATAGGATAACCCATATGTGTCATCAGTTATTTCTTTTTGCGAAAGCTTCAACGTTCCGTATGCGGCTGAAACCGCGGGTAAAGGCTAGTACTATTATAAAATTGTAAGTTTGTCTGTTTGTTTGTTTGTTCGGGCATCACGTAAGAACTACTTAACTTTCTTTGCTGATTCTTTTTGTGTTGCGAAGCCTATAGTGTGACTTAAAATCTGGTAGACATTTTATCTCTAAATTGACAGAAACGGTAGGTATAGCGAAAAAACTTCTACCATGTTGGGTATTTCAATTACTCAATTGGTTCCACCGCACGTACAAAATATTAGATACTGGCATCAGCTTAGCTTTTATTCAAAATTCGGAATGTGAAATTGTAACATGTTTCGATTTAACAAAAATCAACATATATCAAGCGTAATTTTACAGGGTGGTCTGTATATAGGAAACTTAGAGCGGAGTAGAATTACATGGATTTAAAAAATCTAAAAAAGTTATATTTGGTGTCCTATAAGCAGCGTTGTGGTGGAAATAAGGGGGAGTGGAATTAGTTATACGGGGTTGTCCAAAAAAGTTACATGAGTGGGCCATAAACAGTTCCATATAGCAAGTGGTTGATAAAGGGTAGAATATTTATACAGTGAAAACTTAAAAAAATGTCTTAGGTAAGCATCTTTGAATTATGTTAATAAGATACTATGGTTATATAAAGGGGTTAAAAAAATGTTAGAAGCAGTTGTTTATACAGGGTGTTTGAAATATAAGATGGAGTGGAATTATAGTTTATGTTGTTTTATATTCAAAAGTAGTTACATATATAGTATGGTTGAAATATGTAGCGGAGTATAATTACAGCTAAACAGGTGGGTTTAAAAATATTTTAAAGTAATGGTATGATGTATAAGCTGTTCCATTTACCGGATGGTTGAAATGTGGGGTGGGGTGGGATTCTAAGGAAACAGGGTCGTACAAAAATATTATATTTGGTGGCAAATATGTAGGTGCATATAAAAGGTTGTTGAAATATAGGGTGGCTTACTGTTAGAATTATACAGAATGGGTAAAAAATGCTAGAAAAATTTTGTTATATACCACTTGCATATATAGAGTACCTGAAATATGGTGCGCAGTAAAGGTATAGTTATACAGTGTCATTCAACCAAGGTTAGAAAAGTTGTAAATGAAGGGTGGTTTAAATGAAGTGTGGGGAGAAATTATACTTTAATATATCTTGAAAAAATATAAGGAAAAAATGTGAAATAGAGTAGATCATAATAAGTTGCAAAGATAGGATAGTTGAAACATAGGGCGAAGAAGTGTTATGATAATTATTTAAAAAATGTTATATTGGTTGACCAATAAGCAGTAGCGTATACAAGGAGGTTGTAATACATACAAGGTGATTCAACAACATGTTGAACAAAATTATTATTTTCGGTGCTCCATAAGGAGTTGCGGTTTTGGTGAAATATATTCGGCATTGATGGATTTATAGTTATACAGGGTGGTAGAAAAAATGTTATACTGGGTGGCCGATAAGTAGTTGCAAATATAAGCTTATTGAAATAGCGGGTGGAGTAGATTTATAGTCAAACAGGTTGTATATATTTTTTGTAGGATAGAACATGAGCTGTTGCATATCTGCAATATTTGAAACATGGATCGAAGTAAAATTATAGTTCATACAGTGTGATTAGAAGTATTTAAAAATTTTATATTTGGTTGCCCCTAAGCAGATTTATATAGGATAATTAATATATAAATAATTATATAGGATTTATATAGTTTCATAAGTTATTTCTTTTTGCGAAGGCTTGAACATTCCGTACGCGGGTGAAACCGCGGGTAACGTCTTGTAATATATAAAATCTTATCAAACAGGGGTAACAAGAATTATAAAATGCATCTAATTAAACCATATCACTGAAAATTGTATAATAGATCTTTATATCAAATTATGATGTACTAGGTTAGATGAAGAATATAAATTTTGTTTAAGTTAAGTACCTTTATTTTTAATAACAACTCAAATTCCTCGAAGTTTCTTTGGACTTCCATCGTCTTGAAGTGAAAAATAAACTAGTTATCTACTTTAATAAAAAATACAGTAGTTGTCTGTCAACTACATATATACATTTCTTTTGAAATCCTTATACGTATATATAATTAGGCATCAATTTAATTGCTAAATAAAATTAAGCAAGTTATGTCAGTTTCATGACATGATATAGGGCTTTATGGCAAAATGAATTCGAGATTTGGAAGTTTCAGGGAAAACTAGCTCACAGAGACTCAAATTCAGGAGTCATACTGCATATTACGCCGTTTCCTTGTGATTTCTAGGACAAAGAATTCGTAGGTTAACGAAAACCTGTCAAAACAATTATGATACAATCTTCTGGAGATTCAATCAGTTTAGGGGAGCGCAACTGATAAAGGTTCTCGAGAATCGATGGTGTCAGAGTGCTGACTACAGTTTTTAAATCAGTTTTAAAAACAAAATTACAGACATATCTAAACTTTGACAAACTTTAGTTCATCACAAGCTGGTAGCTAGATCATGTTAAGCAAGAAATGGCTGATTTTTGTAGTCTAGCGGGAATCTAAACCTTTAACTTAATAGTTTAATATTATTTTTGTTTTCACTGCTTGTAAGTGATATTATTTTGATGCACCGCATCAGATTGAAATGTGTAATAATATCCTATTGTGTTCCCGGCATCGTTATTATCGTTAATTCCGTCACCATAAACATTATTGTAACCAACAGCTCTTCGAAACCTGGATTAAACCCTAACCACGCCACGTTTAATTACATGCTCGTTTATTTGAAATTCTTCATCATTTTCCTTAAGTATTTTATGTTGTATATATGACGGAGGAAACTTTATCTGACAAATACCGACGGGTATGTTTTGTGTTTTACATAGGTTAAGAACAAGAAAATCAAGGATATTAACACACTGTAACCTTGTTTATTCACCATTCATTTCTTCTCGGAAGATTTTCCAGTTCAACTCCATCTTAAATGATGTTTTAATTCAGTTACAGATATGTCGGAAAAGTGTACTATACTGTGCAGGTAGTGAAATCTAAAGCATTGTAGGGTCAGCGAATTGTAACTTTGAACAAGAAATTTTTAAGGTTTAATGCTTATTGACACTTTTAATCTACTCCTCTAAAGCTACAAAAACCATCTGGTTTCAAAAAATTTGATCGAAAACCAATTACCAATTTACATAAACATTTCGGTGGCGTGTTTTATAAATTTGTAGAGATTAATGTGAGTGAATCTGAGTAAAGTGGTCAAAATAATCCGTGTTTCTGTTTTAATAAACTTTAAAACGACTGAAGAGTGAAATAATCATTTTGGCGAACTATTATTTACTAAATTCTGTTTAGTTTAAAATTGGTTTTTGATTGACAAAACTGTTTAATGAAAAAAAAAGAGATCAACATTAATAACTTTATGGATACGCAGGCGTAGCAAAGACGGCATAAAAGTTTTGGCGGTTGAATTCTCCGTTAACTAACCAGTGTGTTCCATCCCTTCTGGTTGAAATATCGCTTACAAGAGCTGGCTGCGAAATCGAGGCTCAAGGGTTGCGCGCGAGAAATTCAAAATTTCATCTACGCAAAATCGGAAACCAATTTTTCTAAATTTAATGGTTTCTCTTAGAGTGCGAGATATAATGAAGTAAAATTTCAGACATTCTAAATTGTTTTAGTTGTAGAAGTGATCACATTTAATTTTTTCTCCTAAAGAAATGATTTTGAAACTGTGTGTTTAAAGTTTTCCTACATGGGTGGTGAAGTATTTTTGGATTATGGTTACTTTTTTCATTGTGAG
Organism: Octodonta nipae; assembly: GCA_034190945.1. Taxonomy (NCBI): domain Eukaryota; kingdom Metazoa; phylum Arthropoda; class Insecta; order Coleoptera; family Chrysomelidae; genus Octodonta; species Octodonta nipae. The sequence goes on from CM067218.1 coordinate 134,724,912, forward strand.
TAGTAATTGTTGTTTTAATTTTTTTCTTTTTTTGGGCCAGTATAGTTTACAGCGGTGATCTGGCACAAATAAAACATTGACCAAAACTTTGGTATTACTATTGGGAAAGTATTGCAAACCTTTCTATTCAAAGATCTATTGCTATACTTTAACCAACTTTAATTAAAACGACAGTATTTAAAGCATATGGAAATAGTCCAATACAAAAAGTACGTTAGAGTTTTTTATTGCCATAAAATATCAACTTTACATTTGAAGAGTCTGTGGTAAGAAAATGTGTTTATCTTTTTGGATTTGAGAAATTCATCTTCATGATGGTAAATTTTATATATTTTAAAAGTACCAAAGTTTCAAGGTTAAGTTAAAATAAAATGTAAATTTAACATTGAAATGCTTGACAATTACAGAAGGACATAATTAAAGAAAATCTATTGTTTTTGGTATATTCCCTAAAAATGTGAACAAAGAATTCTGATTTAAGCCATAAATGAATACCTAAGTAAACCTTATAAAGGGTTGTTCATAGTTATCGGCAACCAGGAACGACTGATTCTGTGGAAGTACTGGCGACAAAATCGTTCTTATTTAATAGAATTGAGGAAACTCCTTTTAATTTTTCTTGTATGTTGTTCATCTTTGCGTAATATAGTTGAATTATAAAATTGTATATTATGGCATAGATCTCAATACTAGTGCTGCAAAAATAACGACTTCTTGAATACTTGTATGTATTCGTTACTCTTAGTCTGACTACGCGTTACAAAGTATTCGTTACTTGTTACTTTCGTTAGTCGTAACTTGAGTAGTGGCATGGAATTATAGAGTAATATTAATTAAATAATTATCCGATGTAATATGTTGCAATGAAGCGTAAAAAATAATCCTGTGTGGAATATGAAAGGATTTTATTAAGTAACATTTTTATTCACTTATAAATAAATAAAGACAAAAATAAATATACACTCAAGCAATGCAACTAAACACATATTTTTATATATTTTTAATAAGTCTCCTTAGTAAGTAGAAAGTAATGTAAACTATTTTCAATAAAGAAATAGATAAATAATTATATTCTTATACTAATTTGACAGTTCTTCCAAACTATTCATCACAATAAATATTACCGTATTTTAGTTTATACAAAATATTTCATTCACTTTAAAAATTTTTTTTTCATCCGTCTAGGTTTTCATGAGGCACGTTTTTCCGACAATATTTACCCGATTTTGACAAAATTCGTTCTGCTGGCACTAACTTTACCAACATGCATAAGTCTTTTTTCTAATTTCTGCATTATCATGGATATAATAAAGTTCTTGCCTGCCAAAATTTAAGTGGATTATCTTTTTTATAAACAAACTTTTCTTGCATATATTGTCTCTGCATAATAATACTACCAGTTATTAGAGACGTTGTAGCACTCGATTTTGTTATTATCTACATCAAACTCCATATGGAGTCTGCATTCAATAAATTCATTCAATCCCAAATAGAATATCCTGAGTAAATCTTTTATTTTATAGAGCTGTTTTCTAAATTATGTCTTATACTATAATATACTTTTATTGGTCTCAATGGTTTATGAAATCTTTAAAGTAAAGAAAGATTGGTGAATAGTGTTCAAAATATAAAAGCTTATTATATAATTTAATAAACAACAATATAAATATATAATCAGTTATGGATGACGACTTATTTATCGTTATTTCGGCAGGATAGACACCATTTCGATAGAAATACTGAAATGCGTTAGGGTTGAAGTATTCGTACGTGCGAAATATACGAAATATTCGTACGTACGAAACAGGAAATCATACCGTATTTAACGATTTCGGTATTGTAATTATGCGGCAGTCGACATAGATTGTGCTGAAGCAAGCATGCGATTCAAGTAACGATACGAATGTAAAAGTAACGATTCGGTACTTCCAGTCTTATCCAGTATTCGTTACTTAGTAACGGATACATACGGTATGTTACAGCTCTACCCAATGTGATTACAATATTTTACTTCCCGAATAGTGATTTTCTGAAATTTAGTTATTTATACAACCAAGGGTCTAGATAGACTTTAGTACAATAATAAGGAATTTTGATAAATGGAACTTTTTGAGTTTCGAGTTGTATGACTTGTTTTGCTTCTGATTATTTTTAGTCTTTATGCCTTATATCTATATTATATGGTTGTTATTAGTAGTCTTGGGATGGCAATACTATTTCTAGGAGTTTAGTACTGTTTGTTGATGAAGGTTTAGTAATCATTTTTGTTTAATTTGCTTGCAGAAAGTACTTGTTTCATAAATGTATTTTTTATTCAATTTCTTGATATGCCAACAGTTGGCTTTTACTTTATAGTATGAGAGTTTATCGTATATATTTTTCCAATATCCGGGTTCTGATTCCAATAAAGAATCTGCTTTTTATTAAAAGTTTCATGATAGGTAGTCAATAACTATCTTTATGTTCTGATGTACGTTTATATTTAATAATTCTTGTTAATATTCAAGATTATGTTTCGAAATATATCGTCAACAGAATGCTACCAAACTCAGGGTTTGTTCTCTTTCGAAAAAAAAAAACCATAAAAAATTTGTGATTAAAACATTATGTTTTTTATAATGTCATCGTTAAGTTAAGTTTAGTAAATATATCTGTTCTGTAAATTGTTAACACTGCCATTAATATGTGACTGGATAACTGAGTGTGTACGACTTAATAACGAATAATTTTTGGACTAATTCTTTTAACATAAGTGTCTTAGCCTGAGCAATGCTATTGTAGGCATATGTTTATTACACTGAAAATAGACTCTGTGAATGTATTTTTGTATAAGCGAAAATTTTTCTAAAGTTGTTTGGCTGAGAAATAGAATTACTTATAACTGGGGAAACGTTTTTTTAAATGAAACTATCTATCTCATATTCCTCTAAATGCACGAAAATAATATTTATAAGGGTAATAACATAAATTGGTAAATGATTCCGTGTTAGGTTCAGCATCTTTAGGTTTCAATAACGATGAAAATTGATTCCGGGCTTTTCTAGAAGTATTTTTTAAACAGTTCCATTAATAACTTTTAAATTTTGTCACTTGTATTGGGTAACTCTCAATATCCATTTTATGCCTATCAAGTTCTGGAGCTATTTTATTTTGTTTCGCTGTTATCATTTTTTACTAAACCTATTTGTCGATAAAATTTCGAAGACATAAAGAAAAATGACTAAATTTGTTCCGCATGACTCGAGAACAACTGGACATATTCTGTATTTTTTAAATGTAATTGATACAATCTGAGGAAGGTTTTATGAAGAGCTTATGAAGAGAAAAATAGGAAAAGTTACTGGAAAATTGGGAATTTCGATAATACTCTAAGAGCTTTTTGTAGGTGGAGCGATTATGCTTTTAGGGAAAGAAAAATGGGAAAAAATTCTCAGAAAATTATATATTTATATAAATGACATAAATTCATAAATATATTTTCATAATGCATTTGTCAAAATAGAATAAGCTGGAAAAATAAAAAATATTGTGTATTCAAAAATAAAGAACTCATACAAAATAGTATAAAACTACAGGGTGAAAAATATTAACACATGCTATATTATATTGGTTGGATAATAGGTTTCAAAGTTTGTTACGCTGGTTGCATAAGTTTTGTTACTTGTGTCAGAAAAAGACCGGCATTACCTAAGTTGCACCTCACGAAGTATTACATTAAAATTTCGCTACAAAAGTAAATGGATTAGCAAATGAACATTAATATATAGAATACGAAATAACTATTATATAGTATGTGCAAACCTGATTTTACTTACTAACATGTTCATAAAATGGGATATAATATATACACACAATAATTTTAGATGGCAATAAAGTCAATTTTTGAATAATAAGGAAACTAAAAAAAAATATATACCTAAAATTCTCCGTAATAACTTGCAAGATTGCCAAACTTACTCGTAGTGATGAGATTTCTTACATTTAAAGTAAGAATATTTATAATATTGGAGGTCCAATTACAATATTTACTATATTCAGTACTTATTACTGTACCTAATAGGGATGTAACGAATATTCGCATTCGCATTAGCGAATATTGGCGTGTTTTTACTATTCGCATTCGTATTCGCGGTTATTTATGCGAATTTGTTTGACAATGAAAAGCTTAAATATTATGATGTTAGTCATTAGGTACATTGCACACTGTATAACTTACTTGTGATTTCAAAAGTTAAGTGGTACAGGTAGGACAGGTAGGTATTAACTTGTACTTGCAATGAGTAATAACAGTTGTATGATGACATACATTTCTTTATAACTTAAATGAAGAATACAGTAGTTGTCTGTCAACTACATATATACAGTTCTTCTGGAATCCTCACATGTATACGTAATTAGGTAACAATTTAATTGCTCAATAAAATTAAGCAACTTATGTCAGTTTCATAACATGATATAGGGTTTTATGGTAAAATGAATTTCGAGATTTGGAAAAACTAGCTCACAGAGACTCGAAATCAGGAGCCATACTTACTGCATATAACGCCGTTTTCTTGTGATTTCTAGGACAAAGAATTCGTTGGTTAACGAAAACCTGTCGAAGAAATTATGATACAATCTTCTGAAGATTCAATCAGTTGAGGGGAGCGCAACTAATAAAGGTGTTAATCAGGTATAAAAACAAAATTGCAGACATATCTTAACTTTGACAAACTTTAAAATATGCTGGTACTTTCTTGGGTCACACTTCTAGTTTTAAAAATAAGTGTAAAGCTTGAATATTTCTAGATACAACAGGAGGTCACGCTCAAGAATCTGTTAAAAAATAATTGTTCTATTACACTATAAAGGTACGTATCTATCTCCTGATAACAAATTTTGCTTGGTTGGGTAGCGCTGCAACATCCACAGACATCATTATATAGTTACTGAACTTGCTTCTTCGTTTAAAAAAAAAACAGTTTATGGTGTTTCAAGTTTTTTTTTTGGTTGGTAGGAAAATATACAACCTATCGAGTTTGTGCAACGCTCAGACTAGCTCCAGGCCTCTTGTCAGAGCTGTAAACGAGCTCTGTGCGGTTCGGGCCGTGAATTGCGTCAAAGTGACGGCACACGCTGAAACTGGGGGCGAAAACAAACCACTGAGCGATCGGACAATATAAAATCGCTACAAAAGCCCTAATTTAATTTCCAGTAAGGACACAATGAATGTTTTGTATGTGTTTACATGGGATACAGCCTATAAAACCTATAAAACCCCATTAGTTAGATAAACTTAAATGAAAGCACCATAACTGTGGTATTTGCGTTCTTACACTCCTTGAGTACCTGCCTAAATTTCTTAACAAAATTGTAACTTATGCTTTTTTATTATATCGCCTAGCAACAAATGGCAGAACTTGCCATGTATCATTCTCTAATTTTAACTATTGATGCAAATTTTATCGTCCTTAGCTAGTACCATTTTCGCAGCTGTCAATTCAAATTAGTAGCGATAGCCAACGAAGCGAAATTTGTGTATACGCCTAGTTAATTTTGCAAAATAAAAGAAGTTAACTGTCAGGATGTTAAAACATACCTTGTCATAAGTCAGTTATTTTTTGACCGGTTCTCATGGATTTAATCTCATTTTACTCAGAAATATACATGCTTGCAGAATCTTACTTATACAAAGGTTAGACTCGTTCGTCACTTTGTTTTTGAAACTGATTTTAAAAATATGTAAATGAGTCCATAAATAAGATAAGTTATAATGATTACGAAGCACAATTTAGGTTATAATTTTTGATTAAACCAAAATAAATAAATTTTGATTTGATATTCGCATTCACATTCGTATTCGCGAATATTGGAAGATAAAATTCGCATTCGCATTCGTATTCGCGAAAATCGGACATTCGTTACATCCTTAGTACATAATATTGGAATAAAGTAAAAAAAAAGAATATATCAATGTTATTCTATTACAGGTCTAAGAGTACACACCCAAAGAAAGCTGGTTACCAACTGACTGGCAGTCAGCGCTTATAAGCGCTGAGAATTTACTTTGCTTTTAAATGAAAGCCAACATAGATAAAGCTTATCAGCGCCTGTTACAAGCGCTTGTCGGCGCCGGCAATTTTACCAGTATAAATTTATAATTCTTGGTCGCTGAGTTTGCTAGTCGGACTTGGATTTACAATAAAGATTATTGTTAATATAAATTGCTTTATGTAAATAAATGGATATCGAAAGTCTACTATTTGTTGTTTTTACAAGGTTTGTGCTGTGGTACAAACGGCTAAGGTTCCACAGCAATAGAAACGTGACACAGAGTTTCTGGAATGAAATAGCAGCTGAAATGAAAATACATGGTTAGTTTCCGTTATTATTAATAATTTCCAATATTTAATGAAAACTACAGAATTATATTCATAGGAGGACGAACTCGATATCTTGCCTTCACAAAATTAGTCCTTTACTGGCAAAACCAGCGTTGTTTATGAACGTTCCAGCGAGAAAACTGGCACCGGTATTTAGTGCCGAAAGTAGACGCTGGTTAGCTTTCTTTGTGTGTGTATCCGAAGTGTTATGAACAGAATAAAAATGTAAAATGGTGAAGGCGCCAATTTCACTTTGAAAAATATTTAATCTAATTGTTGATTTCTTAGCTCAACCTAATATTTACATATGTGCTTCATGCACTTAAATGTCCTGCTTTAAGACCAGCGTTTAAACCGATAACATAGATGTTTAAAGAATAACTATATTTTATTACAGAATTTTGGGCAGATTCCACCCCTGCTTCTTTGTTTTTGTTCACCTTCGCTGTTATAGGACCATCTTCTTTCAACATTACAGTTTTTCTTATGGGTTTGGGTTTATTCTTCGTTAAAGATTTTACTGTTTTGTATACTTTCTGTGTTTAGTTGTATTTGTCAAGATATTCTATTTGCTTGCACTGTTCTTTGATTCATTTCTCCCTGGCCTCATCAGTGTCTTTAATTATTTATTCTCCTGTACTCAGCTTTACCTTATTCGCTTTCATTAATATTCCATTTTTTTTCTATCTTCCAATTCTCTTACTCTTGGTTTTAATCGATTTCCATCAAAAGTTATTCCCTCGAGAACCAAACAAATGTAGCTTTCAGATAGTTTCAGTCTTCCTTGATGTTCTCTTTCGGTGGTTCCATTTTCAAATTTTTCTCAATTTTGTTGATGAATGATTTGGATTCTTCTTATACAGGGTGTAAATGATAAGTACCAAAGATTTCAAGATGTGCTTCCTCGAATGATTTTATCACGAAATGTTCCAATGAACATATGTCTACAAATGCTTCGTTACCTATGTACTAGTTGTTGAAAACTTCAGATTTTTTCCACTAAAATTGTCGAGATATTTAGTTCAAATTTGGAGCATTAATGACTGTATGAAGGCTTCATAAAAAGATCACAGAAACGGTCATAAAAATTTACAGGGGGGTACTTTTTCTGGGGTCACGTGTTCTGTCTGCCTCTACAACTTTTTTCAGTACACCCCTGGCAATTGACAAAAATTGTAAAAGAATCTCTTATGAATTTGCAATCTGTTTCATTTTTTGTTATTTTTTTGTATTAGCCACTGTTTTTCTGTAAAAAGATTTATCACTTTTAGAACTACTGTAGAAACAAACAAGTCTTTGTCAGAGACACTGATAATGATTAAATGTCCCGCCACAATATAGCGTAACGATTTTTGGTCATAAGTGGACATTGACTGTTTTCCAATTACCGCATAACTGCGCACAGTGTGGCACAGTGCTCAAGACTAAGTGTTCCAGTTAAAGCACTGCCTCGCCCAAATGGGTGCAATAAATAACTGTGCCTTTGGATGTTTTATGGAAGTTTACCAAGTTAACATAAAACTTTATCATAAAACAGGAAGATGTTTCAATTAATGCCCGAAAATTGCGGCATTGAGCATAATATTACTTTATGCTCTGGTAACTGGAAAACTACCATTATATACAGTGTGGCATAGTGCTCACGACTAATTGTTCCAATTACCACACTGACTCGCATAAATGGACACAAGAAATAAATGTGCCGTCGGATGTTTTATTTAAGTTTACCAAGTTAATATAAAACTTTACCATAAAACATGAAATATGATCTATTTAAGGTTCAAAAATTGCGGCACTGTGCGCCACAGTCACTTTGTGCTCTGGCAATTGGAAAACTGCGATAGGGTACCAACTTAGAGCATATACTTCTGCAGGTAGCCTGCAATGCACATGTATCTTGCCAATACTAGAAAGAAAGAATAACAGAGGAGGTAACACGCTATTTCTCTTGGTGGGTGGAAGCAGCCAATGAGCTACATCCTGAACATACTTCATTGGAAGCAGCTCGTAATTGCGTGAAACAGCCTCTCTTTTTAGTCTTGGCATGCTATTTGTGCAGTGCAGGCTACCTCTAGAAGTATAAGCTCTAAGTCTAGCAATGATGGTCATGACACACATTATCAAGACCGTTTAAGTCTCTCGCTCTCTTCGACTCGTCTCGCATTTTCGTTAGGGCTACCGGCTTTTTCTCAGACGCAGTGAAGAATAACTATTAGTAGTCATGACCTGTAGGCTTAATTTAGGAGTTGGAGTGTTGGGAAGTCCATAAACAAAAAAGCTTGCAAAAAATGGAAATTTATTTCCCGTTTTCTAAGACGTTATTAAACTTCATAGCTGAAGGAATTGAATATTGTTCTTTTACATAAGAATATTTCCCCACTAGTTTAGCATTTGACACCAAGCTACGTTTTACATATTCTTTAGAATCTCCAGAAGTTAAGAATTTGAATAATTAAAGAAGTAAATGGCAAATGTTATAGAACTTAGGATTTTAGATATTTTTCATTTATCATGAAACTTTTTTTGCAATACTGTACCTATATGCTAAAATAGGGACATTTGACATTTCGTTATTTTGATGGAAGAATGTTTTCGGTGACTTCTATAATCTGATTATAAAATAATGATGTACTTGTTTCAGAAGAATTTGTACCAGTCTGTAAGTAATAAAGAAGCATTACTTACATAATAATCAGTTTTAATGAAGTCTGGATGGTAATATTAGAATTTTTACGGAGATATATTTACAGCACAAATAAAATTGTTGCCCCATATAAATGATACATTGTATTACACTGATAGTGATATGAACTACAATTTCTATTCTCAGACGGATGCGCTCCACGTTTTTCGTTTCAATTCTTACAAGTCTTTTTTATAGCTACTTAAAATTTATAATTTCGAATATTGAGGACAATTTGTATGGGGTTAGGAACCTTTTTGGAATAATAAATCTGCATGGGTCAAGATAAATTATTTATTTTATACTTTGTAGATAGCTTTAAAAACGTCGTGAAATACTTATTAAAAAAGGTTTTATGTCAATAATGTCTTATACGATAACTGTATATTGTTTATTAACATCATTAAAACAGAATGAAGTTATTACAAACCCGCTTGCTTGATTTTCCCTCACAAATGGATTCGCTTTACCTAAAGCGTATGTTTAGTTTAAAAATAAATCTGCGTGTATACACCTACACTGTATTATTATTTTTTAAGGAACTGCAAAGTTGTAGGAGTTCATGCAAACGCCGCAAAAAAGGAATATAGTTCACCCCTGAGGCATTTTTTCTACTACTGCTTAAATTTCATGGAAACGTTTTCATTTTTCTTGTAGAAGGATATACTAAATCGTGCCAGTTTGTGATTTGCTTACTATGTGCTTTGCATAATCCGTGGGATGGATATGAATATGTTTAAGATAAACATGAAGAAAAAACAGAATTTAATTCAATTTTATAAATAAAATGAATTTAAATGCTGTTTCTAAATTGAAAGTACGCAAATTTGGCATATTAAGGTCTGATTTTTTACTATCTTTATGTGTACCACCTTCAAGATTCTAATATACCAGTTTCAGATAAGCAGGGAATGAGTGCATTTTCTTATATTTACCCTAATATCTTTTAAAGGAAGCGTTTTAAATTTATAAAAAATATACACTTAGATTTCCACACATAGACTTTTCATTTTATTTGCTTCAGGATTTTTTTTATATTCCTATAAAAAATTGAGGTCTTATAGTTTGGGGAATAACGGGGAGAATGGGTAATTTTTTAATATATTTTAAAATATTCATTTAAAAAAATATATATAGTTGTATTCGTCATAATGAGCCCTGTGATTTGATATATGACATGACCCGTTCAAAACAATTATAATTATTTATTTTCCATTTATTTTTATAATTTGCCCCCCAAAATGAATATTAGGGGTTTTTCCTTATTTTTCCAGTAAAGTTCAGGTGAAAGGCTATACTTTCATTTATTTCAAAATTTTCTAGCTTATGGTTTCGGAGATAAGGAGGGGGGGAATGGGTAATTTTTTTTATATTTTTTTTAATATCTTTTAATTAATTTATTTTAAAAATATGAAAAAAATATATTTGTTTTCTTCATCATGAGCCATTTCATTTGATATATAACATGATGGGTTAGACACAATTTTAATTTTATATTTTCCATTTAATTCTATAATTTGCTCCCCAAAATGAATATTAGGGGTTTTTTCTTATTTTTTCAGTAAAGCTCAGGTGAGGGGCTATACCTCCATTGTTTTTTCAAAATTTTCCAGCTTATGGTTTCGGAGATAGGGGGGATGGGTAAAATTTTTTATATATTTTTAATATCTTTTAATAAATTTTTTTTAAAAATATGAAAAAAATATATTTGTTTTCGTCATAATGAGACCTTTCATTTGATATATAACATGATAGGTTAGAAACCATTTTCATTTTATATTTTCCATTTAATTTCATAATTTGCTCCCCAAAATAAATATTAGGGGTTTCTCCTTATTTTTCCAGTAAAGTTCAGATGAGGGGCTATACCTCAATTTTTTTTCAAAATTTTCCAGCTTATGGTTTCGGAGATAGGCGGGGGGAATGGGTAATTTTTTTTATATTTTTGTTAATATATTTTTATTAATTTATTTTAAAAATATGAAAAAATTGTATTTGTTTTCGTCGTAATGAGCCCTTTCATTTGATATATAACATGATGGGTTAGAAACAATTTTAATTTTATATTTTCCATTTAATTCTGTAATTTGCCCCCCAAAATTAAAAGTAGAGATTTCTCCTTATTTTTCCAGTAAACTTCAGGTCAGAACCAATACCTCTAATTTTTTTCAAAACTTTACGTTTTATAGTTTCGGAGATAAGGGGGGGGGGAATAGGTAAATTTTGGTATATTTTCGTTAATATCGTTTTAAATAATTTTTTTTAAATATGAAAAAAATATATTTGTGTTCCTTTCATTTGATATATTACATGATGCGTTTGAAATTTTTTTATTTTTAAATTTTTATTTAATTCTATAATTTGCCCCCCAAAATTTTAGGCTCAGTAATTTCGGACATCAGAAGTACCCCTAAAATCAAAATTTCTTCATTTACGATATGTACCAAAACTATACATTGATACCAAATTTCAACCTCTTTCGTCCAGTAGTTTAGGAGAAAATTGCTGTGATGTGACAGAGGCAGAAATCCTGAGTGATATTATAAGGGTATCCGTATATGGTATTTACGGAACCCTAAAAATGAATGAATTTCAAATACATTGAACTCAACACAATAAAATTATTAAAAATAGCAAATGGACCGAACGGGGTGTTAACTAAGTTTTTGCTTGCTGTATTGAATAACACTACTGTTAGAATTATGCACAATTTCCGGTTTGTCACCTATAACATTTTCCCTTACTTCTACGAATTGAACCAATTTAATGAATGTTTCATAACTCGGCACAAAGTAGTTAAACATTTTATTTAAAATCATACATAACGATGAAAACGCTTAAAATGTAAAGGAAAATATGGTGTTTTTCTAGATTTGGTTCTGCTTTTGCTACCTAGGACTTAGACCATCCTATAGACTTTTGAAAAGCGTAAAATTATTGCCTATAACGTGAAAATTGTCTTTTATCCAAGTTTATACCAAATACTAAAAAAGATAGAAATCACAGAACAATATTTAATTAAAAAATTAAAATTAAGAATAATTTGTAGAAGGATTTTCCGGAAAGAAAAATTTAGAAAATTGAGCAGAACTTTGTAAATTTTCAGAAAACTTAACGACTATTTGACCTTTTTTAACTCTCAAAGTTTGGCCCAAGTTTGTTGAGACTGTGTGAGTTTGAGTGAGTCCCAGTAATGGTTTAAATTTAAATTGAACGCGGTAGGTGGCATGGCGGTGCAATCAGGATGTAGAAAAATTTATTTTAACTCCTTTCAAACGGCTGGACCGATTTTGATAAAATTATGTTGTGTATTTGAGTGGGTTAGATTCACAATTTGGGTGTTTTTGTTTAACTCTTAAAGGTTGGGCCGTTTTTGGTAAAGCTTTTTGTGTGAGTTTGAGGAGGTCCATGGAATATTTTAGATTTACAATTGAACCGACTATGAACGTTCGGGTTTTTGGAATTTCTTTATTTTTTTACAATATTTGCCGGGCGAATCATCTAAGAATATCATAAACCTCATCAAAGTGTTACATTACTAAACTATACATAAATAGACAAAGACAAAAATCGTCGGTATCACTTTCTCCTCTGTCCCTCAATGGATTTTCTTTATTTTTATTTTATTTAGTAGTTACGGACGACCTTCAGTGCAGAATGCTTAAATTAATTTATAATATTGGTTCATTCATTAAATAAAATAAAATAAAAAATTCCTAATTTACGTCCGCACTGTCAATGCCAAACAGTGCCGCCAGATTTCTTGGCGAGAAAATTGTAAAATGGATTGACTCGAATGAGAAAAACAAACTAAATTAAAGGAAAAACTAACAAATTTTGATCGGTTCCGAAAGTTATTCTACAACATCATGCTATTGAGATCTCACCCACAAAAATTTGTATTATATGATAATGGCCATTTAGTGGGCACTCGAAAGTTTGAAACTTTCATTTTTTTCTAATCTGTCAACTTAAATTAGAATTGTGTATTGTGTGGCAACTGATTATTTTAACATAATACTATTAATTTATATTGTTTCTATATGGAAAGGTAATGGTTTGATTACAAAGCCCATAATCTGAATACAAATAGTCAAATCTGACATCATGACAATAATTCAATGTTCACGACCATCGTCGTTGTAGCGAATTTGATTTTAATTTGACACTTCATAACATTGTTAGCCGCTAGGTTAAGGTACATTTTCAATTCAATGTGAAAATTCTCAATGTATTTCAATTCCAATACACTTACAAAAATTCTCAACAAGTAAATGTATTGTTTAACATAAATTAATAGCAGGTGCATTTTATTTCTTTATATTTTTTGATATAATACAGAAATAGTAATCGCTAACTGTGTGTGTTTAATTTAAATTATTGAAATTATAGCGAATCTTAACAACTATATTAGAGTTTAAGGTGTAATAGTATGTAAGCACTTATGTATTGTAATTATTTATTCTGCATCATCATAGTTACTTTGCTGCTGACGGAAACCAAGTACCGAGATGTGTTCGCACATCTCATTGATCCAGACTTATACTAAAACCAAAGAAAAAGAATAAACATTCACTGAGGAACAATTGACATTGCGTGAATATTTAAACGAGACGTTTCGAGATCCCTGGATGCTTATGGCTGCCTCATCACTCACCCGATTTAAGCCCATTAGAGTTTTTTGTGGGGACGCACAAATACAGAGTTACACTGAATTATACTGGAAGACTTGCTGTGATGAATCGTTAACGTATGTCGTGATGTGCCACAACAAGTATAAAAACATTCGAAGACGATCTCTGTAAAGTTGATAGTCACAAACTTAGTTCATAAACAAGAAAAAAATAAAAGAGTAATACATTAGGAACGATAGCTGAATTAACACACTTAATAAATTATGACGCTCCCTAAATATCAGATAAATATACTTTTTTTATTAAATTTTTGGCAATTATTTTCTGAATAACAATTATGACTTCTTTACTTTATATTTATGGACTTCTTGGGAATATCACAAAATTTATTGAAATGTCTGTATATTTCACTAAATCATAAATGGTTAGACCACGTTCTCAAACATTTTAATTATAAATTTTATAATATTTATTCTACATTTTCTTGAAATTTCGTTAGGAATTGTTGAATTATAAACAGATTTTTCTGCAATACTAGAGTCATTCGTAAGAAAGACTATACACGTAATCTTCTTTCTAATTAAGTCAGAATTTTAGAATTTCAGGTCTCCGAAACTGAAATAATAATCGTAATTCATGTACAAATTCCAAATACTTATCTGTTATGATAAACGACCGAAATTCTTCATGAACAGTTAAAATACCTCCTAATTTCAACCGAATTCCATATAGGATAATACGAATTTGGTTGAGCCGATCTTAATCATTATTTTTTATTTGACAGGATATACACTGGGGATAGTCCTGTTTCAATTTGAGAGAATAGTTTTCTCTCTTAAGAAGATGAATATTAAGGACTTTACAAACAGGCTTTATTTGAATAAATTTGTTTCTGGAGCATGCACCATACATAATAAGTAACACTAGTTGGATGAAAAATAAGTGTCAATCAATCGATTTAAAAAAGGAGATGATCTCAATCAAGCTGTTTTCTAATCACTCGGTTTTGTTCCTCGAAGTTCCTTGGACTTTCATTATCTTGAAATGTTTCAATAGCTTTGGATCTGCTATCGTCATCAGGTGAATGATGGGAAATTCAGATTATGCATCGTATTCATACCCTTACCCGTTCATGCTCATTGGGTTTCATAAACCCAGTTTCGTCCAATTAGCGCCGCCGTACCTGGCGATTGGTTGTCGGTGGTGCTTGGCGGCAGTGACTCAAGAAGGGGTCTCCAAACGTTTTTAAGTTGGACACTGAGCTCACTGATTATATTCCCATTAGAGATTATGTACTCGTATGCCTTCTCCATAACTTTTCTTTTATATAAGTGCTCTTGCTTGTGAATTACCCTTGCCTGGTTCCAGTTGTTGTTATGGTCCTCGGTTCATGCGTGATTAGTTAATCCAGACTTTGTTAACTCTCCCCTTTGAGTAACTATGTATGTAAAGTTTTTTGGTACTGCAGGATTATCCGGCTTTCTTTTTGTGATCATTCTTCTCAAGGTTTTGTTGCTCTTGAAAACCCGAGGAGCGAGTTATATTGTCTAGGTTGTGTTATTTATATTTACGAGTATTAAACGCTATAAATTTTCACTGAAATAACGGCACATTCGCAGAATTTCATAATTTCAAACTTCAAATTCTAACGTTTTAGTAATAAAAATTGTCAGCTTTAAGATAATATGTCATATATTTGATATCCTACGGGTAACACAAACTAATATTATTTAATCATTTTTACTTATTTTAATTATCCGACTTGTATACAATGTATGGCACGCACAATCCTTCTTAAGCACGCATAGCCTGTCGTTAGAGAAAAATTAACTAAATCCCAGATGTACTAGGTATCAAAAGGGTTTAGCTCTATGGGAGTCCTTGCCAGGACAGTTTTTTGCATTAGCTGGTAAAAATTTTCGTCCAGACCGAGGTTCTTTAAGTTGTTTAATATATCTTTTAGGCCTACTCCTGTTGTTGACATAACAAATGGTACAGTTCTTGTGTTGTTCATGTTCCACTGTTTCTTTATGTGAAATTCCAAATACCTGTATTTGGTTATTTTTTCAGCCAGCTTAATATTTATATTATATATTTTATTGTTAGGGATTGATATGTCAATAAAGGTTGTTTTTCTAGATCTTTTCTCTACTGTTATAATAATTAGGTCCGACTTGACCAAACAGTGTATGGCAGCACACTCCCTCTAAGGCATGCATAACGTGACTTTGGGGGAAAATTCACTAACCCCAGATATCCTAGATATCAAAAGGATTTAGCTCTGTGGGAGCTCTTGCCAGGTTATCAGGCCCGTGGTTGGAGTCGTGGCAGCTTCCCATGAATTTTCTCACCGTCCGGGCTGTTCCTAACAGAACGACTTTTTGCATTAGTTGGTAAAGATGTTCGTCGAGACCGAGGTATTTTAAATTATTTAGTAGAAGTTTTGGGACTACTCCTGTTGTTGACATAACAATTGGTACAGTTCGTGTGTTGTTCATGTCCCACTGTGTCTTTATTTGAAATTCCAAATCTCTGTATTTGGCTATTTTTTCAGCCTGCTTAATATTTATGTTATTGTTGTTAGGGATTGCTATGCCAATTATGTTTGATTTCCTAGAGATTTTATCTACTAAAACTATATCTGGTCTATTGTGAGCAACAGTCCGATCGGTCAGTATCGTGCGGTCCCAGTACAGCTTGTAGTTGTTATTTTCTAAAATAGATTCTGGTTTGTAAATATAGTACGGTGTTCTTACCGATTGTGATAGCTCAAGTTTCAGCGCTAGCTCCTGGTGCAGTATTTTTGCCACAGCATCGTGTCGTTCTTTGTATTCAGTTGCAGCGAACGCTTGGCAACCTCCTGTAATATGCTGGAGAGATTCAGATATTTGGCAACCATATCTGCATCTCTCGTTGTTGATAGAAGGGTCTTTGACGATGTACTTTAGATAGTTCTTAGTTGGAATTACTTGATCTTGGATTGCCAATATAAAGCTTTCTGTTTCAGGAAACATATGACCAGAGATCAACCAATAGTTCGACGCTGAACTGTCGACATAATCTTGGTTGACGTCATTTATATGTCTTCCATGAAGGGGCTTCTCTTTCCATTTGAGCAGCTTCTGATCAGTTGTCTGGTGGTATACTTGAACTTGTTGTTCTGTTAGTTGCAGAGGTGTTGAGTCATCAACCTGACATATAACTCTGTGTAGATTAGAAATATCTGCTAGTTTCTGGAAATGATTACGAAAATTAGAAATTTGTTGATCACGTAACTTGCCTATATCTGCCAATCCTCTTACTCCTTGATACCAGGGCAATGTTGTACGTTCGACACAACTCTTTGGATGGTGATTTTAAGCTTTTGCTAGTACTACTCGAACATTCCGATGTAATTGTTCAATGGCGGTCTTGCACCAGTTAACTATACCGAAAGAGTAACTAAGCACTAAACACGCGTAGGTGTTAATAGCCTGAAACAAATTTTTACTGTTAAGTTTGGTCTGCAGCAGTCGTCTTACTCTTCTATAAAACTCTGTTGTTATGCCATTTTTCATGGAGGTGTGATCAATTCGTTGGGCCTGCTTTATTCCAAGGTATTTATAAGTATGGCCTTCCTCCATAGATTCAATTGAGGTGCTATCTCCCATTTCGTAGGGCCCCTGCTGTATTTCGCCTTTAACTATATTAATGATTCAGCATTTGTCTAGGCCAAATTGTATATGGATGTCACTAGAAAACCCTTCTACTATTTTAAGCATATCATGCAGCTGTTGTTTCGTAGCGGCCATCAACTTTAAGTCGTCCATGTATAAAAAATGGTTTATCTTCAATGCTTGTACGTTGTGGTGCTTGAGACTGAACCCAAAGTTAGTCCAGTTCAGTTTGTGTGAGAGTGGGTTCATGGCAAGGCAGAACCACAGCGGGCTAAGAGATTCTCCCTGGAATATACCCCTTCTGATTGGGATAGAGTCGGTTTGTATCGAACAGTTGGCTTCAATCAGAAAGATTTTGGTTTGCCAAGTAGTCATGACATGTTCTAAAAAGTTAACAATACGATTAATAGAGTTTCAGCACCTGAATGAGCCAATCATGTGGAACTGAATCAAAGGCCTTTTTGTAGTCCACATATGCCATGTAGAGATTTCGTCGTTTGGCATGGGCTTGATTGCAGACAACGGAATCAATTATTAGTTGTTCTTTGTACCCCATCGAGTTTTTCGCGCATCCCTTTTGTTGTTCGGTACTTATGTGGTTCAGCTCACAATGTCTGAAAAGGCGATGAATAATGCACGAAGTTATGAGTTTGTATAAGGTTGGGAGGCAAGTGATTGGTCGGCACTTTGCTGGGTCCTGTGTACACAGGTTATCCTTTGGTAAGAGGTATCTAGCACCATGTGTAAGGAAACTAGGCATCTTGTGTGGATGGATAATTATGTCATTAATAAGTTCTTTTAATTTCTCGTGTGTGGCGTAAAGTTTCCTTATCCAGTAATTCTGCACACCATCTGGTCCTGGTGTTTTCCAGTTATGGAGGTGTTTCATTATGTTGGACGTGTCTTCCGATGTAAATGGTTGGTGTTGCATTTTATCACAATTCTGAAATGCAGCCTCCTTCTCATTAATCCAGCTTGCTCTGGAGTTATTGGAAACTGTTGTGGAAAGTTGTGTTTTCCAGACCCCTCGTTGGTACTCGGTGAGTCTTCCAATGTCTTTCCGAAGACAATTAGTTTTCCCTTCTAGCCTTTTTTGCCAAGTTGGTATTCGAGGTGTGTGTCTAAATTGAGGAGGGTCTTGATTTGGCCTTATTGCGACCTCAGTTGTTCTGCAGATGGAAAATAATAATTTATTATTAGTCTTATTATTATATAAATTTGTTTATTATAAGCTGACTTCAAAATAGGTGGACGTTATCATTCTGCTGAACATTTACATCTATGTTAACCAACGTCTTCTCTGATTCTAAACTGATTTTAATGATACACTATATATGAAGAGTGGATTTGTTTAAGTTTGATTTAAAAGTCTACCCCCAAGACAGGAATTAGGGTATGAAATGTTATATCTGACTTTAGACGCTTGAATGCTACGCTTTTACTTCACCATATAAGGACTAATTATAATGATTCTATTTTTTCGTTGAATTTGCTACACCACATTGAATCTTTTTGTGGTAAATATACCACCTTTCAGGGGGCGTTGCATTCAAATTTGAAAAAACTTCCATTTTAAAGGTGGAAATAGGCAATGAAGTGTGATAGTCTACTCAGCAACTCATCTCAAAGAGTGTTAAAAAATTTCCTATGTTTTATTTTCGAATTCATTAGCCAGCTCACTCAAACCTCAACCTGCCCCCCTTGTGCCATCCTATCACCGTATCACCGCTATCGGCAATTTATAGAAATCAGTTACTCATATTTGACATACAAATTATTATGTTGATCTTCTCAGGAACTCCTTTATACCTAATAGCTGAAGAATTCTTCTTCCATAATGGTATGTTCGATCACAATAAGACGTAATCTCCTTATATATATATATATATATATATATATATATATATATATATATATATATATATACAGATTGTAATATCAAAACTCTACTATAGATCGTTCATAACAATTGAAATAACAGTTTACCGTGTTCTTACAGAAAAAAATAAATGTAATGCCATTGTTTTCTCTTTAGTCTCCGTTATTACTAAACGAAAGGACAGGGTGAAGTCATATTTTTCCTCAATGGAAATTTCGAAATACCTGCTTCCATTCTGTTTGTGCGACATTTTGTACATAATACCACAAGCGTAAAGAAAAGGGAGTCAAAGGAATTGGAAATAAAGGAAAAGTCTGTTTACGGTCTCTGGTAATTGCTTCTTTTATTCATTGGTATCGTTATTTACACGGAATACGTAAAGTTTTCCGCCTACTTCTAAAATATCATTGTTGGCCTTTTTTAGGCGATATTAGTTATATAGTTCAATTATTATTTGAGTAGTTTTATTTTTCATTTCGTTGATCTTCTATATTCGAGTACTGGACTAGTACACAAGGTTGTTCAAATAGTAAATTAGACTAGATTGTTTCAAAGGCAAAGTAACGGTTGAGAGCTTATGATCATAAACGTTGAAAAAAGATTCTTACAGAGGGGGAGATTTCCCATCTCAGTTATTCTAGGTGTATTTTAATTATGAAATTAGAGTTGAATATTCGATGAAATGAAGCACTGTACTATCGACTTTTTATGCAGTAATATGGTTCGAGATTCGTTTTTGAAGCGAAAGTTTCTTAACGGAGGCAAACATTTACACATATGAAAATGAATGAATTGGATAACTTGAGATTTCATTAGTTTCGACACCGACACCGACACGACACATTGCCTCGATCTTGAAATGCCCATCCAATTTATTTCTTTAATTTAAGAAACAGGGACCAGGTAATATATTAAGAGTCTCTTCTTTTATAGAAAGTCCATAATCTCTTTATGATACATTAAATTAGAGACGTGACATACGTCAGATATCCGAAAGAATATTAAGCTTGCCATTAAATGTATGTATGTATTAACTAACTTCATATTATCAAGTAAACATTTTACATTAAGACTTCTGAATAATAATTTTACAGAAAATCAATAATAACTAGGAAATAAACCAATATAACATCTACGTAATATAGAACACCTGCACAAAATTTGCTTTTCGTTCTAATAAATACTCCAATTCTCTCTTTGTGATAAGTCTCATATGTCACAAATTAAAAATAATACCACACAAAAAGGCAACTTGGCATTAAACTTTCATATTATCAATGAATATAGACTCATAGAAGGATACACATCATCTTTGTTTACATCGTTTTGTAGAGGGACTGATGTATTATATAAATTCATCGAAGACAAGTGGCCCAGTGTCCAAAGCGCACGGCTACGGATCAAAGTTCTCGTGTTCTTTTAATATTATGTCATTATTAATTAATTTTATGTACTATTTTCGATTGACATAAAATGAGTAAAATTCATTTTAATATTACATAGAATGAGAACTTAAAAATTTTTAAATTGTTGCTACCGCTGAATATTTAGGTATATAATTAATTGTTTTGTATAAATATTATGGTTTGTAATAATTTTAGCTAAGAACAAAAGGAACGTTTCTTTGACCTCTTGTCTTCAAATACTTATTCTGATGAACAAAACTATTTACTCAATACATAAACTAATTTAAGAATTAAATTAGGATTAATACTTGACTCGTAGCAAAATAAATGACAATTATTTTAATTCCCCTGATATTTATATCCATTAGTAAGAGTGAGACAAATAGTGACAATGAAATAACGAGAAAAGGAAAGTATATTTCGTAAGAAGCTTTCGCTTCCTGAAACAGTTTACAAAGTGTGTTCAATGAATTTTGCCAAACTTGAAGTTGTGAATGTTAAATAAATTATAACTGGGTAAATCAAGTTTTGTTAGTTGGGGATTTTGTGGTCGTTGGACACGAATATGACACACGAAAAGGTATAATATAATCCACAAAAATTGGAGATGTTGATGTAATTCATTTTTCAGTTTAAGCTTGGCGCAGGCAGATTAAGTGTTGTTGGTTGGTATATCTCAAAGAAAAAGCATAGCTATCGCTACTGATTTAACTTAAAATTATAGGGTGTTTGATACAGATTATGTAAATATTTATTTGAATCATTCGTTAAATTAGGGGTGAAAATGTGAGACAAGGGCTGGAATCGTGAAAAATCACCGAGAAATACAAGAGTTTTTATGAATACTGACAACCATTTCGATAAAATGTCATCTTGTGGGGATTATCCCTACAATTACGTACTGAATAAATAATAGTCAGAGCTATTTCCATCTTTAAGATTGCATAATGGTGTTAAGAGTCATAAATATTCAAAAGTTAACTGAAAATATTAAAAACAATTAGTTGTAAATTCAATAACATAGAATTTTCACTTCATCCTCTCTACTGTCATTTACCCCCTAATTTAGCGGATATTTTTATAAATCTTTGCTTCATCTATAGTAACGGTTAATTTTACACACAGGGGGAATAATGAATGAAATGGTTTTTGGAATCATGTTCAGCGCCCATGGAAACCCATTACAGTATTTTTCGACGTTTTTTTACTTTTTCATATCGTTTTCTTCATTGAGACCTCTAATTTAGGGGTTGATGGCATTTTTATAAATATTTTCTTAATCTACATTTATTAAACTTCAATATGAGAAAAAGGCGTTCTAATATCTCTACTTGCCTTGAAGATACTACAAACAAAAGAAAAACACGATCTTTTGGTAAAATTTGTACCTTTAGAATGGAGTATGATGGCTTAATTATAATTTAAACTGCATGACCTGAGTTTCAGTTAAAAAAAACTGTACTGATATCTCTATTTTTTTGTAGAGGTATTAATTAAGCTTGTGTTAAAAAAGCTACCTGAGCCATAAACAACAACAATAAAATCCAATATTTTGCGTTATTATATTATCGACTTATAAATGTTTCATCAATCATCACTTTAAGATGTAAGTAAAAAATGCATTATTGGTATGCAAAATTATTTGATCACATATGGTCACAAATTTTATAGACGATACGATTAGAATGCAAAAACCCGGAAAGTGCATATAAAATCGATAGTGAGCCTGATTTTTGTACTTTATTGCCTTGACTAGTAGTGTTACATTAAAGCTCGGGTGCAACCCTTATAATTGCCATTAACGATAATTAATGCTAGTAGCTTTTCAAGATATTTCAATGCACAAAAGATTGAGCTGAAACATTGCATATTCGAATTTAAATTGTAAATGAAAAAATATGTCTAGGAGTTTCAAGGAAATGTACCACTAGAGACCTCAAATCTTGCTATGTGTAATGCTATTACTCCTATTGTTTTATGTTCAAAAGTCGGTCAAATCTTGAAAATACAGAGACGTAATAAATATCCTAACTTACACGTGATGATTTGATTACAGAAATGAAATAAAGAAGGTGTAGAAAGTAGAAATTGATAACTTTTAAAAATTATTGAATCTGTGAAAATTGATTTGTTAGCGACAAAAGTTGGACATAGGTATTTAATACCAAAATATTAACTGAGTGAAGTTGTTGGTTTATTAGACTGGAACAAATTTTATATTTTAATAAATTAAATTGGTGCCCGAAATAAAAAAAACTACAGTTGCTGATATTCTTAAAATACCAAAATACTACAATTAACTCAAATGTATAACGATTATCTATTATTACTATTAATACTTATATTATAAGTAAGGCAATCCATTCAATATTTTCCATGATGATGAGAAAACTGACTATCTTCTCTTTCTAGACGTCGAGTAGAACAGAAGTGGTTTGGTTCTCTTATGAAAAAAGTGCTATAGATTCCAAAAAATCTAGAAGTTTCAAAATCTTAATCTGACATCGTTGTCAATGGCATGAAAATCCGAACCAAATATAAATTTGAAATTCAAAGCTAGATTTGTATACTTTATCCAGTTTTAAATGTCATTGACAATTAAGTTACATTCAAACTTTGATATTTGATGTTTGGGAATATACAGACTATATAAAGGAACCAGAAGATGCCAGAAATAAGCTTCAGGAAATAAACAATTTGGTCCAGTGCGTATTGGATTCGTATACTAAGGGTTCGGTACCACCTTTGAGATTTATTATGATGTAGGTAAATCATCTATATACTATTATAAAATTGTAAATTTGTCTGTTTGTTTGTTTGTCCGGGCATCACGTAAGAACTACTGAACTGATGTTGCTGAATCTTTTTTTGTTGCAAAGCCTATAGTTTGACTTAAAATCTGGTAGACATTTTATTTCCCTAAATTGGCAGGAACGGTAGATATAGCGAAAAAACTTCTACCATGTTGGGTAATACAATTACTCAATTAGTTCCACCGCACGCACAAAATATTAGATACTGGTATCAGCTTAGCTTTTATTGGAAATTCAGAATGTGACAATGCAACATGTCTCGATTTAAGAAAAATCAACTGATATAACGAGCGTAATTTTACAGGGTGTTCTGTATATAGGAAACTTAAAGCGGAGTAGAATTAAATGTGGTTGACATAAGAGAGAGTGCAATTAGTTATACGGGGTGGTCTAAAAAAGTTATATTGAGTGGGCCATAGACAGTTCTATATACCAAGTGGTTGAAAAAGGGTAGAATATTTATACAGTTTGGATAAAAAATATTAGAAAAAAATGTGTTATGTAAGTAGTTAGTATCTCTGAATTATGTTCATAAGTGTAGTTATGAAATGGGTTGAAGAAATGTTTGAAGCAGTTGTTTATACCGGATGTTTGAAATATAAGATGGAGTGGAATTATAGTTTATATTGTGGTTAAAAACTTGTTTTATATCCACAAGTAGTTACATATAAAGGATGGTTGAAATATGTAGCGGAGTATAATTACAGCTATACAGGTAGGTTTAAAAATATTTTAAAGTAATGGTATGATCTACAAGCTTCCATTTACCGGATGGTTGAAATATAGGGTGGGGTAGGATTCTATGGATACAGGGTGGCAAATAAGTAGTTGCATATAAAAGTTTATTGAAAAATAAGGTGGTGTAGAGTTATAAATATACAGGCTAGGTAAAAAATGTTAGAAATTTTTTGTTATATAGCAATTGCATATATGGGGTATAAAGGGGTATGAAGTATAAAGTTATAGTTATACAGTTTGATTCAAATAAGGTTAAAAAACTTGTAAATTTAGGGTGGTTTAAATGAAGTGTGGAGAGAAATTATACTTTATAATGTTGTGAAATAGCGTAGTTCATAATAAGTTGCAAAGATAGGATAGTTGAAGTATAGGGTGGAGAATTGTTATGGCTAATTATTTAAAAAATGTTATTGGGAACGGACATGGAGGCGTGACTTAAAAAACATGGCGGAAAATAGCTTACACTTTTAAATGTTTAATCCATGTGATAATAGGATAAGTTAATAAAATGTTATTAAATATCTCAGATATCTTAACTTGGACGGGTTATAACCCGAAACCAAAAAATATTCGCGATGCGCAACGTATTTTATCTGCGGGTCATTTAATTAGATGTGTGATTAATAGTTCTTGTCGGTCTGGTGAAGGAGAAAAGTGCCAACATACAGTAGCAACATTATTTCATTGTTACCGGTCAGTTAAAAGTTTCTAACCTCTAAGATTTGTAATATCTATCACAAGTGTAATTAATTTTTAATAATTGTTAACTTTATAATTTAATATTTGTTTATTTATTTCAGTAAAGGTGACGATTTAGAGAAATTTTCATGTACTGATTTGAAATGTTCGTGGAAAACAGCACAAACTAATGCTTTAAAGAAATATTTTTTTTAGCTCGAGTTGATGTAGGTAAATTACACGATGGAACAGCTGTCTTTTTCAAAGTTTTTTTTCCTGAGTTATAATCTAAAAAATCAAAAATTACCAATTACTTATGTCATTAATATTTTATAACTTGGAAAAAAATTGATTTACTCATTATTTAATTTTTAGGTTAAACTTTAAAAACTTACCTGGTAATATATAATCGGATTTTTTTAAAATGTAGAGAGCAAATTTTTATTCGAGGAGTAACTTTATTTATTTTTAATAACTTTTTCCACGCTTTCAATTTATCAACTTTCTCCAAATTACCAAAAAAATGATCTAATAACACTGTACGCTCACCAGCCTTTGGAAACTTATGAAAAATTAAATTCAGATTTTTCTGAGCTTTACTTTTACAATCTCTTACTGCACAACATACTCTATTTTTTGATTTCTCACGTTCTGGAAAAACTCCAACTTCCATTTTTACTTTATTTATCACTAATTTATTATAAATAATTTACTGCTAATATAAACAGCATGTATATTTACTAAAAAGTGTAAGCTATTAATAGTTTGTTTTTTTACCACCAGACTGCGTGCCTCAATTTGTCAGTTCCCAAAAGCTGTAACGTATACAGGGTAGTTGTAACACATACAAGGTAATTCAAAAACATGCTGAAAAAAATTGTTATATACGGTGCCCAATAAGCATTTGAGATTTTGGTGAAATATATTGGGCATTGATGGATTTATAGTTCTACAGGGTGGTACAAAAAATGTTATATTAGATGGCCGATAAGTAGTTGCAACGTGGTTGAATAAGCGGGTGGAGTAGAATAATAGTTAGACAGGTTGGGTAATTTTTTTTGTAGGATAGAACATGAGCTGTTGCATATATGTGTAATATCTGCAACATGGATCGAAGTAAAATTATAGTTCATATAGTGTGATTAAAACAATGTTAGAAAAAGCTGTATATAAGCGGTGGTTGAAATACAGGATGAAGACAAATTATACTATCAAGGGTGGTTCAAAAAACGTTATATAGCGTGGTCCATTCGCCGTTGCATATATAAGATAGTGAGTGGACCAGAGTTACAGTTAAGTGTTTAAAAAATGTAATATTTGGTGGCCCCTAAGCAGATGCACAACGGGGTGGTTGATATATTTTGTAGAGTAAGATTATGGTTATAAAAGGTGGACAAAAAAGTTGTAATGTTTGACAAATTGGCAGCAGTGTATACAGGATGGTTTTAATATAGATGGAAGTAGGCTTAGTTATACAAAGAGGTTAAAAAATGTTGAATAAAATTGATATATTGGGTGGCTAATAAGCAGTTGCAGTTTGGATGAGTGTTTAAATAAGTTTGGTGTTAGGGTGCAAAACTATATTTTTTAATTTGTGACACACCAAGGGTTTCACCGGTATTTCCATCAAGGTGGATGTAAAAAAGTTGAAAAATAATTGTTATATAGGGTAGACCAAGAAGTTGTATTCTACTATATGGTATATCTGAAATATGGGGATAAGCAAGTGGTGCGTTCCCGCAATTTGTTTAGTGTATTGTTTTCAATTTGATTGCATTACTTTATTGTTTTTTAAACTTCTGCACCTTTTCTAAAACCTTCCGTCGCGCTAATGCTAATTGTAAGTAAGTGTTTTTTTTTCGTGTAAAATATAGACAGTATTGACATTCGTGTTTCGGATCCCTAGCTGTTATGACGCTGGGGAGGTTCGTGTATTGTGCTCCGAACTATTCGGTCACGCTTTGATCCCGTCTGAAGAGACCGCGCTTATTGTTGTTTTTTGCGTTACGATTCCGCGAGTTGTGTCAATTATATACTTGCATTGAACCAGCATTGAACTAAAACCGCAACATCTAATTCATACATTTTTTTGATTATTCTCTATGGAATGTGTCATCGAAGACATTCCAGCAAGATTATAGTATTAGAGTGTGTTAGAAAAAGCTGCATATGAATAGTGATTAAAATATAGGGTAAAGAGAAATTGGACTTTAAAAGTTGGTTAAAAAATATCAGAAACAATATAGTCAGGTGTTCAAAAAGTTATATTGGGTGACAAATAAACAGCAGCATATACAGGATGGTTGGGATATAAGTAGGGTTACAGTTATTCAAAGAGATTTAAAAAAGTGGCGAATAAAATTGTTATATAGGGTCGCCCATAAGTACTAGCAGTTTGGGTGAAATATATTCGGGATTGGTGGATTTATATTTAAGTAGGGTGGTTTAAACAAGTTAGAAAATTATTTATTTAGGATAATCCATATGTTTCGTAAGTTATTTCTTTTTGCGGAAGCTTGAACATTCCGTACGCGGGTGAAACCGCTCGTAACGGCTAGTAATATATATTTTTCTAATTGTCCAGTTTCAGACAAACGGAGATGACTGGATTTTCTTACATTTTTCTTAATATGTTTTGAAAATTAGATAATATATACACGTTTATTTCCTACAACTAGAGTATTTTATGCTGATATTTTATTTGGCTCCAAAAATTAATGTAAAAACACAGTTTTGCACCCAAAAGTGTTAGGGTTCCACATAATTTCCACCAAAGAATTAAGATTATGATTTTGTGCCTATATAATCAATAAAATATCTATTTATATTATATAAGAAGAACCCTTTCAATTCAAAAATAATGTTTTAGTTTTTATTTTAGTTTGTAAATTCTCCTTCCTGTAAATTAATATAGAGTTTCTGTTTTACTCCTCTTGTAAAGATTCAGTGTGGCCCTATAGGCTCAGTAGTTCGGAGATATATGAGGAAATGGGTGGAATTTTGTATAGTTTAAAAATAACAACATAATATATTAGCTCTCTTTAAAAAGAGCACTTTTGTTTGATTTATTAATTGATTCTTTAAAAAAATATATTTTCGGTCCTACAGTTTTGGATATAAAAGGGGGGATGAATGAAAAATTTCTCACAATGAGCCCTTTCAGTTTCTATATATATTAACGAATGCGTCTTGGAAAAATTTTAATTTTTTACTTTTCACTTAACTCCTCTATAATTTATTTGATCCCCAAAATTAATATTAAGATTTCAAATTATTTTTCTTGTAATGTTGACGTTTTAGTTAATTTTTTAATTTTAGGCCATATAGTTCCGGAGAAAAGGGAGGGGAAATACGTCGATATTTGTATATTTTTCTTAATATCTCTTAACCAAATTGTTTAAAAATATGAAAAAATATGATTTTTCGTTATGGGATTTTGTTTCATATGTTCGTTATGGTACTTCGTTTTATCTAGGCGTTATGTTTCTACAATATTGTTCTACGTTAGAGATATAAGATATGTCTTATGTATAGTTATAATCAGAGATCCATAACTTTTTTTTTCCTCGCCGCTGAAAATGGTTGCCACAGTTGCAGATGAAACGTTCGGAAGTAATTCCAATAGACCACGACAAAATAGTCAGGAAAATTACAGTTTATCGATTCACTCCGGCCGTGAAAACCTACCTACTTTGACTAGCAGTTTTGTTAAACCATAAATGTTTCGAAAAGTGAAGTTTAGTTCCTTGAATATATCATTGAAAGTATTTAATGGATAGCATTAATTCCAGTTACCAAATGGATTTATTAAAAAAACCTATTATTATTAGGGTTAGACGAATTGTAAATTTATATTAGTAAATATAGGTTAATAGTTGACACTGAAAAAAAAAACGATACTAAACTGTCTCTAGGGTACTTAAAAACCCTTCGCTTAACATTGTAAAATATTCAAGAAATGAAATTAAGAAAACTTTGTTAAGAATTTTTTTACTTTTTAGGGTTCCGTTTATATATATTTACTTCTGGGGGGAAAAACTAAAAAAATCGACCGTTTTCCCCCTTATCTCCGAACTATAAGAAGTAAAATTTTGAAAAAAAAATAAAGATATAGAGCGTCGCCTGAATTTTACCGGAAAATAAGGAGAAACCTCTACTACTAATTTTAGGGGGTAAATTACAGAATTAAATGAAAATATAAAATTAAAATTGTTTCTAACATCATGTAATATATCAAATGAAAGGTTTCATTATGGCGACAACTTATATATTTTTTTCATATTTTTAAAATAAATTATTTTAAAGATATTAACGAAAATATAAAAAAAATTACCATTCCCTCTACCTTATCTCCGAAACTATAAGACGTGAAATTTAAAAAAAAATGATTATGAAAAATACAAACGTATTTTTTTTTTCATATTTTTAAAGTAAATTATTTAAAACATATTAACAATAAATAAATAAAATTCCCCATTGTGCCCTTTTATCTCCGAAACTATAGGACTTAAAAATTTGAAGAAAATTAGGGATATTGGACCTCACAATACTAGAAAAGAAGGACAAGCCCCAAATATTAATTGTTGGGGGCAAATTACAGCCTTAGATGGAAAACAGAAAAGTAAGATTATGTGTAACGAATCATATAATATATCAAAACAAAGAGCTCATTATGAAGAATACATATTTTTTTCATATTTTTAAAATGAATATTTTAAAATATTTTATCAAAAGTTTAAAAAAATTACCCATTCCCCCCGTTATTCCCCAAACTATGAGAAGTAAATATTTTTGTTTACCGAAATACAAGAAATCCCTAATATTAATATTGGGAGGCAAATTATATAATTAAACGAAAAATAAAATTTAAGGCATCATGCAATACATCAAATGAATGGGCTCTTTATGAGGAATACAAATATATATATTTCATATTTTTAAAATTAATTGTTTACAAGACATTTACAAAAAAATATAAAAATATCTCATTTCTCGCTTTATTTCCGAAACCATACTACCTAAAATTTTGAAAATAATTAGAGGTACTGGGGCTCACTTGAAATTTAGAAGAAAAATTATAAGAAAAATTAGTAGAAAACCCCAATATTAATTTTGGGGACAAATTATAGAATTAAATGGAAAATAAAATTTTTCAATATCATTACATAATATATCAAATAAAAGTCTCATTAAGTGAATTACAAATATATCATATTTTTAAATCATTTGCTTAAAAGATATTAACAAAAATATTAAACGTCGACTTAATTCCCATGTTAGAAACTACACTATCTAAAATTTTGAAAAATATATTTAATTGTATTTTTAAATAATTTGTCTAAAAAATTTAATAATTTATTGTGTTCTAAACGTTGTTTGTGGCATATTCTTGATTACTTTATGTTTTTTTGGGCAATAACACCACAATAGAAATAAAACGACGTATATTGCAGGAATACAAAAAAAAAACATAAAAGTAATTAATAATTTATATTTAAAACTTAACATATTTTCCCCTTTATCTTCCAATCTAGAAGGCCTAAAATTCAGACAGTAGATTAGAAAATTTAATACATACTTTCATAAAAATCTAGCGAATCATGTAGCAGATAAAATAAAAATCTATGTGTGGAGAATAAAAGTGTATATTTTTTATAAATTTAAAACGCTTCCTTTAAAAGGTATTAGGGTAAATATAAGAAAACGTGCTTGTCTGAAACTGGAATATTAGAATCTCGAAGGTGGTACGGAACCCTTAGTATGCGACTCCAACTCTCACTTGACCAAATTATTTTAGCGAAAAATCCCTCGATCGCGGTTATGGAACACGTTTTACCATTAACAGTTCAATAAAAAAATATCCGTTCAACATTTTCTATGATATATGCATAAAAAATTGCTACCCTCTGGCTATGAAAACATTCCTATGTTAGTAATTAGTGTTTATTCTTTAGCAGATAATATTATAAAATTTTAATACTATCTGTGTAAGTTAATTGAAATATATATAATACGAGGATTAAGGCATTCGCTTGTAGGATATTAAACTTTTGTAAAACATAAAATATTACCCTGTAAATCTTGCGTGTTCTACAATCCATACCTTCATCATATTTGCTGAGAACGTTCCATAAAACAAACCTGCTAAATCATGAAGGTGCAGTTAGTTAGAGTATTTGAAAGTTTACACCTACACAACATGAGATACACGAGTGAAATCGATAAAGAACAAGTTTTCGGAGAGCAATTTATTTGTACGGAGCTCAACTCATAATATTGACAAACCAAATTTTTTGCCTCAAGTCAAATTCACTCGTCGAAATAAGGAGGACTTTATCTGAGATATATCCAGGATTCTCAAGGGAACCACGATAAATACTTGAGCTAAAGCAATTTTTATTTAGGAAGTCCTTAGCGACTACGTTTAAGTCATCTTCAAGGAATATATAAATTTTGTCAACGAGAAACATAGAAATAAAGAAAATATTCTATAACCATATTTCTTGTTTAGTTACCCGACATTTTCCTGCTATAAGTTTATTATTTTAATAACTAAATTCGTTTATTGCGATAATAAAGGACCAGGAAAATTCTCATTTAAATTGCCTGCGCTAGAGACATTTCCAAATTTTAAGTTTTTGTAGGCTGGTAGGAATGTTCTTAATTAGTATGCCAAAAATGAGCGGAATCTGTCATCCAGTTTGTTTAGAGCAACTGTTGCAATCAGTCAACCTCAGTCGTATTCTGTGAATTTTGTGAAATTGTTGAACAAAAAATTCGTATCAAATTTTGAGTTTCTAACAATATTTCGTGTGCGGAAACGTTGCGAATGTTAGAAAAGACTTATGCTGAATCGTAAACCCGTTTTATAGCAAACTAAAATTTAAGATTGGTACAAAGCGTTCAAGGACGACCGAGAACTGGTCGACGATTTGCCTCGGTCCCGAAGCCCTTCGACCTCTGGTACTGACGAAAATGTTGCAAAAGTGAAAGAAATCGTGCTTAAAAATTTTCATGTGTGTAAGAGAGATAGCAGGAAACCTTAAGATCAATCGTGAAACAGTTCCTTTGATTTTGTTGGATTGTTTAAGTATGTGCCCCGTCGACTGTGCTGAATTTTTTCCAATAGTGGAGAAGTTTCCTTTGACATGCTGGATCGTTGTAATTGTGATCCCACCTTCATGGAGACCTGGGTCTATGAGTACGACACGTTAACGAGCCAACAATCTTCGGAATGGACAACAAGACAAGCCGAAACCGAAAAAACCGCTCCAAAATCGCTCAAAAATTAAAATAATGCTAATCGTTTTCTTCGATATTCGGGAGTGGTAAACCAGCGCAACTGTGAACAACTTTTAGGCCAAACATACTATAAATACCATCGACCAATTATCGTTATTGGCCTGATTTGCCCCCCTGTGACTTTTCCTGTTCCCCAATTTCAACTTGGAAAATTGCGGCTTCCTGTGACTTGCTTTGAAACGATTAAGGAAATAAAATAAAATTCTGAGAGACATAATAAAATATTGATAAAGAATAAAAAATTGCATTTATTTATAATTTCCCGGTACTTTATTGTGACAGTAGTATGTAGTAGAAAGAAACTTGGATAAAAAGGCACAATTCTAAAATGTAAATTAAAATATTTGACAATATGTATTTTAATTTACATCTTACAATTGTACCTTTTTTATTCAAGTTTCTTAACCATTGACAACGGGGTCTGACCTGGACCCCGAAACGTTTGGAATTTACAGCAATTTTCTCAACTGTGGTGTTATTTCCCAAGAAGTACTTAGACATTGAAAAACATGCCACTAATATAATTCAGGAAACAAATTTAAATCTGTTGTTGTTAATACTGCAGGCATAATATTTTATAAAGTTCGTAGGTAATTATAATTTATTTTATTGTTCACAAAAAGGGTTTCTGGTAGCAATTGTAGCAATTTAGTCCATTTGGTCGACTTCAAAAAAAAAGAAAGATTTTTTTTCCCCAGAATATTTATTTTTTACATGTACCCTATCTTTTACACCGATTTTTAATCTCTTTCAAAAAAGTTAATTTGTGTGTAGAAGTTTGTAGTATCTAGAACATACCTAATAGTTTTTATTTTAGATGACATTCAGTTAACCTTATGTTATGAGTTATCAAAAGTAATGACCAGATCAGAGTAACAAATTTGTGCATTATTTGACAGGTTCCCTAAACATTACTAAGAACACGTGAAATCTCACCCATGCGATATAGATTTAGTGTAAAACTAATATTTCTGTGCGGTATGTAGAGATTAAATTCAAAGACAGACATTATTATTAAACAATATTTATATTCGAATCACTATTCATCAGATAGGGTAGTACACATTTATCAATTATTAAGAATTTCAAGCAATTTTCAATTTTTACCTCAATTTGTATAGAATTTTTTCTCATCATACTAAGATATTTGATATTGATGTAAATTTGAAATTGGAACTATTAAGAATTAAATAGAAGAGAACAGGCAAATGAATGTAAGCTATGAAGTCTTAATAATTAGAACATAAAGCGAAAATAGATTGGGACACTATAGACAAATCCCGAACAGTAAGGTATAGAAGAAATTTAGGACTATAGCAACTTTAATGTGGTACCTATTATAAGTATTTTGGGAATAGGTAATTCTTTATCGAAAAAGGTTTTGTGTACAAGTGATAGATAATTAAAAGGTCTGTATCTATTGTTCAAAGCATTATTAACATACACTGTTTTTTTTATTCTCAAAAATTATGCTAGATAGCATTTCTTTCATTGCATTCTCTACTTGCAGATGGAGTAATAAAGTTATATTATTACTATGGAAAATATTGGGAAAAAAATCAATTATAGATTTTCCAAATATTTTATTGATACTTGAAATGAATGGTTGTAATGGACTGTTGAAATTCAATGTAATGTTATAAAAGAGATATATGTGTAACTATATAAAGTTCTGACTGCTGAAAAAAATTGTTTAAATAATAATTTCACTCAAAAAAATGGAAAACACACAACTTTTGAGCAAGTACAAATCTTGGTATTGCTCATGGGTATGCATCTATTAAAAATACATAAACAAAATGTATTTATTCTTCATTATTTTGGGAATCTGCTGTTTTTAAAATATATATGCCAATAAGGCGAAGATACGTTTTTTTTCTTCCCTAAAAATGGTTATTTTTCTCAGTTTTTTGGATAAAATTATTATTCAAACAAAGTATTTTCAGCAATCCGAAACTTTCAGTCGCATTTTATGGAACAATCGATCTTTAATTTTTTGTTGGTATTTTTTTTTGTTTTTTCCTAGTATCAAGACTATTTTAAACTAGAGGATTTATCAAAAAATGGTTTAAAACTTTTCAAAATCAAATATTTTGATCGTGATTTTTTTTATTGATAATTCGTCACTCATTACTTTTATATTTTTTGGGCAATAACACCACAATTGAAATAAAACGACGTATATTGAAGGAAAACCAAACGTTTCAAAGTCTATTCTGACTTCGTTTTCGATGGCTTTATATTTATTGATGTAACTGCAAAATGAAAATTTGATTTATTTACATGGTGGTGTTATTGCCCAAAAAACATAAAAGTAATCAAGAATATGCCACAAACATCGTTTAGAAGACAATTAGTCATTCATTGTTTAACTACATTCATACAAAACAAAATAATAAATATATCGCCATCAAGAAATTACATGCTTTACTGACGAACATAATGCATTTTTCCGAACTTCATCAAAACGAAATATTTTTGTGAGATACCAAAACAAAAAACTACACAAATTGTTCTTAGCCTCTTTCTCATTATTTCGGAGGTAATGTCACATATGGTTTAAAACAATTATCTGCAACTTTATATAAAAACAATTTCTGTAGGAAATCTCATTTTCCTAGAAATCGCAAAAAAACACTTGCTACCCTAAAAAGACAGATTATTGTACCCCTACCCCAGGTACTCATAATGAACCATAACCTAACCTATATATTAGAAATTAGAAAAAGTTGTCCTTGTTGGTATAATATTATTGGCACATTCAGTTCATCATTACTAAAGAAATTTTAGTATGATTGATCTTCATGATGATAATTCATCTGAGAGTTACACAAATTTAAATGAAAACATTAAGTTAGAAATGTCTGTAAACCGAAAGCCTTGGACTTTCGGTGAAAATGTCAATTTTTTGGAAAGGGAAAGCTTTCATCACATTTAAGGGTTGAAAAACTCTTGCAGTGATTAGTTTGCAAAACAAATAATGTTAGTATACACCTCCATCTAGGCCATATACATCCGCTGATAAATGATAACCTAGGAGTTGGTGGGTAACAATAATGACATAAAACGATCCGAAACCTGTCTTTTCCAGAAAGTTTCATATGTCAGGCATTAAATTTCACCTCATCCTAAATAGTTAAGTTTATGATTTTAATTTTCCTTAAATTCTTTATTCGTATTTTTGTGTAAAAACCTGCAATTGTGAATAAGTTATTTTTTGTATAAATTACGATTGGAGATAAATGTCAATGATTGTTAAATGTGCTCATTATTTAACAAAAATGTAAAATAAAATTTGGTAAAGTTAAAACTTGCTCACATTTATAAGTTTTACTTATATCGAGTGGTCATAAGTATACATATAATTTGTTTTATGTTTCCTGAACTTGCTTTCTAAGAATATTTAGTTGTCAGATTAATCAAGTTATATATGTCATAGCTTTTCCTCATGATACGAAATTCAGATTATTTTCTGCCAATAGAATATCCCAGGAAAGAGAAATCTAAATCGAAAATTAAATCGGATATTTAATTTAACACTTGACTGAACTAACATTTAAACAGAATGTAGTTCCATTTCTAAATGACATGTGCGCCAGATTGTAGGATCAATGTAAGTGAATTCTGTGGTTTCTGTGATGAAATGTGTATTGTAGGCAAACAATGTAACACTTGAAAGCGGGAAACTGTCATGAACTTTTCGTTTGTCTTATAGGTAATTAAGATGTTCAGGAAATATGGTGCAGATTTTCTTATAATTTAAGTACCCTTAATTGGTAAAGGGAATACACGAGATTTGTAACAGCGTTAGTCAAGTGTTCACTAATTTCTGCTGTTATTAAGCCCATATGACATTTTATTTCATTATTTTTAGGAAATGTAACTACAGATTGCAGTTAATGGTACCTATATAGTCTGGAAGAGACGAGAGAAAATTGACGACTAAAAGTATAACGTAGAGGCATTGATATTACTTTTTTTATTAAAACACAACTACGCCAGTCACTAATTGAGTTTTCTAAAAAGTGAAATTTAGTAGCAGGCCACAAATGAAGAGTTATTCATGGGTGATAAAAAACCAAAATGCATCAAGAAAGACGCTTTATATTGTGAAAAATATTAACCATATCACAATAACTCCAAAAGATCATTTCTAGAGAGTTGTAAAACCTACAAAACGAATTTTTGTGTAACCCGATTGGAGTCTTTTCCACCGAGAAAATCTGGAAAAACCTCCAATATTCTCCATCTTTGAAAAATTCATAACTTCTATAATTTTGAATCTAGAGTTCATATATTTTATGAAATATTAGTTTATGACATAAGAGTAACAAACGTAATCGTGTTTTATGATATACTACATGTTGTCGATTTCCATATCAAGTTCAAAAAATTGATTAGAAATAGCTCTGAACATAGTACAGTATGCCCAATCTCCAATTTCTAGACAGGTGGTGGGTCTCCCAAGGAAGTTTTTTGTCAACTGACATTTTCCATTAGTATTGAAATTAAAATGTTATAGACCGTAAGCTATTGAATCTGAATCGTCTCTTTCAGTAGAATCGTTTTCAAGAAACAAGTTCAAATATTCGTGGTAAAGTTAGCATACCCTTTGGAATGTCTTCGATGGCACATTCCATAGAGAATATTCAAAAAAAAAATGTATGAATTAGATGTTGCGGTTTTAGTTCAATGCTGGTTCAATGCAAGTATATAATTGATGAAGGACCTTTAGCGGAACAATCAATAAACACGTGCCGTCACATAAACGAATCACCAAATAAAAGTTATCACTAACCTTTAAGTCGAAGCTCTGGTGTTTTCTTGGTTCTTCTTTCTTCAGAGGCTAGCCTCAGCAGGAACAGTTTCTTAGAGCTTCGTCTGGACAACACGTTACACAAAAAATAGCGACGTAATGTTCATTGATTGAGCATACAAAAAATGCGGGTTTAACAACAAATGATGCGCTTTTGTAAACATAACAGAAACAAAATGAAAGCGGTTTAGGGGTCGTTACGAACGGAGCTAAAGAACTCGCGGACTCGTAACACTATAACAACAAAAAGCGGCGTCTCGTCAGACGGAATTAAAAATGTGTCCGAATAGTTCGGAGCACAATACACGAATCTCCCAAGCGTCCTAAACAGCTTGGGATCCAAGCGAATGTCAATACTGTCTATATTTTACACGCAAAAAAACATTTAAAATTAGCATTAGCGCGACGGAAAGTTTTAGAAAAGGTGCAGAAGTTTAAAAATCAATGAAGTAATTCAATCAAATTGAAAACAATACACTAAACAAATTGCGGGAACGCACCACCCTTGTTATATTATTAATATTAAAAAATAACTGAAGTTATATCGACAGTGTTTTCAGTTGAACTGATGAAGGAATACACCATACAAAGAAAGCTTTTTAAAGGAATACACACTGATTCGTTAAAACCTTAAATAAATTGGTTGACAGGGGTTAAGTAGTTTTGTTCATTAATCAGGTGTTACTTATAGAAGTAGGTATATATATTTTTATAAATCCTTAACCATTGACAACTAGGTCTGACCTAGACTTACTCACCTTAATATTTTTTCCTTCATGCTTAATACTATTTAATACACCTATTGCTTTTATTTAAATTTTAAAAAAATATTGTTTCAATATTACAGTTACTTGTCAGACACAAAAAATCTAATTTCAAAGTAAATTTCCTATACTTTTAAAATAATGAAATCACAATATTGAAATATTGTTGACAAATTAACAATTTCCAAATTATCCAAATTGAATTAAAATGCTGCTGAGATTATATGAACATCTTTCTATTTGTTGATTAGGCTGTCACTCTCTCTAATCATTGCTAGTGGCACGTTTGAGACTGCTTATGAATGTCAAATTTTGATCACCCCTTCAACAATTCCCATTAGTTATTTAAATATATTTTGATCACCTGTTGCTAGGTCATTTCCCTTTTCTAGAAATCTAAATTACCGCAATTAACATTCATCTTTGATTTTAAAGTGATCATAAACCCATTAATTAATTATCAATTTCATTTCTCTACTTTTCTTTATCTCCGAGAAATCTGTCCGGAAAAAATAGTCTATATCAAAACTGTATTATACACATTGGTATTTTTGCAAGGTAATTTCCATTTTGGCATTATGAAGCATTTCAGTTGAAGGATTTTTTGAATTTACTATCAGAAGAATAGAGAATATGTTATTTTTGAAGAATGGAATATTCAATTTCTTACAGGGGCATGCCATTACATCTTTTTCTAACAAGTACGTACGATATATTAATTTTCGATATAAATAGTACGTAAACTTTCAAAAATGGGTGAATAATCAATATCGTCTCTCCTGCATTTCAAATCTACTTCTTGCTACAAAACATTCTAATCACATCATGATACAGTGTTTTCATAACAACTAAGTCAAAACCAGTAAATGGAGGTTTTTGATTTTGCATAAAAAGATCTTTTGTTCATACCACTACCCTTTATAAATATTCTAAACAATGTTTATCTGTATATATTCTTTATCCAAATTTTTTGCAATTTGCTCTGAACATTGGATTGAGTTGGCTGATACTTGGTGGAAGTTGAAATTAATGATGATTTGAGTAATACACTTATTACAAACTTACACTTTATTTAAAAAAAATGATTAAGCTCCATCGGACGCGAAACAATTGTCACAATTTTTTAAATAAAGTGTAAGTTTGTAATAAGTGTATTACTCAAATCATCATGATTTGCTCTGAACATATATTTTTATTTGAATTACATAACATTCCCAACAATATAAACACGTTAATTACTAAATGTTAAAGCAGCACTTTTTTTGTAAATAACACCACAATACAGGAAATTACTGTATATTTCCAAACGTTTCCATGTCTAGGTCAAACCCCGTTGTCAAAGGCAAGGAAACAATAAAAAAAAGGCACAAAACTAAAATTTTAAAATTTAAAATTTCAATGTTTGGCAATATATTTGACCTGTTACGGAACTAAGCGAATATACAGGGTAGTCCAGAAACTTCTAAAGATCTTATAATAATAAAGATCGTTTCAAATTGGCAGAATTTAAAAGGGGTGATCTTAAGAACTTTGTGGCGCACCTTTATTATAAGCGCATTCGCCATCAATTAAATAATTTTGTTGATTCTGTGATCCCAGTAGAATCATAAGGAAAAAGCTATGAAATACCTTATGAACTATCCCGATACTGGGTTGACTTTTAGCAGTTTCAAGGTAGTAGCGATACAATGGTTTTAATTTAATAAAATTAAAGCAGACTCTTTTAGTTTTCGTTTCGTGTTGTGTGCTTTTTTGTGTAATATAGCAGAATATTATATTGTGTTTTATGACCTAGGCCTCAAGCATGTTCACAAATTTTGAATATTTCAAACTGTCGTTTTTTAATGTAATTTTTGTGTTCGTTTTTCCCAATATTTATGGGTCTAGAAGGTTCTCCAATATAGAACTTATTACATTCACAAGGCATTTTATAAATACAATTTTTTGTACTTTGAGTTGTGTTTTTTGATTTGGTTTTGATATAACTGATCTTGTGTATTTCTTGATTTAAATGATGTTTTAATATCATATCTGTTGCCCACTCTTTTTAGTCTTTCTACGAGACCCTGTA
Source organism: Octodonta nipae (assembly GCA_034190945.1). Lineage (NCBI taxonomy): Eukaryota > Metazoa > Arthropoda > Insecta > Coleoptera > Chrysomelidae > Octodonta > Octodonta nipae. The sequence continues at coordinate 134,764,714 of CM067218.1, forward strand.
AGTATGGTATAGTTATTGTAGTAATGTTATCTTGGGAGTCGGTGTGTTTGCTGAAGTTTGGAGTTATTTGTTAGAGATCGTTTGATATTCGATTTAGTTCTTTATTAATCAATTGTTCTGAGTAATTATGGGCAGAAAGCAAATTTTTTGTAAACGTTTGCAGAAAGTCGATTCACACCAACATGTATCTCTTTAACTTTTACTCTAATCATCCAAATTCAGTAAAAAGGGGTATCATTAAATCTCTATATTATGAGCAAACAACAACTTTTCTACCATCAATAAATTTAATGAAGAAAAAACGTTTATTAAAAATGTGCTTTCTGTCAATAATTATCAATAAAAAAATATTAATAAAGACCTAAATAACATCGAATATCAAATGATTGTCAACAACCAAAACCCAACTTTACCAACACACAACTGACTTCCAAGATAATCACATTACTACAATAACTATACCATGCATACTGAGTACTTCAGAAAAACTAAAAAGAGTAGGCAACAGAAATAATATTAAAACATCGTTTAAAACATACAATAAAATCAGTTATAGCAAAAGCAAAACCAAAACACAGCTCAAAATACAACAAATTGTATTTATAAAATTTCTTGTGAATGTAATAAATTCTATATTGGAGAAACCTCTAGATCTATAAATGTCCGATTAAACGAACCCCAAAAATTTGCATTAAAAAATGATAGTTTGAACAATCCAAAATTTCTGTACATTCAGTTATATTACACAAAGAAGCACATAACACCAAATGAAAACTAAAAGGGTCTGTTTTAATTTTGTTAAATGAATGTATGGCTACTACCTCCATAGAATTCAATCGTGCCTGGTTGCCGATGTTTAAGGAAGAAGTTGCTAGTGGTCATGTCCTTGTGAACAACCCAGTATCTGGACAGTTCATAAGGTTTTTTTCTAGGTTTGCCCTTACAATTTTAATGGGATCACTGAATCAACTAAATTCTTTGATCGCATTTTTGGCGAATGCACTATCTTATAACAAAGTCCCAACTAGGAGCACCTTATTATTGTATGACCTTTAGCAGTTCCTGTGCTACCCTGTATATCCTCAAATTAAATTTTTCTTAGTTATGCCATGATTCAGAAATTGTAATTTTTTTCATAGTTTCTGTGTCATTGACAACAGGCTCTGACCTAGACTCCGAAATGTTTTGAAAATTACTTTCGTGTATTGTGGTGTTATTTCCGAAAAAGTGCTTAAACATTTTTAATATATATATATATATATATATATATATATATATATATATATATATATATATGTAATGGATTTAAACAGACATGCAATAATATAAAAACTTTAGCAAATTGAATAGTTAAATAATGTAAATAAAATGCATACATATATAAAATAAGGAAATTGCAGAAATCAAAATTGTAAAAATGAAGTGACAAGTATTTGTAAATAAATAAGGAATTCTATAAAATATAGATAACCTAATAATACAAACAATGTAAAAATGTTTCAAAAGCAACTTGTTGAAAGGATAAAAGGTGGCATATAAAGTTAGATATTATAATATCATGCATATTTTAATAAAAGTTTAATACTTACCTAAAGAAATATATGAAAAAACTCATAATAAGGTCAAACATCAAAAAGGTTAAATTCACTTGTAAAATCATAATAAAGTTTGTAGAACATGTATAGATCAGGCCATGAGAACACCAAATAAAACATATTTTAGATCGAAATCAAGTTTTAATTACATAAATTCTTTAGTAAATAAAGGATCGAAATGTCAAAATTATAAAAACCCTTATAAGTCTTCAGAATTGATTAAACAGTAAAGAAATTTATCGAAATAGATGGAGCGTAGAGCATAGTTTATAAAAAGTAAATAGTTTAAAAGATATAAAGTCTAAATTTTAAAAAAATCCAGTACCTGTTAAATGACTGGTGGCCAACAGGTGGCCAATGTTAACTCAATGTTTTTGAAAATATGAATTAAATGATTTGGATAAAATTTATGAGAGTAAAAGGGATTGAAATTTAAGTTGAAGTTTGTTTAGATTTTTGGATATGATTTAAAAGGAAAACAGTTGGAAATTAATAAAATAATTAGAAGCGGATATGGAAATAGCAGGTGGCAAAATAAATCACATAAATAGGAAATCTGACATTGACAAACTCTCATTGGTCTTCAAGCGTCGAGCAGATAGGTTTAAAATATCGTTCTCTAAATTCAGTTTCCATGACAACGAAATCAATGTCCTATGATATAAAACCAATTTAGTGTTCCATGTCAGAAAGAGAAGAGTAACCTGAAAATTTTAATTTAAATTTATTTAGAAAGGCGATTAAAAAAATATATTTTATAAATGGTCGAGAAAAAGAAGATGATGGTATTAATGGTATAAAAATTTAAAAATTAAAAGTATTTGGAGAAAACCAATTGCAAACTAGCACGAGAAATTCAATTGAGTGGTAAATTGTACCAGTAAAGTATTTAAAATTTTGGAATTTTAATAAAGGTCAGCAATTAGAAGAACAGAATAGGAAAACAACAACAGTGAGTTTTTGAAACATTGTTTAAAAGAAAATCATAAAAAAGGTCAGTGATAATAAAAGTTTTTTTCAAAATTTAGAATAATTATAATAGTTGTATCTGAATGATTAACAGTTTTGTAAAATAATTTGATAGTTAAGTGAAGAGGAAATTTATTTTGTTTGTTTTGAAAGAAAATTAATATAAATATTGTATTGTGGAAAATTTAAATAAATTGTAATTGAATTGCAACTTTGGAAATTTGATTAATAGTAATTTAAAAATTAACAAGTATAAAAAGTAAAGTACAAATAGAATTTCAAAATTTTAAGAAGTGTAAGTGAACCTGAAGAGAAATAGATATTTGTAAGATAAACAAGATAAGTATAAAAGTTATTTATTTATTTAACATTTGAAGATTTGAACCCAAGCGAAAAAGTCCCTGAGATAATAAAATTATAAATCATAAAATCCAAATTACATTCTATTTTAATATATATATATATATATATATATATATATATATATATATATATATATGTTTGAATTCGACTAACTAGAAGCGAAGGCAGAAGGCTACGACAATTATGCGAACCGACCTGAAGAGGGCAGATGTGACTCTGCCGAAACGTCGTAATTTTACCATCGATCCCGGCAGGGATCAGTTATCAACTACGCGGATGAATTCCCGGAAACCACCTAAAACAGATATATATATATATATATATATATATATATATATATATATATATATATGATCTTTTAATTTGCGATAATTACTTAATTTGCTGTAATTGCTCTCAAAGTTCAGTTTCTCTTTGTTGTAAACAATTTTATTAGTTATTATGAATATATAACGATCGTTTACTATAAAGTTCCTATTTCGATTGAGGAAATTGGCATTTTAGGACAATCGCCAATCTTAAAACAGCATATTTACTAGTTTCTGATAATATCGGTCCCGCATACTCAAAAACGGGAAATTCCATTGAAATGTTTACCACTTTGTTTTAGGTCTTATTTGCTATCCTTAGATAGTCAAACTATTTTGCATTTTCATGTAAACTTCTATTTGGAATGGGAGTACGTGTTCAAGTTTTGAATGAAGCTCTTTCTATGCATGGACAAGCTGAAATTTTCAGGAGATGACTTTCGAATAGAAAAGCTTCGAAGCTAATGGACATGTTGTACGCCATGAGAGTATTATTTTATCGTGGGACTCATTATCCGGAAATTCTTTTGTAAGAAATTACATGTGGTTGAGCGAAAGTCTCTCTTAATGGCGTCGTTAGTTTTCTGAGATATATCGGCGAAATAGGATGGATACGTTGAATTTGTCCATCAAGTCTTTCGAAACCTGTTTGGAAATGATTTGTCTACATATGGGTTGAACCCATGATACCATTACTGATAAGACAAACACCTGCTCATGAGAATACCTAAGTCACAGGTTCCACGTCAGTCGGGGACAAATCTCGCACTAGTTACGAAAGTATTTGTGATCATTACATCTTTTGATTATATTTTATTTATTCAGCTTATTATCGACTATAATTCAGTCTATATGACTATTTAAAAATTACTAAGTAAAAGGTATTTTTCTCCGTAGTACCCACATCAGAAAACTGTAAGCGTCGCTTCACATTGCTGATTGATATCGGCCCGATGCCGGGTAGTGACGCAGTGTTGCATATACCCTTACGTACCGTTTCACACATGCCGGACAAATTCACCAAATGTTAACGGGGATTGGCTCGATGCCAGGTGAATTCTACCGGCGCGTGTAAAGCGACACTTAATCCATAGAATGCAATGACTACTAATATAAATGGACCAGGCACTCTCATATACGACCAAATGAAAAAAATGGGCTGAAACATGAGACTAACATAGAAAGAGATCCAGATATATTTGTTTACAAATATTTCGGCTCCAACAGTGGCGTCTAAACTAGATTAAATTAAAGGTAATGTTATTCAGATTCAAAATAATAGAACTACATACCTAATCCACAAATATAAATACATCAAAGATGTGCACAATAACAAAATCAATTAGTGCCTTAAATTACTAATATGTAATAGTAATTATCAAAACATTTATTTCTTCACCTAAAATGTAGTTTTATTTACTGCCTAAATGACCTTTTGTAAAACTTAGTAATACGTTTATGATCTGACACTTACCGGTGAGAAGTTAATTCGGCAAACGAATATGGCGTTTTCCTGCAAGTAAAACACTGAAATAACACTTTATTATTGTTTTTTACACTTAAACAAAATTATCACTGATTTCAAACAACTTTCAAGCCCAAAACACTTTAAAAATATAAATTAGGAAGTTAACCTCAATTCAAAATGTAAATAAGCAAACTTGAGCTGTTGCCTGCTGGATATAAACCGCGTAAAGTAACGCCGTTCAAGCGTTCAGTCAATGCGGACACGTCTAAATTTACTTCTTAGTGGTTCCAATTGAAAGAAGTTTGGCATGAGTAAGCGGCTGTTTACTATTTTCCGGCAAACATCTTTCAACCCACTTTTTATGTAAACAGGCAGGTCCATTTATATTAGTAGTCATTGATAGAATGCCTTTTATATGGGCATCTTCATTCAACGCGTGCAATAACAATCCAGAAGCTGACTCCTCTGCATGTCATAATGACATCTTCCTGCATTACTAGGCATATCTAGCTATGAACGCTTCAATGGTAGAGGGGTTGTCTAAAGTCGAGGGTAAAGATGTCTTTCTAGAGTCAGTATTGAGTATTAATTTTCCGGTTTATTCACTTGTGTAGTAAATCGTTATGTTATGGGTTTTACAAATGATTTGTAGAATGATAACCCTACCAATCGCTAGGCTGTTATTATTGTTAATAGAAAATATACTGATACTTAAAAAATCCTCTATACGTTACACTGTCTAATAGCAAATAACACTAAAAAAAGCGGCAATCATTGGAGAGTTGAACGATGGAAGCGAAAGCTTCTTACGAAATATACTTACCGTATCTCGGTACCTATCTCTCGGTCTCTGTTTCTCTTTCTTTATGTCATTCTTAGTAATGTATATAAATTTTAGAAGAATTAAATAGTTATCATTAAACATTGTCCGTCCTGTGCTTACATAAGATTTGTTCTTAGATTTGGGTGACAAATATTTGTCCGAATGTTGCTAATGTATTTTCAACCACCCAGAATACTTATCTACATATCATTGGAAGTACTTAAAGTAATTTGTTATAGGGTCTCAAGTTTTAGCATTAAAAATAATTGGCTAGTTATATTTTAATTAAGGATTTAATATTAATCACCGATACGTTAGAGACTTAATGAAACTTTGACCTTGCAAATTAGAACTTGGGCGAAGCAATTAATAAGCAAAAATTAATCGGTTTTCTATGCAGCGGATATTATTGCGTTAATCGATAATTTAAAAATACCGTCCTAGGAAACGAGACACTGTACCTATACAATAATTTGTTGTTGATTTCATGTGAAACGTGTAATTCGTTTACATAATGGATTCGAATTAAGTGTATCGAAATAGTTTACATATTCAAATAACAAGAAGGTAGTAATTTCTGAGAGGTATGTCCAATAGAAAAGTTGCCATCTCATAAATAATAGGACATAACTGACATGATTTTATCAAACTCGTATGATTAAATTATATGAATATTTAAATCTCAGCAATTATGATTTTTTTGCTAATATTGCGCAAAGTGATGAAGCGATGTAATCGAAAAGTTGTTGAGAATCAGAAAATCTTTGTTGGAGAAATTGTCACCGAGAAAAGCCGAAGTTTCCTACCTTTTCCGGTTTTCTCCCTTCAATCAGGACTTCTAAACGCTCACTAAGAAGGATTTTTGATTCTTTACAGTTTTCGTTAACAACATTACGCACCTTTCATCACTTTTCATAATATAAATAGAGAAATTCATATTTTTGCATATTTTTATTAAGGAAATAATATATTTATACCAATTTGGATGTGGAAATCTTATCGATTGTCCCTTATAAATTATTACTGAAGTGATGTCATAAGCAAGTTGCTGTTATATTCCCAAAATGCCTTCTAGTTTGCTTACTGATTGGTGTCATTTTCACTCTGCTTCCCCAGATGTGCAAGAACCAAGTAAACTAGGTAATTCAATAATTAAGGATATATGTTGATGTTGAAATGAAACGGCTTTTAGGTCGTGTTTTGTACATACATGACTACTGGGAGGATCTGAGAACAGCTGATTTATAAGAATTGTTCAGTTTACATTTACAGCATTTAAGTTGGCGTGTCCGTTTGCAGTTTCCACATTAATTGAACAATGTTTTGGTTTTCTACAGGAGAAAAAGTTTTTTTTTGAATGATTGTACATCATGGTGTAAGTTTTATGAACCATGAAAATAGGTAGAACATTTCAAAAATGGTCTGGATCATCAGTGATTGCAAAGCAACGTCTTCGTCAGCCACTTGAAATAGCAACTTGTTCTCTTGAAACCTGCATTGACAACACTATAGACAGTGGTGTTTTCTTAATTTTGCGACATTTTTAATAAGTTATCCCAATATTTTATTTTTTATTTCTTTTATTGTCTTTGTGCTAAAGCAGTGGGGCTATTCCGATCAGTTCTACATCTTCCATTACGGTTTATCATGTAGTAGATTCATCTATAAGAAGCGCTATGTTACAGCTGGATGTGAATCAAGTGATCTGTTTATATTTGGCGATGCACACTGATTCTATTCTGTTTTCGTAAAGCAGGGCAGAATATGGCTACTTTTTTCTACCTAGTACAAAATAGAAAGAAACGTAGTAGCAGCAACTTCGATAATAGATTTGTCGCCGTTCTTACAGTTGTATATATTTAAAAAAACAGTTGAACAATTTATTGACACAGTTCATAGCGTTGTCAGAGAAACTGAATGTCAAGGTCAAGTATTGCAAAATAATTGTAAAAATTCCACAAAAAAAATTCTTATGAAAAACATGATAAATTCGTTAAAATTGAATCCTGAAACCCAAACATTCCCCCCCCCCGCTGGCTACGGCCTTGATTGCAAGAACGGTTTCGAAAGAGTTAACGCAACAGCACAAGATAACAAGTCTCAACATGAGTACAGTCTTCTTTGGGTTAACCAAACTAAACCTGAGTCCAAAAAGTATCTCAGCTGCAAAAAGTTCAGAACTTAAGCATCAGCGGGTGAAATCTCTTTGGCCGTCTTTTCAGATGTTTAAGGTGTCGTCTGTTGTAATTAATTTGTAGCTCAGCATACAGTTAAGAATGTCTATTCTTAGTCATTTTCATTAACAAAGTACAGCTGTCAACGAAGGAAAAACGTCCGTGATGTCAAAAAATATTCAATATTATTTAGGGGAGAAATAAAATCAGCAACATCAAGCAGATCAATACTAAAGTGCTAAAGTGTCATAATTCTTTTTGATTTTCGGTGAGGGAATGATCTGTATCAAACTGTATTTGTTCCCATTATGTAGAAGTACATATTACAAATTTTGCTTTGAGCTGAAAATAAAGCGCTAGTTATCTGGGTAACATTCCGGAAGTCCTGTTTGTCACTGGGCAAAATACAATATTTTGTTACTGTAAGAATATGAGTAGCAACGGGAATATGAAATAATACTGACGTCATCTGAGAAAAAGCCGTTTACATAGCAAACACCAGATAATTACCATATGTACAGGGTGGGCAAACAAGAATGGCCGCAATCTATATCTCAGGAACGGCTCGTAGTACAGCTTTGTGGAAAAATATTCTAGACTAAAGTGGCCACGAGAAAAACCTGGACATTATTTAGAATGCTGTACGATTACCGCTAGAGGGCGTAACTGAAGACCAAAAGTGCAAATCGCTCATTTTCTACAAAGTTTATCTAATTAAAGTATTCCAAAAACTAGAAAATTCTAATGAATAACCGAAATGCTAGAGGACGCTATCGATTTTTTTTTTAGAAATCATCTTTTTTTCTCAAAAATATTAAATGCAAATATGTACTTTGGACAACGGAATCAGAACGAATAATAAATTATCAACAATTCAGTGAAACCGTATATCGATATCATTTTTATTTATTCAATAATAGTATGATGACATGAAAATTTGTACATTATTTTTTATTCAGGAAAAGAACGTTATTTGATTTTGCTTATTGAATATGCCTTTGAGTCGTACATGTACATTAACTGGAACCGTGAGACAACAAAACTGAAATTGTTAACCTTCGCGAAATAGTTTGTACTTAATTATTATGGTGTTGAACTATTTGGTATAAGCACATAAAAAAGTGTATAATAGTAGACAGACACAGTTGGAAATATGCAAATTTATATACGTAGGTATATTATCTTTAAATTTTTAACAAGGATTTTGGTCGAATTTCGACCATTTGGCGATCGCTAGAACCAATAAAACTGTGTTGACAGCAACTAGTAGACCCTTCAATAATTACGGATTTTCAATGACGATTTCCTATTTTCATCACCCGATATCCATAAAATAACGAGAACCTAACACGAATATAATACATTGTTTAATCATGCCCGAGTTGTGTTGGCAATTGAGAATTATGATGATTCCAACAAAGCAGACGCTACTCTGGTGTGTTGCATGTTGAAATTCACCATGGTGTTATCTTTGCTGTGTTGGTTGAAACGTAATAATTGACGTAATTTAGTCGTCATATTGCAGTTACAACACGCGTGCGTTTCCGCTCTATGTTGTTAGTGACACTGATCAGTTGTTGTGACGTTTAATGACATTCAGAGTGTCGCTCTGTGATTTGAGGTAGAGAGAGAGAATGTGCAAAATTGCCAAGTAACAGTAATTAAAGCTTCAGCCGGCACTTGATTACTAGAATAGTTGGGTAATTTAGAACTGTTTGTATCATTTGAACAGTGTATTAATTCATTTTGCGCAATTTCGTGCAACGAGAGCTAAATGAACTTTAACTTAACAATTTTGTTTTAATGAAGACCTATTATGAAAACTACTCGACTTATTTTACCTGAATCGTGAAATACTTATAGGACGAAATTCATACCTAATACCTAATGAACACTTAATTAAATACAAATAGGTGGTGTCTCAATTATAAGAATGTATTTGGGTGGCAGCTTTCAGATTTACTGGAAACATTTGTTTCCTTATCGTCATACACTAGAGAACAAATAATTTGGTCAAATGCGCGTTGGACTCATATACTGAGGGTTTCGTACCACCTTTAAGATTTGATATAATGTATGTGAATCAAAGTATGTATATATTTTTTCTAATATTCCAGTTTCAGACAAGCTGGGAGTGAGTGCACTCTGTTATATCTATTATAATATCTTTTAAACTAAGCTGTTTAAATTTATAAAAAAATACATTTATATTTCTCACACAGAGACTTTTTATCCAACTTCCAAAAAAAAGAGGAGGTTATCAATTCGTCGCGTATTTTTTCGCTTTTTTTTGTATGTATGTTACCTGATTTCTTCTCCTGTGGTGCACCGTTTTAAATGAATATGGTCTTGTTTAATAGAGTATATATCCGGATTGGTGAAACTTCAAATTTTGGAAAAGAATTCTATTGGTAAAGTGATAAAATTTGTGAATGAACACATGCGTACATGGAAATCGACCAATATCCCTAATATTTTAGTCGATTTTTCGATAACTCCTTATGAATTTGTATAATTTTTTAACGTTTAATCTATTACGGAAGATCCTTAGGTGATCTCATATACTTTTCTGCGACGTGCCACTTACATAACGGACATTTCCTCATAAATATTTTAATTCCAACGTAATAGTGCGGTAATTTTAGGCACTGGAAGTTTAAATTGCGAATTTGAATATTTTCTATGTACATCTCAAGCATATAGGTAGTAAAGCATAGTATTTTCGGCTCCTTAAATCAATGAGTATCAAGCTCGTTTTGTTTGTATACCGGGCAAATACCTATTTAAATGCAAATTTTTCCATTTTTCGAAGACGGTGCTTTTGGTTGTCACATTCTCCCGGCCTAATAGAAAATTCAGTGACAACACATGTCAAACTTTAAACTGCTGTTTGGTACGTTTATAGACAGGGTGTTTAGTTATAGCAAACAAAATCACAAAGTAAAGTGATAGAAGGAGTTGCATTTATATGAAGATTGAAATATAGGACGGACTAGAATGATAGTGGTTCGTAGGCAGCCGTATATACAGGATGGTTGGAATATAGGGTGGACTGGACGTTCGGTGGTATAAAAATGTTAGAAAAATGTGAAATTAAAATTATATAGGGTGATTAAAAAACTGTTATATGATGTGGACATAAGCAAATCATATACAGGGTGGTTGAAATATATGCTGCAGTTGAATTATATTTATACAGTGTGATTAAAAAATTATTTCTTTTATAACCTGTAAGAAGTTTCATAAAGTGTGGAGAGGAATTAATGTTACACAGGACGATAATATAAAATGTAAAAAATGAACTAATTTATGGGCTAGCCCACAAGGAGTTATATACTATGGTTGAAATATAGGATGGATTCTACTCCGTCCTATAGAAGGCAGCTAATAAATTCATGCTTGTCCGTGGGCAGTCGTATGTACAGGATGGTTGGTACATAGGTTGGAGTTATACAGGGTTGTCAAAAAAAGTTAAAAAAAGGTTACACGGCGTAGTCCATAAGGCATAAATATATTTTGGGCTTATTAAGTCAATGCGTACTAGTACATTTTGTTCGTAAAGATTTACCTGTCAATTTAAATGAGAAAGTATCATTGTATAATGTTGAGGCTTTCGATGTTACCTGGTTCCATCTGTTAAGGTTATACATACAAAATAAAAAATAAAGAATGAAAACTACCTGAGTTCAAAAATACTAAAAAGTTGAAAATAAAACATTTAAAAAATATATATATATATATATATATATATATAACCGACTTCTACCTATAACTAAAAAGCTAAAAATAATTATAACAAAATACAACTCTAGCAAATAAATAACACATTCAATGTTGTCAGGTACCTACCCAAGAAGTAAAAAATGTAAACATTAAAAGGTGCTCATTCTGTACAAATTAATTACCTACCAATCTAGTATATTTTTGAAGTCGGTGCCAAGCAACAATCAAGTTTGATGAATTAGTAGATAAGTACGCAATGAAGGATTTTAGATTTGCTTGGCATCGGCTTCCAAATATACTGGATTGGTATGTAATTAATTTGTACAGAATGAGCACCTTTTAATGTTTACATTTTTTACTTCCTGTGTAGGTACCTAACAACTTTGAATGTGTTATTTGTTTGCTAGAGTTGTATTTTGTTATAATAATTATTAGCTTTTTATTTATAGGTAGAAGTCGGTTATATATTTTTTAAAAATGTTTTATTATTTTATCTGCTACATGATTCGGTTGATTTTTATAAAAATATTTATTAAAATTTCTCATTTGGACCCCAAAATTAAAATTAGGGTTTTATTTTACTAATAAACTTTCAGTGAAGCCCTATATAATCTATTGTCTGAACTTTAGGCTCAGTAGATTGGAAGATAAGGTTATCGTAATGTATGTTTCATCAGTCTAGTCAGTAGTTAGTCTAGCTCAGAGCAGATGTATGCACTATGGTTTTAGGCCCCATTTTAACCCTGCCATACCTGCAGTGTGATTATTCCGAAATTTAAGCAAAAATGGCATCAATTAGCCAACAAAAAAGGGTGATGAATTAAGGCAAATGGCTAATGATATTATGAAAAGGGGAATAGAGACTGATAGTGACTTTTCTGGCGCGCGAGCATAGTGATCATGAAAGTGAGCCTGAGTAGGAAGGTACAAATTTAATTTCTCATTTGCCTGAACCAATAGTAGATTCGAAATGTTTTTTTTTAATAACCAAATATTAGAGATCTGGCCAATGAAATAAGTATTCAGATAACAAATATGGCCTCTCTTACTTTTTTGTAAATTTTCGAGTTTACCAGAGAGTTAAGTTTTTTTGTGAACCACTAATTTATGTTAATAAATATATTATATTATATTCAAATCTAAAATCCTTCATTGCGTACTTATCTACTAATTCATCAAACTTGATTGTTGCTTGGCACCGACTTCAAAAATATACTAGATTGGTAGGTAATTAATTTGTACAGAATGAGCACCTTTTAATGTTTACATTTTTTACTTCCTGGGTAGGTTCCTAACAACATTGAATGTGTTATTTATTTGCTAGAGTTGTATTTTGTTATAATTATTTTTAGCTTTTTAGTTATAGGTAGAAGTCGGTTATATATATTTTTTAATGTTTTATTTTCAACTTTTTAGTATTTTTGAACTCAGGTAGTTTTCATTCTTTATTTTTTATTTTGTATGTATAACCGTAATAGACAGAACCAGGTAACATCGAAAGCCTCAACATTACACAATGATACTTTCTCATTTAAGTTGACAGGTAAATCTTTACGAACAAAATGTACTAGCACGCGTTGACTTAATAAGCCCAAAATATTTTTTTGCCTTATGGACTACGCCATGTAACCCTTTTTCAACTTTTTTTGACAACACTGTATAACTATAGATAATTCCACTCCAACCTATGTACCAACCATCCTGTACATACGACTGCCCACGGACAAGCATAAATTTGTTAGCTGCCTTCTGTAAACTATAGGACGGAGTAGAATCCATCCCATATTTACGGAGTCAAATCCGTCCTATATTTCAACCATAGTATATAACTCCTTGTTGGCTAGCCCATAAATTAGTTCATTTTTTACATTTTATATTATCGTCCGTTGTAACATTAATTACTCTCCACACTTTATGCATCTTCTTATGGACTATAAAAGAAATAATTTTTTAATCACACTGTATAAATATAATTCAACTGCAGCATATATTTCAACCATCCTGTATATGATTTGCTTATGTCCACATCATATAACAGTTTTTTATCTCCCTATTTATTTTAATTTCACATTTTTTCCAACATTTTTATACCACCAAACGTCCAGTCCACCCTATATTCCAACCATCCTGTATATACGGCTGCCTACGGACCACTATCATTCTAGTCCGACCTATATTTCAATCTTTACATCAATGCAACTCCTATCCAAAGAGGTTAATACTGTAGAGCACGTGAAGTAGCGAAATTCATGTAATATCAATAGAAAGAGAGAGAGAATAAGCGTGTCGTTCCTGATGGGTCAGTGTCAGTGGTGACGCCTACTATTGGTAGGGCACAGACATAGCAAGCGCTCCCTGATATTTTCTTTCTTTTTCTATTGTTATTACACTGCCACTTACAGTAACGCCCATACCTAATTCACTCTACGTATTAAGCTCTTTGCTCCTATCACTTTACTTTGTGATTTTGTTTGCTATAACTAAACACCTTGTCTATAAACGTACCAAATAGCAGTTTAAAGTTTGACATATGTTGTCACTGAATTTTCTATTAGGCCGGGAGAATGTGACAACCAAAAGTACCGTCTTTGCAAAATGGAAAAATTTGCATTTAAATAGATATTTGCCTGGTATACAAACAAAACGAGCTTGGTACTCATTGTTTTAAGGAGCTGAAAATATTATGCTTTACTACCTATATGCTTGAGATTTACACAGAAAATTTTCAAATTCGCAATTAAAACTTCCAGTGCCTAACATTACCGCACTATTATGTTGGAATTAAATTATTTATGAGGAAATGTCCTTTATGTCATTTCGATGAAATTTTTGATAAGAATTTTGGAATTTTCGGCGATTTTCTGCAAAACTGCAAGTTGCACGGTACAGAAAAGTATATGAGATCCCCTAAGGATCTGCCTTAATAGATTAAGCGTTAAAAAACTATACAAATCCATAAGGAGTCATCGAAAAATCGACTAAAATATTAGGGATATTGGTCGAATTCCATGCACGCATGTGTTCATTCACACATTTTATCACTTTACCAAGAGAATTCTTTTCCAAAATTTGAAGTTTCACCAATCCGGATATATACTCTATTAAACAAGACCATATTCATTCAAAACGGTGCACCACAGGAGAAGAAATCAGGTAACATACATACAAAAAAACAATAGCGAAAAAATACGCGACGAATTGATAACCTCCTCCTTTTTGGAAGTCGGTTAAAAATGTAATAACATACAAAATTGACGGAGAAAATTTAGATCTACAGGGTGGTGTAAAAACTACTTTTTTTAAATATGTAGAATTTTTGGAATCAGGGTAACATCATTTAGAGAATGATCATGTAATTGTTTAATGTAATATTAAAATTGCAGCACGAATAGTTTGCACAAGGTGACTCATTAATAGTAAATAATAATATGTGGCGTTTGTAGATATACTTATGGCCCACATTGTATATTATATGAAGCACATCCAAGAAATTATTACTTTAACGGTATATTAGTTATACGTTAACATCTATTGGTTTTAACGTTGTAACCAAAAAAAAATATTGTCAAAAAACATGTCACGTATTTTTGAAACACGCTGTAATCCACCAAAATTTATGGTAATTATTTTGTGCAATATTTATGTGAAACAATGTACAATTCACAATTTCTACAATAAACGGAAATGAAACACCTCTATTACGACAAATGTAAAAAATGATGCATTTTTGATGTTTAACACCCTGTGTAACTAGTCGTAGAATCTGTTTGGGCCAGTGGACTCTTTTTGTGAAAACAACAACTCCTAAAACACCAACATTTAAAAAAAATTCCATAAGAAAGGAGTCTGGTCCTTTAGTGAGTGGATTGAACCCATAGTTAATTTGTAACAATATATTTATCATCATGTATTATATTGTATAGTTGTTTCATTTTTCCTAATTAAAATTTCAAAACCTGATTTATTTTTATTTAATTTAAATAATAAAAAATATATTTAGTCTTACTACTTCTGTCAATTGTATACTGATCCTATTTTTGCTTGACACAAAAAAACATTTTGTCTGTTCATTGGGTTTTCTCTCCTCCAAATTTTTTCCTGCAACAGATAAGTATTTAAAAATTGTAATATGTAGAACAAAGTGTAGTAAGGCAATTTCGTAAAATTGCCCGGATTACTGGCTGTCTGTACAGAGATTCTTCCTCACAGTTATTCTGAGAGAAAGAGATGTCTACAAAATGATCAACCAGTATTCCTGTATATAAGTAATGTATTGTATATTGTGTAATACTTGTCTGTGTATGCAGACGTTTCAACTCCGAGTCTGGAGTCGTTGTCAATAGCTTAGTGTTGTTTTCGAGGTTTTTTCTAAAAAAATTTCGCTTTGATCTTGATTTGTTGTTTGTCAAAAAATTTGACACTGACAGTTTGTCGTTTGGCGATCACTTGACGCTGAGGTTACCGTTTTTTTTGTTCTGTTAGCAATAAATTCCTCCAGTCCAAATGAAGGTCGGCTGAAGGTGCTCCGATTTCAGTGTTGTTTATCATCAAACAGTTGCCTTCTTTAAGTTTTCTCTTTTTTAAATTTTCTTCTTTCAACAAAATCTTTGTTTTATCCCAGACTATCCTATGGCTGCCGGTGCTCGTTAATACATGATTGGCCAAATTTGATTTGTCCAAATGTCTTCTGGAAATGTTATATTGATGTTCTTTTTTCCTTACTTCTAAAGGTCTTGAAGTTTCACCGGTAGAAGAATGGCCACAGTCACACAAAACACTGTACACACAATTTTTAGAACTCTGGGTTGCGTTAAACGGTTTGGTATGTGTGAGGATAGAGCGCAAGGTATTATTTGTTTTAAAAACAGTTTTAACGCTGTATTTATTTCCTAACCACTTAATTTTTTCCTATACACCTGGGATATATGGAATTATGTTCATAATTTGGTTGTCTGTTTGTGTTTGGTTGGTATTAGTGTGATGGTTATGTGTGCTGGTTTGTTGTTGCGATTTTCTTTCTAGCTGATTTATAGTTTTATTTATAAAGTCTTGGGGATATTCATTTTGAAGTAGATGTTCTTTGATAATTTTGACCACTTTGTTAAAGATTTGGGTGGATGAAGATGTGTTTTTTTGCTCTATCATATAAGCACTTTACAACACCTTTCTTTACATTTAAGGGATGGTTGGAGTGAAAATTCAAATATCTATTAGTATTTGTAGGTTTTCTATAAGTATTTGTACTTATAGATAGAACAAACAACACAATAAGTACAAGTACTTATCGAAAACCTACAAATGCTAATAGATATTTGAATTTTCACTCCAACCATCCCTTAAATGTAAAGAAAGGTGTTGTAAAGTGCTTATATGATTGAGCAAAAAACATATCTTCATCCACCCAAATTTTTAACAAAGAAGTCAAAATTATCAAAGAACATCTACTTCAAAATGAATATCCCCAAGACTTTATAAATAAAACTATAAATCAGCTAGAAAGAAAATCGCAACAAAAAACCAGCACAAATAACCATCACACTAATACCAACCAAACACAAACAGACAACCAAATTATGAACATAATTCCATATATCCCAGGTGTATCGGAAAAAATTAAGCGGTTAGGAAATAAATACAGCGTTAAAACTGTTTTTAAAACAAATAATACCTTGCGCTCTATCCTCACACATACCAAACCGTTTAACGCAACCCAGAGTTCTAAAAATTGTGTGTACAGTTTTGTGTGACTGTGGTCATTCTTATACCGGTGAAACTTCAAAACCTTTAGAAGTAAGAAAAAAAGAACATCAATATAACATTTCCAGAAGACACGTGGACAAATCAAATTTGGCCAATCATGTATTATCGAGCACCGGCAGCCATGGGATAGACTGGGATAAAACAAATATTTTGTTGAAAGAAGAAAATTTAAAAAAGAGAAAACTTAAAGAAGCCAGCTGTATGATGATAAACAACACTGAAATCGGAGCACCTTCAGCCGACTTTCATTTACACTGGAGGAATTTATTGCTAACAGAACAAAAAAACTGTAACCTCAGCCTCAAGTGATCGTCAAACGACAAATTGTCAGTGTCAAATTTTTTGACAATCAACAAATCAAGATCAAAGCGAACATTTTTTAAAAAAAACCTCGAAAACAACACTAAGCGATTGACAATGACTCCAGACTCGGAGTTGAAACGTCTCCATACACAGATAAGTATTACACAATATACAATACATTACTTATATAGAGGAATACTGGTTGATCATTTTGTAGACATATCTTTCTCTCAGAATAACTATGAGGAAGAATCTCTGTACAGACAGCCAGTAATCCGGGCAATTTTACGAAATTGCCTTACTACACTTTGTTCTACATATACAATTTTTAAATACTTATCTGTTGCAGTAAACATTTCGAGGAGAGAAAACCCAATGAACAGACAAAATAATTCATGACCTCCTCAACAATCTTTTCAAAATTACAAAAAAACATGAATGTGAGAATTTTTTGCCATACCAGTTAATCGTTAATCGATTAACTACTTTATATTCAATGATTAGTGATAAATACTTAATGTACGAATGGTTGACAAATGAAGCTAATTTCCGTCCGCTACATTTACTAGGACATCTTCCATAACAAGATTGCGTAACTTTTAGCTATATAAATATTTTCTCATTTTTGCTGTTACTAAGTATTCTGCTGCAATCCATATCCCTTATTCTTTCTCACGGCCCCGTAATAAATCCATCGCTGCAACGTCCTTACTTAGCGTGGGCTGTTTGATGCATCGCACAGCGCGATGAGCTATTCACAGCTAATTGAAACCATCCAACAACCCACAGCACAGCGCTCGTCAACCTGGAATACAGCCATAAAGACGTCACAAGAATTATACAAATATCATCGGCGTGACCAATTTCTGTGAATGTTGATTGTTCATTTTGATAATTGGTCAGAGCAGATGAGTGGAAAAATAGAACAACGGATTGACGTGACATTGCAGATTTTTATCAGTATTCAGGATGTTGCGAACTGCATGCATACGTTAGATTTAATCAAGAGGATTATGTTGCTTTTTGCGTAATGGAAAGGTGTGACACTGTGATTTCATTAGGGCGAAATCTATCAACATCATCATCATCATCATCATTTTGTATTATGTCTAGATACTTGCTTTCAGGGTTAGTGTGGAGGAATAATTGTTACAAACTGTTAAAACTCTATATAATAAAAGACGCTGGTGCATATCATATATCAGTCAACAAATTTGCCTGTATCGATATACAAATTTAAGGTTTATCATTTCATTACATTTAATACTAAATTCAGGGCTCGTCCATCTCTTAGTTGCGTGTCCACTTACGTATTTGTTGTTACTAGAGGTAGTCCAGTGGTCAAAATTCTACCGCATTACATAAAATTTTTAACTTTGAACATTAGTGAGGTTCTTTTGTCAAATAATATATCTCAATAAGAAGTAAAGTTGAAGTAAAATCCTAAAAGTTTCCATCATTTACAATTTTAATCAGCCCAATGAAAACTCTAATCTTAAAAATATTGTTATAAACTCCGTGGGTTCAATTAAAATTTAAAAACTAATTTTTGCTTTCGCTTTCAAGAAACTTTTATTTACATTAACTATACACAACAGCTGATTCGAATACCACAAATATAATACCCCATAAGCTCTTCGTCGCACTAATTAACTGCTGCGATAATGGGCTGCTCCTTTTAAAATCAGCATCGAAAACTCTCAAACATTATCAATTCAGCTGCGAAGCCACTTCCAGATCAATTTTTTTGTCCTAAAAGCCATCGATGTCGTACTGGAATGAAACCAGGGCCGGCTTAGGTAAATTTCGCAACAATATTTTCTATTGTTCGCTGATTATTACAAAACACCTTCGAACTATTATGCAAATAATATTATATTAATTAAATAATTACGCTCACAACATAAACTCAAAAAAAATAATTTATGCGAAAGTTATTTCTAATTGCCCGAAAAATCAATACTGATCTACAACACTGACTACATTCCTACTGAACTATAGGCAGCTGCACAGTAAAAAATGGTTATTGTTCATTATACAGTCACTACCATGAGGGATCATTTGAGAAACAATCTAACATATTATTATATAATTATAGTTAAAAAAAACTAAAAAAATACGCTTTAGTAGCAAACCGAAATAAAAAGCAGAAACTAATTTTTAATTATGAACAGTTTATATTACAGCAGTAGAAAGCCGAATTATGATTAATTACCTCAAAATAAAAATAAAATAAAACTTAAGTCATTAACAGAATAATTCGATTCAGAGTAAAAAGTAAAAAGCATGGTGTGCATTTCACTATATTTGCATAACTCTGCTCTTATAAGTAGTTGCCAATAGAATATTTGTAAAACTTAATATTTCAAGCACCCCATGCTTTTTACTCTGAATCGAATTATTTTGTTAATAACTTAAATTTGATTATAATTTTATTTTGAGGTAATTAATCTTGATTGATTGTTCGACTTTCTATTGCTGTAATATAAACTGTTCATAATTAAAATTTATTTTCTGCTTTTTAGTTCGGTTTGCTACTAAAGCGTATTTTCTTGTTTTTTAACTATAATTATTTTTTTAGTCTCATAACGATCCCTATAGGATTTATAATTAAAATGTTTACTTCATGTTTGCGTATCCTTTCCATTTCATTACAGCAAGTTCTACTATTGCCAACTAGATGGCAGTAATTAATAGACGAATTTATATTTACGCAAGAACAGTGACAAAAAGACAACAAACGGAAAAATTCAACTTAAAGAATTTTATTCTCATCGGCACTTGACAGGTGTCCCAATTTTCAACTTAATTGGTCTTCTTTGAGTTGGTCAAAATTACGTAGAAAATTCAGTTACATAGATATGACACATGAACCTAATAAAAGCATATTAATAATTACTCAGGGGTTTGACTGTTGTCGTGCTAGAGCGATTTGAATATTATGATTTTTAAACACTGTTAGGTTACCAATTAAGACTTATCAATTCAAATTTCAAAAGAAAAATATGTCGAATAAAAATGTTTTCTACTCTAAAATAGAATAGTTACTCGAATACAGTATTCGAGTAACTAGAAGCGAAAGCAGAAGGCTACGAGAATTATGCGAACCGACCTGAAGAGGGCAGATGTGACTTTGCCGAAACGTGGTCATTTTACCATCGATCCCGGCAGGGATCAGTTATCAACTACGCGGATGAATTCCCGGAAACCATCTAATACATATATATATATATATATATATATATATATATATATGTTTTAGGTTAGGTTAGGTTATATATATATATATATATATATATATATAGAAACTTCTGTTAATGGGAAAGCAGCCTGGTAAAAATATACAGGTTTTAGGAAACTCTTTTTATTATGAAAGCTTTCGGATATACTTTTATCCTTCGTCAGTCACTAAAAATAACTAAATTATACAATGTACATTATTATAAGAGAGTTACTTACAATAATCGAGGTTATAATATAAAAAGATGGTACATCACTTAAAAAATTAGAGGTAATAATGTTAATATAGGAATACTTTCATACTTTGTGAGTATGTGAAGTGACAAGAATTGTCTGTCAATTAGAAAGATCAAAAAATGTTTTTTTTATACGGACCAAGCTATGAAAATGATACTGTGATAGACAGAAATGATTTAGAATGTATGAATATTTGAAATTAAGATTTGAATTAATTTTTTTTTATATCTTCTCCTAACATTAAAATAAATAGAAATATAATTGATACCTCATCTTAAAAAGTCGAGTGAATGTAATAAAATGAAAGAGAAGTGTGTAAATATCAATTTTCAATCAATAGTATCAACAGAGCAAATCATTTGGTTAGGTTTATAGGAGTTATTGTTATCAATTTCTAGTAGATAACTGTAAATGATGTTGAGGTTCTGCAGATCTGTCTTTTTGTTGATACTATTGGGGTTGTTGTGTATATAGACCATCTCAAGGAAACAGCGTTTGAAAGTATTACGTTCGTTGATAAGTACGCGTGCATTCTCAAAATCAGCTATGTGATTACTATCATAACAATGTGAAGCAATTGCACAACTGTTCTTTCCTAACCTAATGTCACTTCTATGGGAAGTAATTCTTCCTTTGAGGTTCCTTGCCGTCTGACCAATATATATCCCTGTACAATCTTTGCAACCAATTTCATAGACTACATTAGACATGCTATCTTTGCTAATCTTGTCTTTAGTTTTGCTAAACAGAGAACTGAGAGTTTTAATGGACTTATGTGTAAAACGGATATTAACTTCATTAGAGAAAATTTTTTGGATTTTGTGGCTGATGTGTTCAATATATGGCAAAGAAAAATATCTAAAAGAAACGGTGTTATATATATATATATATGTTTTAGGTGGTTTCCGGGAATTCATCCGCGTAGTTGATAACTGATCCCTGCCGGGATCGATGGTAAAATGACGACGTTTCGGCAGAGTCACATCTGCCCTCTTCAGGTCGGTTCGCATAATTCTCGTAGCCTTCTGCTTTCGCTTCTAGTTACTCGAATAGAAGCGAATAAATATAATGTTAGCTTCTTGCATTTTCTTCTTCTTCTTTCATTGACTGAAATTAGAATCTTTATTCAGACATTTTTCAGTTACGATTTCAACCTGTAAGAAGAAAATGCAAGAAACTAACTTAAACATGAATGAATGTGAAGTACTGTCCTCTACAGAGAATTAAGACACATTAGTAGATATTAATCACCCTCAAACTACAATATCTTAAGATTTAGTATATTTTCATTAATTTGAGTTAAACGTACTTACTTAGTAACACTGACGATTACTGTTTTATATTGAACATGTAAATAAATACGAAGCACCTACTGTTAATTAATATCCCCCGAATTTCGATCGTGTCACTACTAAGAAAACTGCACAATCTCGTTATTAAAAGTTGTGAATTTTCCTTTGTTTACTATATATACTTATTTCGTCTCAAAATTCTGATACTGCATTATGTTTTTCTCTAAGAGAACAATCTTACTTTGTCGTATTTTTTTTATCGATCGAATTCTAAAATGAAGAATAATTTACTGCGTTTTTACACATTCATTCGAAATCTCCTAAATTCCTTACTAACAGCTTAAAAATTTTAATTACACGATGATGGCGTTCCGGGTAAAATTCACCATTTTAGCAGTGACATGATTTCTGCTACACTGTGCTTACACAAATGACATAAGAGTGGTTTCAACAGTTTAATATATCACTTTTTAAACACAGCAGTTATTTCTTGCATATTTTACATAATATTTACAACTTTCTAATTAAAATAATATGTCAAATGACATTTCAAAGAAATAATAAACACCACAATGTCATCTTTGTTGAAGTCAAGATAGGATTTATAGCAATTAAAAAGTTTTCTTGAATTTTTGCAGTATGAAATTTTGTAGTTTAAATACGGCATATAGAATGTTTGCAAGGATAACTGCAGGAAAGTATAAATAGGCACCGTAGGTGTAAACTGTAAGTGTGATTTATGTTTGATAGATAGTAATTGTACTTCTGTCACAAGAATATTGATAATTCCAGTTGGCACAGTATTTGAGACTAAGATCATGCATACCAATAGACCATAAACAACAAGATGGAACTGAGACCATCTCATATGTAAGATGTAATATAGAAAGCCTAAAACCTAATAGTGTAAGGAAAGAAATAATGGATGAAAAGCTAAATAAATTTACTCAAAAATGAAAAATGTTATTAACTCACCAGTGAAAGTACTTGCACTGGACGATACTAGGGAAGAACAAAAACAAAAAATATACATTGTGTAGTTTTATGAAACCACAATGCAAGTGAAACTTTTTTATCGCATGTTCTACATTAAATTTTCAGACCAAAATTGATTTACATTTATTTACCGAAAACAATGGTTTGTTATAATAAACATGAATATTATTCGAACGTGGAATATTCGATGCCAATACGGTCTATAAACCAATTCTGTAACTACCCAACATATGCTATTTATCTTATTCGAATGTAACTGAAAAAAAACCGATTAACATTTGTAACTCGAATATCTTTCTGTCATCCTATATTCGACGTCAATAGGACTATATACCTATTCTGTGGCTATACAACAAATGTAATATATCGTATATATCGAATATAAATGAAACAGTTGATAACTTTTTATTCGAATATTATTCGGCCATCCAGTATTCGATATTAATACGGTCTATGCACCCATTCTGTGAAAACGAATAATATTCAGATGATTTGTAAATGTTCGGAACACCCCGAACATTTCAGTTTTCGTCATTCGAATATTGTCACCACTAACGATCGTGTAGGCCTTGGCTGCTCTGCTGCGCATCTCTGCCGCATTTCACTTTATCCCTTCTATCTTAAATTAATTCATCATCGGACATTATAGAGTCATATTCATAAATGTATGCAAGATTTTGTTTGCCTATGCACTTATTATTTATAATGTACATTTATTCTTAATAAGTACCAAACAGTTTTATTAAAAATAAATTATTTTGACAACTTGCATAGTCAGTCATAACCGATTGAACCAACATAAGATGAAACAAAATTATAAAATGCCAAATCCGATAACAAAGGCGATTAATGCCGGAAAGCATCGAGTGCACCCGAGGATCTGTAATGAGACATGCATGAAGACAGATGGAAAAATTTAAGGCTAGAGAAAAAAGTTTCACTTTAATAAACATATGAAGATTTGTTGCACACAAATGCCGAAAAAGATGAAAATAAATGAAGACGAACAGGCCAAGTCTTAACGAGCGAAAAAAAATCAAAAAGTATATCATCCTATGAGTGGAAATTAATTAAAAGCATTAAAACAGTTTAGAAAAATAACGTTGTTGTTCCATAATGTCTAAGATTCGTCTGATATGTTTATTCAAACTTCTTCAGGGCTCTTAGTATAATACGTTTTGGTCGCAACCAAATATTGTTAAAGCGGGTGTCATGCATCAGTCAAGTTTGATGAAGAAGTAGATAACAAAGCAGTGCATTATTTTATGTTTGCTCGGCACCGACTTCAAAAATATACTAGATAGGTAGGTAGTTAGTTTATAGATACTGAATGAGCACCTTTTATTGTCTACATTTTGTTATCATGTGTGTGGCTATATAACAACATTTAATGTACAATTTACTGTCTAGAGTTATGTTTTGGTTATTATGTTCAACTTTTTTGTTCCATTTGGAAGTCGGTTAATATATATTTTGTTGTATTCTATTATTTTAAAACGGCCAACAATTAATTAATATACAATAGTTCATAATCTATACAACTTAATTACTATTCACAAAATTATTAAATTATTGTAGCATAGAAAGATAAATAATATTCTTAGTGTAATAATGAAAAAATTATTTGCTTATTTCCTTTACTAAAAGACATTCAATGTTATGTTTTACTCTTAAAAATTTGGCATCGTGGTCAGTATATTATGTAATTTCAAATTTGCTCTCTCATTTGTTTATTTTATTCTAGTTTTAAGATATTTAATAAACTCATAAAATATATGACATTTTTTTCATGAGGAAACTTTCAAGCTTAAGCTGTTACTAATTCGCTTTTGATGTGACCAAATTTGTCGCTATAAATCACTGAATGACACATATGAGATCTCTTTGGATGTTGATGATATTCCCTTTTGTATCTAATTGTAGTTTTTGGCACGTCCGAAAAGTGGAATAAACCATCAATTTTTTCAACCCAAACTTCTATAAAAGAGCGATGAATAACTTCAACAGACTTGCCAAGTTGTCGTGGTTCCCGAAGTCAAGAATGATTAATATAACTCCTTTTTATCTTGTTTTTTTTTCTGAAAAGGCAGAGAAAGTTATAATTTTTTCCAAGGGTTGAATATGATATCGTTTTGTATTTTTCAATCTAAAAGTTTTTATAATACCAGAATTTTAATTCTTCTTGTAAATGATTTAGTGAGCATTACCAAAAAATGTGTATATTATAATTTACTTTCATAACATGCCGAGGATGTTAAGAGAAAATTCATTTTTTTTAAATTTCATTATTCAAGTTGGATTCCTCATTCAGATAAATTAACGAATTTTGCGTTGGAAATAAAGGGGGCTGGTACTACAGAATTAAATATGTTGCTAGATTGTGAAATGATATATGTGAGTTAATTGCATATATTTCGAAAATTGAGTTACAGAAAGCGCTATAATATTACTTTTAAAAAATGTTGCGTAGTTGGGCCTAGTAAGGAATGTATTTCTGTTGAGCGAGAATTTGCGGGAGAAAACGAAAATGACCCTCATGCTAAAAAGTAGCATATAAGCAACATAGTAACAGAAACCAGGATGGCCGTTCATCCGTCAATTAAAATAAATGCCGAAATTCCTCGAAGTTTCCTTGGACTTCCATCGTCTTGAAGTGGTTGATCTCACAACGTTTCAATAGCTGTGTATCTGCTATCGTCATCAGGTGAATGATACGAAATTCAGAGTATGGGTCGAATATTTATATTATACCCTTAACCGGTCATGCGTCGCCAGTCATGGTCATTGGGTCTTATCTGGTCCAATCAGCGTCGTCGTACCTGGAGGTTGGTTCCCAGTGATGCGTAGCGTCAGAGGCCGAAGAAGAGGTCTCCAAATATTTTTAATTTGGACGCTGGGCTCGCTAAATATATTTTTTTTGTTCGATTATATATGCCGTCTCTATGAATTTTCTTTTGTACCTTGTGAATTGCTCTAGCCTGGTCCCAGTTGATATTATGGTGTTCGGTCCATGCGTGATTAGCTAACCCAGACTTCGTTACCTCTGCCCTTTGAGTAGCTGTGCGGTGTTCCTTAATCCTGGTCGCTTTGTCTCTCCAATGTAAATATTGCCACATTGGAGAGACAAAGCGACCGCTGTACACCAGGATTAAGGAACACCGCACCATATAATTAGCGAGCCCAGCGTCCAAATTAAAAATATTTGGTGAGCTCTTTTTCGGCTATGCATCACCGGCAACCAACCTCCAGGTACGACGACGCTGATTGGACCAGATAAGACCCAATGACCATGACCTGCGACGCATGACCGGTTTTAGGGTATAATATAAATATTCGACCGATACTCTGAATTTCCTATCATTCACCTGATGACGATAGCAGAGACACAGCTATTGAAACGTTGTGAGATCAACCACTTGAAGAGGATGGAAGTCCAAGGAAACTTCGAGGAACGAGTTACATTGTCTACCAACTTCAGACTAACATCAAATGCCGAAATGTTCTAGCATATTAATATTCGAAAATGGAGACACATAATCTGTCCCCATGTTAGTGAAATGCAGGCAAAAAGAAATGAAAAAGAACTTGGAGTTTGGTATTAATTTCTTCGCGAATAGGTGCTGTTCTTGTAATAACTAAAGGTTTCACTGCGAAGGCGGCTGAAGTAAAACTTCAGTCTACTACTGGGCTCACGAATGTAAAAGGACGAAATTCAGACTTCTGCGTGAGAGATTTTTCGCCTGTCCATATGGGGTTTTGGGGACATTGATTCCAAATTGCGAGTGAAGTGACCATGGGATTAAAAGAGTTTGTGCATTAGTAAATACACCTAATATGTACTGTGCGTTGGTGCCAAAATACCTGTGCGTCTCCTTCGTAGTAGTGAAGGTTCAATTCGAACCCAAAGTAGAAGTTTCGGATCTCACAAAGGGTTAGGAGGAGACTGGAATTAAGGGAATAATTGTACTTAAATGCGCATAGTTAGATCCTACAATTAATGGGGATTTGGCTAACAGGTACCCATAACTCGCTGCATAGACTAGAAAGCAGGTTATCTAATTTTCTCTAAACCGTTATAAGTTATAGTGTAGCCAACACTAGAGCTTAGCGAGTTTTGAGTGTCATTCTATTTTTATAGAGACATTAATACATTAGTTTGGTTGTGATTTCATTGTACTTTCTTACTTGTATGTACTCTCGTTCTTTGTTTTGTTCACATTATTTGTCTTAAATTTGTTTATAATTTTTTTCGATTAATTATTTTATTTACTTTCCATATAGTTGTTGTTTAGCTCCGTCTCTTCCCCTTACAACCAAGCAGCATTTGCCTAGGGACTTGCCCTCTTAGAGGACACTGCGAAAATACAAATCCGGATGAATTATGAGCCTATCTTTCATACAAAGAATTATGTAGAGCTTCACTGAAAGTTTATTCGTAAAATAAAGTGAAAATCATAAGTTTGAGACCCAAATTATAAAATTAAATAAATAAAAGTTATATTAAAAAAAATTTAAACCGCTTAGTTTAAAAAAAAATTAACGAAATTATAGGATAATTCGCTCATTCCTTGCTTGTCTAAAACTTTATAATTAGAAAAATAAATAAAATGATTTACCTACATTATAACAAATCTCAAAAGTAGTACTGAATCTTTGAAATTCGAGTCCAACGGGCACTTGACCAAATTATTTATTTTAATTGTTTGCTCTTGGGTACCTACATTACTTGAAGCTACTACAAACAACAAAGATAATGGAGAGCAGAGGTCCAAGAATCGAACCTTGAGAAACACCAGATTGCTGTTTAAATTTAGACGTAGTAATATTACATGATATGACTTGAAAATGATAGGTCAAGAGTGTTTTTTATAGAGACAAAGGTGATCATCTAACCCTGCAGTAGTTTTTTTAGTAAAAATATTATTGATAATACCTATTTAATTAAAACGCCACAGTCGTTTATCAAGAAATTATTGCACATAATACATGTATGGAGGATTCATTAGTATTTAGTTGTAAAGATTATACATTTATTTTGGGCAAGTGTAACTCCAAGTATTCTACAAAGAGATGTTCCACCTTGATTTGGTATAATTTTCTATTATTGTCTTGTAAACGTTGTTTGTGGTATATTCTTGATTATTTTTATGTTTTTTGGGCAATAACACCACAATTGAAATAAAACGACGTATATTGATGGAAAAGCAAACGTTTCAGAGTCTATTCTGACTTCGTTGTCAATGGCTTTATATTTATTGATTTAAATTTTCAATTTGCAATTTAAATCAATAAATAAATATAAAAGAAAAGAAAATCCAAAGTCCTCGAAGGTTACCTGTCAGGTTATATGTTTTTCGAGTCGCTGATTTCGAATCTGCGCGGTTTTTTCGCATCCGATTGTTTTCAAGGTCATTTGAAGGTCAAATTCTGAAAAAAGGGTATAAAAATCTGGAAAAATTCATACATGGGTTTTTAAGAAATCTGAATACGAATTCGGTGTCGTTTGACCTTTGTCAGCTCAAGGGTAACATCATCTGAAGGTGAAATTCTGAATAAAAGCTCAAAACATTCTGAAAAAATTCTTACTTGGGATTTTCATAATGCCGACTATGAATCCGATGTCGTTTGACTTTTATCAGCTCAAGGTCAAGGTCATTTGAAGATCAAATCAATAAGGTATGATTCAAATATTGAAAAAAATAATATATAGGTTTTAAGAGTCTGGCTTTTTCAAGGCCATTGAAATATGAAAATAACAATCCGTATATCGAGTTAGGTTAGACCTACATCAAACAATGTGCAAATTCATTATAGGATCAAAAAAGAAAAAGCTTTGTACCCACAAGAAAAATGTACCTTGAAAAAAGAAGTTGTCTTCTTTTTTTAACTTAAAATAGCAAAAATTGCATTTACCAGAGATGTCCGGATGTATTTGCGGATATGCAAATCTCTGCATGTGTAGATTTTTAGATGCGTTGATGAGTAAATGTGTGTATATGTGGGGATGTATGGATATGTGAATGTGTCGATGTGCGAATATGTGGATGTGTGGATATACGGATGTATAGATGTGTGGAAGTATCTAATCGATTTTTTGATGTTATAATTAACTTGTAATGAACTTAATTGCTTGATGTAGCTCTACTGAACTGGATATATGGATTGTTATTTTCATATTTCAATGACCTGGAAATACTAGATATGGTCAAAATGAGCTAAGATTTAGACTCAACGACTCTTAAAACCTATATATGATTTTTTCATCATTATTGATTTGACCTTCAAATGACATTGACCTTGAGTTGACACCGGATTCATATTCAGCATTCTGAGAAACCCATGTATCTGATGCGAAAAAACCGATCGCAGATTCGGAATCAGCGTCCCGAAATACGTATAACCTGACAGGTCACCCTCGTGGACTTTGACTTTTTTTTATTTTGTGTGCCTGTGTTATTGATTGCACACGGTTTTTCAACGGTTTATATTTTAAACCAGTTGAAGTCTTTTTGAAATATTTGTATGCGCATCCTCTCTTGCAAGAGATACTTTAGCTACCGTACTAGACAATTCAAATACTCTCGCTCGTTTGTGGAAGAACTAATACTCTAGTTCTTCATTGTTGTTTAGTTTAAAGTGGAAAATTCGAGCGGTCCTGAAAACGGACAAAACTAACATACAAAAGGGCAGTGGGTGTCAATTGCCTTAAAATAAAGTACACATCCTATAGAGCGGACAGCAGAACAATCAACACAGCAAGTAATCCTTTGACATTATCCTTTCTTTTTTCTATTGTTATTAACAAGTTGACACATCAAAATTCAATTTCACAAGCAACCTGCTTTACTGAAACTCTGTAGTGTATCTTAAAAAAATTACGGATAACGAATATTAATTGTATTTCTGTCAGTGTAACATGGTAAAAATTCCTTTTCGCCAGATGTTCACCTAAATACTGAAGTAGTTGATATTCAACAGGAATTGTCTGTTTATTAGCATAATACCTAAGCCATAAATCTTTGAATCAGTTCATTCATACGATTCCAGAGCATCACTCCGGTATGCGGTTGCGGTTGACCATCTGAAGCTTTCCTGGATCAGAAACGGGGACTTAGAGAGAGGTAGAGATGAGAATTTAGGTGAGAATTACGCCACTAGAGTTCCCATTCTGTTACTGCTCTTTGTGATAGATGGATTGTTTGATCTCGTTCACTGTGCATTGTAGCGTTATTTAAGGTAATGAAACGGGAAACTCCTTCTCAGTTTAACTTCCCAGAAAATGAAAAATGTATCACGAAAAGAAAATTGCAATAGAAACAAGAGTAAGCTGGTCTTTTATTA
Organism: Octodonta nipae; assembly: GCA_034190945.1. NCBI lineage: Eukaryota > Metazoa > Arthropoda > Insecta > Coleoptera > Chrysomelidae > Octodonta > Octodonta nipae. Next base: position 134,795,306 of record CM067218.1, read on the forward strand.
GCAAGCTTTATATCGTCCTAGTGCAGCGGCACTTATTTTACTTTGGAAGTAATATTCCGACATCGGTCCTTTGTATTTTGTCCTCTTACAACGGCGGCCCTTTCAACACTTTAATCACAAGGCTTTTCAATTCCGAACGCCCACTGGGCCTTTCCAAGTGATTAATGTAAGAGTTTCTGATTAATCAAGAGATAAGACAGTGAGTTTAGACAATACGAAATTTTTAATTCAGTCACAAAACGCTTCCAAACGGTTCGTATATTCGAAAAAGAGTTTAACTGGAAGTGCCGATTGTTTGTCAAGAAAAAACATCCGAGATTTTGTAATGGTTATGTAATTAGGTTATTTAAATTCGCTTAATGTTTTAATGATTATTGATGTTGAATATTTAAAGAGCTTGTTGTTCTAAATTCAATCATTGATTGGTGGGAGAAATTTACAATAAAATGTAATTAAAACAAGTGTTACCTTTCATTTTTAATGAATGAATATAAAGTGATTACTTGCCCTTGAAGGGTTGCTAGACCCCCTTCGGGCATCTTTCAAAGTGAAGAGAAAGTCAGAGGCGCCAGTTGCAAATGATCTCCTACCAACTATTATATTTTTCTTGCACTTCCCTAATGAAAATTAGCAATGGCGTTAGAGCCAGTGGGCATCGCAAATCACGCCCGGCACCATTTTAGTCCAAAAAAGAAAAGTAAAGGAAATCAAACTCTAGAAGACTATGCACTGTTTTATATTGGCGGCGTGGAAAAATAGAAAAAGCATACCTACATATGTATACTACGCTTAAAATCGTTGAAAATACAATCCTTGAAAATGCACTACGAATCCTCTTTGTCCAGAGGGGTCCCGATCATTAGCAAACCTAAATTTTTTTTCGATTTCTTGTTAAATTTCGCTCATGTAAAATCAGTCAGTGGAGTGTTAGGGCTAGAAGTGCCCTTCCTCCTTATTCTGATCCTCCTGATTCTTTACCTTGAAATCGAGTCAGTCGATATAGATGGAGTGCTGTTATTTGCCCTGGAAACTGGGACTGACAATATATTAAATTTCCTTGATTTAACCATCAATAGATATGTCAATAACGGTTATAACCCTCAAATTATCGCCAACATTTTTACCAAAAAAATAAATAAAAAGGCTTTAAATGAAGTGCATCATTCTACCCCTAATATTTATTCCAATTTATATCAAATTATCACATTTATCTGTTTTTCCTCTCAAATTGAACAGGATCATTCATACAAATAACAACTCCGGTGTCTATAAATTAACTATAGTAGTTGCCCTAGTTTCTACCTTGGTCATACGGGAAGAGCATTTAAGACAAGATGGGATGAATATACCAAAACTTTTGAAAATCATGTACTTCTGAATGCGATTCAAATATTACATTTAGCACAAAAAAGTAAAAAATTATATCTTTTAGAGTAATTAGAAATTAAAAAAAAATTCACCATACCTCTTGAATGATTAAATAAATACCAATTCATCCGCATTAATTAATCTTTTCAAAAGAATTTTATAAATTCATTACAGACTAGACATAATTTATTCTATTTAAACCAATATTTTCATCTTTCTTACTAGTGGTATTTCCCTCCTCCTACCTTAAATATACCATAATTTCAATAATCCTCTTAATAGTATCGGTAATTGCATCCCTATATTTCTTTGTAATAGTTATAGTTATATAGTATTTAGTTATACTTTGTATTCTGAAGAAGCCAGTAACCTGGTGGAACAATATTGTCAATAGTAAATAAATATGAGTAAAAAATACCTAAATATGTTTATTTAAATATAAAATTCCAAGTAAAGACAGCAACAAACATCAGTTTCGAAGAAATGTTCCCCTCAGCTATGGACATATAGCATTCTCCCCTCACACAGATTTTTACTCAAATTTTATTTAATTTCGTCTCATTGAATTGACAAGATATAAAAGCTAAGGACATTGATTCATTTACAAGTGTATGTTCGAAATGTACAAGGAGTTATTTCAGGTTTAAAAGTGTGTCTGAATCCCGTTATCCTCTGGAAGATTTCTTCTCTTACGATCAAGAAGTTGTCATTCATCTGTAAAGCGACCAAGATTTCTACATGTGCTCTCGTTGGGGTTAAAATTGTCATGACTCTCCTTATCATGATGAATATCTCTGTTAGGTCGATTTATATCTCTATCAGTTGTTAGAACATAGTCTAAATGACTAACCTCCCCTATTACTGTTCAGAAGTGTAAAGGTTACTTTTGAGTACTCGTAACTATTCGTTACTTTTCAGTTAAGTACTCGTTTCTAAATATTCGTTACTCGAGTACTCGTTCGGTATATGCGGTGTAAATATTAAAGCTCTCGATTTCGGTATTTAGTATCAGATGTAACGATGTTTGATAAGATCATATGAGTAAATGTAGAAGATATTTCGATAGTGGTAAATGGTATAGGTATAATTCTCATTATATCTGTTATCCGTATGTCTCTGATTTAGCAGTGTATGGGTCTTACGTATATCTTTTCTTCAAAAACCGGTTTTACATTTCATATTAAAGTAAGTAACTCGCCTCTAACCACAAAAAAGAAATGATACTCTTAAAAATCAGATATCCAACCTAGTGATTCTTTAAAAAAAATAAACGTATAGATGTATTTATCTAAAAAATAAATTGTTAATTAGTTAACTGCGGACAATTATTTTTCTAACTGTTAGTGGCGCAAATTGTCAAAAAGGCCTTTATTTTGTCCTCTCATTGGATAACAAGGTAAAATAATTCCAAATTTCACTTCGATGCTGATTTTCAGTCATGCTAAGGAAATGCAAATTATATGTTACTATCAGAGATTCAACATAGAAAAACTTATTTTTCTTTAGAAGTATTCCGAGGCACTCACCTGGCAAAATATTCTATTTTGAAATCAAACCGAATTTTATATTGAATATATAATATTTACAATAATAAAGTTACAGATTTTCCGAAAATACATACACACAACACAAACGCAGAGACTAAATCCACAAATTTCACAACCACAAATAATTCAAAATTCAACTGACATCTTTGTTCTTTTTCACTAAATCGTGTACTTTGGAGTTCTTTGAGTTCGAATTCTTAAGGGATGGGCGGCGCGCCATGTGACGTTGGTTGAGAAATCATTTGTCCGCCAAAGAGTCTTATAGACTATTGAAATGTCTTCGATGGCACATTACATATAATATCCAAAATAAAATGTATGAATTAGATGTTGCGGTTTTAGTTCAATGCTGGTTCAATGCAAGTATATAATTGACGAAGGACCTTTAGCGGAACAATCAATAAACACGTGCCGTCACATAAACGAATTACCAAATAAAAGTTATCACTAACCTTTTACGTCCGGAAGCTCTGGTGTTTTCTTGGGTCTTCTTTCTTCAGAGGCTAGCCCCGTAACAGCAGGAACAGTTTCTTAGAGCTTCGTCTGGACAACACGTTACACAAAAAATAGCGACGTAATGTTCATTGATTGAGCAAACAAAAATGCGGGTTTAACAACAAATGATGCGCTTTTGTAAAAACAAAAGAAACAAAATGAAAGCAGTTTATCGGTCGTTACGAACGAAGCTACTAACTCGCGGAATCGTAACGCAAAAAACAACAATAAGCGCCGTCTCTTCAGACGGGTTCAAAGCGTGACCGAATAGTTCGGAGCACAATACACGAACCTCCCAAGCATCCTAACAGCTAGGGATCCGAAACACGAATGTCAATACTGTCTATATTTTACACGCAAAAACACTTACAATTAGCATTAGCGCGACGGAATGTTTTAGAAAAGGTGCAGAAGTTTAAATATCAATGAAGTAATTCAATCAAATTGAACACAATACACTAAACAAATTGCGGGAACGCACCAACTATTATAAAGGCTGTAACAATACAATTTTATGATAAAACTGTAAACCAACATTTTATTGTTATCATTTCTATATATTTCTATATTATAACACATAAATAATTATGAATTTGATTATTAATATAAAACATTTTTTTGAACTATTTATTATAAATAAGAAATCTGTAATTACTTCAAAAAAGCTTTCTTAAAATATTCATCGATGGCACTATTCATAGTATTCATACCGTTCGACCGGTTCTGCGGCTAAAAATTAACTCAGCCCATGTCGAGTATGTGTTTACATTACTATTCATCAACATCAAGGATTCGATACTGACAGAAACATTCGAGTACTCGAATAACTATACCGCTGGTGAGTTTTGTATTAGTTACTTCGGATCCAGGCAAGTTACGAGTACTCGAGTATCGAGTAGTTACTTTTCTTACACCTCTATACTGTTGTTTGTTCTATATAGGTGTATTCTCGTCATCCACGCGATAAGTAAAACTTTTGAATGCACACTCTGTTAATCACTATAACCGTTTTTCTTCATCAATCATTATTTTGAATAATCGATTATTCATTCATGTTTATAAAGACATAAATAAACTGCACATTACGAACAAATTGACCTTTAAAATAAATGGGAAATCCATGTTTGCGTAATGTAGGAGAAATTCATCACATTTAATTTATCTGATGTTTAAATATCGTTAATACTCTATTAGAAATATGTAAACGAAAGAAAGATGAGCGGAAATTGAGATATAAAACATTTTAAATTGATGTCCGTCCAAAGTTATGAAGATTAATATAATTACACATTATGCAAACATTTTTTTACTCCCATTACCATTTATGATTATTCTACTTTGGAAACCCCTAGATCGATATATATTAATAAGAATTATATACGATCTGAACTTTTAGTTGTAATTGGCTTTTTAAAACAAGATATCTATTTTAATTAAAACTAGCTAGCCCGCCCAACTTTGCACCGAGGAGCAATGGAGGTTTGTTCTATCAAAGGTATCTATCTTGAAGGAAAATTATTTTTCATGTTATAATTTCTAAAGAAAGGTACTTTATTTTTGGGGTTTAAATCCAATACATTATTCTGCCACATGTATAATATATATATATATATATATATATATATATATATATATATATATATGAACTAAGCTAGGTTCCAAGTGACAACTGCGTCTGAATTTATTAAATACTCGACGTTTCGACTCCTGCTTTGTTGCCATTATCAAGAGACAAAAAATGAAAAAGAGTTTCACACTCTAGATCGAACTCGGGGTCTCAACCTGCCTACTCCCCAAGAGTCACTAGGTAACTGAACTGAAGGTGAATCTGTACTGTTTTTTTTATTTATAGTTATCGGTCGATTAAGAGGGGATGTCGCGTGATGAAGGGGCTGTGCGGTGATTGGTTGGGTGTTGGTGGGCGTGTCTGGTTTGTTTAATCTGGCAATTACGGGGGTCCAAGCTATGGGAAGGCAAGTGCTGTCATCGCGTCTATTTAGACAGAGAGGTCTTTTCTCTATTTCGATGACTTCGCGAATAGTGGATGCCCTAAAAGAATTGAGAGATATGATAGTCCTACTGTCCTCGAAGTCAGAAACAGACCAACAACATCGAAAAGCCGTCCTTCCGTACATTCGAGGAGTCATTGACAAAATAGCACGGATTTTACACCGACATCAAATAAAGACTGTCTTCAACACCACTCAAACTATAGGCAACTTAACCGGTAACCCCAAAGACAAAGTACCTAACGACGATCGAAATTTCATGTCGCGATTGCCCACAAAGCTACATCGGTCGTATCAACAGGCGCGTTAACCATCGAGTATATGAACACTCTCTGTCAGTTCGTAAAAAAGTTCCGACTTCAGCTCTCGCGCATCAAACAGGGCACTCTATCAACTTCGAGGACAGTAGGACTATCATATCTCTCAATTCTTTTAGGGCATCCACTATTCGCGAAGTCATCGAAATAGAGAAAAGACCTCTCTGTCTAAATAGACGCGATGACAGCACTTGCCTCCCCACAGTTTGGACCTCCGTAATTGCCAGATAAAACAAACCAGACACGCCCACCAACACCCAACCAATCACCGCACAGCCCCTTCATCACGCGACATCCCCTCTTAATCGACCGATAACTATAAATAAAAGAAGCAGCACAGATTCACCTTCAGTTCAGTTACCTAGTGCCTCTTGGGGAGTAGGCAGGTTGAGGTCCCGAGTTCGATCTAGAGTCTGAAACTCTTTTTCATTTTTTGTCTCTTGATAATGGCTCCAAAGCAGGAGTCGAAACGTCGAGTATTTAATAAATTCAGACCCGGTTCTCACCAGGAACCTAGCTTAGTTCATAATAATGACCGCGGAAGCCTCTCAGAACATATATATATATATATATATATATATATATTTATATATTTATATATATATATTTGTTTTTAAGTTTTCGCGGGCACTAAATGTTTTAGGTGGTTTCCGGGAATTCATCCGCGTAGTTGATAACTGATCCCTGCGGGGATCGATGGTAAAATGACGACGTTTCGGCAGAGTCATATCTGCCCTCTTCACGTCGGTTCGCATGATTCGAATACTGTATTTGAGTAACTAGTTACTCGAATACTGTATTCGAGTAACTAGAAGCGAAAGCAGAAAGCTACGAGAATCATGCGAACCGACCTGAAGAGGGCAGATGTGACTCTGCCGAAACGTCGTCATTTTACCATCGATCCCGGCAGGGATCAGTTATCAACTACGCGGATGAATTCCCGGAAACCACCTAAAACGTATATATATATATATATATATATATATATATATATATATATATACATATGCACCATAAAAAAACATCACAGGACTTGTAAACTAAAAAAAAAATAGTTGCGTGTATACGTGAATATCATTTCTCTAGTCGAATTCTTGTTTTAATTTGGATGATACATCCTGAATAAAGAAAATCCCTGTGTATCTTGCTTTCGCTGATTTTCCTTTTTGTCACTTTTCAGTTTTTTAACTTCACACAAACCTTTTTCCCTTTCTTTTGTAAATGATGACATAATACTTTCCTGTCGACTGGTTTCGCATCCGGTTTCCTGCATTTTCAGGACGCTTTCCGGAATTGACAGAAACAGGAAGATTTCGCTCGTTTGAAGGTTCTTTAATATATAAGAGCACAAACGCTGCAGGTGGATATGTTAGACATGATACTGAAAATATTTATAAGGCTAGAGTTTTAACTCGAAATACCTACTTTAGAGCAAAAGTCTGAAAATTTTAAATGTTTTTATGATATAAGCCAACATTTCTTAACTGAGTTCCTCACTTTTACGCGCAAGAATGGTCGAGTATAATGAGAAATATCGCAAAAAAGCTTCAATAGCATAGAGTTATAATAACCTAGATCAAGGAGAATTTAGGTAAGTACCCATGCAGGGTAGGTAAAGAAAGTTCCGCAATGACGAATAAATAAATAGGTATATTATCAAACTAATACAATCATGACAAGAAAAGAATATTCTTTTGATAAACAAGAAACAAATGCTCAAAAGTGAACAATTTTTTGTTATCTATATCTGGTCTAGTTTCGAATATACCTTTATTAGAATTGCTTTTCAGTATTTGAATTTTTAATTTACAACTGTTAGTCTAGAGATTATTAAAAGTCAGTAAGCTGCAGTAAAATATTAAAGCGTATTTAATTGAGCACAAGTATTGTCCAATAATTATATAGAATGTTCGAAAAATATCGAACACCCCCTAACTTAGAAAGTACCTACCTACCGGAGAAGCAAATAACTAAAACAAAAGTGTAAGGTTTTTTCCCTGGCTATTTACCACTTACCTCGAATTTGACCTTGACCTTCAAGGTTATTTGAGCGTCATGCTATTTTTTTTTAAATTGAAACCCCACATTTTTGATCACTAAAATTCTAAGGACTGTAATTTGTACATTTAGACAATATCTCGATTTCTCATTGTTGGTGAACGTCACCTCGGAGTCATGTAGAACTTCGCTTTTTCCAGGTATTTGCAGGTGATCTTGAATCCGACTTCGACCGGGCACGTCAAGGTCATTTGAACGTCATACCAATGCCATGCCAAATTCAGCCCAAATTTTTGTCGAAAGGGTCGAAAATTTAACATATGGACATGACGTTTACCGTGACCGTGCCCTGCTCGCGATTTTACGGTTACTTCAACTACATAGTTGAAACTGGTAGAGCCGCTTTTAACCCCATAAGTGAAAAGAATGACAAATTTTATATTCAGATATTTTATCAGGGTCATGACAGTTAAACATAAAGTTGATTTTTTAAAAGAAAGTAGTAACTGTTAGAACTATGTGTGACCCCGCTAATGGAGAATTGAGCTTTTAACAATTATACAACGTATTTTCACAGGGTGATGAATAAGATAAAAGTTATGCTTGATCTTGCGTAAAAAGGGAAGATTCCTAAAAGTCAAAACTACAGTAGACCATATTTAGATGAAGAATTTTATTTTGAAGTTATTGTTGCAGAACTAATGATAAAAAAAGAAGTAAAATCAATATATTTTGCTTTTAATCCATAAACCTGCTCTTAATAAGAATGCAGCATTGCTCATGGTCACTAATAAAATTAGCGTGATAATCAGAAAAGAAATCGATTCATCTATTGAACTTGACAATATTAACCACAAAAGATTAGCATAATTGAAACCATAACTTGTCCAGTTCGTCACAAAAGAAGGAGTAAAGACGAATATGAAGCTCAATCAATTCTAAGAAACTCTATCATCCGAGATCTTGATTACATATTATAAGAACATATAGGAGCAGCTTATAGATCTTCAGAATGTAGGTGACATGAGAATTGCAAGATTAAATATATCAACTCAGGATAATCTTTCTAAGAAATTTAAATAAAGTAATCCAAACAGTAAACATTCATACATGTTCTTAAAAAAACATTTATACAGTTTGGTATATTGTATTTATATAATTTATAGTTATTAAAAACATGTTTAGCAAATCAGAGAAGCAGTATATAAAATCTGGTGGATGCGCTGTTACAATTAAAAATTTATCCAAACTACATAACGTAAAAATTAAAGTATTTGTTCAAAATCCAAGCAGACTAAACAAAACAAATAAACATGTTTGACACATAATACCAGTGAGAACTGGGCACAAAAATTACTTTAAAGGGTTCCGTACCACTTTCAAGATTCAAATATTTTTTTAATATACTTTAAAATATTAATTTAAAAAAATAAAAAAATAAAGTTTTATTCGTCATAATGAGCCCTGTGATTTGAAATATTACATGATACGTTAGAAACAATTATAATTTTTTATTTTCCATTTAATTTTATAATTTGCCCCCAAAAATAATATTAGGGGTTTCTCCTTATTTTTCCATTAAAGTTCAGGTGAGGGGCTATACCTCCATTTTTTTTTTCAAAATTTTCCAGCTTATGGTTTCGGTGATAAGGGGGGGGAATTTGTATTTTTTTAAATATTTTTGTAAATATCTTTTAATTAATTTATTTTAAAAATATGAAAAAAATATATTTGTTTTCGTCATAATGAGCCCTTTCATTTGATATATAAAATGATGGGTTAGAAACAATTTTAATTTTAATTTTCCATTTAATTCTATAATTTGCCCCCCAAAATAAATATTAGGGGCTCTCCTTATTTTTCCAGTAAAGTTCGGGCAACGTTTTATATTTCCTATATTTTTCAAAATTGTAGACTCAGTAATTTCGGAGATCAGAGGGGGAAACGGTCGATTCTTTTAGTTTTTCCCCCCAAAAGTACCCCTAAAATCAAAATTTCTTCTTTTAGGATATCCATTCCTGATCGGGTCAGCAAACTCTATATTGATACCAAATTTAGACCTCTTCCGTCCAGTAGTTTAGGAGAAAATTCCTGTGATGTGACAGAGGCCGAAATCTGGAGTGATATTATAAGGGTATCCGTATATTGTATATACGGAACCCTAATAATAGACCCTTGCTATAATAATTTAAAAAAGCGCCTATTTATGAAAAGTTAGAGTTTTCTTTGCATTGGACAATGAAAATAACTTCCTTCCTTTCATTTGGCACTTGTAGTAGGCAAACTATATCTAATAGTTGATTAGAAAATTGCACGACGAAAAATCGAATGTAGCCTTAAAGGATATACTTCCGGAGCATGCATACATTTTTTAGAATTTTCAATTTATTTAGGACAGTGCATCTGCAGCACTTATGCTTTTAAGCTTAAAAAAGGTTCTAAAACCTTTCCATAAAGTTTCTACTGCAATGTTTTGTGAACTAATCAAATAGCACAGAATGTTGCTAGTTAATATTGAACTTAATGCCACATCGTTGATTTGCTTTTTTGAGATTATCAGCGCATAATTGAATAATTTAATGGAACTGTAATAAAATCGTATTAGCTAAACACACATTTCGATTCCATATTCAAATATACATTAAAATAATTAATTACTATTATACCCTTTAAATAGTAAATGAGTGGTCCCGATATAGCAGAATATAATTTTATTAACATAATTTTTATATTTTGAGGTTGCACTACGGTTGAGAGCCAAATTCCATTTCACCATAGTAACAGTAGCATGTACAATATTTCGTCCTTGAACATTTTTTCTGTTATGTTATGTTTTTTCTAGTAGATTTTGTAATCAGATCACTAGTAGATGCATTTTTAGCCGAAATTTAAATTTTGAGAGTTATGATCAACTGTTTCGTCATAGAAATAAATAAATATTTGTATCTTGAATTGTAATGATATTAATCACAAGTATATATTGCCGATTCAGTATGTGTTTTAAAAGTTTGACATAATAACAATGGATCGAATTAACTAAGCTGTTTTTAATTCATATCATTATTACTTTTAGTCTAGAATATTATAATCAAGGTTAACCAATTGTTAATATACACAGTGATATTCCAGATACATTACAAAGGTGGTTTAAAGTAAAATAATGTGATTGAAGCACTTCGATATTTATTCTTTTTAGTATAAACTTATTTTTTGTTTTCAGATAAGGTGGTGATTTCGGTTTAGCAGCGTTTGGTTTTTAATGGTTGTGCCCTTGCCGGATTAGATTTCGCCTTACAATAAGATATCTTTATATTCAAACGAAATTGAGGATAATGATGAAGATGATGTAGTGGATGCTGTAGATTTTGGACCAGAAGTTTACTTCTCTGTTGCCACTACTTTCTTAGGTTTGCTCACAGCTATAGTCTTTTTGGCCTATTATTTGCTGCAGATGATTTATTCGTTCCATTGTCAGTCTTAAATATTTTCCTTCCGCTGCTGTCCGATACCGTCCCTGAAGCTCCTGATGATTTAAACAACCAAATTCGCATTTCTCTTTAGTTTGAACTCACACTGCCGAATTGATGGCTGACATAGGCATTTATTGATGAAAGGTCCTACTTTTTCGGAATCGACTTTGTTGTATGCATCAGTAGATTTGTTAGTAGGTTCTAAATATAATTAATTACATTCCTTTGAACCCTTGATGACATTGTTGCCCATATCAAGTTCGGTGGTTGGGAGGGTTCATCTCTTGAATTCTTGGCTATTTTCTTCTTCTTTGGCACTGTCGGGGTTGATGAATTTGGCACAGAAACAATTTGCCTGTTGTTTCCATATCAGTCACGATGATTTGTGTTATCTTTGTCTAGAGAGGGTATCCGAATTTTATTCAACTGATGCCCTCAATTCAAATAGGGCATTGGTGGTTGCTAAGAATCTCAAATCTCTAAGATATAAGTTAAAATTCGATAAAGAAAATAAAAAATCTAAGAAATAACGTTGATGGTTTAAACAGTAAATACTTTTTACAGGGGATTTTAATGTACGAACTGGATTACAATATTACAAGCCTTTTGGTCAATATGGAAAAGTGTATGGCAGCTATGATTTGCGAATCCCTAATGGCTTCTGCAAACATAATAATATATGCAAAGCCTAAATTTTCTGTATCACCGGCCCTTTTCATAACATAGTTTCAGGATTAAGATATGTTTTTATTTAGGTTATGAATAATAGAATAAGTATGAGGATCAAAACGTAATTTATCGACAGAGTTCACTATGTTGAGGACAATAAAATCAACGCGAATGATGTGAAAGTGAAGATGGACGTAGAAATAAATAGTTGGTGTGGCATTGGGAAGCAGCCAGCTACAATAAGATGCTATCCAGTAGAGGAAAAATGTCTTTTTGGGTGGGAAAACAACTACATAAACGGTGAAGACTTTGATTGCTGACAGATCTTCAAACCCCATTAGAGAGACTTAACGAAGAGTGTAAATATGTAGGACTTACCATTAACACATAGAAAACTAAATTTATGGTTATAAGTAAAAGCCTAAACGCTAACCCTGTTCTCGTACTGGATGAAAAATAGCTAGAATTTTTTCCGCCATAAATGCCCAAATGGATCCAGATGAAGAACAGAATAGAAATAGACCGTAAGGCATTTGTCAATGTTTACAAACGGGAGTCTAAACCTCGACATCAGAATAATGTTTATAGAATGTTATCTGTGGACAGTTTTGATATACGGAGTGGAGACTTGGGCCTTGAAAGCTCAAATGAACAAAAAACTCGAATCTTCGAAATGTGGCTCTATAGGCGCATCCTGAAAATATCTTGGACTGACAGAATCCCAAACGACGCAGTACTAAGACGCATAGATCGCAAAAGAACACTGCTGACAATCATTAAGGTAAGGAAAACATCGTACAAAGGTCACATCCTACACAGCGACAAGTACCTACTGTTACAAACTATAATGCAGGGAAGAGTGGAAGGGAAGAAAGGTATCGGCAGGAAGAATAAATCCTGGCAATCCATGGCAAAGGAACTAGACGCATATAGAAATGTGGTCGCCAAACTCTAGAGAGAAGTCGGCATGCAAAGAACGAGTTACACAGCGATTGATTTAATGGGCTAATTTTATTCCTCGAAGTTTGCTTGGACTTCCATCGTCTTGAAGTGGTTGAACTCACAACGTTATCACCAACCATTGCCAACATCTACATGGAATGGTTCGAAGAACATGCACTGAGGAGTTACGAGAAGCAGCTTAAGCTATGGTTGAGGTATTTCGATGACACCTTTATTATTTGTGAACATAGAAAGACAGAACTACAAGCATTCCTGGAGCACCTGAACCAATCCCAACCATCCATTAGATTCCCCATGGAGATGGAAGAGAGTGGGTGCCTACCATTCCTTAATGTAAAGTGTCAAAGGACGAGGACCGAAATCCAAACAACAGTCTACAGGAAGGGTACGCATACAGGATTATACCTCCACTACAATTCCAACCACCCATCGGTAACGAAAACTGGTATCATCAAAACAATAATCCATAGAGCCAAAAATATCTGCAGGACACCAGAAGCCCTCAAAGAAGAACAAGTGATACTTAGAGAAGAATTTTTGGCGAATGGAGATCCGTAAACGATCATTACCAAGGCGTTCAAAGAGCTGGACAGACCACCTAGGCAGGAAGACCACATCACGGTAGCAACTCTACTATTACAGCATACTAAAGGCTTGTCGGAGAAACTTAGAAGAATTGCACACAGCAATGGAATCAGAATTATCTTCAAAAGCAACACCTTGAGGAGCATGATAACAAGAACGACACCCAACGCACCAGCAATACCAAATAACTGTATACACAGCATACCTTGTGAATGTGGCAATCTTTACATTTTAGAGACAAAGAGATCGCTGGACTCCAGCGTTAAGGAACACCGCACAGCTACTAAAAGAGCGGAGGTAACAAAGTCTGGGCTAGCTAACCACACATGGACCGAACACCATAATATCAACTGGGACCAGGCCAGAGCAATTCACAAGGAATAGCACTAATACAAAAGAAAATTGATAGAGACAGCATATGTAATCTCGAACGAAAATATAATTAGCGAGCCCAGCGTCCAAATTAAAAATATTTGGAGAGCTCTTCTTCGGCCTCTGCCGCTACGCATCACCAACCTCCAGGTACGACGCATGACCGGTTAAGGGTCTAATATAAATATAAGGGATAATCTGAATTTCCTATCATTCACCTGATGACGATAGCAGATACACAGCTATTGATACTTTGTGAGATCAACCACTTCAAGACGATGGAAATCCAAGGTAACTTCTAGGAACGACTTACATTGTCTACCAACTTCAGAATAACGTGCTAATTTTACTTACGTCTGATAAATAAAAATATCTTACTATTTAATTTAATGTAATAATTACACAAAATGTTATGCTTGCACCGTGTTTATGCCTTGCGACAATAACTAGTCTGACCAGAAATTCGACACTGACATATGTAAATATTTCTCTTGGGCTTTTAGCACAAATATTTTTATGTTTTTAGGTTGCCAGATAATTCGGACTACAAATGTTACATAAAAATCGAGAGGTGTCCAATCTGGTGAACTGTCTGGCTATTCCATAAGATTCCATTCCATTGAATATAATAAGTTTCGCCAAGCCAATCTCGAACTGATCTTAAAATATTGCTGTATCTTTAGCAATTATTATTTTTTCAAACATGTTAAGATACAGAGGTCCTGTTAAGGTCTCAATCGGAAATATTGGTCCGACAATATGATGTCGCAGTGTTTTTGCCTATACATTAATATTTTGAGTTTCAACCTCCAGGAAAAAAATGTTGGTATATGTCAGACCGATACTACACATTGTGCCTGTTTATAGGTCTGTTAATAAACGAATATTCGTCATTAAAACGAACATACATAAAAATGTATAATGGATCGTAATTAGAGCGGAAAATTGCATCTTTCGGTGAAGGTCATCTTCTTTTAGTTGATGGAGTATTTTTAGTATGTAAGGATGAAACTTTGATTTTCAAATAATTTTTACCTTGGTTTTTGAGACTTTACAATCTAAGGCAAATATTGGGGTCGATTGTTTGGGATAACAGACCCGATAAGGTCCATCTGGTTTTCTTTTGAAATTTCCGGTTGCCTTACTGTGCAAAACACTTCGAGTTCTTTGAAAAATTTTCACAAATTATCTTAGATACTGTCTGCATATTGGATTATTAGGACAATGATTTCTTAACTCCCGGTCTGCTTCGTGAACCTTACAACGGAATTTTGTGTGTTTTAGTTCAGTTTTTTCTTTCAATCGATGAAAGCAAACCATTTTCAAAAAAAATATTTTAATTTTAATTAGAATCAATAATTAGAATAAAATTAAAAGACAAAGGAATATCCTTTTTCGTTAGTAAAAGTCTACTTGTCATATCCATAAATATCCTCTATATTTTGCCTTCAGTATATTACATAGTAACTTGTATAACTATAATGGTAATGGAACGGTCGTGACGGAGTTTCTACTAGCTTCTCACCAGTTCAAAACTGTTTGTAGAATAGAATTTCATACTGAGAAAACTAAGAGTATTTCATGAAAATGAATTTGAAATTGAATATGGTATGTAATTCTGATAGCGATATCATTTGTACTTGTTGCACACCGAAGCTGTTTATTTAAATAAACTCTTCACAAATCCGAATTGTCGTGATGTTATAAATATTCATTTCAGACAGCGAAGTTAGCAACCCATTCGTGTTTCATCTAAAACTAGATCCTCTAGAGGACAGAGCCTTGTTTAAAGAAACAAGAATTCCATTGCTACCTTTCGCAGTAATACAATCCAAATTCACGCAGTTTCTATTCTCTTCGTGTTTATGTTTTTTTTTGTATCTAATACCATTCCGGTCACGCATTGTCTTGGTTTTTATGAATAACATAGCGATACTTTTTTCAACGAGGACTGTAACGAGGATTCTGAATTTTTTATGTGGCACAAAATAAGGAAAATCAAAATATATTTTTTTCTTATAGAGTAACAGGAAGATGGGATTAACATCAACTAATTATTAGGCGTCATTTGATATAAAATTTGAATGGTACACCGCTTGAAAATAATAATGGCAATTATTAATTTTGAAGGGTAATATATTTAACGTGAAATTTATAGTGATGATTATTAAAATAAATGGACCTAGCACTTATCTTAAAAGACCGAACGAAAAATGGTTAGAAAGACACAGAGATATATGCGTTTATAACTTTTCCGCCTTCAACAGTGGCGTCGAGTCAGCATTAAATTAAAGTAATTTCGAAAAGATTGTTGAGGAGGTCTTGTATTATTTTGTCTGTTCATTGGGGTTTTCTCTCCTCAAAAATTTTTCCTGTAACAGATAAGTATTTAAAATCGTATTTGGAGAACAAAGTGTAAATTGCCTTACTACACTTTGTTCTCCAAATACGATTTTAAATACTTATCTGTTGCATGAAAAAAAATTGAGGAGAGAAAACCCCAATGAACAGACAAAATAATTAAATTAAAGGTTCACCTTAATCACATTACAAATAATACCACTCGGTAATCCAAAAATATAAATATATTCATCCTTACTAAAAAGTTTATACCAGTTTATTGATTTTTCAACAAAACTATTATGTTAAATAACTTCGAACTCTATCAATTTGATTTATGTCTAACTCTTTTTTGATTTCATAATGCAACCTCAAATTAAAGTAATTTTTCAATGTCAAATTAATTAATAAAAGACCACATCAGTCTATAATTTCAGTTTCAAAAGTGCTCAACAAAATTCGTCAATATTTGAAAGTATTTAAATGTTATTAATGGTCTAGTTCTTGAAATTGTCTCCATTTTTAATATAGCTGAAAATGAACTATCACATTAGAATTTTTAAACTCGATACGGCACAACATGTGTTAATTAATTCAATCTTTATTCAATAAAAATTAAAGGTTTTATAAAAATGATATTTTTTAATAAAAAAAAACTAGTTAAGTAATTAGTTAATTCAATTGATTCGCTAAACAGATAAGATACTATTCAAAAATGTTAATGGTAAATACCATTTTAAGTTGGCATGAGTTACCAAATTGTGGCCTATTTACGAGTTTTAATTGAAATCCGAAAATAATTTACTAGGCAAGAAATTTCAATATTTTACACAAATTTTAATTTGTCACAAAGTTTTTCAGAAAAAAAAAATTCACCCTAAATAAATATAACGTTTTGTAGAAAATTTACCTAATGGTCCACAATCGATTTAGTTAATGAATTGTACGAAGATTATCAGAACAAAAACTGAAAAAGGACGTTTCTCTAAACAACATTTGTTTGCAAACTCTTTAGCAATGTGGTTATGTAAGGTACTGTCAGCAATATTTTTAGTCTATTCCAATAGCAAAACTGCCTATTACATTTTCCTTAAAGATTACTAGTTAGCTTGAAGCACTGAAATTTTGAAAACCCCAATTGTTTATTGCTGTAATTCTTTTGTAGAAAGATAATTCAACAACACAAGTTTGAACACACAAAACAGTTTTAAACTCATTCACATCAAAAACGAAACAACTGTCAGGACATTGCGCTTTTGCTAATTCGTCACAGGAACAGTAAGAGAGCAGTATACATCAATGTACAGTGCCTATGTGTATAGCTTATTTTTTAAATTGATAGGAATTTGGCATCGGGAAATATTTGCAGGTCCACTTATATTAGCAGCCATTGAATTATATGGGTCGGTTACATTATGGTCCTGCCGCTACTACTTGTACTGTTGGCAGCCTGGCGGAATTATACTCGCGGTAGGATCGAGAGCTTATTCACACGTGCAACCGCTTGTACTGACAGGAAATTGACTTCCGCACAAAAACAGTTAATTTGGGGAGTGCCAAGTAGCGCGAGTAGCGGCAACAGGAGCATGAGGTATTTCTATACTCAGGCTATCCATAATTTAAACGAGGTATTAGAGATAAATTGGACATTGGTATATTATAATTGAAAGAAAATATATGATGTTTATATACATTATATTTAAATTGTGGTATAGGGAAAAACTTTTTCAAGAAGATATAAAATAGTTTTCATCTTGGTGCAATATCATTTCCAGATTTATTTATATAATTTTTTCATGTTCGCCATACGTATTACTCGAAATTTTTTTTGTAAAATCATTCAATATTTTATCTAACTAATATCCTTTATAAACTTAACTGGTTAACTTACTTAACTTAACTATTCTGAGCAACTTTGTGAAGGTTTTTGAGATTTCTGTCCACAGTATTATCTACCCCTAAATACAGAACCTTATTTCTCCATTTCAACACGGCTTTATCCAAAATCGCTCTACAACGACTAACCATATTGAATTTACTCAATTCGTTTGCTGAAGAAATTGACCTTCGAGGCCAGGTGAATGTAGTGTATATTGACATTCCGAAGGCCTTCGATAAAATTGATCACTCGATTTTGGTAGCAAAAATAATACATTTTGGTTAAAGTAACGAACTATGCGCACTATTAACGTCGTGTTTATCGTACAGAGAACAGTATGTGTCATACAACTGTGGAGTTTTCACAAACTTAGAATCAATAAAAACACAACCTTGTTGGAAATAATTAATTTTGCGGTACCAAATCGTCATAACTCTCGCAGAGGTCATGTTTTCTATGTAAATCAATCCAGGACAAATCTTATGTTGAATTCACCTATTCATAATATGTGCTGAATCTTTAAGCTGTGATATCCACTATAATAATCTCCTATATATACTTACTAAATCTGATGAAATGTTTTTGTCTACATGATTAAGATATATTAATCATTAAATACAAACTATTTACAATAGTGAATATATATTTAATTTAATTTCTATAAATATATTTAATCATATATATATATATATATATATATATATATATATATATATATATATATATATATAGAATATATTTATTTATTGTGATTGGGCTTTTCCTGCTGGGTAATAATGCTTATTATTTATTTATTTATCTTGTAGTTTCTTTCTAGTTTCTTTGGAAAATAACACCGAGGAATACAAGCTGTATATTAAAAAATCCAAACATTTGAATGTCTTATTGTATATAGTTTCTTCAATTGAGTAATGTATATTTTATTGAGATTTTAATGCAATTCGGATTTTTGAATATACAGCTATTTTCCTCAATGTGGTGTTCTTTCTCAAGAAAACAAAAAGACAATCCATTCATCACATTTATTCTTCTTAATATTTTTTTGTAGAACTTTGAATTATCTATACTTTACATATTAATTTATTTATTTATAACAAATACAGAATTGTTAAGTTGCAAACTTTTGTGATAACAGAATTGCTTTGCATTTTTTGCAGTGAAAATGCAGGTTTCGGTTAGAAATGTTATGAAATATACATGTTTTATCTCAGATATTTTATATTTATTTGTTTTAAAAGAGATTGCAGCTTTTTGTATAAAACATGAGCAACACAATATTATTTCTCCGAAATATTTTCGTTGTAAGAAAAATGTTACTGACCAGAGGTAGAGGCCGGTAAATAAACCTGTGTTTATTATAAAATTTCTCTTTCATCAAGGAAATTTTTCAGATTGTCAATTTGGAGTTGATGAGAATTTTGAAGTATGGAAACATTGAACACAATGAAATTGAAGGAATGACATTCTCACTTATTTAAACTAAGTGGACTCCAGAGAGCCTCGTCATCTATCCATTGGCATTCAGCCTAGAGGTATTCCTTCATTTAGTGGACTATTGATATTGTCCACAATACAGGGTATCTGGAAATAAAGCAGACAATCAAAGACGTAACATTCTAAAGATGATTTCATGCCGATATGTCATACATTTTCTTTCCCAAAAATACTTCCTAAGGGATGTAAGGTTCTTTGAACATGACCCTCGACATTATTTTCTTATAATTTCTCATATTGCTTTTGATTCAGAAGAACCAAATTGAGGTGATGTGTTATCTAGTATACGATGTAAAAAGGATCATTTTATTGTAACTACAGGTATATTTGGGGTGTTAAACTGTTATTTTTAATCATATTTTTTTTGTCTTCGAATTCTTCGTATTTTTAATATTAAAATCCAAAATATCATAGTGTTCTAGATTAAAAAGGTGCTTTATTTTCGAATGCCTAGAGTCTATTAAAATGTTGTGTTTTTTCTTGGTAAAATTACAGAATTATATAATATTTTAGTAGTCGACTTAAAAAATATATAAAAGATCCTCTACATGGCGACCACTAGTTTCAATGCATAAATATATTAGTTTCTATAATGATTGACGCATGTTTTTTTTTGGTCGTAAAATAAATCTGGTCACGTGTTTATAATAGTTCAGTTAGTTTAAGTAGAGACAAAAATCCCTAAAATTGCAATCGGGAGACATTGCTGGCCACGCAATGGGTTTGCCTCTCTTCCAATCCCATAAGTAGTATCCACAAATTTAGGACTAATTCTGCTGAAATAAGTGTCGAATATCAAAAGGTACGTCATTTAATAAATTTGATTAAAGAATCTCCAAGAAATTGAGGTATGAATAGGTAGTTGCATGATATTTTGACAATTCCTCTCTTTTATAGGGTGGGGGTTATCACCAATTAAGATGCAGCATGCATATAAAAATTCCATTATTCGTAAAAGTACTTTAATTGAAGAATAAAATATATGATAAGACATTTAGGGTTTGAATTTTTATGTTAGGTAACAGTTAGAAAATTTCATGGACTGGAAGCTTGGGTTTTGTCAACGATTAAACTACAATGAAAATGATATAGGTTTTCATTGGACAAAACAACACCTAGAATAATTTTTAATATTCGGGTCCATCGCAGGCAGCTTTCTAATATTAATTTCTGGATTTTCCAATTTCTAACAATATTCTTCTTTGTGTTCTTCTGTTATATCAGCACGTGCCTCGTTTTTAAGGTATTACTGATCGAATTTCTCTTAACCTTACGTGCAGGACAGTGCGATATGAAGAGGACATATTCTATTCGGAAATATTTCGGTAAATCGACGTTTTGCTGCTCGAGCTGTTTATAACAAGTTATAGCAGCTTATTGAATTGCCATTTCCTTGATGTTATTTTGTGGATGACATCTATTACCTTGATATTATTTCTTATGCTCTATCTGATCACTCTCCAGAACTTTGTGTACCTTGAAGTTTTCGTGCAATTAAGTGTTCAAATTTCAGGTTTTAAAGTTGATTGTAAACAGTATTGGTAGAACACATTGATCAAATACTTTTTTCTTCACGTGGGCTTTTATTCTAGACATGAAGAGCATAGGGATTCTTTCGAATTTTACTCAAGCCATTTTATTTATTCCTGGTAAAAGCGAACTTGGTAACTTCTGCTACTTCTTGGTTTGTATTGTACATTGTTATATTTTGAGCATATAATACTAAATTTGGACCAAATAATATCAATACCACTTGCCTTGGGCTTCATAATAGACGAAAAAAAAAACAACACCATATATCCGAAGAAATACTTATAATGAAGCTAAGGGTCAAATTCAGAATATATGATGTCATTTTAGAATTTCCTCTCAACAGATGAGTCAAGAAAGATGAAACAATGTCACGGAAGAATTAGAAAGTATTTTATGGAAATTCAGTTACAATGTCCTCATAGATACTTAATTTATCGCAATAAATAGTTCAACTCTGAAGGTAGACGAAGAATATATAGTATCAATTCCTGTCGGGACCGATGGTAAAATGACGACGTTTTGGCAGAGTCACGTCTGTCCTCTTCAGGTCGGTTCGCACAATTTTCATATCCTTCGGCTTACGCTTCTAGTTACTGGAATACAAGAAAGAGGTTTTATTTGGTCCAATCAGTGTCGTTGTAGCTGGCGGTTGGTTATTGGTGATGCGTAGCCGCAGTGGCCGAAGACACCGACCACCAACCGCGAGGTACAACGATGATGATAGGACCAGAGAAGACCGGCGACGCATGACTTGTTAAGGGTATAAATACAAGGGATAATCTCAATTTCCTATTATTCTCCTGATGACGATAGCAGATACAAATCTATTGAAACGTTGTGAGATCAATCATTTCAGACTAACGTTAAAATCATATGTTCAATTGTTTTGTTTTTGTTTATCTAAGGTGCTATTTACATGATTAAATTTCTTGTTCATCTGGCACTTTTGGAGTACTTAAGTGATATTTAAATGAATCGATATTTCATTATTAATTGTTTGTGCAAACATATAAAATATTATTTAAGACAGTGCCAGATAATCAAAAATAACTACTACTTTGAGTTATATAACCTGTAAAAGAAATTTTAAACAATGCCTTAACAAAGGGCTCTTTTGGGACGTTTTCGTTGTGTCATTGGTATTGTTCACTGCTAGGATGTGTTTGGTTTGAACCATTTATGATCAGTTTGAACCGCTAGATCGCTGTAAATCGATTAGTGAGAACGCTGGGCCACTCGAACGATGACGTCAATGGACTGAAAACTGAAATAAATGTCTTTTGTGGCAGTTTTCAATAGAATGAATCCCAAATCCATAAAATGTTTAAACATGGCACTCAGGTAAATTATATTATATAGACACTAAAGTTAGTATGTTCATTTCTTATGCTCTATTAAAGCTTATTCCTGTAAAACCAAACAAGAAAACTCAATTAGGAGTAAATTTCGGTCACAACAAGGTTTTAAATGTTATAAGAACTTGAATATTCTGATTAAATGTATGTGAGATGTATCATATTTTTGCTAATTACAAATTTTTAAAGTAGCCACGCTCAATTCTTATCTGGATTTGCGGTTCACTAAACATTTTGTGTATTGTGAATTCCCTTGTTATTTTTTTCTTATTTGTATATTAAAATAAATGCTTATTGTTAATATATTTTTACCTGTATGTTATTATTTAATACAGTAGATATTTAAAAACCCTGTAAAATATTACAATTTACTAGAAAGCATATGTTCAAAATTGCTGGCTAAAACGTGATTACTCTTGTGATTGGGGGATCCCCAATTTTGCTTGTGGCTGAAACACTGTTTCTCCCTTGGGAAAATGATAATGAGATTTGAATAATGATGTGCAGAGTGTGCTAAGTGTAACGACATGATTAACAAGAGGCTGACAATGGATTTTGATCAAGAAATGAGATATTCAGTGTACTACACTTCATTATGGCTTACGCACGAGATGAAAATTGTAACGAGTAAATGATGGATTGGAGTTAGTTGTGTTTCATTTTCATGCGATCGATTTCTATAATCTGTCACTTAAGCATGAGCTGTAAAAATAAGTACAAATGAATATTAAAAGTACGTTTTTAAAACGAAAAAAAATTAGTTTGTTATTATTGCGGATTTTTAGGAAATAACACCGCACGTAAATCATAAAGTTATACTAAAAAATACTAAACATTTCAAAGGTGGGTCCTGAACCTTGCTCAATGGAATGCTAATAAAATATTAAATTAAAGTTGAATTTTTGATAGTTTTATAGTGATATAATTAAAAAATAAATTGTTTTTATATACAGGGTAGCACCAATACATCCACAAATCCAAAAATCTTATATATAATAGTAAAGCTGTTTTTAAGATGAAAGAACGTGAAACCGTTGATACACATTTCTCTTTAGTGCTCCCAAGTAGGGTTCCCCTATCCAAATCCAAAAATTCCTGAAAATATTCCGGACCTTTAACGAAAATTTCGGACTTTTTTGAGGTGAATACCAATAACCAATGGACCATTATTCTGAAGGCAGCTGGACCTGGAAAAGTTACGGAATTAACCAAGATATGCTCTTATATATATTTGAGATGCAGGCACAAAATGCCAATGTTGAAAGGGTCTTTTCTTTAATGGGAACCCAATGGTCTAAGGAAAGAAACATGCTTTTTGTAGACTGTGTCAAGTCGATTCTCTCAACTCAGTATAATTTGAAAAATATGATTTGTGAAAAGTTCTATAAAGTTATTATTAAAGATTTGGAAGTATTGAACAATATTTCTAGGAGCATTACATATCAGAAAGTACTTTAAATTGTAATAAAAATAATTTGAATTATCTCATTTTTTTATTTCTTTTCACTTAATTGTAGAAATTTCGGACGGTTTATGATTCGTTTATGATTATCCGGACAATGACCTATAATTCCGAACTTATGCGGAAAATTCTGGACATATGGTAACCCTACTTCTAGGGGCATTCACAAAACTTCCATTAAAGTAACAAGAGAAAATGTAGAAAAAACCTTAAGAACTATTCTTACACAGGCTTGTTTAAAAGGAAGTGACCACTAATAATTTCGTTCGTAATGATCGGCAATTATTTTTTTCTATGTGTAGTTTTTATATTAATTCATTCATACACTGGGAAACCAAACTATTTTTCCAAATTAAACTAGAATTTTCGCATAGGATTTTGTATACACATTTTTTGGGCTATTTGAGTTGTATTTGATATAATTGATTTAAGTGTTATTTCTAATGTGATTATTAAACTTTTACTTCTCTTTTCAATATTCTGTTAATATAACGTTGTTATTGTAATCTGGTTGTCCTGAGGCCCAGCATTATTTAGAGGAGTATTGCAATAAATCTCAATGATTGTTTAGTGTTTAATTCTTTTTAAAACTATATTAATGAATTTTTACAATTGACGTTTGGTCTATCATATAAATATTTAGTAATACATTATTATGTTCTATTTCTAATGTAAATTGTATCGATTGCCTTTTTCCTTTAATAACTCGTGAAACCTTTCAAAATTCTGTTCCCAAATAATGAAGATGTCGTCAACATGTCCAAAAGTTTATTTTCGTTTCCGGAAATTATTTGTTTCTCAAAATTTTCCATACAATTGTTACACAATGCATTTAACAGGCAATAACCCATGGCAAACCTTCATTTACGTAGACCTTTCGCTATATGTTGTTTTATTTCTAATGAGTGCCCCCCTTGACTCTTTATATTAGTTACAAAATATATATTGCTTTCAACCCTTTCAATTGGTAGTTGTTTCATCATCAGATGTTGTTTTCTCAGTCTTTAAATATAATTTGTAATATTGCCTGATTTCAGTTATACATGTCATTGTTGTTCAGACGTTACGGGTACGTTCGAAGCAAACAGTAAATGGCTTGGGAGACAGTATACACCTTTGGCACGTTCTATTGGAATTGGCTATGGAAACTGGTTGTCTCTTATGTACTAGTTTGATTCTAGTAAAGATTTTAAGGGTTCTCACATTTTCATTATCTACGCTAATCTCTTCGAGGAGTGAGATAAGCTTGTCGTAGTTTACTCTATCGAATACCTCGAGGTAATCTACGTAGCATAAACCTATATCGCAGTTGACGTGTTAATTAAAGTCAATTAATCAGTCAGTTGACATTACCAAAAAAGTCAAGCGAATATAGTGCAAAACATTCAAGCCAACATTGTTCGACAACGATTCCTGATAAGGAATCGAAACGTCACAAAAAAAAAACAGATAAGTACAACACAAAATCCACAACATATTATACTGGAATACTAGTTGACAAATCTGTAGACCTACTTTCTCACAGTTAATCCTGCGGGAGAGTTTTTTCTATAAAAGGGCAACTAGTGTTCCGGGCAGTTTCCACAAACTGCCCTTAGATACTACACTTTGATATTCAAGTACTTAACTTATCTATATTTTTCAGAAAGCTTTTGTATTAGTCAAATTATAGAAAATTTATACGGTAAAAAAAGATTCTACATTAAAAGTATAATGTTAAAATAAATAAAATATAACTTAAACAATTTTAGTTGACAAAACATATTTACAAAGCAATGCAAGTTGCAAACTTGCTAGACCCCAATAAATAGCGAGTATTATATAATATATATATTGCTGAGTTCTATTTCAATAGCATGACGATGTAGCATAATTTTAGAGACGGGTCAAAATTTGTTTTTTCTTTAATTTAGTTTCTCATTCACATTCGAGTCAATTCATTTTACGATTTTAAAATCTGTTGGCATTGACAGTATAGACGTAGATGACTTTTTAAAATTTTTACTTCATGAATGAACAAATATTTAAATAAATTTTTAGCATTCTACATTGAGGGTCGTCAGTAGCTACTAAACAAAACAAAAATAAAGAAAATTAGTTGAAGGATAGAAGAGAAAATAGTACCGTTTTACCTTTGCCTAATTATATATAGAATTATTATTGTATTTTTATGCATGCATCTGGAAATACACAACTGAAAACTCTAGTAACAGAAACAATAGACAGACAAATATGAAAAACTAAAGGAAACAGATTTCATGAGAGAAGTCTTTTGAATGCTCTTATGCCGTTGTTCGTAACCTTTCGTCTGTTTTCCACTATGTCCAAAATCTTCTCAATCTTCCACTCTTTCTTTAGTCATGTTCGTTTTAGGTATTTGTCGAGTATGTCGTGGTGTGTAGTTTTTAGGTTTCTTTTTCTTTAGTGCTCTTATTGTGCCTAGGAATAAGCTATCATCTGACTTGACGTCGTGTCCTAGATGACTGATGTTATAGAGTTTCCAAATCTTTTTGAACCAGAATCTAATCTGGTTTTTTGCTATGTGATTGAGGTTGCCTGAGATTATATTCAGACTTATAGACTTCTGGAAGGAAGTTTGAACAAATTATTGGTGATTATCAACTGGCCCCATCATAAAATCAATCAAGCGTTTTCCACTTTCATTAAACACTGTAGGTTCTATAAGATCTTCGAATTGACCATTGCCCACTTTGCCACGGTTATTGTTGTCTTTTATCCAAAATGATCAATTCAGCCAATAAATATTATGTAGAGACTTCCATAGAGAATATTCACACTACTTACTTAAAACTCATGTTACAAATATAAATTGAAACATTCTACACAACCAAATACCTTCGTACTGCATGTTCAGAACTAATTTTCAAGTTTGATAATTTGTTTAAAATCGATGAATACGCTTTCTGACTTCATCTTTGCCGGAACCAAATCATTTAATTACTGGAGCGTAGGGACGTTGCCGCAGATAATTTTCAAACATCCCACAGTTTTAAACTCGCCCACGAAATAGTTGAAGTATCAATTAAGGAAAAATTTCATAGAAAGTTAAATTCTCGTTGAAATGCATACACAAGTTGCAGAAAACGACATGATGAATAGTAAGTGGAACGCTTGAAATTCCTTTCGAAACTAAATGAATTTGTCAGCTTGTATAATTAGTTTTGAATTACCCATGCTTCGTTGTAATCATATAAATCAGTGGAACACTCGTACCAGCAGGCAGAAACTTCTGACTTGGAAACAGTGTTGTTTTGTTCTTTGAGAAGTTGTTATGAGTTCGTATTTTAGTGATTTTCGCAACATTTACTCTTAGAGTGATTCCCTAATCAAGTGGATATTCTTTATGAATTCCGAAACATGTGTTTTTGTTTGTTTATACAGTGTTATGAAAATTAGTATTTATATCAGGTCTCGTTTCACTATACGGGGTGCCAACGCATTTATTTGACAAGCTGTAGTTTGGAGAGTTTCAGACCTACATGAATAAAATTTTGGGATGGTAATAACCATCTAAAATCCCATTTATGTATAACTTATACATTCCTATCACTTGCGGTGTAAATGAAAATGACACAAATTCAAATTTTAATAACCTATATATATATATATATATATATATATATATATATATATATATATGTATATATATATATATATATATATATATATACAGGGTGTAAACGGTTTGAGTGCAAAGATTTTGAAGAACAATACTTCAGGCAAAAACAAATCAAAAAGCTTTATAACATTTTCTAAAATAAACTATAGTTTTGCCAAAAAAACTATTAAAGTTAGATTTTATGTAGCCCTTGCTACAGTGAATAATACAATAATTTCGATTTCAAAATGTCGGTAAATCTAAATATGTAAATACTCAATAGCTTATACATCTTTAATAGCCACATTAAAAATGAAAATTGATTATTTAAACTCGAAATATGGTTTTATAATTTAGTGTAAGTTTCTCCGAATAGATATGGCAACGTGGCATGCAGACCAACTTGTTTACTACATTTTTTACTTTAACGTTTGCTTTCCATTTAATATATTTTTTAAATAAATAAAATCGGTTGTGATTAGTGTGTAAGTTCGAAAATTAAGAATAGTGCGACGGTATTTATTTGTGATAAATAATGGCCGATTATACAATTAGGAAAAGACATGACATGCTCTTAATTTATGGGGAAAGCAGACGTAATTGCAGAATAGCAGGAATCTTATACAGGAAAAGGTTTCCAAACAGACGCCTGCCCAATGCTAGGACATTTGTAGCTGTTTCGCAGAGGCTTCTGGAAACAGGTAGTGTAATACCACAAATAAACAATCGCGGACCACAGCGACATAATCGTATCTTAGCTGCTGAGGATCAAATACTAGACCTTATCGACATCAACCCATATCGTAGCACACGGAGTATTGGAAGTGAGCTGCAAATTTCTCACACTGTTGTTCATAGAACATTACGGGAACAATTGCTCTATCCATATCACATGCAGCGGGTTCAAGGGCTTTCAATTGATGATTTTCAATCAAGACTCAATTTCTGTCGTTGGTTCCTCAGAAAACATCGACAATTTACACGACTCCAATTATTGACGAGAATGACCTTAGACAACGCATTTTTGACGCTGCTGACGAAATCCGAAATATTCCAGGAATTTTTTCTCGCATACGTGAAAATTGGATTAAACGGTGTCGTGCTTGTGTCGATAGTAATGGTGGGAATTTTGAACATTTGCTGTGAATAATCCGTTGTTTCAACTCAGTTCTATCATTATAATAAATTCGGTAAGTAGGATTACATATTTACTTATCTAATATAAATAATATTAATTAAATCAGTAATAATGACTCTTTGAATAATTTAACTGGTAAAAAACTACATATACAGATCTCTTGAGTTGAATATCATATGTATTTACCCAACTTTGTATAATTGCATAAAAGAAACCGCCAAATACAAATTCTAATTGCAATACCTTGTATTAAAAACGTAAATATTTTCAACAAAATATTTCATACATTTTTATTTAATTCTAAGGTCAATATCATCAGTCAATACAAAAACACAGGTGTTTATTTTTTTGTCGGCGTAGTCATTCCTTTATTATTCGCGCTAAGAGTGAATCTGCTTCGAACACGAGCGACGTTGCCTGATTGACAAAAATTTACTTAATATGTTTTAGGGATTTTCTTGGTTATTAAGGCCTACTGACCATAGTGGTATAAGAGTTTTTTGTTTAATTTGGTGTATACTACCTCCACCTAAAATATATGCACTCAAACTATTTACACCCTGTATATATATATATATATATATATATATATATATATATATATATATATATATATATATATAGATGTTGGAATCCTGAGATAATTGCTTCCTTAGCATTTTTACAGGGAATATAAATTTGAATTCAAGTGACTATGATTTTGATAGAGGTTTTCTTGGGGATTAAACAGATGTACTTGCGGTTAGATGCATGCAGTTCGTATTTGAGTAACATAATTAGTATTCTGTCCTTGTAGTATACAGTGTAGAATAGCCAAATGGAATAAATTCGATAACGAATAAAGGAGGGCTTGTAGGGAAAAACGCTTGGACATATCTGATTTTTATTTTTAAATGCGCATTTTTTCAGCAAAAAAATTTATAGGGTATCATGTGACAATGGCCAATACCACCTTGCTTGTTTTAAATGTAAGCGCCTGTATATTATTTATTTTTTCGATTCTCCAGAAAATTCTAGACATAATTCAGGCACAATGTTCTACACCTATCTTCAACTGTTTCGGAAATATTAAGTGTTTTCAGATTTATTACAAGAATTAACATTAAAAAATAAAATAATTTTATTTCACAAATTCGCTACATTACACTCAATACTTAATTCACAATTAGCTCTTGATATTGAGTAAGTAACCAAAAGCCATTCCAGAGTTCCTTGACTGATGTGAAAAATAGCGTTTTTTTTTTGGAGAAAACTCATAGTCTTAGCATTTTGTTGTCTGCCTGAATGACAGTGGTGATCAGTGTCAGTGCTATTTTCGTTTGAATTTCGTTAACTGTATGTAATAATATCAGAAAAATCATTCATTTAACAGAAATGCACAAAATAACCCAAAATGGAATAGCAGTTTCGCGAGCTTGGTCATGTAAGACAGATAAAAAAAGTAGCTGCCAATTCGCTGATACGAAATTAGATATTGTGCTTGAGTTTCAAGAAAATCTACATAAGTCTGGTCGAAAAGCAGCCACACTGTTCGTCGTTAGCCAAACATAAATTTTTCGAGTTTAATAATAAAGTATTTTTGGCGAATGCACTATGTTATAACAAAGTCGCACCTAGGAGCGCCACATAAAATTCTCACTTTCATATTCTTCCAATTTGAAAGGAACTTTATGATTATATGATCTTTAGAAATTTCTGTGCTACCCTGTATATTACAAATAAAATTCTCTTAGTTACGTCAAAAATCAAATAATACACATTGTCAAATATTTTAATTTAAATCTGAGAATTGTGCCTTTTTAATCCGTAGCACGGTGTAATAATTATTTTATTACACCGTGATCCGTAGTTTCTTAACCATTAACAACGGGGTCTGATCTAGACCCCGAAACGTTTGGAATATACAGCAATTTTCTTTTTAAACTGTGGTGTTATTTCCCAAGAAGCACTGAGACATTAAAGCTTGTACTGTTTTTTAGAAAATAAGTAATACTTTGATGGAGTGGCTGGATTAAAAATATGGAAAAAAATCTGTTCGGAACCTAGGAAATAAATTAAAAAGAAATTGGATAAGTTCAGAGGGATCTCGAAGTAGTCCCTTATTTTTTCCAGTTAACATAGCTTGTACCGTTCTTTAGAAAATCGGGAAAAACTTTATTAACGACGTTAAGCTTTGGTTGATTTTCTGGTATTAAAATTGTAAATTGAAAACAAAAACCGACTTCAAAAAAAATATCTAAAAATCATACAATAATTTTTTGATACAACAAGTAAATACTTTTTCATGAAGTATTTAATTGTTGCATCAATTTCATGCTTTTTGGTTTTTGGTTTTTTGAAGTCGGTTTTTGCTTTTTTTTTAATGTATTTATTAATGTAAAAACACAGTTTTGCACCCAACACCAAACCTAACATTAAAACATTCTGGTTTACTCCTTGATGATGACAACTTAGAGTTGTTGAAACGGCCTTGAGTGTTTAAATAAAGGTTTGGTGTTAGGGTGCAAAACAGTGTTTTTACATTTGTGACACACCAAAGGTTCCACAGCATTTCCATCCAGAATGTATGCCATTGCTGTTATCCCGTAACTCCTATGTTACAATTTCGCAATAAAAGTTTGAGGTTAACTTCACCTGTGAGAGATATTGAATAGTGTCTTCAAGGTACTTTTCTACACTTCGAAAATCCTAGATGTGGATCACTACATCTGGCTTCTACAAAAGAAATATACCAATACTATTTAGTTGACCACCAAACATATTTTGTAAATTTAAAAATGTCGTCTCAAGATTAGATATTCCATATTGATTGAAATAATTCATGTTTACTTGCAGTGCAGAACCAATCTTACGGTGTTATGCAACATCTCCACAGTACCAACGAGATATTTGATTAATGAATCCAGGAAATATTATAGACAATAAAATATATTGGCCTATTCGGACATATATCTCACAAGATGAGTATCTTCATTGAAGGTCATGTCTATATCTCAATTAAAAACTTGATACTAATTAGCCGGGTGTTGATGGAATATATCAACATAATTGACCTTAGTATTGTTATAAAAATGTATCCAGTCCGTCCCTGGTTTCATTCCGTGAGACATCAATCGCTGGGATAGAAAAAAAAGAAGAGCTAGAAGGTTCGGATGGGAAAAAAACTTATCTCTAAATAACTCGACAACTGTAAAATTGATACTGGATTATACGACAGGATTCGATCCTGATTTTAAAAGGAGCGGCCCGTCATCGCCGCAGGCAGTTAGTTATTGCCAATAGTGTATTTCACGTTATTATTTAGATATTCGAATCAGCTGTTGTGAATTTTTGATGTAAATAAAAGTTTCTAGAAAGTGACAGTGAATATTAGGTTTGATATTTTAATTGAACCCAAGCAGTTTATAACAGTATGTTCCTTATATATTACATCAACACCCCGCTAATTAGTCTGATTGAGATGTAGATATGACTTTCAATTTTAATAACTCCTGTTAACACTGTGAAGCTCATCTTACGAAAGCGAAACATATGTCTGAATAAACGAACATATTCTATTGTCCCCGCTATTTCTTGGAATCAATAATGAAATATTTCTTTGGAATTGTGGAGAGGTTACATGACATCGTACATTCATATTCCTTACTCCATATTCATAAGTTATAAGAGCACCAACAAATGCACTAACGATTTTGTATATAATAATTAATAACTCGACCACAGGACCCTATATAGGGCCAAGAATTTGACTACAGCCCACAGTCTTCGCGATGACACAAATAAATTGTGTGAATATGATCTTAATCATTGGAATCGTTTAGAAGTTATACGATAACTAACAGAGTCAGCAACCATTTTATGTATTAAGATTTTTACATATTTGTAGTTAAATTTTATACTGTTTATATATTATATACTTCAGCAGCTAGCGATAGGCATCCCTATAAAAGCCCTACTATTAATTAGTGTTGTTTAAAAGATGAAATCTATTTTGTTAACCTCATTGTTACTACGTAATCCTGTTAAATAATTCAAAATTATTCACGTTTGTTTTTAATATTCATAACGTCAATACATGAATCTCGCGCGTCCCGTTACCCCCATCACAAACTGTCAAATATTAATTCAATTTTCTCCAGTGTCAACGACTATCAAATTATTCATGAGAAATAAATTGATGAGTAGGTTTACGAGCCCACAAATTTATGTATTCAAAGGACATTTGAATTGTTTTGTTAATAATTTACATCAACTTCAAAAGGCCACCTAAATTAAAAACCTTGTGCTCAATAGATGTAAAAGTAATTAATAAAAAATCCTTTGTTGAATTTTTTTGTAGGTATTATATGTCCTTAAGAAGATTTCAACATTCATTCATTCAACAATGAGGGTCGTTGTAAAAATGGATATAGTTGAACAAGCGGTTTCGTTTAGGTATATGAAAACTGGAGCCACTGATACTTAAAGTTATAAGAGGAAAACTAAAAAAAACGCCGAAGGAGTTCGAAAATTCAGTCCCACAACAGAAAACACAAAGGAAAAACAGCTATAATATCTAGAATTAAACTCAGAGGGAATATTTCAGAACAAAAGGTCACTGAAAAGAATTCTTCAGAGAATAAACATTTTACTATTACACGTTTTTTGGGTAAACAACAGAACATGCATTTTGAATTTTGAGAGTTTTGCTATGACATAACTAAAGAAACTCTATTGTTAATTTTTGTAAATACAAAAAATTACATATGCATGGGCGAGGGGCGGCAGGGGAGCTGCCCCTGGACCTGAAAACCTGCCGTGAGCTATAAATATATAGGCGCTTTTTATAATGAATAATAACACAAGACAGCCTTCTTCCTGGATTGCTGTAGGGTATGAAAAAATAATCTAACTTGGTCATTTACGGAAAAACTTTTTAATAACAAAATTAATAAATAAATAAAATATTCTCATACCTATTTTATTTGTATTATATGGTTAGTTTTGTTTGTATATTGACCATATCTTACACAAATTTTAATTCTCATAAAGTTAATCAAGTTACCTCCTTGTAGCTAGAACATTATATTAAAACAATCAAATAATTTAAATATTACTCCACTAATTATTAGTACTTTCTTAAGTTCCACTTTAGGGCAGTTGAAAAAACTGATGCATTTTACGCAAATGTGTGCTATTATTAAATAATGGTTTTTAATTAAACTGATCTCTGTCAGAATAAGTTAATATCGATGGAGACAATTGAAGCTACCTGTGCTTCGCTGACGACAATGTCTTCATAACAGACAATCTTGGAATTAAATTTTGTCGAAAACTCAGTATAAGAAAAATCTAGTAGTAAGCGATTCTGATAAAATAAAAAACAAAAACATATAACAAGTAAATCTGGACAAACATTTGGGGCTTGATACTTGCGTTGTACGAGGTAATATGAGAAAATTCAAATTACAGCTTCAGTCCAGCGTTCAAATGTGCCTAAAACAAAGACTTTTAATCAATGCGCTCTTCCTGTACTAACATACAATGAGTAAAAGCAAGTTCAAGAAAATTCAAGTAGTCCAATGTAAGATGATTAATGGGAATATTTATGGAGGCAAAATTCTTATAATTTCAGACGCAACAGAGGGATATGGGTTGCTATCGAAACTATTAGATATTTCAAATTCATTTGGGCTGGTGACGTAGATAGAATGACAAATAACCAATGGACAAAAAGAATTTTACAACAGAGCCTAAGAGCAGAAATTTGTAGAACTTGGGAGGACCGACCACAAGATAGAGTGATGATATAAAGGGACTGTCTGGAATTTGGTTACTAGTTGACCAAGATCGGACATGTTGTCAAAATATGAGAGGAGCTCGGGTTCAGAAGTGTACAGGATAGGCATCAGAATTGAAATTTACACTAAGTGTTCATTAGTCTTGCATTCTACGAAATTTTAAACGTTATTTAGTAGTGTTTGCCGAATTGGAACTGCACTTAATACATAATTGTACTTGAATTTTTATAGAAACATGCATTGTCCACTCATCTAAATAAATACATGTTTAAAAAACAAAAACCGACGTCAAAAAAATTAACTAAAAAGCATTAATAATTTTTTTGCTACAACAATTAAATACTTTTTATGAAGTCGGTGCCAAGCTGAAGTTAAACTATTTTGTGAAGTACACTTATAAGTTGTACTTCGCAACTTTGCTATCAAAATGGGCACAGACTTCAGAAAAAGTATTTAATTGTTGTGGCAAAAAAATATTTCATGCTTTTTAGTTAATTTTTTTGAAGCCATTTTTTGTTTTTTTAATGAATTTATTTTACAATTTTTAGTATTGCAATGGTTTAATTGGATTGGAATCTAATTAACTTTTCCGATATTGCCTAACATAAGGTATTTTACTTTCATTTATTAGATTGACCAACCTCTTTTACTGTTGAATAGAATAACTTGTTTTCTAGTTATATATATATATATATATATATATATATATATATATATCTATTAAGAAAATTTTGTATATGATTGAATTTAAGTGGACCCACAATATTGCAGACGATCTGAGTACCAGCATTCTTTAGGTCTGTTAATTATACTGACACTCATTTAGTCTCCTCTCGGCGGAATCGTATAAAAATTTTAATTAATATAGCAAAATAGCACGTAGTTTTTAATTCTAATTAACTATTATAACAATTTGAGTTATTATTAAAAATATAAAGGAACTTAACTTAAACAAATTTTATATTCTTTATCAAACTTCCACAATTTGAAAAAGTGACACGAAGATCTATTATACAATTTTTAGTGATGTGGCATAATTAGATGCATTTTATACTTCTTATTACCCCTATTTGATAAGAATTTTATATATTATGAAAAATAAAGGTATTTTACTTTTAAGCAAAATTCATATTTTCTGACAAACCTCGTATTCAGTTGAAAAAGTGACATGTAATGATTACAATATACGCTTCCGACCATGCAAATGTTTTTATAAAGGATAACTTTTTCTCTAACTAACATTCATAAGAACGTTTTCCGTTTGAATTCAAGGTATGAATAAACACTGTATATAGAAACCAACTGAGAACCTCCACCTTGAAGTTGGTTAACTAAAATTTATTTAGATTTATTTCCAATTAACTATCAATTTATTGCAATTTTTAATAATACAGCGGTTTTCAATTCTAATAAACTTGATTACAATTTGAGATATTAAAAAAAAAAACAAAATTCATATATTTTTTGTAACCTAGTATATAGTTGGAAAAGTTACAGCAATACTTATTATACAATTTTTAGTGCAATGGCATAAGTAGATGCAGTTTTTAATTCTAATTACTTCTATTGGATGACAGTTTTAGATCTTAACAAAAATGAAGATATTTTAATTTGTAATCAAAATTCCTCTTTGATAACAAACCTTGTCTACAGTTAAAAAAGTGAGATGGAATGATTACTGTTTACGTTTTAAACCATGCAAACTGTTTATGAAGAATAACTTATTCTCTAAAATTATTAATAAAAAGAAATCGTTTGATTTATGAATACACACTGCATATTAACTGAAATTTATTTTGATTAATCAATTTATTTACAATTTTACCCAAGTTCCAAACAGTAAATACCAGCAATTCCATCAATGCTTACTGCATAAGAATGACGTTAAAAGTTTTTCCCGATTTTCTAAAAAAGTTACAATCTATGTTATTGAAAAACAATATGGGACCACTTCGGTATCTCTCGGAACTAATCCAATTCTTTTTTAATTTATTTTACCCCATGTTCCGAACAGAAATTTTTTCCATATTTTTAATACCAGCGACTCCACCAGTTTATTGTATAGGAAAGTCGGTAATATAAGTTTTTCCCATTTTTTAAGAAATGGTATAAGCTATGTTATGGAAAAAAATATGGGAACACTTCGGGATATCCCGGAATTAATCCAATTTCTTATCAATTTCTCCCATGTTCCGAATTGAAGAATATGTATATTTTTAATACCGGCGACTCCACCAAGGGATAGTGTATAAGAAAGTCGGTAAATTTTTTTCCCTAGTTTCTAAGAAACGGGACAAGTAATCGCTGAACCCACATAAAAAACACAGTTACTGACGAATTGAGAACCTCCTTCGTTTTGAAGGATACTGGAAACTTCATTTAACAGTTATTTTAATTAGAGTATATAAGGCGCTTTATTTTGATTTTTCATTTGCCTATTTTTTCCTGACTTGTAAGAATTAAAAATTGCACTTTGTCTGCGTGTTGAAAATATAATCACAGGTTAGGCACAATCAATCATGGAAATATTAATTTGTTACAATATTTTTAGAGATTTCAATGCACCCGAACTCAATATAACTGTAATACAGAATGCTATAAACTATATACAATCCTTATACATAGTTTGTTATCATTTTTATAATATAACTTTAACAACACGGAACATTATTCAAAGAAGGTGGACCAAGAGCCCCTCAAGGGAATAGCATTTTCTCATGCTACATCCTAAAAATTCCATTCGGATACATATTAGATACATTTTTTATAATGTTACCGTTACATTTTTCCATCTTGTCAGTATTGATTCTACCTTCGGAAATGTATTGCATTTGAAAGTATAATGGGGAATGTCAGTAATAATATGTCACAATCGCGTGATATGAAGACATATATTCAGATTTTTGGCTTCGTACTACTACATACATTGTGAAAAATAAGGAAAACACTTGATATCGTTGGTTCTAAATTATTACGAAAACACTTACTGTTTTTATTACGTTTTCGGACAAGAGGTCAAAGCGAAGAACTAGTTAATGTACTTATTTAAAAATAAAAGCTGAATCCCTTATATATCACAAATAATGTATATAAAAGAGTTCTACTAACCTAGATGGAAACAAAAATAAAATTAGTGATGAAATTATTACAAAAATATATTGTGCCATTAATTAAACAACAACAGGAAAATAACAAACAACAATTCCTTAGATGTATAACTGCAAGTATGCAATTAGCCCTGACCAGGGTTACAGTCCTTATACATTATTTATTTTATTATCCCTTATAGCGGGTACCCAGTCTCCATTCTCACCTGCCGTAGGACTGCGATCAATAGAAAACTTTTGTAGAATCGAAAAGTGACGTCACTTTAGAAATGTTCGTACTCATAATTCGTATCATCGTATACCACGGTTATGCCTTGTGACGACAAAATGACGTCACTTTTCTATTCTACAATAGTTTTCTATTCATCAGAGTCCCATGGATGGCCTTAAAATGTGTTCTTACATCGCGCTTGTGTCATTTGTCCCCCGTGTTCTGCTGTTACGAATTTTTCCGTTTAACAATTCATTTGTTATCCTTTCAATATTGTCGTTTCATGTAGTTACCACGTTTTACATCAATATAAAGGGACACTTTTAAACATAATATTATATAACTGTTGTTTTCTATCAATACACAAATCATTTGACCATTGGATAGAATGTAAAGCTTAAATAACTTTTTCACTTTAATAAACTCATTTTCTATGCCATTTTCAGAGCGGCCACTATTATCCATAGTTTCCCCAAGTATATACTTGGTGTTCCGAAACTATTGCAGCGATAAAAATTCGTTAGGGTTACGTTTTACGTATGTCGAGTAGCAAAGACACGGATGATTAACCCGACCATTGAAGGCAAGGTTAGATGTTTTGGGGGTTATTGTTAATAACTAATTAGGTGGTGTATTTCAAGATTGGTGGATATGTTGAAGAGCATGAACTGAATGGCCAGCAAGATCCCCCGACTTTACAACACTAAAAAGTGAGGTTTAACTTTCGTGATTTGGTAGAATTAAAAGAACGAAGGGAAAACATTTGTAGAGATATTCCACCTGAAATGATCGAAAATGTGGTCATAATTTCTTGGTTATGAATTACATTTCAGAATTTTTTTAATGTTTGTTCTTAGTTCTGTAACACTGTGACGCTGGATTGATTAATTGGGTGGATTAAAAAATCTTACAAATAAATGTGATATTGAGTCGTACATAAGCAGTTCCATATATAGGAAGGTTGAAATATAAGGTGAAATAGAAGTAAAGTTATACAGGATGGTTCAAAAAATGTTTTAATGGGTGGAAAATAAGTAGGTGCGTATACAAGGTGGTTAACTAAGAGTGAAGTAAAACTATAGTTATAAAGAGTGATACTTTTTTTTAAAATGGTTAAATAAGCATACGCAGTAAGGATATTTGAGTTACAGGGCGAAGGGTGCCAAAATGTTCGAAGCAGTTGCATAGGATTATTGAAATGTAAGATGGAGTGGAATTATTGTTATACATGGTTAAAAAAATGTTATATAGTGTGAAACATGCGTAGTTGCTTATACTAGGCGTATTGGGTGTATGCGTGTGTTTTAAACAATACAAAAATAGTACCAGTCGGCAGTCAGTAGGGTGGAGAGGATTAATACTTATAAAGTCCTGTTACTACATATGTGTAGAGTTGAATTATAGTTGTACAGGGTGATTCAGAAAATGAATGAGAAATATTTTATATTGGGTGACCAATACACAGAAACATACACAGGGTGGTTACAATAAAGGATAAATTAGAGTTACACTTATAAAAATTGGGCCAAATAAATAAAACATATAAAAAAGTTCAAAAATATATGGATAATATTAAAAAAAATACAAATTAGAGAGATAGGGAGAGACAAGAATAGGCTAAAAGAATCAATTGAATTATACTTTAAATCAGATTTGAAAAAATATGACAGAAAATAGAAAATATTTGAAGACATTAAATAAATAAATAAGTTCTATTTGATTTTTATGATTTATTACAATAAAACTCTTAGTAATTTAATTACTTAATTTATATAAAGAACACAAAAAACTCCAAGTAACTACTCTACACCTATTTATTTTATAATTACCCAAGACTGACAAAGCGAAATAAAGACTTATGATTCAAGTAGACCTCGTCATGTAACGAGATGCGTTTCAGATGAAAAGGCGAAAGGTAGTGTGGCAAGCACTTCATTAATTTAACTTACAATTTTCTCCAACTAAAGCATTAATAAATTGCAAAAAAGTGAGTGTTTTTGATGTAAACAGGAATGATTGTAACCACCATCAAGCAAACTTTGAGATTCCGAGAAGTAACTAATCAAACAAGTTCACACAACCGTAAAACTAAAACCGGAATGAAATTTTTCGTAAAAATCTGTTTCATGCTGCCAATTGAGCCCAAATCAAGTAAATATTTCTGTGAAATTGATGTCTTTAAATTAATTAAGAAGATAAGTTAGGAATATTTTATGAAAAGAAAATAAAGTAACTGAACAAAATTATCAAGGAAATATAATAAACACCATTGGAGTTAGAACAGTTTTTCATAGTTTTATATTTTAAAGTCAGGCTCCACGAAATGAATTAAGAGTATAAATTAAAAAAAAAAACATTGATAAATACACATACAAATACTTCGGGAAATATACCAATTTTTGAGTGGGTTAGTTTCTGCGAGACGCCCAACTTTTTCCCTTTCTAAAATTTGTGAAACAGGTAGCTAAGAGCTGCCAGGTGTTGAACATGTCAATCTTTTAATAGTTTGATAAAAAACGGGAAAGCACTTAAGGTCCTCCCCCCTCGATGGTGTGGCTGCTGCTTACCCCGCTCTAAACATTTCAATTTAACTTGAGCAAAATAATTACTAATAATAGCATAATTTTTTCAATATTGCCTGGTAATTAATTTATATACAGTGAAGGGCAAATGTGTGGAACCAAGCAAATATCTCTGGAATTATTAGAGATATCAAAATGAAATTTGGAATGTGGATACTGCAGTAGATTGCCTATTTGTTGTCAAATTTTTTTACAATTTTGAACTTCCTGTTTTACCGGAAGTAATGCCGATTTTAAAATTTTCAATGAAACACCCTGTATAATATTTTAGTTTCTGATGAAACATTTTATTGCGCATACAAAAATATCGAGTTTGATATTGTTTACTTCAATACCTACCGAGATATTAACAGAAAAGTAATTAAGGAAAGGTAAAATCTAATATCCATTAAAGAAATACATAATCATAATTATTAACTAAATCAAAGTGATTTTCAAAACATTGAAACTTAACTTAACTAAACTTAATGTATTAGATGTTCAAACTGAGCACGGTTTACTTCTTGACAATAAGCAAGTCTGGTTTTAAATTCTGTAGTTACATCAGCTATTACTTCTGGTGTAATTCTCTGGATGTCTTGAGTTATTCTTTCAGCTAATTCTTGCAAATTATTTGGTCTATCAACATAAACCTTAGACTTTAAGTAACCCCACAGAAAATAGTCTAGTGGATTAAGGTCGGGACTTCGTGCAGGCCATTCATAAGTACCCCTTCTTCCAATCCATCTCTGATGAAATGTCCTATCTAAATGATCTCTAACAATGCGATAGTAGTGGGGTGGTGCTCCATTCTGCTGAAACCAGATATTATTTGGTAATTGTCCATTTACCTCCAATGCCGGAATAACTTGTGTCTCCAAGAACTGTAAATCACCAAGCATCGTCTCACGATTCTGTTGTTATAAATGCCGGCCCAAACGTTCAATTTTTGGGGATGTTGTGTATGGGCTTCTTGTACCCAATTAGGATTACTTTGCGACCAGTAGTGGCAGTCATGTTGTACCATTTAAACAATGTAGCCTCGTCTGAAAACACCACATTTCTTATAAAATTATTATCACGGTTACAAATATCCATCATCGTTTCACAAAATTGCAAACGTCTGTCGAAATCGTCTTCGGATGTTCTTGAACGAGGTGAATTTTGTATGGATGATATTTTTCTCGCCTTAATATCCTTCCTACTGAACGACGGCTAATTCCATGAATATTGGCGAGGTCGGTAGTGGATAAGTGAGTATTTTCTTCCAAAGATATAACAACATTTTGAGCTACACCTTCACTACTTGCACTTTTTAACCGTCCACTTTTTGGCAAATTGCTAACTGTTCCACTTGTGTCGTACCTTCGCAAACTTTTCGTCACTACTGAACGGGATATTTGTGTATTCGGATGAACAATGTTAAAAAGGGCACAAACTTCTTGATGAGTCCTTTTCCTCTCCCCATACTCAATCATCATTAATATTTCTAATCTTTCTCTTTCACTTAATTCGGCCATTTTACGAACAAATTACAATAAACAATACAATCGTTTTACGTTCAAATAAAAAAAACTAATAACTTATTTTGACAACTACTGTTACTTCTGGAATGAATTCATGGACTACTAAACTTGATTCAGATTTAATTTGGGTCTGATTTAAACAAACGCACCTGTATTCGACTATGGAACAAGCAGTGCTGTTGGATGTGACGGTATAATGCCACGGATTGGCCCATAGAAATACAAATCCTTACCGAGCGGTTTGTTTATATCGTGCTTAAATGAAATCTAAACCGAGTTTAGCTACCATCGAATTTTTCCTTTCCTTAGTTACTTTTCTGTTAATATCTCGGTAGGTATTGAAGTAAACAATATCAAACCCGATATTTTTGTATTCGCGTAAAATGTTTCATCAGAAACTAAAATACTATACAGGGTGTTTCATTGCAAATTTTAAAATCCACATTACTTCCGGTAAAACAGGAAGTTCAAAATTGTAAAAAAATTTGGAATTAAATAGGCAATTTACTGCAGTGTCCACATTCCAAATTTCATTTTGATATCTGTAATAATTCCAGAGATATTTACTTGGTTCCACACATTTGCCCATCACTGTATATTTCTTAATATAAAATTATTTTAAATAATCTCACCTAATTTCGTTATTTCCTTGACAACGATAATTAAGGAGGGTAAATTGACAGACGAGAAACCATTACGGGAATTT
Organism: Octodonta nipae; assembly: GCA_034190945.1. NCBI lineage: Eukaryota > Metazoa > Arthropoda > Insecta > Coleoptera > Chrysomelidae > Octodonta > Octodonta nipae. Next base: position 134,837,810 of record CM067218.1, read on the forward strand.
AGTGAAAACTCTGTGGCCGGCTCCTACACGTTTTTGTATCTTTATCAGAGTAATTATGGAGAGTTTTTTGTGCAATGCGTAACGTAATAAACCTAAGTTCAGGGAAAAAATATATTACGAAGAAAAATGAATAATAAAGAACAAAAATAGACAAAAAATTTGATCAAGACTTAACAACGATGCAGCAAAGCGACTACATAGGTTTAGGATAGAACTCTATCGGTTACATTAAAATTTTGTTATTAGTTTAACTCACCTAATAGACTGTCAGCTGGTGACAGATTTGAGGTCCACAATTTTCTCCTTTCTGACTTGAGGAGGGTTGAAATGTGTGTTATTGTTGAATAGTATTAATTAAAATTTGCGAGAGAACCGCGTGGCTAATATAAGAATAACTCCATTTTCCGAAAAAAAAATATATTTTGGATCGATTTTCTCTTTTCTTCCATGTTAACTGAGAAAATTGTGGCAATATTGTTAAGTTTTCTTACAGTATAAATATGCGACCCTTATGCCTATTGAATTTTTATGCTTAGTTGCATCATAGAATTCATTTAGTCAACATAGCAGAAGCGATAAAATCCGTGCAAAACATCTTTTTTTTTTTCGAAAATGGATAAAGAATTTTCCCTATGTTAGCGACGCGGTTCTCTTGCAAATTTCGCCTCATTGTTTTCCACAATAACAACTAACACACTTGAACCTCCTTTGAGGCAGAAATGTGAAAATGGTCGACCCAAAATCTGTCACCACCTGAGCATCTATAATGATATACTTACTTAAGGATAATTTATAAAGGATTGCTTGATCAATGTTAAAATATTTCGAATAAAACCTGACCACCTTGTGACGTATCACCGTATCTTGGCCCCGCCTACGAGATTTTGTGAAGTTTTGTTTCTGTTGTTAGTTGAAGTTTTTGAGGGTTTGTCTTGATCCCATTAATGTGATATTTTTAATAACTGTTCACTTAGTTAAATGAGAAATAATTTATAATTAAAGGTAGTGTAACTGCAGACATTTGCACCCTTTGAATATTAATTATAAAGTTTCGATTGATTATTGATTATTTTTGAGGTTAGTATGACACTTTATGCCGTAGCCAGGTGCGTATTAAATTATAGTTTCAATTTGTAACTAGGTGAAAACACAGCATTTAAGTAATTACTGAATTATTTAGAAACACGTATTTTAAATATAACATTTATGTTTCATCCATCAATGGCATTTGTACTTAATAAATATTATACTCCAGTTTTTTAAATATGATGTATCTGTGTAAACTTGCTGGTTAACAAATAATTAATATATTTACAGTATGTATGAAATTGAAGACGTTTTATTATTAATTTTTTTTCAAAGTTTAGATTATTGGCCTTCCAAAAATTAATCAATTCAAGAACGTCATCATAAATGATTGGTTTTGGCATTTAGGGGAGTGAGGAAGTTGACAATCTAGGGTTTATTACACATATAATGAAGGGCAAATTATCCATGAGAGAGGTCTGGGAACACATGTCTGGACTCATCCTTGAATACATTTAATACATCATAATTTGTTGGATTATATTGTAATTAAGATAGGTATTAAAAAATTAAGTTAAAAAAGAGATACCGCTATTAAGGCCATAAGTCTAAAATGCACATACTTATTTTGCAATAACTATTCAGAAATAAAGAAGCAACGATTGCTACTGGAGAAAATTGTGGCAAAGAAACTGCTCACATGCATAAGTTGATTCAAAGAAAAGATAAATGAGTTGGTAATTTCTTTTTGACAGACTATGAATTCACAACATTACTCAGAATTTCCATACACAATTGCTTGGTTTTCTTAATGAGTTAAAGAAAATGAGTAAAAGACAATGAAATATCTCCAACCAAATAGAACGTAGGGAGATTTTTTGACTTAGCTTAACCCCACTGAAAACTTTTTATTGAGATATTTGATGCTGCATTTAAAAAATAAATAGTTGCTAATTGTGCATTGAATTGAATTTTTCTCAGTTTGCCAAGTGTGTCATCTAATTAAATATGTTTTTAGCTTCTCTCATTCAATAAATAATTCAGGAAAGGCTAACTTACTTGGTATTTTTTTACTTAAAATTATGCAATTATAAAATATTTATTGCATAGATGACAACATAAAAAAAGTCAATATATGTATACCTATATTATTAACACATATGTTTCTTAAATAGAACCCTTATTTAACACTACTAGTCTGAAAAACTAAGTATGGCGAATTCATTAATTATAACATATTAACAAACTTGTATTTTTCATATCCATTCTCGTTTTCACTCTTCAAATTTGAGGGCTGATTTCTTAGAATGACGATCTAAAATAATAATATTGCTCCTCAAAACTTTTTTTCATACTCCGGCTTTGAGCCACTATGTGACGTCTGCTTTCGGAAAAATTTATATCTATCTAGCAATCCTTTGTAAATTATCCTTGATACTTTCTTGCTGTGTCCAATGTAAACGCTATTTGAGCGTGTGGTGCGATGCATCAAAGTGACACTCTTAATCTATTGAGTACATAAAAAACATTCGTGCGATTGTAAGGATTTTATGTTGTTGTATTGCTCAGTTGGTTTGTTTTCGCTCATAGTTTCAGCTTGCACCTGTCATTTTGACACCACCCGCACCTCGCAAATCGTATTTCATGGCATCAGCGGTTTGCAATTTTATTTCCCAAAATGACTTCAGTTTTGCCCTATTGACTGATGTATTAGGCCTATACTTACTTTTTTTTGGAAATATAATCGATTCTATTTTATTTAAAACTAATGTATTTCCAATTTAGGTAAGAATTACTGAACTGTTATGTACGTTACTATTACTTTTGGTGACTGTGAATGGTGAAACGTTTGACATCCTCTATCGCTCGTTATTTACTCAATTTCGAACGTTGGGATTGTTCACTTTATATCCAGACGCTTGTAAGAAGTCATCCCTAAAAATTTAACGAAGCAAGTAGTAAAGCATTTCTCAAACGATTGAGAAATAGCAGCTGTTAGTATAACAGAAATCGATGTAACTCTAAATCAAACATAACGAAATCGAATTATTAAACTCAGAAAGCCATATTTGCTTAACGTGACGGAACGTCGAGGAAATGCATTAAATTAATTAATTTTTCTAACTCATTTAGAAGCGTCAAACGAAGTCACGGTATTTGAGGCATAGAGCAAACAAATGCGTTAATGGTTGACGTTAATGGCTTTATATAGAGATATATTAAACGATAAAAGGGATTGTCGGTTTTATATTGAAAACCAAGGGCTTTATTTAATTATGTTTGTCATAAGATTGACAAAATTAATCTTTTTAAGGTATAAACATTAAACGTATTAGTAACGAAGTATAAAAAAACAATGTTAATAAACAATGTTTATTTATTGAAGAGTTATTTTATATAGTAATGAGTAATTTGATTAGTTTATTAGTTGCAATGGCAATAGTGGTAGTCCAAACAATAAAGCAGTAAACAGGTTTCACAAATAATGAATAACATACTGCCTTCATCATGGCTCAAAGAGTAGTCCATATGCGAACAAAGCATACAATTTAAGTGGACGTGAGTATTGGAAAAAAAACCGATAAACATTTAAAGCTTAATTATTTTCTGTATATATCATGTTCAATACTGCACAGTTATTGTCAATTGACCAATTGTAGATAATTTAAAATAATACAATTGAATTTAAAAAACCCGGACCGATCGATATTTTGCTGAGAAACGTCCAAAAATGTTGAAATTCTTCTTTTATGAAATTCATACCTTTGGTAACTTGTAAAATTAAGCTACACTCTCTTATTGTACTCTGAAAAGACGGTAAATTAAATTTGTTACAGTAACAGTTTTTGTATAATATCTGTATAAGAATACTAATAGTATAAAGTACTAAAATTTCATAATGTTTGAAATTATTTTAACTAGTAGTCGCCCAGTGGTCGAAATTCGATCCTATTTCATGAAATTGTAAAAAGTATATTTTTATAAGAAACAGAGTTGTGGAGAAATTGGAGAAGCTGATGTAATGATCAAAATTGTTCACTCATGTTGACAGATCTATTGCAATAAAAAAAATGTAATCAAATATCGGTATTCGAAATATTTTAACAAATAATTGGCCCTCCAAATTTTTGGCTGGAACCGCTCCTGGCAAAATATTCGATATAATAATTGGATGATTGTTCTTTGCAACCTAAAAGTTTTCGTCATTTGCGGTTTCAATCATGTTCAGGAATATTAAAGAAAGAGAGGACCAAGAACCCTAGGAGAACTTAAATATTTAATACATTCTCTTTTATCCGCTGTCTGACAATTTTTTGCACAACACCTTCGGGAAGGTTGTGATAATAATATATTAATCAAATAATTAATTTCACATTAAAAACAGAATATTTAATATGAAAGTTACTGCGACGCGTCGAAAAATCAATACTGATCTACTTACATTGACTATTTTACCACTAAACTCTAACAACGCTTGTATGCCACGTCCAGAATATAACAGCATCTAACGATCGTTCCCTCCATATATAATTATTCAATGTTTTGAGTTTTTACCGTCTGGCGACGGCGGAACTGTCAGTTGTTTGGCGTTTATTATATTTTATTTAATGAATGAATCAATATTATAAATTAATATTAGCAGTCTGCACTGAAGGTCATCAGTAGCTACATAAAAAAAACAAAAATGAGGAAAATCGGTTGAGAGACAGAGGAGAAAATGGTACCTAATCGTTTTGTCTTTGTCTATTTATATATAGATTTAAAAAATATATTTTTTTCATAATTTTTGATCCTGAGTTAAATATACTGATGAATATACTCAGAACTCGATTTACATTAATGGCAGTCGGGGCTAGTGCCCAAGTTTCCAGTCCTCAAGATTGCTCAATATGATTAATTAATTGTTTCAATTAATTATTTTTTATCTAAGTGATAATTCAAGAAATTCAATTAGTAAATTATAATTTTGGCACTTCTAGTAAAATTTATCTAATAATCAAAGTGATTTAATTAATTTATGTCCTTACAGATTTGGAATAATATTCGATTATTATATAAATTATAAGTTTGAATAAAATATCGTTATTGATTGGGGCGACACTTTTTCCGGTGCCCAGTGGCGGCATAAACTTAAACCTGCCCTGATTATACTTGATCACAAATATTAAACTCATGTATTGCCATTTGAACTACATATACCTGCGAAGGTTCATATCTGTACAACAATCACAAATTGGTTAAAGCCAACTGACTGAAAATATTTGCCTACACCTAGTTTCATGCAAGTGAAGCTAATAAAGCGGAATTAAATCTCAGGTAACTATGGTTAGCGTCAAAACCCATTTTCGTATTCGTATGCCTGCTGACTTTTGGTAGACTCTAATAGGACACTAAATTAATCTAGAAAATTGTTGAAAACTGCTTTGTGTTATATGGAGTTAAGTAAATAAAAACAATGAATTTACACACATTATGCGATTGGGAATTTTTTACAGAACTGTTCAGTTCTACAAAATGATTTGGCGTAGGTTCATATAAATGCTGGAAAATTGTGATAAGAAGATATCCCTATAGTAGAAACGAAATCACTATCTTATTTACTGAATAAGGGGTGCGATCTCTAAAAGGCGTTAGAATTCAATATGGACATGGTGATTAAAATGACATCATAAAATTGTATATGGTTTGGGTTAATTTTTATGTTTTAAAACTTAAAATCACAAATATAAAGTGAACATAAAGAAATAAAATAGTTATACTAGTTTTTATAATATTTACTCCACATTTGAAATTATAGAGTTCATAAACTCTAGGTATTCATTTGAATAAAAAAGTGGAATATAAAATCAATCCCTTTTCCTGCTAAACTTACGTTCACAAATTTTGAACAAACATTTTATTAATTTTATAGAATTGCCTGCAACTTATGATATCTCTGACCACGTAAAATTCCATGATAGACCATCCAATTAACAAATTTATCAATTTGTCATTTAATGTGCCCAGTTTGGAAAACACTTTGTAGATAATGTTGTTAAAGTCCACCCTTTGTTGAAAGTGTATTTTTAAGTAGGTGTTTTTGATAGTTTCCAAATAGTGGAGGAGGTAAATAACTATTATGATTGTTCATTTGAGTTTTCACTGATAATCGCGTTTTGAAAAATTCAGCTAAATTAAGCAAGTCATTGAAAAATTAGTACCTAAATGCAATTTGTATAAACTACCCGGCACACTAGTTGCCTTTTTATAGAAAAACTAGAGTTTTGTAAAGCAATAATAAATTGAAAACAGGACTGTTCAACAACGATTCTTGGGCGAGAATCAGCAGGTTACATCACACAGATAAGGATCATACAATATACATCCAAACATGAGGACTAGTTGACAAATACATATACCTACTCTCTCTCAGTTAATCCTGAGAGAGAGTTTTTCTATAAGAAGTCAACTACTGTTCCGGACAATTTCCTTAGATACTACATCTCGATTTTTAAATAATTAACTGAATTTTTTAGAAAACCGAAATTAACAATCAAAATTGGTGATGTTTTCTCATAAATACATTTTTGGCATCACTAATACGCAACAACCAGACTACATTTTTTTCTCATAAAAATATTGTTCGGTGATTTCATATGAATGAAGCTTCTTCAGATGGAATCCACTTCTTCTAAATTGCATTCTTGATATAATTGTGAACCATAATTGCTGTCACAATCTTAAAATCGTTAAATCCAGTTAAAGTATATTCTGTATTCTGGTGTTAACGGGAAAAACTCTTTATTTCTTCTCTGTTCGAGATGCAGCCCAAAGCGTGCGAGTCGTATCCAATGCATAGAGCGGACAACGATATTATTTAATGCATTTTTTAACGTAACCATTGAAACTTGTAAAGCTTCTGATATCCCGATTTGCTGAAAACAGAATTGTTTCAATAGGAACTGTGCATAAAAACAAAATAGCGGTTATGTAGTTGAGAGCTGAGATTTCATTACTTTCAATATTTGCTCCACACAAAGACACTACACATTTACACTAGGATTGATTATCAAAACCACCAGTGAATGAGTTTGTATGTTTGAGTATATTTTCTTCAAAAACGTTTGGAGTATATTCAAATGACAAAATGTACTGCATGCTGGGTATGGAAGCTTTCATATATAGAAAGTGAGTAAGAATGTTTTATCTTTAACATGAAGGGTGTGAGGGCCCTCCTGTTCCAATAAGCTGTACGTTTTTATGATGCAACGAGCCGAAAAACTGGCTAAGTATCTTTTCATTCTTTCATTTGTGTCTTCCAGAAATTTATCCAGTCTGCTAAAACACACCTTCGCATATCTGAACGGTATTGCTTTAATTTTGGGATTCTATACTTTGTGATTCGTTTTGTAGACCTGTTAGAGATGATGCATGTTTTTTTGGTTCTGAAACAGAATTCCCTTTTTCGAGAACGCACATTCTCACTTTGCGGTGTAAATCTACATCCGACTAGTAATTAATTTAATAGATTAATTGTCTAGTTTTATAGATCAGTGTTATCTATGATACAGCTTTAGCTACATTACTGCAAACTTGTGGCGTTGTGGTCAAGAAATTTCTTATACTAATAAAATCAAACTTAAACTTTTAGTTTGCCCGGATCTAAATTAAGGCTGATTTGCAAACACCGAAACTAAAGCGTAAACTTTTGTGTTCAAATTTAGAAAAGCAAACAAGTGAAATACCATCAAATGAATCGATCAATTTAGGTGTAATTCTTTGAGAAGGGAAACTGCTCCTTTTATTCTCAGTTAATTCTCGGAGGCGTCCGTTCGTTAGAAAGTTCGTAAATATAACTGTAATTTGGTTCTCGTTAAACTCTCTCAAGATAATTTCTGTACATTAAACTTCCTTCAACTCCTATATAAGTTACTATAAGTCATTCGTTTTGTGACTGCCTTCATTTTGCACAGTCTTAATTGATGAATAATCTATTTTTTGTCATAAATTAAAGCTGTGACTGCAATAATAGCGTTTTTATCGTCAAAAAAATTTCAACATATTGTTTGATACCATGTGTATAATTTGATCTATTAAAAATAATAGCCTCCTTTGAGTTTGAGACTATATAATGTTTCAGCGAAGCGAGCGTTCGAAATAAATTCAATACAATGATCTAAAATTCCAACCAATGGTTTAATTCATATCAAATTGTTTTAGTCACGAATGTGGTAAATTCCTCAATACAGCTGAACAATATTTTACGAAAAATAATTAACACTAGCGTCTACCTGCTGTATAACTCGCATACGTCACGCAAAATAATATAAACTAAAAAATAGACTAGGGGTAGCCCAGTGGTCGAAATTTGACACTAGTTTTTTTTTACTATGCCGTAGAAATGATGTAAGTAACAATAGAGCAACGGATTCTTATGAAATTTCACATGAAATTTGGAAAACCTGAAACTTATTATAATTTATTAAAACAAATTGTTCTAAAACAAATTTTTCTCTTGAAAGGGTTAAAGAACCTCGAGTACCAAAAGATAGATAGTAGTGGCGCACTTTAACGGTTGGTTTGGTAACAGCGTAACCTGTTAATTTAACTATTAGTAAGTTGGTAGTAGCTCAGTTGGCAGCGATAACATAGCAAGGAAACGTGTGTGCGCAATAGCAGTAACGCGATAGTAATGTAGGAGAAGAGAAGAAAATGTCGTAAATAATAATTGTAGATAATCAGTATGGAAGCTAATTCGTTATTAGGCTTCAACCAGGTCATAAACCATTTTGGAAATGTAGACCGTTGAATGAAACAGAATTAGTTAGTAACTCATTGAAGCAAATTGCAGAAAATTCATAAAGCTTGTGAAGTAGAATTTTCTTGGGATACAAAGCAATGGCGTTAGTCAGCCATTGCAGTTTTTGAACATTGTTGAAGAGTGATCTGTTACAGAATATTGTACGACTCAATCAACAAATGTATGTAGAGAAGAGAGCGACATAGATTGTGATTATTATAGGTTAATAAACTGTTATTGTTGGAGCAGTGTTATCGATGTACCCGCAATTACGGAGAGAACATAAATTCTAGTCTTCAAGGTTTATAGCTGACCTAAACGGTCCCCCCCCACCCCTTACACATGAACCTGAATTCGAGCCGGATTGAATGGGTAACCCCTCCGTAACCACAAATGTATGGCAATGAATGTTTGTCGCGTTGACGTGTTTTTGAGTGGTTTAAGATCTTTCAAGATGACCGACAAGATGTTGAAGATGATTTGCGTTCTGGTCGCCCTTCCACGTTAAAAACTGATAAAAATATCAAAAAAGTCGGTAATCTTGTTCGATTTGACCGTCGTGCCATTGCTGAAACAACAAGAAAAAAACTACTCAAATTGTGGAAGGAGAAGTCATGGATTCTCCATCACGACAATGCGCCAGCTCATCTCAGTGTCCGACTTCTATATCTTTTCTACGGTGAAATCTGCATTAAAAGGAGCAAGACTTCCGGCACTGTTTCGAACAATGGAAGATTCGCGTGGAGCGATGTAGGGATAGAGAAGGGGTATTATTGAAGGTAAATATATATAAATCAAAATAAAAATTTTATTTCTCGTTACTTAATAGCCACACCACGTACTTATCCGCAAAATTAGTACTGATCTGTAACACAATTTACCTATTGAACTATAGGCAACGAATGACACTGGGCAGTCAAAGATGGTCGGCATATGATGATTCTAATAAAACGTTACGCAATCACTGCCATGTCTGTTTATTTGAGAACATATCTAACATATATAATTACGCAGTGGTTTGATTGTTGTGGTGATAGAAGGATTTAAATTTTAGGATTTTAAAACATTTTCAGGTTACTTTAATGCCAACTATGTAAGATTTCAAATGACAACTATTTCCCATTTTAGTCTAGAATAAATTTACTTGATATAATAAACAGCTAGGTGCATTGAGTTTCTTTATATTGTAAACACATATCTGTAAAGTGTAAATTAGACACCTAGTATTGTAATGGAAGTGAAAAAATTTCAAAATTCAAATCAAATTCGCTACAAAGAAGCTGGTCATTAATAACAATGTTGCCAAATCTAAATATTTATTTTGAATCTTACGTCTGTGTATAATTTCACGATATTTGTAATTTTAGCCAAATTATATGAAACGTATCCGGTAATAATAATAAGAAATTAACATAAAAATAAATCTAAGTTTAAAATTCATAAAATATTATTAGATAGCTCAGTTATAATATAATTCTGATTTCAATAGAGTGACTGTGTAGAATAACTTCAAAATTTGTTTGATTTTTATTTCATTTAGTTTGTCTTTCACATTCGAGTTAATCTACCTTTATGATTTTCTCTCCAAGCAATCTGGAGACAATGTTACAATTATTTGTTTATCATTGGCAATATGGATCCAAATAATGATTTTTTATTTAATTTAATTTAATGAATGAAATAATATTATAAATAAATTTTAGCATTCTGCACTGAAGTTCGTCAGTAGGTAGCTACTAAACGAAACAAAAATAAAGAAAACTGGTTGATGGACAGAGGAGATAATGGTACCAACTGAGCCGTCTTGTCTTTGCCTATTTATATGTGTAGATATACTTAAAATGGGAACTCGCCTTATATTGGTTGCTCTAGGTTAATAAATTTTAATTACGATACACCCTATATATGTACACCCCATAGGCGTTACCGAATAAAGTATTATACTGTATATATGCACCTTGTATAATACTTCATATACTTCACCTTGTATTTCTTGGGAACTTAAAAATTTCTATAAACTCTCTTTACTACCAAGCGGTATATTTGCGGCGTTAAAAAGTATACCATATGACCATATGCTACTAACACCTATTATACTTATAATCACTTTATTACTACTAAAAATAATGATAATAAATAGAATTACCGTACATGGAAACTGTTATAAATTTTCTGTGGGTTCAAAAACAATCTTTGTAGCGAAAATAAGTCTTCTTTATTTATAAAATTTCCATTTTATAACACACTAGTTTTCTTAGACTAAGAGAGATGCGTTAAACGTACATATATACGTTTTTTTTGCTAAAAGGTTGTTTGTTCGGTTTTTATTGTGGGTAATAATTTCGAGAGCACTTCTCTATTAGTAATGCCAAACTAAACGTTGTAACACTGCCCGCTTTAATTCAGATCGACCCGATCGGAATTATCTTCTTCATGATAAGGAGTCAGTAGATTCAAATTGACTACCTCCATCTTGGCTCTCGGATTTCGGCGAAAGCGATAAACCACGTCGTTGATGCTTTTAACTACTTCAAGTGGCCTATCCAAAGCTTTTTTGCTGAGTTGAAATCCTATTACAGATTGACCATGAGCTTGGTTCAATCATGACATACTATATTTGAGTCTTCCGGTTACCCTTATACTCACTAAAACACCTCCAACTGCCCTCTAGGTATCTGGAACTTCACCGAAGATATTATGTTAGGTACCCCGACCCTAGTCCTCAACCTACGAGTTCCCTAATTTCAATCACCTCCCATCCGAAGCTCGTGTAAGCTTTAGAGAGTTGCCCTTATTTATTTAGGGTTGTTTAGCCACACTTTATCTGCCTCTTGGAACTCGAATGAATTTGCCTTTATATTGTAGCGGGTCTTCATTCCATCGATGGTTGCCCATATCTGCATCTGGGCTAGTTTGTTCGTGGGCAGCAGTCTTTGGTCGGCATAATCGTTAACATTCTGAAAGGGTCTTTCTGTTGAGCCAAAAGTCAAATCACATGTTATCTTAGTTTATTTCTAAGTACAACTCAGGAGTCAGTCTTGTGCTGTTGAGTAAGGCTGACCGATACGCCAACAGAAATATAGGAATATGCAATTGTCAATCAGGCTGGTTACTGCTGGCGACCTTGGATAGGTGTTGTACCAAGGGCCTGTTGATTCTGTCCACCATTGCGTTGATTATGGCTGCAAGGGAGTCGTTTTGTTGATGCCTAACTTCGTTCAGATTTTCCGCAATAGGTTGGATTCAAAGTTAAGCCCTTAATCTGAATGTAACTCCGACAAAACAGAAAATCTTCTGGATAGATGTTCCACCAGCACCGTTACCACCGCGGTTGGGTATAACGTATATCTCAGGCCATTTACAAAATAATCCATACTGACGAAGATGTACTTGTTACCCCTCTCACATTCAGGGAATGGGACGCCCGCATTGTATTGCTTTTGGTACGGATCTTCTTCCCCTTACTAGCTGCACAGGTGTCACATGTCCAGTAGCAGGCGCTGACGTCTGCGAAGTTTATCCAATAATGTCGTTGGCGAATTTTATCCAGAATCTTTTTTATGCCCAGATGACCTTCTGTAATCCCATTATGTATTTTTGCAGTCCTGTTGGAAATGCAATTTGTTGCCGTAACATGCATCACTGGTTCTTCGATTCTGCTTATGTTAATGCCTTGAGTTCTTGTAGATTTTCACCAGATTTTAACGTTTTTCACTAAGTAGCATCTGGTATACTTAACTTAGTTATTGGTTGTCAGATCTTTTATTTAGAACTGCAATGATCTTGCGAAGTTACAATAATCATTCAAAAGAATGCACTGCAGTAGTTCTAACGGTGGACCTTTTAGGGAAATTACTGGAAAAGTATACTTTCCTTGGCTACCATAACAGTTAATTGTAGCCACTGCTTCAAATTGTCTGAACACAGGCGAAGATGAACTACCATCAGAAATGGGTGGTTTTATAAGAGAATCTTTGATAGTTACTGTGTTCTAATATATTCCCCTTTGTAAGTCTTCTTGAATGTCGTTAGTAACTGTCTCAACTTGAGTTTGGATCGTAGAAAGTTCATGTTGTACTTTGCTTTGCATTGAGTTGATCTCATTGTTGACCTGATTTTCAAGACTATACATTGAACTTTTAGGAACTTCAATTTTAATTTAATATCGTTTAAAGTCATCAGCCTGTAGTAGTTGTTCTAATATTTTAAGTTCTTCTTGTCTCTTTAATTCAGATTTCGAAAATAACCCTTCAATTAAATGTTGTTGTTCACTTTTCATGGTAATGATAAGGTTTTGTTGCTTTTTATCTATTTACGTGATTTTCTAATTCAAAGTTACCTTTATCATCAAAAGATTGTAGTAACGTTTTTTGAAATTCATCTCGAGTTTGCGTCTTTTATTCGTCATGATTTTCCAGGACCTGACTTGGCCAGCGCCGCCTACATACTGCTCGTAGTTGCCATAAATAAATTGATCTTAAAATCTACTACTGTTCTTAGTTGTTCTACTCCTGCCGTGCGGCCGCATTTATAATCTTATTTGCTCTCGAAGATTTCTCGTTTATACCCAAAATTCTGGTTCCTCTTTTTATATCCGTAATCATACACACTAGAAATAGGTTTTCTTGGTTAACGTTTGTTTTTTCGGTATTTATTACAGTGAATAATTTCCAGAAAATTCCTCTATTAGGAATGCAAACTAAAATAAAATCAGCGAAACTCCTCGACACTGCGTTTGCGGTATAAGAGGTTCTTATTTGTGAAATTTAAACATTGTAGTGCAAAAATATAAGAATCTCATTTGGACTTCTATAATGGTAAAAGTGTTTATCTCCTATTAGGGGTGTATCTTCAGCATTTTAATTGGGGAGGGCAAGAAAAATAGAATAGTGCTTTCATTGAGGACAAGAAAGATAAAATAGTGGGCAGGTGTTCAAATTTAATTTATTGTCAACATTTCGGAAGGTGCTTTTAGTGAATACGTCTCTACCTGCACCAAAATTTTCAAACTTTTTTCTCCATTTTACACAACTTACAACAATATACATATAAATGCACTTATTATATACTATGTAGTAAGGAATTTGTATTTCATTCGGGGTAAAACATCGTGCCTTTTCTGATTTGTGGTTTAGGTGATTGGCGTAGAGTATGATAATATAAGATCTAACTTCTGGTATAATACACTGCAATCAGATATTTTCAAGAAAATAACTAATAAGGTTAATTTATATTTAATCAATTAGCTTTTACCTCATAATCTGCCAGCTTTCACCTCAATGCTTGTGAGGTTCATTGAATTAATTAACATTTCAATCACACTCAGATAAAAGCTGCCAGGAAGTCTGTAAACCATGTTTCGCACATGTAAATGTGGAAGCAGATATCGAGCTTTCACAACTCATTTTGTATTCAAAAACAAACAAAAACAATGTTGAATCTGATCTAGGGAACGGATGTAAATAAATTAATAATTTCGGGAACCAATATTTACATAATGTGCTTGTTTTCTAGGGGATTCTTAATTTACTGAATAATTTTTACATTATCTTATCTGAGCGTAAAATGTTGAAAGCAGTCTGATACACTTTTTTATTTTTAATCAGTTCAAGTACATTACATCAAGCGTACATCTGCAGTAAAACCCCTCAGGTTAAACTGTTGAATATTTAGTAAATATGGTTTGTGGTTTAAGGGATACAAAGAAAACATAATAAGTTAAACGATAAATGTAAATGATTATAATGCTACAGAACAAAGTAATTTCTAACTAACCAACTTTCTAAGTCCGAAGATTTTATTGAGATTTCGTAAACACAGTTGTTAAGCTCTTTGTTAAGTACTGGGTATAAATATATTTAAAAAAATCAACATGGAAAGTTAGTTAATAAGAGTATCTCGTGAAGGGTTTTCTACATTTTTATAAAGAAGTAACTCATTAGTTATTTGGACATTCAAATGTTGAATTTACTACAGAATTAAGAGAAAATAATTAAATTAATTTTTTAAACTAAACTATTAGCTAAATAACAACAAACATATAGCGAGGACTTTTAAATGGAAGAAGATATTGATTTCGAACAAAAATCTAAATGTTGTCAATCTAAGTTTTGACCTAAAATTCTCATGTGCCAAATTATCCAAGGCCAAAAAGGAACTTTTTTTTGATGCCTTATTGAGAAATATTGTTATACTCTATTCATTCTTCTTTGTTTGCTAAACTCCGATGAGTAGTTACAGTTGAAAGCGATTCATTTAGTGTAAATAGGGTCTTATGATTGGCAATTTGAGTTAATGTATTAGTTGCTCAATATCACGGCCTTGTGCCTCCTGACAACAAATTAGCCTCTCTTGAAAATCAACTCTCAAATTTGTAAAGTGTTCTAATAGAAATATCTCTCATTCTATTTTTATAATTAATTAGTTCCCCGAAGTACACTTTTGACTTCGTGTATCCCCACAACAAGATATGGAGGCGTCAAAGCTGATGTACAAGCTACTCAATAGACAGGAAACCATCTACCAATCTATCGATTATAATAAGTTTCTTTTAGTCAGTCTCGAATTGGTCTAAAATATTATGGAAAAACTTCTTGTTGAAATACGACTGGAGTATTAAAGTCTTCAGGATTACCATTCACTAACCCTTCAATTATCGAATTGATGTGATTTTGAAGCATGTTCAGATACAGGGTCATGTTAAATTTTCATCTAGAAATATTGACAGCACAATATGGTGTCCTGTCACTGTCTTAACTTTTTGAGTAGTCTAAGTCATATTCTGTTAGTTGATGCAGTATTTTCCGTTTGCAATGATGACGTTCATTATTTTACTTATATTTTTTCCTCTGGTTATGTTTAGGCTCCACAGCAACTGTGGCGATTGATTGTTGTAGATTATTAATAACAGACCCGATAAATAATGGCCAGTTATATTTATTTTGAAATTGATAGTCTTTCAGTAGCCTTACTTTGTAATATACCTCCAGTCCTTCTGTATTTTTTTCATTAATTCTCTTAGGCTGCGGTTACAGGGCCTGTAGTGCGCCTGTAGTTACCCCCCCCCCTTATCTCCGAAACCATAAGCTTTAAAATTAAAAAAACACCGCCTCACCTGAACTTTACTGGAAAAATAAGGAGAAACCCGTAATATTCATTTTCTTGGACCAATTATAGGATTAAATGGAAAATAAAAAATGATAATTGTTTCTAACGGATCAAGTAATATATCAAATACTAATATATTTTTTTATTTTTTTTAATAAATATTTTAAAATATATTAAAAAAAAATATTTCAAAAATTACCCATTCCTCCCTTTATTCCTCAAACTATAAAACCTTAATTTTTTTTGTTTACAGAAAAAATACGAAGAAATCTCTAATATTAATATTGGTGGGGGGGGGCAAATTATAGAATTAAACGGAAAATAAAAAAATATTTTTTAACGCATCATGCAACAATCAAATGAAAGGGTTTATTATGAGGAATACAAATACATATTTTTCATATTTTTAAAATTAATCGTTTACATGATATTACATAAAGATATAAAAAATTCCCATCTCTCGCTTTATTTCCGAAACTATACTACCTAAAATTTTGAAAATAATTACGGGTACTGGTGTTCACTTGAAATTGATAAGAAAAATTATTAGAAAACCCCCATAGTAATTTTAGGGAGAAATTATACAATTAAGTGGAAAATAAAAATTCAAATTTCAAACGCATCATATCAGATAAAAGGCTCATTATGTGAATTAAAAATATGATTATTTTTAAATCATTTGTTTAAAAGATATTAACAAAAATATTAAAAATCAACTTAATTCCCACTTTAGAAACTACACTATTTAAATTTTGAAATATATATTTTATTTGTATTTTTAAATAATTTGAATAATAGATTTAATAATTTATAATTTAAAACTTGACCTAATTTGACCTATATCTTCCAATTTCCAGAGCCTCAAAATTCAGACAGTAGATTATAAAAATCTTCCCTGAAAGTTTTTTAGTAAAATAAAATTGTAACGTTAATTTTTGGGCGTCAAATTTGAAAATTAAATACATATATATTCTTATAAAAATTAAGCGAATCCTGTAGCAGATAATATAAAAAGTCTATGTGTGGAAAATGAAAGTGTATATTCTTTATAAATTTAAAACGCTTCCTTTATCAGATATTAGGGAAAATATAAGAAAATGCACTCATTCCCTGCTTGTCTGAAACTGGAATATTAGAATCTTGAAGGTGGTACGGAACCTTAGTATGCGAGTCCAACTCGCACTTGACCAAATTATTTATTGATACAATGACGGTTACAAAGTAGCCCGACGAGTTTTTGATCTGGATCGACATTTGTCGGTTACCACGCGCCCAATAAAAATCAATTCATCCTTGCTACCCGCATAAATTACGAATTTTTTGTCCAATATATTGGTAAGCGGTGTTGTTCATCAATAAAAATGTGACAAAAGACAAGGGATATTTGCAGTAATAAACAAAAAACTTCTTGCATTTTTAGAAAGAGTCGATAATCATCCTCGGAGGTTTCACGTGCCGCGCTACAGGCCCCCTTAACCTCAACTTCAGGTTCTTTCTGCATACGAGCATTTCTGCATTAATCAAATTTTTTTCAGACTTTTTCTTCCAGTAGAGGAAAGTGAATCATTTCGAAGAAACTAATTATTATGACAATACATTTAAAATTTCACCTCTAACAACAAAAAATGAATGAATTTTATAATATGCTTTATAAACTAAAAAATTACTTAAACAAATAGTAGTAAACAAAGAGCGACAGTCATTCCAGACTAAACGATGGAAGCGAAAACTTCAACGAAATATTATATTTCTCATCTCTCATTCTTATTGTCTCTGGTTGTCTTTCTTTTACTTCACTCTTAGTAATGGATGTAAATTTCAGGACAACTAAGTTAAATGTCACCATTTTGTAACGATTCGAGTATCAATTCTAATGTGCAGTTTAGTTCTTAATCTCTATATATAAATAGGCAAAGACAAAACGGTTCTTCTATCCCTTAACCGATTTTCTTTATTTTTGTTTTATTTAATAGCTAAGGATGACTTACAGTGCAGAATGCTAAAATTAATGAACAATATTGGTTCACTTATTGAATAATTAAATAAAAAAATCTATATTTACATCTATACTGTCAATACCAAACAGTACCTCCAGATTGCTTAGGGAGAAATTCAAGATGGGTTGACTCCTATGTGAAAGATAAACTAAATTAAATGTAAAACTAAAAGTTTTGGGCTTTTGCTAAAGTTATCCTACTTAGTCATACTATTGAAATATAATATATAATAATCGCCGTTTATTGGGCGCTCCCAAGTTTGCAGTTTCAACTTTCATGGTTTGCCAAATAAAATCAGAATTATGTTGCACCTGGTAAATTTATTTCTGATAATATTATATAAATTGTAACCATATACTTTTAATTTAGTCTTTTTATTTTTGTTTGATAACTTTCATAAAATTTAACTAATATTAAAAAAAATCGTGATGCAGAAATTCACGATAAATATCTGGCAACAATGAAATCATGTCAATCTGCTGGAAATTTGATTTAAATTTTGACATTTCATTACTTTTGTAGCGATTAGCTTAAAACTTTTCAATTCAGTCAGAAAAATTTTTAAATTATTTTCAAGGTTTCAACTTCAATTCACAGAAAAAAATGGTCAAAAATAGGTGTATTTAACTAATATTAATTAACAGTATGTGGTTCGTATTTCTTTATGTTTACCACATACTGCAGAGATCGTTATGGGTTACTAGGTAGGTTTTAATTCACAGTAATGAAAATATACTGAATCTCAGATTTGAAATTGTTTATATTGAAATTGTTTATATTTCAGTTTACACCCCGGACAACAAGTGGATTTACCACTGGATAACATCATCAATTATTTCTGAACGAGAATTGTGGCATCTCTGGTTTTTATTGTATCTGAGTTCTTTGGGATAACACCACATAAACTTGAAAGTCTGTATATTTCAAAAAGTCCAAACATTTCAATCATACCCCGTTTTCATTGATTGATTTACACCTTGAAACGTTTGGACTTTTTGAGATATACAGACTTTCAAATTTATGTGGTGTTATTCCCAATGAACTCAGAAAAAATAAATTATCAATGACATGTATAAGGGAAAGTTTCTTAATTATCTTACGTACAGTTGCAATAATAAATTAGTTTAAAACATGTATAATGACTATTATTCGTATATGAATATTAGGTTTGTCGAAACATTTTTAGATATTGAGCCAACAACAAAAGACCTTACCGGATGCCCAAGATATCGGCAATAGTACTACCATTTTCGCGGTTCTATTACACTTGACGAATAGGTTGAAAATCAAATACCAGGACAACTGTTTCAAGTTCAGGTGTTTATTGTGTAATGGATATCACACTATCAAATGAACGAACGTAGGAAACCCTGCCAAATATTAACTAGTGCTATTGGAATACTTCAGCAATTAAATCTATTACCTACAGTAGAGGAGAACTTGAAAAAAAAACTTAAGCAGATTATGGGAAAGTCATTTTGGAAGACAAATTAAGCAAACAAGCATAGGGCTCTGAAACTTCCACTTTATGAAATCACAATGGATTATTCATTAGAAGCTGCTTTGCATATTTACTTGTCTTTCATATAGTCCAGTCAATGACCATTTTCCCTGGTAATTTGTACAAGCAGCACCGATTTTCGTAAAAATTTGGCTCGGCTTCAAAGTTGACCCTATGCTGGAAGTTGCTTTTTTCCCGGGAGGAATTTTAAGGAACTTTTCTTCCATAAAGTTTTTTCTGAAAGTCAGTCCTTTTCGAGATGATCGCAAGTGAAACTATCGATTTTTCACCCAAAAAACATGTTTTCATACGGTTTTTCGTAAATCACTTTAAGAAAAAAATCATTTAGATCAAAAATGTAGTTTATAAAAAAAAAACAAGAACAATATTGGGTTTGTGGTTTCTATAGAACCAATTCAAAGGGAGTTATAGCTTCTTGAAATTTTACTTTTATTGGTCAAAACAAAAATTGAGGGGTTTATCGTGAAATAACTGAAAACAACGCATTTTTCAGAAAAAGTTTATCAATATTATTTTAAAGTGCTTAAAAAATTCTTTAACTTGGCTTTTTACAAAAGTCTCTAGGTTCAAAATCAAGCGAGTTATGACATAACTAAGGATGTTTTTTTTTTGTTTTTTTGACAAAAAAATTACAAATTACCCTAAATACGACCCCAGTTGAAATTAATTGCTACCACTTTACAAATGACGACTGACTTATTTTAAATAGGCCAAGAATGTTTGAGCGGTTTATGCAAATATACAAAATTCTGCTATTGTTTTTTTTAATTTATGTTTTTTTGTAGGTTAAAAAATAAGTTAGATATGACCGTTTAAAGTTTGTACATGTAAATTATACTATTAGGCCACCCTTTTAGCACAAGCCCTTTCAAAAATAATGATTAATACATTTCCAATTTACATGAGCTTTTAGCTTATAAAAACTCTACAAATTGGTGATTTGTGAAGTGGTAGCAAATGATTTTAACCGAGGTGGTATTTAGGGGGTAACTTGTACATTTACCTAACCTAACCTTTCATTTTTTTCAATTTTTGTTTTGATCAATATAAACAAAATTTCAACAAGCTATAAGTCCATTTGTATTGGTTCTACAGAAACTATAAACCCATTTTTTTTATAAGTTACATTTTTGATCGAAATGAGTTTTTCCTTTATATTTTTTAAGTTATTTATGAAATGCCATATAAAAACATGTTTTTTTGATAGAAAAATCGATACTTTCACTTGCGGTTAACTCGACTTTCAGAAAAAACCTTACGGAACAAAAGTTGTTTAAAATTAGTTAATTTATTCATTCCCGGACTTTTTTCATATAAATTTGTTTACCCCCGAGAAGGGAAAATAGTTACAGGGTCAACTTTGAATTAGAGGGTAAGTAGAAACTAAATCCAAAGTTTTAGGAAAATCGGTGCTGTTTGCATAATTACCCAGTATTACCGTTTTTTGCCTTCATTGACTGGAGTAATGTGGTAAACGTAAATTGTCAAAGTTACGGTGGACTAAATTTTGTTATCAAACTGCACCGCTCGAGAACGTAAGATCTCTCTTTGATGAATTTAAAATCTGAGAAATTGACAATAATAGCCTTATTTCTAAATGTGGACACATTAAAACTAAAAGTTAATTTGTAACAACTCTGCGTCTTACCACCTTAAACCTATATCAAACTAAGGACTTCTTGATAGAATTTGTTATGGGCCCAACGATGACCTAATCTACGTCACTTATTTTTACTCTTGAAAGTCAAGTTCTAATACCTAATAGTATATTTCCACTTTGAGAAACCGCATTAAATTCCAGACGTGATTATTCTGTAAATAGCAGTCACACGTATCCGTATTAATTAATATACTGTATTAAAGAAGTTATTACCATCTGACCTTCACAAAATATGACAGAAATCTTATAAACTCATAAAGAATCCCAGCCTCGAATTTTATTACACCATTATTCGTCGTATACTCGGTCTCACTCAAAAACTTTATACAAGTTTAGGGAACAAGACTAAGTTTGGGGATCACACAGGATTACTACATTCCTCCAATCGAAAACAATTTCTCTAGAGATGATTCCGACGTCGAACAAAGATAACATCGAGTGGGCGAATAACAAGGACCCATAAACTTAACACTGACATAAACAGTGAAAAGCTTTTTTCTTTGTGCAAAACCGAGATTCCGAATAGGCTTTTAAGGCCAAGAGACGGCTGACTTATCGTAAAAAAGTTGGGGATAAGCGATTATCTCGAAAATACAGAACCATATCACAACTGTAGTCCGTGTCACTGAAAGATATGAAATATTGGAGCAAGGAATTTTATTGACATATATATTCATACCGTAAAAATGTACATTCTAAAAGATATGATAGAGTTGAGAATTTAACAAATGTAGAGTTATATATCTGTCATTGTATGTACGAGTTCGTTGTTCCGGCTTCTTCTAACTAGTCACTATATAATAATAATATCTGTTAAAAAACTCAAAATTGTTCAATGTTGAGCGATCGCATCAAAAACGTAGAGTTGCGACAAGGAACAGAAGTCGCGGACATTGTAGAAAGAGGCTAAGCAAAGTGATGTAGTGAGGGCTACGCTCAAATATAGCAAGAACGCCTGCAACCAGGTGACAGACAAACTCTAAAGGCATGAAGGAGCAGTGGTTGACGACGAAGATGATGTTTTAGCCAGTGGAGCAAACCGTTCTTCCAGTTTCTACCGTCGGTAATTTGTTCAGGCTTTATTATGAGTGGAGTTGTCCTACGAAGAGATGATCATCTCGGTTTGTTATTGGTTGCAGCCATTGGTTCAGTTGCTGATGTATATTCAATAGGTCTGGTACGAGGAGTTCGTTTCAACTCTCCCGTGCTCCAGATTCTGAAGTAATACTTTCTGAATCTCGTTATTCTCTGGAAAACGTGTTTAAAATTTCTGTTTGCTTCCTTATCATGATCAATATTTCTGATTCATACCGCTATAATTCGTTAATTTAGGATCTTGATCACCTCTGTTTCTTATAGACGTGCTCGTATCTATCGAATTTCCAAAAACTTTATTACTCTTTCCTCTGAAGAAACTTGAAGTCATCCAATGAGGTTCATTTTCGATACGAACTCAATTTCAATCTCCGATATTAGTATCTTATTAGGGATCTAATTACATGTGAGACCTAAGCATCTCAGAGCACTTTTTGAGAACCGTGCAGTCAAGCATAGTGGCCTAGGCAAATACAAACTGAGCCGGTGTAATTAACAATAAATTTACGTATTCGTTTGACAGTTTATGTAAAAAAAAACTCTAGTCACTGGGCACAATTTATGCAGATGGGTGCATTTTTGAAAATTTTCGAATAAGAGAGTCCCAGTTCTATTTTGTAGGTACTATTTCTACCTGTCAAAATACTCTAGAATGGGGTAATTATTGTAGGAGCGTTATTGTGCTGGTTCTACAAAAGTGGACTAGAAATCTGCAGCCAAAAGCGGTTAGCCCTTGGGGTAATATATTTTATAATCTTCTTCATATTCTTGCTAAACGTGCTCGTTAACCGCCCACGATCTAATAAAAAGGCTCGCTACATTGGAAAGATTTAGTTGCATTTCTTTATACCATTGAGACACATTTTTCTGGATTTCAGTGTCTTTATTTTCAGTAATAGAATTTAGACTAGTAAATTTCTCCATACTTCTCTGTTAAAGTACTGAAGTGAACTTAGCACACCGACCACTGCTATAAGTTCTAGAATTGAAACTGAACAATTAAATTTTCCTTGCTTTTATAGTGCAGAGCCTCGTAGTAAAGTAACATGATGCCCTCTTTTCATCATTATCCAATTGACTGGCTACAGCAACTGCTGTATTTTCCTACATGAATAAAGAAGAACTACCGAGAAAGTTCATCGTGAGACTTTGCCTTCATTATAATTTTCTGGAGTTATTCAATTCTCCATTCTTATTCCTTTTCGGTATAGTAGTTTTTGTCAACTTTGTCTTCGATTTGGTAAATTTTGCTTTCGGTAGCATCAGTTTTAGTTTTTACTAATTTAATATCAGTGTTTACTTGATCTGTGCCAGATTTCTGTTGTGTTTATTATCTACAACATTCCCTTATTTAATTTTCGTCTTCTTCGTAACTCTATCGAAAATTCTTGGTTTATTTTAGCGCGAAATGTATTCCTACATCCAGAAGTTTCAGGAAAATCTAGCTCACAAAGACTCCAAATCGGGAGTCGTACTTTGTGTAACGCCGTTTTCCTGTGATCCCTAAGATAGAAACCATACGAAAAAGTTGGTAGGTTTACTAAAACCTGTCAAAGAATTTACGATTTTTACGAATTTACTTTTAGAGATTATTCGATCCATTGAACGCAAAAGTCGAGAACCTTCTTCAGTTGCTCTCCCCTGAAATGATTGAATTCTCGAACAATTATTTATTTATTTATTTATTTATTTAGTTATTCTCTTTACAAACACCAAATAGGTACTTACATGTGAAGGGTTAAACAGTACACAAGTATTTGACAATGTCACAGACATGCCAATATCATGAAGGGATTGCATCCTGATGCAGCAATAATATGC
This sequence comes from Octodonta nipae, assembly GCA_034190945.1. Taxonomy (NCBI): domain Eukaryota; kingdom Metazoa; phylum Arthropoda; class Insecta; order Coleoptera; family Chrysomelidae; genus Octodonta; species Octodonta nipae. The sequence continues at coordinate 134,861,818 of CM067218.1, forward strand.
GCCTAAGCTCACCAAATTTGATGTTAAATAGGTCAGGAACTATGTTATTGGACAGCTTATCATTGCAGACACTGAGTAGATAAGTGAAGGGCGAAGGGCTTCCGTTGTTAATGTAGAAGAGATTAGATGAGAGTAGTCTAATTTTGGGGACCCTAAACTTAACGCTATTGATCAAGCTAGAATCGAAATATTTTCTGTTATTTAGAATGTTAAATATAAAGATAACAGCATGGGTCTTTCTCCTCGTACTCAAAGAACAGAGATGGAAGGTTGCCAACATTGATCTATAAGATACCATCAAGGGATATATGCCATTCTCTTTGATATAGAGATAGCGCAGAAAACGTTTTTGAACTTTTTCAATTTCGTTACTTTAGGTGTAACAATTTGGTGACCAAATGTTAGAGGCATACTCAAGGTGAGGCCTCACCATATATGTATAAAGTCTTATGGTTGTTTTTACACTCAAATTTTGGCTATTATGTATGACAAATCCAAGAACTTTGTATGCTTTGTTTATCAGATAGCTCAAATGGGTATTGAATTTGAAGTTATCTTGAAAGACTACCCCCAGATCTTTAACCTCTTTACACCTCTTAACCTTAAAATTTACAATATAATAGTCTTCCATAGATATATTGACTTTTCGGGAGAAGGAAACAACACAACATTTTTGGGTATTAACAAACATTTTGTTTTCTCTAAACCAATTAAGCGCCAAATTTAAGTCGTTTTGAAGTGCAACAACATCATTTATGCCATTAATGGGTTTACATAGTTTGAAATCATCAGCAAACAACAACTCAACGCAGGTCTTCAGGCTATCGGGTAAGTCATTGATTAAAATCAAAAACAAGAGAGGACCCAAGATGCTACCCTGGGGTACTCCTGAGGTGGCAATATAATGACGGGAGAAGACAGTACCTATCTTTACCCTTTGGGTTCGTGCGAGTAAGTATGAAGTTATGAATGACAATACTTCACTTGAAAAACCACGAACCAACAGTTTTTTTATCAAGACACTGAAATCCACCTTATCATATGCATTCGCACAATCTGTGTATATGACATCAAGCTGTTGTTTGTTTAGAATTGCCTCCGATACATATTCAGAGAAGATACAGAGATTTGTAACTGTTGACTTGTTAGGAAGAAAACCATGTTGGTATTTTTAAATTTTGTCAGCTATGTGGGTAAGTATGAAGTTATATATAATTTTTTCAAATATTTTAGCTAAGCTGTTTAATAAGCTGATAGATCGATAGTCATGAATATTTTCCCTCCGCCCCTTTTTGAAGATTGGGGTTACAATTGCTTCTTTAAAATTATCAGGAAACCATCGCTGCTTTAGAGCTAGATTAAAGATATATTTCAGAGGAGTAACCAACAGATCGGCACACCCCTTATAGATATATGATGGTACATCATCAGGGCCAGTTGTTTTTTTGGGCTTCAAACTTTTTATGCTGGAAAGAATGTCATTATCAGTTATTTCCGGAAAACTAAAACCCCCTCTATAATAAAGATCTTGCTGATCGATCGTACTTGGTTCAAACACAGAATGAAAATATTGTGCAAAGGCATCTGCAATGCTTTGTTCATCTGTCAAGTAAACGTTATTCGAAGTCATCCTCCGTGGCACACCACCATCATGTGATTTGCCTCGAAAGAATGACCAGAAGGTACTGGGATCTCTATTGATATTATTGTCAATTGTCTTTTTATAATTTTCAAAATCTGTTCTGGTCTGTTTTTTTAAAATCACACCTCAATAACCTGTACTCATTGACATTTGATAAGCTTGCCTTACCTCTCGTTTTAAGAGCATGTAGGTGGTTTTTCTTTCTGATCATTTGCACTAAATTGAATGTGAACCAGGGAGGATACTTTCTAAACTTCGACGCGTTTTTCACTATGTACTTAGGAATAGATGCGTCCAAACATCTGTACAAGTTTGAGTAAAAGCTATTTACACTTTTATTAACATCATCACATGCTAGTACGTCTGACCAGTCACAATCGCTTAAAAGATTGAATAATAAGAGAAAATTGCCTTTAGCGAAATTGTATTTGTACTTTTTCGGGAAGGGGCTCACTTTTTGTTCTCTCTGCAATGATAACGAGATATTTATTGCTGGATGATAAGCATCCTCCTTGAGAAGAGGACTGTCTGACCGTTTTACTCCAACTTCGAGGTTAGAGATAACCAAATCCAAGTTCCTGTTCACAAAAATTTTTAACTGAGTTCAGCTGTTGCAATTCATATAGGCTCGAGAATTACTGCATCAGAAGACTTTTATCATCTGAACCTAACTGAAAGTTAGGCAGATTAAAATCACCTAATATTAAAGTCTTATGATCCAGAGTGGATAGAATATTCTCAAATATATCTAAAAAAATTTCTAGGGAATCAGTACTACTATTAGGTCTAATATAAACAATTAAACAATACATACAGATATAAAAGATTTTTTTTAGTTTGATTTTAATTAATATAGCTTCATTATCACAGTTAATGTTTATTACCTCATAAGAGATGTCTTTTTTAATTGCAAAAAGGACACCATCCCCTCTGGTAAGTTCTTGACTTTTCCTGTCTCTCCTTATGACTGCATACCTTTCATCAAATAGCTCGGGATTATAGATACCATCACATAGCCAGGTCTCTGTAAGAGCTATTACATCATACTCTTCAGATAGGACACTACTATACAGACTCTCAGTTTTGGTTCTTAGACCTCGAACATTCTGATAGTACACAGTAAGTTTATTAATGTATATTGTACATATTACTGAATTTATTTATTTTATCGCGAAATGTATTCGGACATGAAGAAGTTTCAGGAAAATCTAGCTAGGTTTATTAAAACCTGTCAAAGAATTTACAATACTAACTTTTTGAGATTATGCGATCCAACTAATGAAATTTCTCGACTAGAAACAATATATTGTCTTGCGTTCAATGGATCGAATAATCTCGAAAAGTTAGTATCGCAAAATTCTTGGCTTTTGTTTTTAACGAGAACTTAAAACTTGATTCTGGGGAACTAAATGGGCAAGGAATTAAAGTGAAGGCTGGGGTAGATCTGAAGGGCTAATCTGGAAAACTCAATCTGAGAAAAAAAAGGGCTTGCTTAAGGTATTTTTGTGGTAAAATTTTTTGCATTTCCCCCTCTGGATGCATAATTTTGTTATTAGAAATAGGTAATCAAGAATTACTGATAATACTCAATTTAAAATTCCACATTATAAATTGTTTTAACAGCAATTAATTGAACGCTTGGTGTAGGGTGAAAATACTGCCTATAAACCGCACAACTTTGTCTATCTGAGACAATCTATTAAAATATATAACTTTTATTAAAACAGCTGAATATGTTTATAAACGATTTTATAGTCCATTGAAATTTTGCCTGAATCTGCAAATTGAGGTGGCAGATAGTTAACACAGAACAGCAGATTACGAATTTGCAATTACTTTTTACCGCAGGCTTGCAATAAGGGAGGAAAGCCCCCAAAACACCCCCAACACAGACTTTTTTTAGGTTATTCCCAAAAACTACAATGATTATGAAAAAAAAGTAACTCGACCATCGTGTTTCTTGTCAAATTTCACATCGAAATCATGTAGTAAGTTATACAAAATCAACGAATTGTTGTGCAATTATTTAAGGTTTCAATTTAATTTAATTTTTGGATTGTACGCAATGTGTGCACAGACACTGCATTATGCGAATATGCAACGTCTAAAGATTGACAGAATTGTCTATTTATGAAAAATTTTCAGAAATATTTGTTGTTTTTGGAAAAAAATCGCACTATATAAAGGTAGCTTCTAGTAGTACATCTGGATTGTCGGACTTGGCAATTGTGAAATTAATATTAATTTAATGTTAAGTAATAGTCACGTTTGTTTTTCAGGATAGTAGAAATAGTTGCAAGTTTATTTACGGGGACTAGCTTGAGAAAAAACAACTGAAATTGAATACCTTTTGATTATATACATACTTAATATACTTCTCTTAAGTACAGGTTGATGCAGTTGTCATTGTAACAATGGGCTTGTGTAACGGATTAAATACTTTTTTATATACACACATATTATAAATTATAGGAGTTACGCTGAATATATATTAATTATAGTTTCAAGTAAAATTATGATCAAGGTATTATTCGGTTCGTAGTTTTTACCTGAATCCATCAGAACAAGTTACTTATACTTTTAGAAATTATTAATGAGGTTCTCTTTAAAATTTTATAAATAATACAAACTTTGTTAAGAGATACATCCACAGCAATTGTCCTGAAGCATAGAAAAATTTTTGTTCCACGAAAAACCAATATTAAAAAAAAAGAAATGTACCTATTGACAATCAATTGATACTACTGAAATGATTCAGTTAATTTCGTTCCACTCCTTTAATATCATTCTATTTAATATTTATTGGATGATATACCTCTTATGATGCGACGTGAAATGTGGTTCATGCACGACGGTGCTCCTGCTCAGTTTTCACTTTGGCTAGGGAGTATTTGAACGAAAATTATGTAAACAGGTGAATTGGATGAGGTGGACATCAGCCATGGCCCGCCAGATCCCCAAATTTAAATAGTTTAGATTTCTTTCTATGGGGCCATCTGAAATCTCTACTGTACATAACGCCAGTGAATACCGTAGACGAACTGAGAAATAGGCGCGTTTGATAAAATTAGGAATACTCCAGGAGTGTTTGAAAGAGTTCGATCGTCTATGAGAAGAACAGAAGCTTGTATAAGGGTTGGGGAGGACATTTTCAACAATTGCTGTAGTTTAGTTCCTTTGTTGTTATTTAGTTTTTTTATGATGAATATTTTTTGAGTTGTACGTTTCTTGCAGTAATACATTTTTTTGATGATTATACCAGTTTATCGAATCTTTAAGAATCATTGCTAGTTTAATAATTTAAAATTGGTAGTAGATACGACAAAACTACAAGAGAACATAAAGTTTGCTATAACAACAAAGCTTTTCTTTACAATTTTTGAAAGTACCAGTGGCTCACCAAAAAAAAGTTCTGAAGGACAACAGTGGACAGTGTTCCCGAAAAAATATCACCCTGTAGATTTGCAATCGAAATTGGCATGTCACAAGGTGTAAACTCTTAATTGTAATGTCTATGCCAAATTTCATGTGAATATCTTGTGAAGTGCAGATACTATGAGAAAAAATCTTGAAAAAAATTGAAACTTTAACACTCTGTATCTTGAAAACGAAACGTTTGCGGACCCATGTTTATGGGACTTTTTCTTCCTAAAACTATTCAAGGAATCTCCCCTTTTCGTTTGTACCTCCAATTTATAAACACCCTATATATTTTAAATTAAAAAACCAATAATGATAATTTTTTTCTATAGCAATAATTTTGCATGTGAGTTTCTTCAAATATTTGATACTTCGTTGAAATAAAATGTTTTCATTTGAACCGTAAATTTATAATTTCGTCGACTATCTTCAGTAACAAAAGAATATAAAAAATTATCGTTAGCAAAATATTCAAAGAATAATTACTTCATAATCCGCCATACCTCAAACACGTTATTAAAATACTATAGGTGATCCCTTAGTATTGTGAATTGGAGTGTCTACGCGCAATTGACGTGTATTACGAAAGTAATGAACTAAACTGAAAATTTAAATAATTGCACAATTCGTTGATTTTGTTTAACTTACTACATGATTTCGATGTGAAATTTTACAAGGAACACGATGGTCGACTTACTTTTTTCATAATCATTGTGGTTTTCCGGGATAATGCAAAAAACCCTGTTTTGGGGGTGGTTTTGAGGCTTTCCCCCCCTTATTGAAAACTTGCGGTAAAAAGTATTTGCAGATTCGTAATCTACGCCCTCGAAAACATAAATGTTCTTTGTTAATTACCTACCACCTCATTTTGCAGATTCAGTCAAAATTTCAGTGGACTATTAGAGATGTTAGCAACCCCCCAATACTAATATTTTAAATGCGCTATTGCCAAAGTAGTGATAGTTTATCTATCTCAAACATATGGCTGAATATTTAAATGTGTAATTAATGGAGAGATGTCTAGGAGTTTCAGTCAAACTTCCCATTGTCGTTGTATAATTTAAAACTTTAGATTACCTCCAGTCATTTCCATTAATCAATCATATTATCGAACAGGAAATGATGTCCTAAGAATTAAAAGGTTACATTGCTGAATGGATTACGCGTTTACTTAACAAATGGAATTGAAATTAAAATTTTACAGGCATAATTAACGTACGATTTTTCTCTGTGGCAATTCATTTAACGCTAGCAGCTGAATTTTTTTTTGACTTTTTTTCGTTTCAATATTTTTTTGACAATCTTTCCACTTATTCTAATGTGGAGCACTCGAAATTATTGCCTGTGACACAGACACGGATGATAAATTATATAGGCATAAAGGTAGACTGGAAATTTATTATTGCATAAAATAAAAGTTTTTCTTATATTCAAATCTAATTTTGTGCATAGATAAGAAAAAAATGTTTTGTAAATGACATTCTATCTGGAACAGAAGCTGGTGATATGGTGACTGTTTTAATTTCTGTTTCAGAATGTGAATAAAAATCAAACTCGTATAAATTTTATGATAGTGACAGGAAGACTCTCTGGTTTTATGATATTTGGTATTCAAATTGAATTTTGGAGAATTAGGTTATTGGCAAAGGAATTTTACTGGTGGTGAAAATTCTCTTCTATATACGCATTAAGGAATATTTCCCTGCGCCTAATTGCTTATTTGTTTATAAAAATTTTCTAACACAACACCTGTAATTAATATTTTGTTTTTTTGGTAGTTAAGTCTGTAGTGGTATGAAATATGCAAACCTCAAACGTGTACCGAACACACTTTAAAAAATGTATTACGAATTGATTTTTGACCTGAAATAAGAAACATAACATTATTCTTAAGTTCCGGTGAAAATACCAGTTTTAGTAAAATTTTTATCAAGATAGTTACCTATAACTTTGTCGTTGGAGTCAAGTTTCAACCCTGGGACATTTGTTTAATATTTGCCAACAGGTAGAATTAATAAGGGACCAGATCTGATAAATATTGGGGATGTGGTTTAAATAAGGCAATGAGCGGTGTGAATAAAAACGAGTAGGACAAGTAAATTCTTGAACATATTAAAACGACAAGTAAACACCAAAATTGAAGTGAATAAAACAAGTATTTACTCTTACTCGCGAGTAAATACTTGAGAGGCTAGTAAAACCCCGAAAAATGTCAGTTTTGGTGTGAATAAACGCAAGTAAATACTTGTCCATTCGCAAGTCAACCCGACCCAGACTTGCAGTCGTACTTGTACACGAAAGATGGCTGTATTTATGAACCTGCGTGGTGTGAAACGTTATAGAGACCGGCGTGATATAAGTCCCGATCTATCTAAGGGACTATTATGGTTTGAGAGCGAAAACGTAGATTTTCTCACTTCGCACTTTCTTGATGAAAACACTGATGCAAGGGGTGGAGGATTAACTGCACGGAAAAAGATGGAAATTTTTCTGAGATACGTTAGTGATCTAGGATTCCAAAGTGGTGTTGCCAACGACATGGGGGTTGAAAGAAGTACCAGAGCAGAACATTTTCAAGTGTATTGGATAAAATAGTGTCGAAGTCTGAAGATTGGATTAAATTTCCACGCACTATTGAAGATATGGATCAGGCCAAGGCAGACTGGGCTTCAAAATTTCGCATTCCGACTGTCATTGGTGCTATAGATTGCACTCACGTGCATATTATGAAACCTTCGGAATTCGGCGACGAGTATGTGAACAGAAAAGGAAAAACAACAATAAACATTCAGATGACTTGTGACGCTAATGAAAAAATTACAAGTGTGGACGCTCAATGGCCAGGGAGTGTACATGATGGCAGGATTTGGCGAGTGAGTGGAATTCTGGACGTGGTGCGCCGATATGATGGTGATGTATGTCTCCTTGGTGATAGCGGATATGGAATTACTCCTTGGTTACTGACTCCTTTTGACGAACCAATAAATGCTCGTGAGCGGAATTACAATTCGACCCATGCTCAGGAAAGAGTAATAATTGAACGAGTTTTTGGCCAGATGAAACGTCGTTTTCCCATACTCTCGAGCAGTCAAAAATGTTCCCAATTTAGTAATAAGTTGTGCAGTGCTTCACAATATAGCAAAACATTTGAATGATGCTTGCAAAGTGGAAGACGGAATCGAAAATGGTGTAGCTGAAGAAAATGTATGTTTATATAATTTAGATCGGAATGAAGTTATAAATAGACGACGTGGTCAGACAAAACGATTAGAAATTAGAAATAATCTGATGATGTAAATACACATTTTTGACATGAAAATAAATTTAATACTATTTCCTTTACTCCAATTGCTATCGCATATGTGAAAAAATAAAATATAAATTTAATAAAAAATATATAAAAAAACAAAAATATTTCTTTTTAAATATGCATAGGCCTACAGTATGCCAGGTTTAACATGGCCTGCTGGAAAAGCAAATGGGGATATACCACCAGCCTATGAGCCCTCCACCGGTCATGCCATACCCGACAAACTGTCTACAGATGTGTACGTGACGTACGTCAAGTGACTGTGTACTTGACGTATATTATATACTTATGTCATTTTTTTTGTTTTTTATTTATTTTATTATTATTTTTATTTTTTTATTTTATTTTTTTTAGAGAAAAGGAATATTTCAGGAAAGGAAACATGATACAATTTATTTCAACAACAAAAATTCTTTTAAGACATCGTCTTCTTCAACCACAACGCGTTGTTCAACGGACTCCGTTCGTCTGTGTTGTGCAGCTCTTAGGTTCAACTCCGTTATCATCAATTGTTCACGTTCAGCCTGAAGTCTTGTTAGCTTAATTTGTTCAAGTAATAATAAACGCTGCAACTCATCAGTTGTCAACTTTGACGTCTCTTGAGTTTCAGTTGAGAGTTTCAATTTCTTATCTTTTTTCAACTTCGTCGCATCGCTCTTACGTATGCAAGTCACTGGTGTGATTGGCTGGTTTGATGCTAACATGTCAACGGGGTCATCTTCGTCTTCCCTATTCTTATTCTCCTCATTGAGTTCAGGCAATGGCGACGTAGAAATTGCTCCCAATACAACGCATGAAGCCCCAGGTATTTTGCAATTACTTGGGTTCTCGTTTGAATCGCAAATTTTTAGGATATCTGCCTCCCATGACAACAATGTTATTGGTTTATTTCCAGTTGCATTGACATCAGTTTTTTTCTTGACTGCGGTTTTCATATTGTTCAATAGCTTTTTTATCTGTCCAACACTAGTTTGCTTCCCAACATTTTTCGAAAACTGGTCGGCTAAACATCCCCATGCCTTCTCTTTAGCAGATGCAACTTTAGGCAACATGGATTTATTTAGCACAACACTAAAGTCTTTCAATAACGCTACAAAAATAGCTCTATTGTCACAACCGGAAGTCACACTACTTTCATCCATAGCTGCAAGAGGACAAAAACAAACGGGAACGACAACTGACTTGTGAATAATGACGGGGAGTCAAGTTAGTTTAGCGGCGAAAACAGAACAAGTCACAACAGGAAATGATGCGTAGTGGCCTGTGTGGCGCTACAAGTATTTACTTGCCTTTCTTGTGATTTCAGTTGTCTCGCGAGTAAATACTTGCTAGTATACCCTCGGGTTGGCGAGTACACTGTCACAAGTAAACTCGACGCTTTATTCACATCGGTTTACTTGGAGTTTAAATACTCGTTACACTTTATTTGTAAGTAAATACTCGTCTTACTCGTTTGTATTCACGCCGCTCAATATAATAATCACTAAGTAATTTAGATAAGATTGTTGAGGAGGTCTTGAAATATTTTGCCTGTTTAATAGAGTTTTCTCTTCTCACATTTTTTCCTGCAACAGATAAGTATTGTACTGTATTTCGAGGTTTCTTTAAAAAAATTGCTTGAAATTTGTTGTTTAACTTGATACCGGCACAAATAACCAACACAACACTAATACCAACCAAACACAAACCGAAAACAAAATTATGAACATAATTTCATATGTCCCAGGTTTATCGGAAAAAAATTAAGCGGTTAGGATATACACATGATGTTAAAACTGTTTTTAAAACAAATAATACATTGCGATCTATTCTCACACATACCAAATTTTTTATTTAACATTTAACATTTAAGTCAGAATTCCAAAATTGTATGTACAGTGTTGTATGTGACTGTGGCTATACTTATACAGGTGAAACTTCAAGACTTTTATATGTAAGAAAAAAAGTACACCAATATAAGATCTGCAGAAGACATGTGGACAAATTCAATTTGGACAAGCATGTGTTAACCAGCACCGACCGCCCTGTGATAAAACAAAGATCTTGTTGAAAGAGGAAAATTTAAAAAAGAGAAAGCAGCCAGCTGTATAATGATAAACAACACAGAAATTGGGGCACCTACAATAAACCTCCATTTGGGCTGGAGAAATCTATTGCTAGCAGAGCAAAAAACGGTGTCCTCAGTATCAAGTTGTCGCCAAACGACAAATTGTTACAGTCAAATTTTTGACAAACAAGAAAATCAACACCAAAGCGAAATTTTTTAGAAATAAAAAACTGGAAACACAATACAAAGCGATTGAAAACGACTCCACAGTCAGAGTTAAAACGACTTCAAACACAGATAAGTATAACACAATATATGGTAGACATCTCTTTCTGCCAAAAGAACTGCGAGCAAAAATTTCTGTACGGACAGCTAGTAATTGCGTTATTATAATTTGTTTTCCATATACAATTTTTAAATACGTATCTGTAGCAGGAAAAAATCTGAGGAGAGAAAACCCTAATGAAGGCGCAAATAGTAACACTATTGATCGTCTGGACCGTCGGAAGAAAGTCTGGCGCTTTGGCGGGTTTCCGTCCTTTCCCCTTCATTTATGTTTCATCTGTTTCGTCATTGTTATGTACGTACCTATGCAAAATTTTTCTTTTATTACGTGTAAGGGGTTTAAACCAGCGCTGAGAATCATCTCCAAAAAAAAAACAGTGTTTGGCTAACATACTGATTTTTATAGATCGATTAGCCAAAACTTAATATTCAATGTCGCAACAACGACTTGTTTTCTTTCCTTCTTCGTGATCTGGAAAGTTATAGACCAGCCTGAAGTGAATTAATTTTTTAGATTTTAACATGAAAAATATATACAGGGGCAGGGCAACCCTGAACTTCTGGCCTTTCACTATCACCTTTCACTCTTAGAGCATCTTTTATCACCATATAGCGTCTATATATGGGAGGAATAAAAAGACCATCGGGTATAATGAAAATTTTTAAATTTTTATCTTTAACTTAATTTGCGATGGCCACGCCATCTTGACCGGAAATTCAACAACGACTTGGTTGAATGTCATGAAATTCGTACAAAAAATTGAAAATGTCTCACAGTGTAATATTTACGGCAAAATATTAATCCAGGAAATAACAATCAAAGAGCAGAAAGAAAAACAACATTATCCTTTTGGAAAACTTACACATATTTCGAAAAATCTAGATATACCCATAAATCTTAAACGGAAAGTTTATAACTTCCGTATCAAACCCGTCGCCCTATACGGAATGGAGACAAGAGCCCCACCTGTTAGGAGTGCAAATCATCTAAATGTTACACATAGGGGAATGGATCGCTCCATCCTCAACATGTCATTCAGTCAAAATCAAAAACGAGAAAATAAGAAAGTTAACAAAGTCAATGATGTTATATAGGAAATATCTGTCAAAAAGTGGAGATGGGTAGGGGAAACTAAGAAAAGTCTTTACAAGGTAGAACTCAGAGAAGACAAGTAGACGATATTCGAGGTAATAGGTAGAAAATAAATGTTACAAGAGATACGAACGAAGAAGAGGAGGACATTAGTTGCTTTGCCTTAAGGTCAATTATGAACATTTGGTGACACCATGCCTCTTTAGTTCTAATCTATGCAATCGACAATGTAATGTTTATGCCCTGTCTAGCAGTTCACAACATTCTTATAGAGTATTCGTATAGTATTGGTTTGAATTCTATCAATCAATGACAGCTTCTAAGATTCCTGTCTAGTTAATAAAGAGATGATGAAATGTGATAGTTACGTCCTACCAGTAACTGGACTTTGAATAGTAAACTACCTCTAGAGTTGCCCAAAAATTGGATAAAATCTTCAGTACTGTGCTCATGATGACTACTCAGAATGGTACCTTGAACAGTAAACTACTTATAATTTTGCCAAAAGCGTGGATAAAATCTTCAGTACCATTATGTGACTAACCTATCTAAAATCACACAAATGTCCGGTTTCCTAGAAAATTCTCTTCATAGGCTTGGTATCTCTTTCCGTATACTTACCTAACTGGGTGGTGATTACTTACTCAAACAAAGTGCCTCTCACTTTTGGCTTAAGCATTTTCATGAAAATTTCAATCTCTCAAGCACGATGAGCTTAGTTGCACTTTATTATAATGCTCAAGGTTTCGTAGTTCCCAATACTTTGAGTGGAGAACTACTTTCTACTACTAAATCTTATGAGTATTCTCCAGATTTGTGTGTTCGTGATTATTAGTAAACTATACTAAGATTTTGGTTGTCTTTATTCTAGGATAGAGGTTTTTTTTCAATGTTCGTCTGTTGTTTTTCTGGGGTGTTGTTGACTTTTCATAATTGTCGCAGGCCCTGGTTATTGATAGTTTACTGAAGAGTAAATCGAATATACAATAAAGAATTTAGTAACTGCTGTATGGTTATAAATAAACTTCCCTTTAGGTTCTATTACAAATTTTTACACTCAATATAAGTGACTATATTTGCATTAAAATAAATCAGAATACGTTCGACTTCAAATATTTACTTCAAACATCGATGACCAATACCGAACAGATGAACCCTGTATTGCCTACCACTCAACTCTACTTCTCTCATCAGACAATGTCTGGATCTAGATGTTCCTTTGTATCTTCTGGTAGGTTAACGTTTATGGTTACTAATTCCTGAATGTATTCCAAAGCCTTTTTTATTATCAATAGAATTTTAGGGAATGTTTTTTTATATGCATTGTTTATTTGAATGGTTTTTACAGTTTATTTATTCACAAGTTTTGTTGTTATTTAGGATGACTAATTTGTAGAAGGTTTCTTATTTTGACAGCGTTAAATGAATTGTTACAACAGTATCTTGATATTCTGTTTCAGTTCTTCTCGTCCTGTTCTGTATCGTCAACTATTCTTGTCACATAGAAATCCTTGTTGAATTTTCTATGAATGTCCTTAATCGTTTATCCTTTTATGAGCTAATAATTATGTTGCTTGGGGTCATTTATAATCTACTACTATCTTCGTGTTGAATTTACCGTGTCTCTTCAAATTCAACACTAACCTTATTTAACATCTCCTTGCTCTTCCTATCTATTCTCTTTTTCTGCTATTGTCTTCAATAGAACGATTGTTAGCACCAAATATAGGTAGGGTGTTAACACGTGTTAACACAAATAACAAATTTCATTAAAAATCTTTACAAATTCACAATAGTAAAACCTAACCTCAACAACTCTAACGACAGTTTCGCAATCTCACTGGATCTCATTTTTAGAACTCGGTTGCAATTAACTTTCAATACTACATTTTCAAGAGGCTATATATTGGGACTCACTTCGCAATATTGATCATCTAAGGCTTGTAATATAACCAAAGCTCTGAACAAGGATTCCTGGAAAAAGTTATCCACTGCAGATATTCTTACATTACAGGAAACACGATTTTCATTACTCAAGTATCTCGTTTCAATGAAATTCTTAAATAGATTTCTCTTGACGCCTACACGAACGATTCAGTGTCGGCGTTATGTAGGAGTAAGTGCAAAACAGTTCTCCGGTTTAATAAAATTTGCAGTAGTTAGTACTTCGCAAACGCTTTAATTGTATACATTGGAATCGTTAATGTTCCCTAAGGAACAAAACACTTTGGAAATAATCTAATTTCATACAGCAAAGTCTTCTTGGGCCTGGGACAAGAATAACAAGCGAACAAGGAAATACTTTTATGTAATACTTCTCCCTCTTATAAACACCTTTTTATGGAACACCAAAAAGCGCTTGGACACGTCAATTCTAAATTCATCATTATCTGATGGTATAAACGTTGCGGCCCTCTTTTTCTCTTTTAGCTGACAGCCACTTGATTTAAAATACGCATTTCAATAAGGTTTACACTTCAAAGTTGTTTGTGAAAAGCTGAGAGTGGCAAAATTTTGTACTACATTCAACACAATTTTTGAAGCTAACGTTACTTAACTGAAGCTCACACTTGAAATGCAAAATCTTAAATATTGCATTTGTTTCGGCACATTGTTCCAAACGACATCATACAAACCATGATCTTTAAATACCCATATGACTTAGTTTTTTTTCTGTATAAGAAACAGGGACCAGGTTATATAATAAGAGACTATGCGTTTATAGAATATTAATAGCTTGTACCAAAAACAAATACAGGGTGTCCAAAAATAAACTAGCTACCTGGAAAATTTCTCATAGAAGACAATTTCTCATAATACTTAGTATTTTGATAATAGCAAAGACACGTCAATGATTTACGAAGGGGACATATTTGGCCATATTAACCGTTAATTAAATTGCACCGTCAACACACCAGCGCTAGCTACTAATGTTTTTTTAAATGGAACCCTATTATAAGTGACACCTCGTTTTAACGCATGTTTAATAAGAAGTCAAACGGTGTTTGGCTTTTGACATTTCATCAACATTTAAGGACGAGAAAAGTCGATTTCGTAAGTAGCTTTCTCTTACATTGTTCAGTGTCAAATGGTTGGGGCTCTCTTTTTTAGGGTTCCGTATATATAATATACGGATACCCTTATAATATCACTCAGGATTTCTGCCTCTGTCACATCACAGCAATTTTCTTCTGAACTAGTGGACGAAAGAGGTTGAAATTTGGTATCAATGTATAGTTTGGTGTATCAGGAGTACATATCGTAAAAGAAAAAAAAAAAGATTTTAGGGGTACTTCTGGGGGGAAAAACTAAAAAAAAACGACCGTCCCCCCCCTGATCTCCGAAACTACTTAGCCTAAAATTTTGAAAAAAATAGGAAATATAGAACGTTGCCCAAACTTTACAGGAAAAATAAGGAGAAACGATTAATTATAATTTTGGGGGGCAAATTATAGAATTAAATAAAAATTTAAAAATAAAAAAAAATTCATGTAATATATCAAATAAAAGGTCTCATTCTGAGAAACACAAATATATTTTTTTCATATTTAAAAAAATTATTTAAAAAGATTTACCCATTCCCCCCCTCCCTTTATCTTCGAAACTATAAAACGTAAAGTTTTGAAAAACATTATAGGTATAGGTTCTGACCTGAAGTTTACTGGAAAAATAAGGGGAAACCTCTACTTTTAATTTTGGGGGGCAAATTACAGAATTAAATGGAAAATGTAAAATTAAAATTGTTTCTAACCCATCATGTTATATATCAAATGAAAGGGCTCATTACGAAGAAAACAAATGTATTTTTTTCATATTTTTAAAATAAATTTGTTAAAAGATATTAACAAAAATATTTAAAAAAATACCCATTCCCCCCCTTATCTCCGAAACCATAAGCTGGAAAATTTTGAAAAAAATAAAGGTATAGCCCCTCACCTGAACTTTACTGGAAAAATAACGAGAAACCCCTCATATTTATTTTGGCTGGCAAATTATAAAATTAAATGGAAAATAAAAAATTAAAATTGTTTCTAACCCATCATGTTATATATCAAATAAAAGGGCTCATTAGGACGAAAACAAATATATTTTTTTCATATTTTTAAAATAAATTAATTAAAAGATGTTAACAAAAATATAAAAAATACCCATTCCTCCCCTTATCTCCGAAAACATAAGCTGAAAAAAATTGAAGTATAGCCCCTCACCTGAACTTTACTGGAAAAATAAGGAGAAACCTCTAATATTCATTTTGGGGGGCAAATTATAGAATTAAATGGAAAATAAAAAAATATAATTGTTTCTAACGGGTCATGTAATATATCAAATCACAGGGTTCATTATGACGAATACAAATATATTTTTTTATTTTTTTTTTAAATGAATATTTTAAAATATATTAAATAAATATTTTAAAAAAATTACACATTCCCCCCTGTTATTCCCCAAACTATAAGACCTAATTTTTTTTGTTAATTTGTAAAATATGAAAAAATCCCTAATTCTATTATTTGACCCGTTTTTTAGAAAATCGCTAAAAACTTTTTTATCAACTTTCTTATATAGTAAGCTTTGGTGGGGGTCAGGTGTTATACAAATATGGAAACATTTCTGCTCGAATTTGGAACTTAGGGTATAATAAATTGAAAAGAAATTGGATTAATCAAAATAAATGTCAAATTTTTATCAAACAAAGTTTATTAGAATTGAAAACTGTGTGCTATTATGATATATCACTTAAAATGTATAATGTGTATTATGATTTATTATAAGATTCCGCGGAGAAGAGACTATTAAATGAATGTCCATATAATTAAAAATAGTGGCACTCTAATAGTCTATAATGTAAGTTGGAATCATATGCAAAACTTTCTTAATACAAATACAAATTTGGAAAATAAGTTACTCTTATTTTGCTCTACCTACAGCAAACGAGGTTGGTCAAAATAATAAATGTTGATAAAAGTAAAATACCATATTTTAGGCAATATCGAAAAGTTAATTAGATTTGAAGACGACGGAAATGCAAAGAAACTTCGAGGAACGACTTACATTACCACCAGCTTCAGACTTACATTATATTTGAAAACTGCATCACAATAAACCGACTTCAAAAAGAAGGAGGTTCTCAATTTGTCTATATCTATGTTTTTTATGTTTGTTCACCAATTACCAGCAAACGGCTCAAAGAATTTTCGGCCGTTTATACCATATTTTTTTTTATTTACATAGCTCGTACCGTTGCTTAGAAAATGGGAAAAAACTTTTTTACCGATTGTCTTATACACTATGCTTTGGTGGAGTCGGCGGTATTAAAAATTTGAAAATCAATTTTAACGTGATGGTTCTCAGTTGGTTTTTATTAGGGATGTTTTGGAGCTCCGTAACCGTAACCGAAACTGTCGGATATCCGAAATAAAAACCTATCCGAAACCGTAACCGAATCTAATATTAAAGTTTCGAATAATTTCGGATAGACAGATTTTCATCAAAATGAGACAAATAACCGATTGACAGTTACCGAAGTGCCCGGTGACGATAACGGGTTGTGTGCGCTTGTTTATCAGTTATTTATCGGGTTGGAAGTTGGAACAAACCTTATATTGTTTCAGGTTTTCGACCGACCAAGCAAGTACAACAGTTGTATTACTTAGATTGTTCAGATAGTAATTACTTAAATAAAAAATGTGGCTCCATAGTATCTGTAGAAATCCTCCCAAATCTAGTTTAATTTGGAGATTTTTCGATGAAGTTAATGGCGATTTGGCAAATTGTAAACAGTTTTCTAAAAACTTTTCAAGAAAGGCGACGGGACTACTTCCCTGAAACTTCACCTCAAATCAAAACACAGTGATAATATGAATTTATGTTCTTAATCTTAATTAGTTAAAATAGATTTATCTTACATAGTCACTCCGATAAAAGTAAGCAATAATTTAGTAGGAAGTAATATCCTTGTTTTTCTTTATTATAATTTTGTTTATGCATAGAATGTTATCTACTTCAAAATAAGCAGGTAGTATAAGGGAATATCCACAAATTACGTAAGATACTTTAGGGTGGGTGGGTGTCTGCTAATATCTTACGAAATCTTATATGGGGGTGGGTGGGTGTTTGAAAAGGATTTTACGTACGAATTTTTAAAAATAATATTTGCCTAAATTAAGTATTATCAATATCTATAGAAAAATTTACATTCTACTTGATAAACATTTTCAAATATGAATATAGTTATAACATTAACAATATTTAATTAAATATATAATACTCTAACCATTTTACTTAATTCATGGATTTATTTGCTATAACGTAAAAACTGATTAAGGAATAATATCTTAAAAAATAGAGATCACAATATTTAAATCTTAAACATGTAACTCATGAAGTCATGAGTTACATGTTTAGGAGTATCTTCCGTAAGAAATAGGAGGTGGGTGGGTACGAAATTGTGTCTTAAAGTTTCTTACATGAGGGTGGGTGGAGGATAGAAAATAGTCAAAATTCACCTTACTAGCTGTCGCCCAGTGGTCGAAATTCGACCAATTGTGTCAATATCTCTGGCAGGTTAAGTAACATGAAAATTTTATCGTGACATTCTATCCTAGGACTTTAGGGAGAACAGCAATTACGCGGAACGAATCCAGATTCGGAACCTCTGTGTGATAGTTTCCTCGAAAAATCCTAGATGTCGGTCTTACATCTCGCTTCTACAAATAAGTAACGAAATTCAAGTTTTTTTCAGATATAATTCATAGAACTTTATTTGTGTTCAAATTCGTAATTCTTAATTTAATATGACAACAATTCAACTGCTAATGGGCTACCCTACATATTTATTTTTTCTAACACCCCTGTATAGCTGTAATTGCACTCAATTCTCTAACATTTATTAAAATTCTCATTATAATAATTCCATCTCATTATATATTTCCACCACCCTGTATATGCAACTGCTTATAGACCACGCATAATATTTTTTAACATTTTTCAACCACAGGGTAAACCATTCTGTATATGCCACTGCCTATGACCCACCATATTTAAACTTTTTGTTTATGAAATTTTTAATTATCTTCTGTAACTATAAATATACTCCGACCTATATTTCAATCATTATATATATGGAACTCTTCGTCGGCTACTCCATAAATTAATTCCTATTCTAACATTTTTTATCACCATCCTGTATATCTATAATTCCTCTTACCCTATATTGTATCTTAATTTTTTAAATGTTTTCATCTTAACTATATATACAACTGCTTATGGGTTACGAAATGTTGCATTTCCATTTCCGCCACCCTGTATATGCATCTATGTATAACATTTTTTGCACCACCCTCTATAACTGTAATTTTACTGCACCTTCTATTCCAAGAACATTGTAAATTCAACCGCTAATGGGCTTCCCTATATAATTATTTTATTAGTTATAATTGCACTCTACTCTATATTTTAAACACCCTAAATATGCAACTGCTTATGTGCCACCCATTAAAAAAAATATTTCTAACATATCTGGAATCGCCCTGTATAATTATGATATTCAACGATTACTTTACCCACTAAACAATAACAACGCTTGCATGCCACCTCCAGAATTTTATGCTCTAAGTATATAATAGCATTGGTCTGTCTATATATAATTACTCAATGGTTTGAGTCTGGCGGCAGCGGCACGCGGCACATTCATTTGTTTGGCATTGACATTATTGACGTAAATAATGAATTTTTATTATATTTTATTTAATGAATGAACCAATATTATAAATTAAGATTAGCATTCTGCACTGAAGGTCGTCAGTAGCTACTAAACAAAACAAAAATGAAGAAAATCGGTTGAGAAACAGAGGAGAAAATGGTACCTAATCGTTTTGTCTTAGCCTATTTATATATAGATGTAATTTATGGATGGTCCCTAATGACTTTTAAGACCTTTTTTTTCTGTTATTGTAGCTAGAATTAAGATCAAATCCTTACCCTGCAGTTATTTGTATTGTACTTTTACAATACCCCAGAAATTTAATATCCGTAACTGAAACTATCCGAAACTATCGGATAATCCGAAACAATTTTGTATCCGTAACCGTAACTGAAACCGATATAATATTATTCAAATATCCGTATCTATATCCAGATCCGAAATGGCATATCCGTAACATCCCTAGTTTCTTCAGTTGAATTCAAACGAAAAACGTTCTTATGAATATTATTTAGAGAAAAAGTTATTCTTCATAAAAATATTTGCATGGTCGGAAATCGTTTCATTGTTCCGAATACGGAAAACTTTCTCTTTAATGATTTCGACAGGTGTCTTTTGATCGATACTCATATCTCTCTTCACTCCCTCACAACTTTACTTTTACTTATTAATTGATACAATCTCGCTAAAGTACGATACACAAAAACTTCTGAAATATACTTTCATAAATTAATGGAAAAAAGAACTATATATAGTTGCATACTCACAGTTATTAAGTACCTACTTCTCATCATAATATTAGACACATTCAAAAATGATTTAGTTGTTCAAATATTTCTCTCAATTAAATTTTATTAACGAGTTTTAAAAATCAATACAGTGGCAAATCATCAGAAAGAGGCTGCTTCGAATTTAAACAGCATCAGTAGCATAGACAGATGAGCACAAGCTTTGAGAGACAGCAAGCGAAGGTTTTCCACCTAAACGGCTATTTATATCAGCCCTTTGCTAATGCATCGATGAAAAACTAACCTTCAGACTGGAGCTTATGTTGGTAACATTTTCACACAGTTCGACTGCTCTGATGACGATCTAAATTTATCATCCACCCGATATGGAGGATGCTAAAGAATTTTAAATTCGAATTAAAACTATCTGTTTCTACATTTTTCCGATAGCATTTAATTCAACTATGTGTGTTTTTAATTTTGTTTTTGTATTCCTCTAGCTCCTGTGTCCAGAGAATTCATCTCTCTCTCTCTTTTACATGATACTTTCGATTGTATTATTACTTAAGTGGTAAATAAACAAATTTGTCCAATATATATATATATATATATATATATATATATATATATATATATATATGTAGGGTATCATCATTACCGGTCCATATTTTAGATAAGAATTTACTATTTTATTTCCTTAGATGCCTGGAAGACGATATATTTATATAAACTTAAACAATACGGAAGGTAGATTGCATGGTGAATTATCTGATTCATATGAAACAATACAAGGTGTTCCACAAGATTCAGTACTCGGGCTCTTACTGTTTAACGTGCTTGTCGGTGAAATCGTTTGTTTTACGCCGAAGAGTGTTTCGGGAATCTATTAGTCACAGATAAGCAAATAAGATATTGCTAACCTAGCACAGTGGCGTAGGGATTGGTGCCTGCCATTGAATTCTGAAACGTTCTGAAATAATCCCATTTATTACCCAAAGAGAACTAAGGTTAATTCTTTTCAACTATTTGAAATGATCTGTTTTTATTGCTAAAATTACGTCAATGTCAGTTCTATGGAGTAAATAATTGCTATGGTTTTAAAAAATATGTCGCCTACTTACAAAGTAAAATATTCAAATCCTACATACGCCAAACAACTACAACTCGCGGTTCCAGTTTGGAACCCTTATTTTGATAACTTTTATGGTTTTGTTGGGCAATAACACTACAATCGAAATAAAACGACGTATATAGAAGGAAAACCAAACCAAAGCCATTGAAAACGAAGTCAGATTAGACTTTGAAACATTTGGTTTTCCTTCAATATACGTCGTTTTATTTCGATTGTGGTGTTATTGCCAAAAAAAACATAAAAGTAATCAAGAATATGCCACGAAATTTTGCCTTGCTCTACCTAATTGTTTGTAAGTTCAAAGCCTACAAAAGTTGGGAATCACTTCCCTTACAGACAGGCGCTTACATGGTGATCTTATTGAGGACGACAAGATTCTACATGGGTATTATTAGGTGAACTTAAATGAATATAGAATTAATTGAATTAGTTGACTAAGGGTACACAATTTAAAAATTACCAGGAAAAATTTTACAAATTCTGGCGCCTCATATTCAACCAAATCGCAGAAAAAACGCTGAAATAGTGAAGACTATTTTCATTAATTCTAGAAGCACTAATTTTATACTCATATATTTCACCGACTTATTGAACTAATGTACCCCAATTTTCTTGTTTTAAAGTTACTGCAATAGACTATTCTTTGTTGGCGTCTTAAAATTCAAATTTCAATATCACGGTCATGTACTTTATTCAAATAACGCAAATTTTACTTTCTCCTTTATCAACATCAATTGTTTATTGTTTCAGATAAACTGAATATAAAATATTCGACTGTATTTGTATGAAGTTTACTTAAAAAACATTCGACTCTGGGTGAGCTTCCCATTTGTGTCTAGAAATAATTTTCCATTCTAATGTTTCGTTTTTCGTCGATCGCTGATCAGTGAGATACTTGTGGCCAGGCGGGTAGTTTTTAATTTTGTTTCTTATTGTCCAGATTCGACATCTCTTTACCTTAAAATAGAGCGTATTGGTCTAGATCCATACACCAACGGTGATTTTTGTAAGAAATTGATTTTTAGAAGGCCATGGGAAACCTGGTTTTATTATAGAGGTAATCTTTCAGGAAATAGTTGCACAGGTGATAACGTCTATTATTATCCCTCTCACAATATTCTTTTGCCACTTTCCTTAATTTTTTCTCAATTGTATTAATAGGTGAGGGAATACAGGATATTGCAGCTACAGAGGCAAATTCATTTACAGGTTGATATTCAGTAAGTAAAATGACCCTTCTCGAATAACATTTATGTGCGGAAGGCACGCCATATTGTCGAATTTTCTTCTTCTTGTTCTCCTAATTTTTAGTCAGTACGTCTAGTCCCTTTATGAACATCTTCCCATCTTGTATGGTCATGGGCTGTTGTTACCCATGTCTTCACGGCCACCTTTCTTGTGTCATCATACCATCGAATTAAAGTACGACCTCTACTACTTTATTCTCCCCAGGGCTTCTACTCTGGTGTATTTCGGGTCTACTGAGATTTACCTATTTGAGCTATATGCCCTGCTCATATCATTTTAACAGTATATTCCATTCTTGATTTTCTTTTTATCTATGTTATCAGTTTTCTATCTATCAGCTTAACATCCAATATATAATAATAACAATAAGGCCATACTTACAAATACCTTGGAATAAAGCAGGCTCAACGAATTGATCACTCCACCATGAAATAGGACCTATCAACAGAGTTCTATAGAAGGGTAAGACTGTTGAAAACTAAGCTCAACAGTAAAAATCTGTTTCAGGCTATTAACACTTACGCGTGCTCAGTTAAATGGTGCAAGACGGACATTGAACAACTACAACGGAAAGTACGAGTTCTACTAACAAAAGCTCAAAATCACCATCCAAAGAGCTCCGTCGAACGTACAACGTTACCACGGTATGAAGGAGGAAGAGGATTGGCAGATATAGGCAAGTTACGTGATCAACAAATTTCCAATTTGCGTAACCATTTCCAGAAACTCACCGAATTTTCTGATCTACACAGAGTCACATGTCAGGTTGATGCCTCAACACCTCTGCGACTGACAGAACAACAAGTTCAAGTATACCACCAGACAACTGATCAGAAACTGCTGAAATGGAAAGAGAAGCCGCTTCATGGAAGGCATATAAATGACGTCAACCAAAATTATGTCGACAGTTCAGCGTCGAACTACTGGTTGATCTCTAGTCATATGTTTCCTGAAACGGAAGGCTTTATATTGGCAATCCAAGATCAAGTAATTCCACCTAAGAACTACCTAAAGTACATCGTCAAAGACCCTTTTATGAACAACGACAGATGCAGATATGGTTGCCTAACATCTCAATCTATCCAGCATATCACAGGAGGTTGCCAAGCGTTCGCTGCAACTGAATACAAAGAACGACACGATGCTGTGGCAAAAATACTGCACAAGGAACTAGCGCTGAAACTCGAGCTATCACAGTCGCTAAGAACACCCTACTATATATACAAACCAGAATCTATTTTAGAAAATAACAACTACAAACTGTACTGGGACCGGACGATATTGACCGATCGGACTGTTGCTCACAATAGACCAGATATAGTTTTGGTAGATAAAGTCTCTAGAAAAACCACCTTAATTGACATAGCAATCCCTAACAACAACAATATAAATATTAAGCAGGCTGAAAAAATAGCCAAATACAGGGATTTACAATTTCAAATACAGAGACAATGGGACATGAACAACACTCGAACAGTACCAATTGTTATGTCAACAACAGGAGTAGTCCCAAAACATCTATTAAACAATTTCAAATACCTCGGTCTGGACGAACATCTTTACCAACTGATGCAAAAAGCCGTCCTGTTAGGAACAGCCCGGACGGTTAGAAAATTCATGGGGAACTGCAGCCACGACGCCAACCATGGGCCTGATAACCTGGCAAGGGCTCCCACAGAGCTAAACCCTTTTGATATGTAGTATATCTGGGGTTTATTGAATTTTCCCCTAAGGGCACACTATGTGTGCCTTAGAGGGAGTATGATGCCATACATTGTATGGTCAAGTCGGGATAAAATAATAATAATAAACGTCTTTATTTTTCCTGTAGGTATGTCTAGGCGAAGTTTAGCTAAAGCTATTCTTACACTTAACCTAGACATACAGGTAACTACATGATTATAATGCGTTATAATACAAGGCACCACTTAAGTACCAATGATTAGGATTTACATTATACTAACAGTCTACAGAGAACAAAGGCTTTACAAACAGTGAGTACCAGACAGCATCAACTTTCTAAGCCAACTTTTAAATGCTAGTATTGATTTGAATGACTTATTTATTAGGAGTTTGTTAAAGTACCTTACACCTAGGTAAGAAAATGAACACTTGAATAAGGCAGTATTGTGACGTGGGATATGAAGAAGTCTGTTTGAGCGTAAATTAAGCGAATGGAGCGTATTCCTAAATATTAATTTATGGTATAAGGGTGGAGGCATTTTAAGATTGACGACTTTATAAACTATTGTGCAGTAATTAAATTCTCTTCTTTGGTCCATCGTAAGCCAGGAAATATTTCTCAAATGATTTGAAATGTGTTCGTATTTTCTGACACCGCAAACAAAACGGCAACAGCAATTCTGAACCTTTTGTATTCTGACTGCATCATATTATTGATATACTGCATCACCATAATTAAAACGAGATAAGACCAGGGAATTCATTAATAGTTTCTTTACTGAGGTGTTTAGATTAAATCGATGTGGGAATAGCAACTTTATAGTTGCATACGATTTTTGTATTAAACTGTTTACATGAGAAACGAATTTCAAATCTTTATCGAAAATAATACCCAGATTCCGAACACTCTCTTTCAATTGCAGGACTTGACCATTTACATGAACAGATAAGTTGTTCTGCACAAGATTTTGATGCCAGGGCCATTAAATGACTTTTAGCGCTATTTAGATTTAAGTTATGGTTTTTGGAACTCTTTATTATTCTTTCCAAGTCAGCGTTAATACACGACTCAGCATGTTTAATGTTGTGAACGTTAAAGTTTAAATACATCTGCAAGTCGTCAGCAAATGCTTGAACTTTACAGTGCTGAACGCTCTTTCAAACATCTGTGGAATAAATTAAGAAGAAATGGGGGGCCAAGGATGGACCCCTGGGGCACACCTGAGGTAACCACTTTTTCTGATAAAAATGAGTCATGGACCTGGACGATCTGCCTACGACTTGTCAAGTAAGATTTAACGAGAGTAACAAATTCACAGCTGCATCCATAATATTTGAGTTTAGAGCAAAGTAAACTATGACTGATGGTGTCAAAGGCCTTGGAGAAATCTAATAGCATCAGGACAGTTTCATTTTTACGATCAATGGCAGACACAATTTCATCACAGACATTCAGTAAAGCAGTGGAAGTACTGTGGCCTTTACGAAATCCAGCTTGAAAATCAGATAAAATGTTCTGTGTGGTAATAAAGTGTGAAAGTTGATAAAATATGACTTTTTCCAGTATTTTTGAAAGTGCAGGTAAAATACTGATGGGTCTGAGATCACTGTATTTTTCAGGATTGTTGATTATGGCCAGAGGTTTTACTATGGCTTTTTATTTCTTTGGGTTACTTGCAGTTTGTTTATGCATATTTCTGTTAAAATCAATGCTTTTGTAGCCTACGTTAGGACGCGATTTTGCTTTTATTCACAAATTTGTGTTCCTTATTAGGTGATTTAAACTATAGAAAGCACTTCAAGCCATTCTGATCGTTCTTTGCAGGTCTGCCGATTGGAATTCCTTATCTTCCCTAATTATTTGTTGATATGTTTTTCGACTAGTTTGAATGGTTGGCTCCTTAAGTTTGTATTCATGTTTGGGGGTTATCATCTCTGGTTCTATGTGTTATTATTTTGTCTTGCTCATATTGATTGTGAGTCCTATTTTTTTGGATGCCTGTTTCAGTTTACCATTTCTTGTTTATTAAGAGGCTAACTTCTTTATTAATGTGATTTATATGTTGTATATATTGCGAGTTGATGCTACTATTTTGAACTGATCTTACTATTGCCCACGTTTATAGAGAGTCTAAGGCTTCATTATGGTCCACAAACGCTAGGTATAAGTTTATGTTGTACTCTAATACATTAGCCGTTATGGTGCCAAAAGGTCTCGATAATATGATGGTGCTATAGCTTTATCGGAAATCTCGGTTGTTTTTCGGTTAAGTTGGTTTATTTGTAAGGGGTTTAGTGATTATTTTGGTTTACAGTTTATATATTTGACTTATTATTACATATCCTTGGTTACTCTTGCTAATATATGTTCATATTTTCTTCCTGATCAGTTTACTAAGTTCTGTAATTTATATAGTCTTCCTTGTACTTTATCAACTAGGTCTCTTTTCATTATTAAATCTTTAGTTTACTGACTAATATTTCCTATTGTATAAAAAAACTCTTAAATTTTACAATTATCTATTTTATTCAAAGCTTTCTCCAATTTATTCATTTTCTCTCTGTTATAAGTGCAATAATTTCTAACGAAATAATCATTATAATTAACCAAACTTTAATAAAGACTATGCAAAAGCTTCATTATTTCAAAATTGTATCTCACAACTTTGCGCAATATGGCTAAACTCATCTCTGTGTACGCTTTACAATCGTTTTTGTGGAAATTATTGGATTAATTTGATGAAAGCGCATTACGTTTGCGTCTCGTTTTGCTCCTTCTGACGGAAGGGTTGGTCAAATTGCTTCATGTAGTCAATGAGAAACTAAGAGAAATGGAAAGTATGCAGATGATTTTCTTGATGCATTACGGTTTGTCAGCAGACATTTTTTGTGAAAATACTTTCTAAGGGACAAATGATGCGAACAAAACGGTAAAAGAAATTGTCATGACTTTCACCTTTATTTTTATTTATATGCTTAAATGATAACACAGGAGTTATTGTGTTTGTTACATATGTCTAGAAGTTTTAAACGCATCGTAAATTTCGATTAAAATATCAGAGATCAGGTTATGACTGAATATACTCGTAGTTATGTGTGTACGTATATACCAAAGAAAGTACAAAATTATATTAAATTTATTTTTGAAAAAATTTGTTAAGATTCAGTTTTTCGAAAGTAACTCAAAATCTATAATTTTTTTTATATACAAATTTGCCTAAGGTTTCTGGTAGAGACATATATTTTCAGAACAGTTCATTTTAGAGTAATGGAATTGGAGTAAAATAAAAACAGAAAACAACAAAATGCAATGGTACTTACTGTAGTTCATTTAGACATGTAGTTTCAATTTCATTGCGCTCTTCACGTTGCTAGGCGGTCCGATAAGCGTTAAAATGAATTGATTTGTAGCATTTCGAAAAGACAAATCAAGCCACTTCTTTGTTGGTTAATGAGTTAGTGTTATAGAGATAATTTCGCCATGTCTATTCCTATTAGACTGTCCCGTCGATGTATATAATTGTATAAAGTTCTAAAACCAACAGAATTGTTCCAGCTGTTCTCAATTGTAGCGCTTAGAAACAGCTATAGCAAATCATTTTTATTTATTCAAATACAAAAGAAATTTAGAAACATAGAAAAAGGTAAATAATTGTTTCTCGTCAAGATTTTTTAATAATGCTGATTTAAACGGGCTATATCTTTATGTTTATAAGACAGAACTTATGGTCAAAAATGTTAAATATAACTATAAGAAAGCTCTTCACAGTGCAATATTGGTCAAACCTAGAGTAACGAAAAAACCAGTTGTGAGGAACGTTTCAATTTCGTTATATAAAAGTAATTCCACATTTGCTAATCATTGTTTTTAGACAGGTCATACCTTCCTTAAATTAGATGACACACCTTTTAAAAATTTTAAACAAATTATTATTATAATTACTGCAATTCTAACCTACAGATGTTTGAGAAGGTTAACGAACCATTTACTTCTTATTCTTAATATTCAATTAGATATACACAGTAGCATATTATATGATTAAAGAATTGTTTCCAAAGTACTTTCAAAATATTCTTCTTGGTCAAGTTTTGCGATAGGACAGGATAGGATAGGATAGGACAGGACAGGTACAAAATTATATTTTGCAATAATGTATTTGCTACAATAGAAATTGTTTTTCTGTGAGGTATATTGCTGAATTTTCCATATCTATCCAATGTGAAAGCATATATTTCAGCTAACCATAAATACAATTAATTATCTGTTCTATTCAAAAGCCATGCTCCGGTTTTATCATATGGCTGGTATAAATGAAATAATTTCGAAGGACATAATCATTATAATTAACGAAAGTTTATTACAGACTCTGCAAAAGCTTTATTATTTCGAAATTGTATCTCAAAACTTTGTGCAATATGGTTAAATTCATCTGTGTGTACGCTTTACAATCGTTTTTGTGGAAATTATTAGATTAAATTAATGAAAGCGCATAACATTTTCGTCTCGTTTTGATCTTTCCGATGGAAGAAGCCCTTCCATGTTCCTAATGAGAGACTGAAAGAAATGGAAATTATGCAGATGGTTTTAATGATGCATTACGGTATGTTTGTCACGCAAAATCGTATTTTTCTTTTTGTGGAAATACTTTGTGGAGTACAAAGAATTCAAAGAAAACGAGAAAAGCTATTTGCGAGACTTTCACTTTTAAATGCGTCATTAAATGACAAGAGGGGAGTTATTGTGTTTGTTACATGTAAAATATCATTTCTGAAAAAAAAAATGTTGTGAAAGTTAATTATTTCCATAAAATGTTAAATTTATCAGATTGCGTATATTTACCATGTAGTGTGTAAAATCACAATATGAAGTACGATATCTAAAACGGTTGGTGTATTGTTTAGGTTCTCAAGTCTCATGAATTACGATGGTGAGCGATTTACTTGAGTTTAACAAAGTTGGAAAAAATATTAAATGTTGCCCGACAGCGTGTCGACAATATTTTTGGGAACAGTATTTTGAGGAGCTTTCGTATTCTTAGAGTTTATCAACTTATCACTTTATGTGCCACTTCAAAATATATGATTCGGATAACGTTAGTCTTGGCGTTTTGTCAGACTTTCTTGTTACATTACACAAAGTTTTATCGTATTATTTGTCAATAATACACATTGCAATAATAATTTATCTTCTTAACTACTCTAAGCTACAAAAAATGGTGTTAAACTAACGGTATCTAGGAAATTTGAACCTGCGAGTATAGCGAAAAATACTACAAAATCCAATAGTTGCACATTTTTGTTCTTAAATGTGTTGGTACCCCTAAGCGTATTTTCACCACTTTTCAGCATTTTTATTTGGAGATAAGAAGATTAAAATACTGTGTAGCTATACAGCTTTTTACTCTATCCTTTCATTCCATAAAATTGGAATGTTGCAACCTTCCCACTTTGCCCTCCTTAAATACGACCATGTTGGCGGTTATCATACGTCTTTCATCAGTTTAACCACTATTATGGAAAAAGGTTTTTCTGAGATATTGGTTAAAGTTTGTATCGTAGAGAAAAATGATAAAAACTTAGGAGTTGTGTGCAATAAAATTAAAAATTTTGAATTAAAAATGACAAACAAATAGAAAGTTGTTGCAAAAAATGAAAACTAAGCGTTTATTGCTATAGGTCGCAAATATTCATTAAACATTTTTAAACTTGTCTTCTAAACGTTGTTTGTGGCATATATATATATATATATATACTTTTATGTTTTTGTCGAATATCAGAGAATGAGTTTAATAGAATTAAAAACAGCACTCTTAATAGCTACAATAAAGAATTCCTTTCACAAAACAAAGACATTTACATAAATTTAACCAACTTCTTTTAAATAGAAACATAACAAAAAATAACAAACGGGAAAAAAACTTTACTGTAACAAAAACTCTCATCAATCTTTCACATAAACAGCTAAATGCTACTGAAACTTCAGTATTACAAAAAGGACTTAACTTTGCTGTTACTCCAAAAACAATTCCTAAATTTGATATAATAAGTGCTATAGAACAAACCGCAAATAAACTAAATTCTAATGATGCTCAAGAATATAGAATAAGAGCAAAAATTGAACTCGAAAAACCTGTAAATGTTAAAAATAACCTTACTAATAATGAATTATGTGCGATTACAAATTTAAAAAATGACAATTCTATAAAAATTTTACCTGCTGACAAAGGCAACGCAACAGTAATTTTAAATAAAACTGATTACGATGACAAAATTCAAACTATAATAAATCAAGGACAATACACTAAACTAACAAAAGATCCAACAAG
The DNA here is from genome assembly GCA_034190945.1 of Octodonta nipae. Classification (NCBI taxonomy): domain Eukaryota; kingdom Metazoa; phylum Arthropoda; class Insecta; order Coleoptera; family Chrysomelidae; genus Octodonta; species Octodonta nipae. The sequence goes on from CM067218.1 coordinate 134,892,434, forward strand.
CTCAATAGAAAACAAAATATACCGTTTACTGTACAACCACAAACATGAATTCACAGAACAAGAACGTAAAGCACTCACTCCACACTATACTAAACCACCACATTTCTATGGGTTACCAAAAATTCATAAACCTAATATTCCTTTAAGACCAATTGTCAGTTCAATAAATTCTCCGTGTAGTGAACTTTCAAAATTTCTTTTAAACATTATTCGTCCTCTTACAGGGAGTTCTGTTGCTCATCTAAAAAACAATGCACATTTCTTGGAAAAACTGTCTCATATAGAATACAAAAATACTTTTACAATAGCAAGTTTTGATATAGTAAATCTTTATAACAATGTTCCTGTTTCCAAAACACTTCCAAAACTAAAACAACTACTAGAACGGGACTTTTCATTAAATCAACGAACTCAGTTATCAATTGATACAATAATGGAACTACTAACATATTGTACCAAAACTACGTACTTTCAATTAAACGATGACTTTTACCAACAGGATTTTGGCATGGCCATATTTATGGAAAACTTTGAACAACAAGTAATTTTATCAAAAGAAAATAAACCTTTAATTTGGTGGCGTTACGTTGACGACATTTTCGTAATTTGGGAACACAATCTTGAAGAACTAGATAAATTATTAAATGATATAAATAACAAAGAGCCAACTATCAAATTTACCCTAGAAATTGAAGAAAATAACAAACTATCTTTTTAGACATATTAATAACAAAAACAGAATCTTCATTCGAAACAGAAGTTTATAGAAAACCAACTCATACAAACAGATACCTAAATTTCAATTCAAATCATCCGAATACAGTAAAGAAAGGTGTCATTAAGTCATTATATGACAGAGCAAAGACCAACTGTTCTGATGATAATAAATTCAACAAAGAAAAAATAATTATAAAGAATGTTCTCACTGGAAACAATTACCCCACAAAATTTATCAACAAAGAATTAAACAGACTTGAACAGAAAACAAACCTCCGAATCAACCCAGAACTTCTCTTAACACTACTACTACTCAAGACAACAATATTACAGTTACAACTATGCCATATATACAGGGTCTGTCAGAAAGATTGAAAAGAGTGGGCAACAGATTTAATGTTAAAACAACATTCCAAACAAGAAATACACTTAAATCTTTAATATCGAAAACAAAACCAACAAACAAAACCCAGAACTCAAAAAACTGCATATATAAGATTCCTTGCGAATGCAACAAATTTTATATTGGAGAAACATCGAGACCATTAAAAGTACGAATAAATGAACACAAGAATTACATAACGAAACGACAATTTGAAAAATCAAAAATTTGTGAACATGCTTGGGACCTAGGCCATAAAATACAATTTGACAATTCAACTATACTTCACAAAGAACAACATAACACAAAACGAAAAATAAAAGAGTCTGCCTTAATTCTTTTGAATGAAGACGATTGTATCGCTTCTACTTCTGTAGAATTTAATCGTATCTGGTTACCGACAATTAAGGAAGAAATTATTAATGGTAACCTCCTTTTGAACAACCCAATATCGGGATAGTTCATAAGGTTTTTCCTAGGTTTTCCCTTATGACGTTAATGGGATCACTGAAACAATAGAATTCTTTGATCGCATTTTTGGCGAATGCGCTATCTTATAACAAAGTCGTACCTAGGAACGCCACTTATAAATTCTAAAGACAACTCTTTCAAATTCTTCTAATTTGAAAGCTGGTTAACTATAATTCATGATCTTTAGAATTTTTTGTGCTACCTGTATATCTAAAAACAACAAATTTTCTAATGTCAATTTTAAATGTCATAAATCAAATTTTCATTTTGCAATCCACATCAATTAATATAAAGCCATTGACAACGAAGTCAGAATAGACTTTGAAACGTTTGGTATTCCTGCAATATACGTAGTTTTATTTCTATTGTGGTGTTATTCCCAAAAAAAAACATAAAAGTAATCATTTTTAAACTGTCTTTAACAAACCAGTGTTCTAAATCTAAACGTTGCGGAAGATGGGCTCTGCAGGCATAATCGTTTTTGCAAACACTACTTGTACATTGTACATTTCGAATAGGTAAAAATTAATAGTAAATTTTTTCAAGAAACAACATAAATTTGTTAATTATGACTGTAAAACTCTAGTTCTAAATATTTAGAAAAGCTATTTAAAATGTAATTTTAATGAATATGACTGAACAGGTGATTTAAATGTACAAGCGTACAAAAAAAGAAAGGTATCGTGGAACATACCCACACTTGGAACACATTGAAACTTTTATTTTATTTATTATTTTTAAGGACTTAATAAATCTACAGCTACTAAACATAAAGGTGTGCTACCGTACAGTTAAGAGTGGGGTTGTAGGAGAGGTAGAAGCCTGAGCATTTCTCATACATGCCGGTATCAATAAGGAATCTTTAAATCATAGTGAACTATTACATAATTAATATTATAGCTTCCTTAAGCTGTGGAGAGATTTTTTTAACATTTGGAGTTAAACTGCACTGAACTTTTGTTATCGCTGAATTAGCTTGTACTGTATTTGAGCCTCTGACTATAATGAAGAAAAGAGGCTGTAAGTGAATAAGTTAGTTGCGAACTTGTTGCGAACATTTTATAAAAAGTGTTCAGTGTTAAGCCATTTTTTTAAAAAACTTTTCTGATATAATATATTAAAATTAAAATATATTACTATATAATTTAGTAAAATTTTAAGTAGACGACCATATCATAGATATTTTTTGTATTAATACGTTTATATATATAAATAGATTTAATTAAATACAATCTATTTTTTGGTGTCCAATTCACTTTAAAACGTAATTTTTGATTTAATCAGCAATCTTTATTCTCAACATTTTGGCTTATAATTCGGTCCCTCCTCAAAGTAATTTGTGAAATACTGCAGTATTTTATCTGTTTTTTTTTCGTTTTGTAGAATTTCCAGTTTTCTACACAATTTGTATCTGTGGCTTCTTTCAATTCTCTTCGTTTCTTTAATTTCTTATATTGAGTGTCTTGTCATATTTCTTCTATTTCGAGTCAGATTATTTCAAAAGCATATTACTTAAAAGAAAATAACCATTTGGGTACCAAAATTTCTAAACGGGTTTAATTTTTTACTTTCTGGAATATGTTCTAGTTTGTATTTGAGAGCTTTATTTGCGATGATAATCATTTACTTTAGTGTTAGCGATGGGCATCTTCAAGTTCAGGGTTTGATGAAGTATGTCTAGTGTCTGTAGCTCTTTCACACATTCCGCCTCATAAGCGACAGATACAAGGTATAAAGTCAGACCCAAACCATGAAACATTTGTATTTTTAAATATGCAGTTCTCAGTCTCAAATGTGATGTTATTTCTGAAAAAATCTACAGTTTAAACAAATAATTTATTAGGATTTAAATCTTCTTTATTTGGCTTCCAGTCAATATTTGTTCTAAATGTAAGTCGCCGTTTGCTGCAATTTCCGGTACGTTTTGATCATCAGTTGTTGATCTAGACGAATGTTTTTTTTTGTTTCCAATTGTTTATTATTTATTTTTTGTTTATATATATTCCTATATATTTCAAAAAATATTTTTCGTAACTTAAAAACTAAACCTTGTGAGAATGCTTTAAACGGCTTTAAACTGATCTTTGGCATTCTTGACTATGCAAGTTATGTCGAAGAACTTGATTATTTTGACAACATTTACAAGCTTAACGAAGCACTTAAATTCTAGCTTTGAAAACTTGTTCAGTAAATTATTTGAGATAGCGTCCTAGCATTAAGGTTCTAATTTGAAGCACATTTGTTAAGAAACCCACAAACTATAGAGCAACCAGAAAACATCCGATTTTATGATGAAACTATCACATCTCGAACTTACCATATTTAAACCCTTAATGGACAACCGAAAGATATGCAAACTCATATTGCTATTATTAATTACTAACAAGAACGAAAGGCGTTATTCTGCCCCAGGCCCGAAAGATATTCTTTTAACCTGGTATCGGTAGGCGTTGTTATTCCCTTGACCCGACAAAAGTTGCTCAACCTTTGGATCCCAAAAGGTTGCCCGACGATTGGCCGGGCAGATGTTCTTGGCACAGCAGAAGTAATTCCGGCAAAAGTTGTTCAACACTTGGCCACTCTAATAATGTAACTACAATGTCACTCGTCGGTTTAGAACATGACTTTGAACCAATGTTTAGACAAAATATATTCCATGTCGGTCAATCAGCACAAGAGTTATGTGATCACTGGCATTTATGCAGCTTCATCTATCGGATCCTGGCCTAGCTTTGTACAATCGTATAGACAAACCAAATGTGTACTTTAATCTCAATCGATCAAGTCGTTTAGAAGTTACACGATCACTAATACATTCGACACAACTTAACAACAGCGCCACCTATCGAACCTGTTGGCTAGCCAATACAATAATTTTTCAAATACGAATTTATATTATTTATTATAATATTGTAATAAATATAATATATAATAAAGTTAAACGTAAAACAAACAAATTTTGACACTTACTTAAAACTGTTCTACATTGCGGCATCATCATGTTATTGAGATCGTCATTGCGTTGTAAATATGGTTTGTCAAGTATAATGTTAATTATGTTACTCTGATGAATTAATTTTGTATAATATTTTATTAATTCTAACATTATACTTTTAATTAAGAATCTTTTTACTTTTGCTAGGTCTTCACAAGAGACGAGAGTATGTGAGAGCATCAAAAATCTCGTCTCGGTCTCATCAATTTCTAAAAAATTGAGTCTCGTCTGGTTACCAGTTGTCTTGCTTAATTTTATATAATAACAATAAATATCATATAAAGTAAATAATAATTAACAATAAATAATTTTTTAAAACTATGTTTAATTAGCTAGAATACAAAAATATTTTAACAAGTACATAAGTATTTTCATTTTACAAACTCTTAATTTTATCTTTTAAATTACTCGATTAAATTTAAATGTAATAAAGCTTGCATTACATCATATGTTATTGATGTGTTTTTGTCATGATCATAACTGCTGTAGAGAATAATATTTCAAGAGGAACGGATGAATACAATAATTGTTCACATATTTACTACAAGATATACCAGAAAAAAACAATAAATTTCTCCAGATGTAAAAATAGAGACAAAATTTTCAAAACATCAGTATTGAGCGGCAAAAAAGTTGTCCGTTAAGTATTAAATTTATAATAGGATCTGTCATATATAAGAAAAGTTTACTGTATGTCTGCTGTATATAAGAGAATCTTCCAGGTTGAAAATTTCCAGCCAAAGAAATCCTTTTAATAGTATAAACGTTTATTACTCTCATGTTTAATATAGACACATATACTCAACTGAGAGTATGGTAACCCATCGATCTGTTAATAAAATCATTCAAAATTAATATATAAAACTCTGGGAGGATAAATATTTATGATAACAGATACATTACTATAAGAAACGTTAACAAGTTAAAGTAAAAAATGTGAAAAATCATACTTGGTTATTGAGTCTTTTTTAAATTTACAATACATTTTTCAGTGATGGTCAACAGATTTCATATATTGTAAAATATATTGTTTTCTATGTAGACCTGTACTAATTTTTCGAATAAAAACTTCATAAAAAAAATTATCTATAAACCAAAAACGACCTTCTGAACGATCATTATAATTTTCTTAATTGCGCGTCTATGATATTTTAATAATATGACTACTATTGATAAACTTTTTTTTTCACTTGAAGTTCTGACTGTTTTCACTTGTTTCAATACTCTCTATATTAAAGATATCAGTTCGGAATGTTCGTAACGCATTTGAACGACTGTTGCCTTTTGCCCAATTTGTTCCATTTATCGAACGGACGCGTTTCTACCAATACATCAAAGTTAAATATGTCGCAGAACATTGAGGAAATTAACCGAAACTCGCTGAAAATCTCAATTCAACGTAAAAAGGCGCTTACTAATACATTTAAAGTGGATAATTTCACACGAGCTCGGCTGAATATACGCACACCCAATGTATATTCCTGATTACGTATCCATGAAAATTGAAACCGGTGTCCCGTAATGACGTTAACCCCAAAGCTCGAGTTAACAGCGTTAACTGGAACGAATCACGCATGACTGCTTACAAGTCTTGATCTGAAATTGCCTTCCGTTGGAGACAATACTCCAATGCTGCGAATTTTATGCATAGCAGTTCGGTTGGGAAAGCTGGGCAATTTTGTTAATATGAGTAACGCCATCTCTGCAAATATTAATCAGCACGTTGCATAGTAACAGTAACACGTTCACCAGTAGTTAGTACCAACTAGTTTTAGCAGCGTAATAATTCCAAAAAATAGCAGCCTTCTTTCATTTTTTTGTTGGGTGATGCATTTCGTTGTAAAATATTAGGCTATCACTGGTAACTCTTTGTTTTTTGAATGATAGTTGTGGCATCTCTGGTTTGTATTTTTATGATTTCTTGGGAATAACACTACACTTACTAGAATGTCTGTATATTTCTAATACTACAAACGTTTCGGGGTTTAAATCAGACGCTGTTTTCAATGTCCTTTAAACACCAAGACAGCTGAACAACGAAATTAAATACCACTTTGATCTTTAAATGACTTTTTAAGGTGAAGAGAACCAAGGTGGTTAATACAGGAATTTCTCAAAAACTTTTAGTCCAAAAACCTGACGGAAATCTGAAATGAAGAGCTTTTTCGGAATTGGATTTTGCTTTTACCTTTGTATTGTATAACCTTCTAAAGATTGCAAAATATCATTTCTGATTTTGACCTTCAACTGATTTTGAAAATCAATCTGAAGGTCAAACCTGATGTGACAGTAAGATGAATCCTCGTGTCCTGAATAAATTTTGCCTGAGCCATTTTTCTGTACCACGCCTAGCAAAGAACAATACAATTAAAATGGGAAGAGATTTTACTTAAAGTTTTTGAAAACTAATCCAAAGTTTTTCATATAGGCAGTTTTGCACCCTAACACAAAACCATTATTTTAAACACTCAATGCCGTTTCAACAAATCTAATTTGTCATCATCAAGGTGTAAACCAAACTGGAAGGACTAAAACAAAGCAGTAAATATTCCCAGTACGATGTACAATGTTGCTACTCTTTTTTATGCATCTCACCAGAAACCAGGAATCAAAAACTGGCGTTGATACTGTGAATCAATTGTGCATGAGGTATTCTACCCAACAACTGCAAGCTTTTTGCAATATGTTGGATATCGCAAGTGTTACTGCGTACCTTACTTACTAAGAAAATAATGATATGCTTACAAAAAAACTAACAAACGCAGACTTTTCTACACCAGCTCTCAGAAGAACCAGCCGTGCCAATGATAGAATATCGGTAGTTACTATGAGAGGCCAAGTTGTACTTGTATCATAATACATTTGCAGCAAGCAGCCTAGTTGAAAGAGATGGAAGAGAAAGAGGTGGTGTGTCATTGGAAATAACCCAGATTGTGATCGACACACAGCAAAACTCACAAAATGTTTATACTGTAATCACTGATTTCTAATAGATCTTACTCCGGACAGAAATCTAAATTCGAGTCCAAAAAAATGACTTTTGACTGACATATTGCAACTTAAAGCTTTATAAGCAGAAATAAGCTCTCGAATGATATATCGATAGTTGCCAGCTTTTATATTACCAAGAAAATTATGACACACTTTTACAAAAGCCACTCAAGCTTTTTTTTAGCTTTGTATATGTTCGAGTTGAAAACTTCATCCGTCATAAATTCTCGTATTTGCGGACCTAGCAAAAACCCTTTCTTTCAATTTCACGTCATTCATTTATTTTGAGCTATTGAAACCCTGTAATATCCTTGTTCATAGCTTTCAAAAAATAGAGGTTCTTGATATACATTTTTAAGTCCCGGTTTCAAGCTTCTTTGTGGCCAAGTTTTCACTTCGTAATGTGTGTCTATCGCGCGACTGCCCCACTTACATAAATAAACAGCAAGACTTCGTGTATCCTCCTTGTAATCCAGTAAGTTTAGCGACAACTTTTAGGTCAGCAAAAATATTCCATAGGTATTGAGAATATTTTATTTTATCAAGTAATACCTCCAGATTTGCATAAATGTTTTTCATGTTTGTTGCATGTCCTAGAGCCCCAGGGGTATTTACTTCAATTGTGAAGTAAAACGACTTTCAAACTAATGTTCGACTTATTCCATTCATCAGAATTTTCTGGAAAACTCAGTTCTTCAAGAAGCTTTGCATCATCATTATAATATGATAAATATTTTTTTTTTGAAAAGTAACTCTTAAAATATTCTTGTCTTGTGCGAAAATATGAAACTCTCGTATTTTATCCAACAAATTCCACTGTTTCAATCTTGATCGGAGTAATTCAGCCCTAGATATTGATAGCCGAAGTCTCTAACGAGATCATTCAAATGAGGTTGTTTAAGAAAATAAGGTTCTTTTGATGGGCTGGAAGATTCAGATAAACTGTATGATGGTGAAGATGTGCAGGTAGAAATGAAACTCGATTGAGGCTGTAGACCAGATTTATTTTTATTTCCCATCTTCTCGCTATTTTTTTGGTGGTACTGGAGGTAAACTGCCGGAAAAACCGCGAGGAAGTGGTCTCTTTGTAGGTGCGATGTTCGGATATACAATCTTCTTTCTATTTTTTTTTTGAGAATCCCCGTGCATAGATTTGTGACTTCCTTCAAGCCAACCTCTTATCGATAGAAAATCCCTCTCATCGATAGAAAATCCAAAATATAGCTGATAAGTCTTTTTAACTAGTTATCGCATTTCGCTGTGTTTTTAGAGTAAACTCACCACAAATGTGGCAAAGACAGACTGTTATTAGAACAATTCTTACAGATGCTCGGCATTTTATAACCTAATTTATTATTTCTGTTCATAAAAAATGGATAAACTATATATACAATACTTAAAAATAAATACATTTAATATGAATTTTGTGTAAAACTTACTAAAGTATTTGCTATAGAACGTAAACTGCAATTAAAAGACAAGTTTTCCACTAACTGTTGTAATGCCAAAGTGAATACTGCGCAGGCGCATATGTACTATCATAGAAATCACTTTCTGCAAATCCCTTCTTTCTTTTACGACTAGTAAAAACCTACTTGGTAAGTATATACATTGTTTATAATGTTAACGCATAAAATGAATTAAGAAAACCTACATTTATGATATTTTGGAAAAAAAATCATATCGAAAAATCTAGACGTGATAGAAAAAATCGGCCATCGGGACTAGATTAAGAGCATTAAAATCTTTATATTTATGGCACAATTTTTTGACGGAGGATTTTGTTGTAAACCAGTGAAAAGTATCATCATGTACCTTCCTCACAAGGAAATCCTTGATCCGCTTATGTGCCCTGACAACTATTGTCATTGTCTTTCATATTTTCATATTTTCATACTTTCGCACGTTATATGCACTTTCATAATAACTTTACTATATTTTGATCTAGCCTGGTTAATACGGTGCCATTCGGAAAATAACTATCACATTATGTAAGCTACATTTTTCACTGAATACTTATTAAACAGTATCGATCTTGGGGCCATTTAAACATAACTTTTATAAACTACTTTTAAACTAAAATTTATGTTCCAGGTTAAGCTGGAAACACTCACTAAGAAGGATTCCTGATTCTTTACAACTTTTCCATTAATGACATGACGATTCCTTCATTAGATTTCATAATATATGCAAAAATATAACAAATCCATTTGTTTGAGGGTTTTTATTGTTTAAATAATGAACTTCTACGGATTTGCTGTTAAAATCTTATATATTATTCTTTATAAACTGTTACTGAAGTGGTAGAAGTGAATTGCTGTTAAATTTTATCTTCCTAAATGACAATTTTGTTCCATAGACTGGTGTAGAATTGCCGCAATTATAAAAGAATTTTTTATCGGATGATGACTTTTCGTATACCTAAATCGGAAAAACAAAGGAAACGGTTTTATCTCATACTTGTGGTGAAACAGTTGCACAGGGAGGGCTTCTGCAATAATTACATCATTACATTTGGTATGTATCTAACGGGTAATTCGGCAGTTCCTCTGGTTGGAATGCAATTGCTATTTGCAAAATTACAATCAGTGCCAGATAGAGTGCAAAGGGATAAATGTACTTTAATTCCCAATTAGCCTATAATTGTGAAACGGATTGCTACATTAGGGGAATGCTACTCATGTGAAATAACTTAATTAAGCGAAATTATCAAAATTATTGAATTCGAAACGCCACGACTCGTTCTCGTAGGTGAATTATTGCTCAAATGTTGTACAGATAAATTGCCTCTATACAAAGTTGGACGAGCGCGAATGATTTCCGTGTAACATTCACGAACTATTCGGAAACTCAATATCTAATCTAAATGCACCCACCGTGATGTATAGTTGCAGCGAATTTTGTTTTGTTCGTGTTTCACAAATATATTTTAATGCTTTATTGTAAGATTATGATATACTAGTTTGGAATCAAATTGAATTTGCCAGAACTGCGATCATCCATTTCAATAAAATTCAAAGACAAATACTGAATTGTTGCCGTGCATGCTATAAATTAACAAGAAATTCAGAAGCGAAATTTTTTTTGTAGCAGTCCACATAAATAGAATTTATTTATTAGGCCAGTATAACATTATTGTCAAAGATCTTGAATCAAATCTTTTATAAAACATTTGATCAACTATTTGATATGAATGTCAGAACAAATTTCATTAAATTCTATTCTATTTAAAATGGGGCATGTATGTACTTGTATGATTGTTTGTGCTACTGTTGTGTGTTTTTATGGCTACAATTTCAGAATTAAAAAAAAACGAGCGCCTACGAAAGAATAGTTTTACAATAGTGGACCTGATAAGCAAAACTTCTTACTAGCCGTTTAAGCAAATTGTTAATTCTACGAGTTTTATTGTATCAACAGTTGGAATTTTTCTTCGTAGAAGAAAAGAAAAGGGTCAACAAACCGTCCGAGCAAGCAACTACCTTAGACCTAAACTTATTCTGAGCTGACACAGATGGCAAGAACGGAAAAATAATTATTTTTAAGGGTATGAGGCCATATTAAAGATATTGTCTATTGCTAAAGAAATTGTATTAGTATTGTGGATCCACCTACATCATTTTAGTCTAGTACAACACTTCGCTTCATTATCTATGTTGATATGTGATATTATTAATAGTTTACTATTTAACAACACAAAAAATTACATTAATTTTTTCGGTATATTTATTAACTTTTCAATCCTTCGAGTTTTCTTCAATAGTCTTTGTACGTCCACACAATGGTACTAACAATTTTCATTGTAGTAAATTAACCACTTGTTTCTATTTTTTATATAACAAATATATACAAAATCAACGGTCTTCGTACTCAAATAATACAATTTTTGCTGTACAATTCTATAATAAACTTCGAAGGCGTAAATTTTCATTTTCACTGACATTAGCTTTATTCGCGGAACACAATTCTGAACCAATTCATTATTAATTCAGTTCTACTCAAGAGCGCATGCCTGATTCAGAACTAGTAAAAGATACTTGTGTACCGAAGAATGCCATTGCAACTAATTCAGTATCCTAGAAATCTCATATACCTACTCTTTCATGCTGTCAAATTATATAAATACGTATGTGTCAATTAAATGAGTCAGTCTACATTCTGCTACTGCTATTTATGGTAGAGGTTTGACTATTCTGACAGGGCGAAACGAATTGCTTCCACACTTTCATGACTAATCCGAAAATGAAACTGATGATTATTAAATTGTGGCACAATATGTTCAAAATAATCAATTGTGTTTGAAACACTCACAATTTCCAAAAGCTCTTCCAAAACCCCGTCACTTGAAATTAAGTGGTCCATGTCAACAAATATTCTAAACAATTTTAAAGTCCAAACGTAAACACAATAAACAATAAGTAAATTTCCAGATGTAGGCAACACAAAATAACAATTTACTAAATTTGAGTAAAAATTATTCACAGGCGCATATCAGAACGAGGAATCCTAGCTGTAATTCAAGAACTGATAATCTGGTTACGAATCAATAATGAATCGAATTTTCCTTCACCGCGAACACAGAATTGTTAATGTCAGTTCAGTAATCTCTGTACCGCGAATGCGGTACGATCAGTAATGAATCGATAACGAATTGTTACCGCGAATAAAGCTATTAATTGTAAAGAATCATTTATCAAATATATGACGACGCGTGTAAATGTGATCAAAGCTATATGTCAAATAAATATTTTGTCAAAGATTAGGTATATATCAAAGAAAATCTTTCAAAAGAAATTCAACAATTAATTGTTATTTGTATATCTTTATGTTTACATGTTTGTACACACTGTAATGTATAGTTACAGCAAAATTTGTTTTCTTCGTGTTTCACAAATATTTTTTAATGCTTTACTGTAAGATTATATTATACTAGTTTGGAATCAAATTGAATTTGCCAGAACTGAGAACATTCATTTCAATAAAATTCAAAGCCATAAATACTGGATTGTTACCGCTCCTACTATTAATCATCCTTGAAATGTGGAACTGAATATTCATTTTTAAGAATAAACAATTGTTTTCACATAACTTTATTTTTTGTTCCATATATTTCCTAAATCCGTGATTATAAAAATAGCTTTTGCAGTCCTAAACAATCTATCCACCTTAAAAAAATATTCTAGAATAACCAACCCTCTCGAAAAAATCTTGTGGTTACGGCCTTCACAAATTTACTAAAGTTTTTGAAGCAGTCTTGACTGGGTGTAAATAACTTACATGGAATTTGCTTACTAGGATTATAAATTACGTCGAGTTTAACAATTTGTTAGAAATTGTGACACAGTATTCAACCAATAATTGAAAAAGCCTGTCAGCGAGTTCAAAGACCTCAGAGAATCTTTTGTAATTGTAATCTTTGTATTTTTATATTTTGTACTTAAAACGTAAGCGACATAACAACCAAAATGGGATGAAGAATGAGTCAAAGGATAACATTAAACAAGGGCGTACCTAGCTTTTGGTGTAGGGAGGGGCAAAATTAGAGGCGAGTGGGTGAAGCTTTAATGACAGTAAATTTGAAAAGATTGTTGAGGAGGTCTTTGATTATTTTGCCTATTTATTAGAGTTTTCTTTCTTCAGAGTTTTCTTACAATAGCCAAGTATTTGAAAATAGTAAATTGTAGTAAGGAAAATTTGAAAAATTGCCCGGATTACTGGTTGTGTGCACATAAATTCTTCTTCACAGCTATTCTGAAAGAAAGACATGTTCACTAATTTGATCAACCCGTATTCCTGTAAATTAATATTGTTTTATATATTATGTGTTACTTAGCTGTGTTTGGAACCGTTTTAAGTCCAACTCTGCGATCTTTCTCAATCGCTGGGAGGTTTATTCTTAAATTTTCGCTTTGATACATTTTTTTTACCTACAAATTTTTCACAGTGACTTGATATTGAAGGTACCGCTCTTCTATATAATATATTCTTTTATTTCAAATCTAGGTAAATTCAAAGTGCCTCGATATCTGCATTGTTTACCATCAAACATCTGGCTTCTTTAAATTTTATCTTTATGAAATTTTTTGTTTCAATAAATTCTTTATTTCATCCCAGTCTATTTTCTGGCTGCCGGTGCTGGTTAACACTGCCAAATTTGATTTGTCTACAAGTGTTCTGCAAATGTTACATAGTTGTTCATTTTTCTTTCCTTCTTGAACTTCCATTGGTATATGTATGGCCACAGTCACATACAACACACTGTACACAATTTTTGTAATTCTGAGCTCGTGAAATTATTTGATTTGAAAAAAGAGAAAATCCTAATCAACAGGCAAAATAAAAGGATTTCAGGTTTAGTTAGAATATTTGATTATTGGTATTGGTACTAAGTTTAAACAGTTGCGTTTCTTGCAATATCTACTCTACTAACATACATTAAAAGTCTCCAAAACAAATTGACAATTAGAGTTATTTTCAAGAATTAGACTAGTGAATTATAATTTCAATTACTATTTTGGAGTAAAATTATTTACTCAGTAATTTAAATAAATACTAAAGAAAGATACTTTCTCCGTTATCCAAATGGAATATCTAATATTAATATCAAAATCGTAAGATTTGTGGGAAATATTTCGGTTGTTAAAACCAACTAACGTGAAAATATAAAAACTGCATCTTTCAAAAGCAGGTAAAAAGTTTTATTACACTAAAGGACAGTAGAAACATTGAAGTTCTCCAATTATGGTTAAATGACCCTACGGCCTACAGCTATGCAGACGGTTACGCTAGCTGATGTCAATGCCTATATTCGGGTTATCCCCGCAAATTTCAAGTCTGGAAGCTGAAATTGCAAACTTTCTAATTACCAAAATACAGACGGATTTTCTGCCAGAGACGGCCCCAATGTAACAAATTTTAAACACGAGAGACGTGGCCTTTTTGAGTAAAATGATGGTATGCAGACAAATTAAATGAGGCGTGATATTAACCCAAATTGTCTCAAAGAGATGCAAATACCGAGTGATCACTTAAAATCATGAACATCGTACGTCAGTAACATTCAATTTATTTTCCAGTGAATTTGTTAGTGCTAAAAGCTTTATACATAAACTGTGGGCCGCAAGAGCTTTGGTAATTTGTTAATGAGCACTGTTCATTAAAACGCGGCTAGACTAAAATAATTAGATTTTGTGTCATGTCCAGTCTCAGTTTCGATGAAATTCCTATGGTCAAGCAGGACACACATAAGAACGCCTTTGTTCTCAAATTTAAAGAGCGAGACTATACAATTTCCCAACATAAATTTTCACTTAAAATATAAAAATATATAAAAGTAAAATATAAATAAACTAAAAAAGGTAGATCCTCCGAATTTACGACTAGTAACCGTCGATTTTCACAACAAGTCGACAATACCTTTTCAAACTTTATAACTTATATAGGGTTAATAGGGTGTGAGACATTAAAGTACAATGATTTTAGCCATGAATATAACACATTAAATCGAGGAACTTTTTGAAATACTATCGCCCAAGAAGCAATAATATTTATGTGGATCAAATTGTTTATCTTAACACCTTGCTCTACATTTTTTGTATTTGCACCAAGAATCTGTATCTGTGATTTAACTAAAGTAGATAAGGAAAACCAAATTTGCTTCAACATGCTTATTGCTTTCATCAGAGGCTGGCGTAAGAACATAGAAATCGGTGGTAATTAACGAGAACAGCGCCTGTTGAGCATGCCGTCACAACATGGCCGTCAGTGGACTTGAATGTTACTAACAAGAACATGGCAGCTTACAAAATAATGGCCACTAATGGGCACACCTGAGAATTAAATTAAAATTGTCTCCGGTTTTGAATCAGGCTGGACTGTTTCAATGTGTAGCGTGCCAAAGTGTTTGAAATAACGACGCGGCAAGCTTGTATATGTTTAAAAAAAAAGAGATACGGTAGCATCCTTACCGTTGACGTAGAGGCGTTATTTGCGATGCTAGCAGCAGATTTTTTAAGTGGTAGACATACTTTAGTACAATTATTTGTTTTAAATTTACAATCCTAATAATTATTTGAGTACATTAAAGATTGGGGGAAAAGTGGAGCAATGTTCTGACCGTTTGAGGGTCTAAATCAGACCGGCAATAAAAATTAACTCAATGGAATTAAATGGATTAAAAAATTTAATAGTTCTCAATGAAAATTATACAATACAAAATTTAGCAATAATGTTTGACAGAATGAAATGAAGCAACTAAGCAATTTAGTACTACACTGATATATACATAGTAGTAAATCAAATATTCTATATTGCCTATTTATATATCTCTATATATAAATAGGCAAATGTCAAAACGGTTCGGTAACATTTTCTCCTCTGTCCTCCAAACCGATTTTCTTTATATTTTTTTTTTGTATAGAGTTATTGACGACATTCAGCGCCGAATATATAAAGAATCTTTATTTATGAATTTCTCACAAATCTAATAACAATTTACTAATATTTTGGAAAAGTATATGGATTCATCATCAAAACGTACTAAAACACTCACGAGATAAGATATGCAAATATATTTTCAATTATTTATATTTATGTCATATCCAAATGAAACCTGAATAAGTATTACAGTATTAGTAATAAAATAGGACGAATTATTTTGCAGTTTTATTTGATATAAGGTAAACTTTTAAATTAATTTGAACATCTCATCTGAAAATTAGCAGTCAGTCAAAAATTGTTTACTGTTCTGTAAAATAGATGTGATATGCTGCAAAAATATTTTTACTTATTTATCTAACAACATAATACATATAATGTTTGTATATTTGTATTCATCTTATTTATATTTAATTTTCGCAAAAACGGCACCTTTATTTCGAGGTTTCGTTGTTTAAAAATAGGGTTAACACGTATTTCTGAGACAGAACAGCCATCATAATTGACTGAAATATAAGGCATTGTAGATTATAATTATACAGGGGGATTCAAGATATTTTAGAAATCAAAAACCAAATGTTTTATTGGGTAGCACATATGCGCAGTTACATATACAGAGTGGTGAAAATATATTATAAAATTGGATTATTATAATGAGTATTTTACTAGGTGTTAGAGAATTGAAAATAAACTGAATCATTTCATCTTGAGAAAATTTCGAGCAAATGTCCGATTATACGAATATGTACATAGGTACCAACATTTTTAATTTACGAGTAAAGCTCGGTCACCAATTGAAATTGAATAAGTATTAGTGGTAAAATAAACCAGATTATTTTGCAATTACTATTCAAATGGAATTGTAATTTTCGTTTATTTGTTTTATTATTCTAACTGTTAATAGCTGAGTTATTTAATTTTAAGAAATTTCATGTTAACTATTTTTTTCTCTTTAATTTCCACTTCCAGCTCCTTTGCCATACTTTATATTATTAAATAAACCATTAAGAATGCGCACACAAATAAAGTCTTATTAATTACATATGAAAAACAAAGAATTAACACAAATGGTCGAATTTCCACTACAGGCAATTCTAGACATGAAAAACAACACAGCAATGTTCACAATTTAAAGTCTCTTTCCTAGTTGTAAATTTGTTGTAAAATAACGTATTTGCCAAAAATCAGCTCAAAGAAATTTTGAAGTTCCAGAGATCCCATTAGAGTGATTATTTAATAGCCTACCTGGATATTGGTGACTGCTAGTCCCTAGGGACAACAATAAATTAATTTTGTTGGGATTATTTTGTAAATGTAAAATTTCCAAATTATCTTACACTTAAATAGAGTAGATAATTAGATTTATTATTCTGTCTGATTTAACTTTTTATGTGCTCATTAACTTTTCTTCTTTTTAATAGCTCTGTACAGTTACATAGGTATGTTCAATGTAGATTATAATAATGTACGTAGGTTCCAGATATTGTATATGGAAAACCTTGTCGATGACAAACAAATTAAATCAGTGTACATGTTAAGTTTTTTTTTATTTTTATTTTTAATAATATTTATTCATATGACCCTTATTCACCTGAACATTGCCAAAGCTTGAAAATTAGTTCGGTCCTTTTCGAGCGTTTACGAGTTATTAGTTCTTTGGAATTCAGCTCATTCCAATTAAGTTTCAAGAAATTCCAGATGCTTGAAATTTCGTACCGTCATAAAGAAAGACAAATTAAATACCAACCTTAACAGTGGACACAGTCTAAAAAATCTCAAAAGAACTTTATACGAATCGAATGTCTCAGGATTTGATTAATTTTTACATAAAAAGCAGACAGTTTTAAAGTATTTTATTAGAAGTAGTTGTAAATTTTTGTTTTTTTATATGTTTTATACTTATTACAGTATTATAAACCGGGTGCAATTACCGAAGTTTATTTCACTTAACTGTTGTGTCTTATTCATTGCCAATTACTATATGAAGTGATCTGCAGGGTTATAAAGTATTGAATTATAAAATTATGTTGTTTTATTTTTTATTTTCTAGACGTTTCAGAGTATCATGAAAGATAGTGAAATAACAACTTAAGAAAATTATATTCTTTTATTGCAAAACGCCTAAATAAATAATTGCATCAAACTGAAATTGACATAAATAGACTACTTAGCTTCTTCTTATAGTTCATACTGGTTTCATATATTGACTGCTATATATGCTTTTTTTGTTTGTTTCTGTTCGATATAATTTGGTCGTATTTATACTGATTCAGAATTATCTGCAGATTATTCTGAAATACATGAAATTTGTTTTCATTCCTTATTGTATGTTCCAAGTATTGTAGTTTTCGAATTTTATGCCACGAACCATTTCCTTTCTTTTGCAATCCTTCTTAAAACTTTGGTGCCTATTGTGTGTTTATCCAAGTTATTTTAGAATTCTGAAATATACGTTTCACCGAACAAAAACACCGAATACAGAATACAAACAGCATACGATTGTTATTTTGGTGTTTATTGTTGTTACATGGCCTGTAAAAAAATTACTCATATAATAAAAGTATATCTCGACTTTTCGATTCTGTTACATGTTTGTAGAGAGTTATCTTATTGATCATTTACAATAGTTCCAGTACAAGTAAGACTGCTCACTCGTTCTGTTGTATGCCGACAATTGCTAATTTTTCTTTGCTAAGAATCATCAATATTTGGCTTTTTGCTGTTTATGTACAAACTATGCAGTTGGTGGATTGTGTTATTTGATCCATAAGTTGTTAGATTTCCCTGCATCGCTGAAATAACACATGTATGCTGTATATGACTTCTCTTAAAATCATTGCATTTCTGAATCCAAATTGTGAATGTTTTATTTGTTCTTCACATGTACTTATAATAATAATTTATTTTCATTAAAAAAGAGCGGCGGTTACTTGAGACTGAACGATGGAAGCGAAAGCTTTTTACTAAACATACTTACCGTCTCTCATTATCTCTCTGTCTCTGTTTCTCTTGCTTTGTGTCATTCTTAGTAAAGGATGTAAACTTCAAGAGAATTAAAATTAATTAAAATATAAAATTTTAATTATAAAAAATTAAGTTATGGGAACATTATTTAAGTAGATATTTTTTAAATATATAAGAATCTCCAGATTGTTATTGTTTAAAATATTCCTTGTAACATAGTTAAATCTAAGGTAATAATATTTAAAACATTATCTGTCAAAATGCATTAAATTAGGGTGGCGCTGATGTAGCTAGAGGGTGGATTTATAATGTCATATATGTTTCGAGAAAAATATCTTTTATATACCCTTGGTTGAAAATAAGACAAATTAATATTATTTAATATTTACCAATTCACATCATAACATCTTTTACACTAGTGCCATTATGGTCACGTCTTGAACTTGTAATATAGTGCTTTCAGCGGGACAGTTTTTAATTTAAGTTTGCCATCCTTGTCTCTACCATCCCTAAGCTTGGTAATGTTGCTCTATTCTGTGAAAATTTAATTTGTCAGCCTTTTCTCTAGCGACCACAAAAGTGGTAACATTGCTTTTCTTGTGGAGTTCTGACTTCGTACGGATATCAAGTCCCTAATTTAAAATATGACAAAACAGAAACTTACAATGATTATTGGAACGAAAAGCAAGTTTTGTGATGGTATTGTATATTAATTGGATGTTACTTTTGTTTATTTACTATTATTTAATATATCAAAACTAAACATTATTTTATTTTATTTTATTAAGTTGTTGCGAATAACACCCCACTTGTGGCATATTCAGTATAGTTGAACAATTACAAATTTCTCGGGGTCTAGACTAGATATCGTTCTCTATCACAATAAAGAAGATTTAGTCCAAGAGGACATTAGTGAATTGGCAACTGCATGGGCTTGTTTCCATCATACTCGAAGATATTTGTCATAATAATATTATTACAACTTGGAAGTTTATTCAAATGTCCTAAGTAGGCGAACACTTAAATCAAATAGAATCATAGGCTTCTAAAATAAAGCAGCAGATAGTACGTTTTATTAACACTTGACATTTTATTAATACTTGACTTTTTAAATCTACTAGTGTTCGCACAGTGATCGACTAAAATTATATACCTATATATATATATATATATATATATATATATATATATATATATATATATATATATATATTATAGAAGATAATATACTAATATGAATCTGCATATTGCCAATTCTTTTCGACTATTATATACTTTTTTGTGTATTGTTCCTCAATAAAAAAAAATTTCATGCCATCGTATTATTATTGAATAAATTAGAAATATAAATACACCTCGAGAGTTCAAAACGTCAATAAAAATCAAGAATTTATAAGAAACCTTGCTTTGAATTACTTGAAAATACTTAAATTAGTTTTGCCCTCTGGCGGTTTAATGGTTAGTTCAGCTATTATTGAATAGATAGTGAGAGTAACAATTATTAATGGGAAATTTTAGCGGTTTCTTCCAGTTTTTTTTATATTAATAACACTAAAGGCCGTCAATTAAAGCCACTGAAAAACTCAATAAAATCGGTTATCAAACAGAAGAAAATGGTACCAACCTCTTTTGCAGTTGCGTATTTATATAAAGATTTTTAATAAACTAGACAACTTTAAAATGTCAAAATGTTCAATTTTGGTAAACCTTGTAATATGAGGCAGGATTTTGCAGGAATAAAAAAAAATATTTATAAGAAAAATTATAAGGATATAAAACAGTATCTGACTGGTAGATTACTTACCTTAAAATAATTTAAATTCATTTTTCGATTTTACATACATGTATTTACACAAGTATTAATAATTATCAGTAAAAAAAATTCCAAATGCATTTAAAAATGTTAACAGTATACCAATTAATAAATTGACATTATATACTTTCGTTTTTCCAAAATACTTTGTGATTATTCAGATATTACACAATTACGATTTCACTTTCTAATAAGAAAATGCAAGAAACCAACTCATAAGTAACTATGAAGATGCAATATAAATATTTCTGTATTATATCAAAAATATAGAGATATACAATGCACCTGCTGTTAATTAATGTTAAATATTACATTTATTTGTTGACAATTTTTGTAAGTGTATTGAAATTGAAAATAATATATTGATAATTTTCAAATTTTCACATAGCTTAACCTAACGGCTAACAATGTTATGAAATATCAAATTCGCTACAAAGACGATGGTCGTGAACATTAGAGTTCTTGCCATGATGTCAGCTCTAACTATTTATCTTAAATCTCAATATTTGTATTCATTTCATGGGCTTAGTAATCTTAGTTAAATTGTATGAAAACAATATAAATGAAAAGTATCATATTAAATAATAAAATATTATCGGAAACACAAAATCAGTTGCCACACCATAAACAATTCAAATTTTAATTGACAAACCATATTTAGAAAGAAATGAAAGTTTAAAAAATGCGAGTACCCAATAAATGGTCATTGTTATATAATTTAAATTTTTGTGGCTGAAATCTCAATAGCCTAGTAATGTAGAATAACTTTAGAAACTAATCAAAATTTGTACGTTTTTTGTTTAATTTGGTTTGTTTTTCTCAATGGAGTCAATCCATCTTACGATTTTTTCTCCAAGCAATCTGGCGGCACTGTTACTATTATCTGTTTGGCATTGTACGTAACTTATGAATTTTTTATATTATTTTATTTAATGGATGAACCAACCTTTTAAATAAATTTAAGCTTTCTGCACTGAAGGTGTCAGTAGCTACCAAATAAAACAAAAATAAAGAAAATCGGTTGAGGGACATAGGAGAAAATGGTACCTAACCGTTTTCTGTTTGCCAATTTATCTATAAATTTTAAAACTCTATGCCCTCTCAAAGAAAAACAACAGAGTAGCGGTCGTTCAATTTAGTTTCGTGTCACAAAAAATCCGCTGAAATATATCACAAGTGTTGTTTCTTGATGTCATACATAATGTTAAATCCTCTTAAAAAAGCAGCAGACGATATTTTACATCGCATAAAAACATGTCAAAAATGAAAACATTCCATCCAAACAACAATATCCTGCAGGCATAAAAGATAAGGCGGAATTCTGGGAGACGAATAAAAATCTTTATTGACCAGGCGAAGTCGCCTTCCACATAAGAGAGGATCAATTTGTCTGCGTCAAAGTATTCCAAAAATTTACGACGTATATGGATAGACACGTAAAATGGTCTATCAAATTATTATTAACACCAATGAAACCTTCATCGTTGCTTTTCATATTTCAACGACTTAGTGGAGTTGACAGGCCTGAAATATTAGATGCTATCGATCGTTAATGCGTAAGTATTGGTAGAGTTTCAGCTACGTGTATGCTGAGGACTGCCGCTTATTGTGAACATTTATTTTAAATCAAGTTGGAATTTGAGCCTTTTCTGAAAATGCATGTTTATGACAGTTATGTTTTGAATCTGGGTTAGAGCGACAGTCATTGACCGATGGAAATGAAAACTTCAAACCCCTCTTCCGTTCTTCCTTATAGACCGATATGTGTTTGCGGAATACTATAATAAATATAGAGCAATGTATAAATAATCGGTGATTTCTCTTTCTTTTTATCTAGCTTTTTATTAACAATCTAGCTGACCCGTCCCGGCTTCGCACGGTCTAGACAATTGGGTGACGTATTTATATTGAACATTTTTGCATTTGGTAATTTTTATGGCTACAACGGCGTCTAAACATGCATTATTTTGGGTTTTAATATGAAGACCTACATGTATTAGACGTGTTTAAGTTTTTTGATACTTGATATTGCGATTTTCCCGTTTTTGTTTTGTGTTTGTTATTGCATTTTAACAGCCATTTTTGATATTTTTTGCCATTTTGATATTTTTGACATTTTACATTATCGATATCATTAACATGTTTAATATTGTTAACGTTATTAATATTTTTGACATTTTCAAAGTTCAATGTCTACGACTTATGGCCTTTGGAGACCGATTTTCGACTATTCCAAATTTGGCTGATGAATGGTTATAAAAACAAGGCCTTCTTGTTGTGTCCAAACGGTTTATCTTCGTATAAGTTTTTTTTTGGAATACAACACTATCGAGCCCATCTCTGATGAATTTCGATTCTGCTTGGGTGGACTTGATGGTGGAAAAAGAGTTAGACGAAGTTGAGAAGAAAGATGTCAACCTCAACTTGATGTTGAGCGACATACACACTGAACAGGAGGGTGCTATTGCACGTGAAAGTAGTCTTCAGTCTTTGTTCGAGGCAACATGACTTTAATCGGCTTATGGATCCGATATTTTAACAAGATAATACTCGGCAGCATATTGCTCAAGTTAGTTTGAACTTTTTTGAAGAGACTCAAGTATATCTGTTACCATGGCGGCCCACATACATCGGGTATAAAAATATAAAAAATTAATTTAAATAAAATGTTTTAAAAAAATATAACCGACTTCCAAATATAACTAAAAAGTTGAAAATAATTATAACGAAATATAACTCTACACAATAAATAACATATTCAATGTTGTTAGGTACTTACACAGAAAGTGAAAAATTTAAACATTAAAGGGTGTTCATTCTGTACAAACTAATTATTTACTTATCTATTATATTTTTCAAGTCGGTGCCAAGCATATGTACAATCCTGCATTACGTACTTATCTACAATTTCATCTTGATTGTTGTACAACAGTATCTCCTCTCCACCCTATGTTGCAACTTAGGCCACGCATTTTTGCATCACTTTGTGTAACTATTTTTCTACATAGTATATATTTCAACCACCCTGTAAACCTACTTATTGCCAGCCAATATAACTTTTTTAATAACCCTGTATAACTGTAATTTTATTCCAACCCATGTTCTAAGCACCTTGAAAATTCAACTGCTGATGGTCTACCTTATAGGTATAGCTTTATTTTAACATTTGTTAACCACCCTATTTAACAACTATTCTACTCCGCCCTATAATTTCATATATTTTTTACTACTGATAGCTACCTTATATAATTATTTTGTCGGTATGTAAGTGTATGTATATCTTGCGTTAGTCAATCATAACAGTCTAACAACACTTCCGAAAACTGTGACTGCTCTGTCTTACCTTACCTTAAGAACAAACATTTTTCAAAAAGTTCACTGTATAATTGAATCGGCTCTGTAATTTGCACTAAGAAAAAAGTTTTATATATCGATATCATTCCGACCGATGCATCTGTGATATTGTTAATGCTTTTATCACTTTTCTTTGTGGTTTTGCTTGCTTTAACCAAACACCCCGTGTATAATCACAACAAATAGCAATTTGGAGCTTGACACTGAATTTTCTATTAGGCCGGGAGTATGTGACACCAAAAGCAGCGTCTTCCCAAAATTGAAAAATTTTCATTTAAATCGGTATTTGCCAGGTATTCAAACAAAATGAGCTTGGTACTCGTTAATTTCAGGAGCCAAAAATTCTAGTTCAATGCCCGCACTATTACGTTGGAATAAAAATATTTATGAGGAAATGTCAGTTGCGTCACTTTGATGGAATTTTTGATAAGAATATTGGATTTGTTGTCTATTTTCTACATAACTGCATGTTGCAAGTCGCAGAAAAGTATGTGAGACCACCTAGAGATCTTCTATAATAGATTACACTTTAAAAAACTATACACATTGATAAGAGGTTTTTAACCGACTTCTAAAAAGGGGGAGGTTATCAATTCGTCGCGTATTTTTTTTCGCTTTTTTTTGTATGTATGTTACCTGATTTCTTCTCCTGTGGTGCACCGTTTTGAATGAATATGGTCTTGTTTAATAGAGTATATATCCGGATTGGTGAAACTTCAAATTTTAAAAGAGAATTCTATTGGTAAAATGATAAAATTTGTGAATGAACACATGCGTGCATGGAAATCGACCAATATCCCTAATATTTTAGTCGATTTTTCGATAACTCCTTATGGATGTGTATAGTTTTTTAACGTTTAATATATTAAGGAAGATCCTTAGGTGATCTCATATACTTTTCTGCGACGTGCAACTTGCAGTTTTGCAGAAAATCGCCGAAAATTCAAAAATTCTTATCAAAAATTTCATCAAAATGACATAACGGACATTTCCTCATATATATTTTAATTCCAACGTAATAGTGCGGTAATATTAGGCACTGGAAGTTTAAATTGCTAATTTGAAAATTTTCTATGCACATGTCAAACATATAGGTAGTAAAGCATAGTATTTTCGGCTCCTTTAATAACCAAGCTCGTTTTGTTTGTATACTAGGCAAATACCTATTTAAATGACGGTTCTTTTGGTTGTCACATTCTCCCGGCCTAATAGTAAATTCAGTGACAACACATGTCAAACTTTAAACTGCTATTTGGTGCGTTTATAGACAGGGTGTATAGTTATAGCAAACAAAATCATAAAGTAAAATGATAGAAGGAGTTGCATTTACATGAAGATTGAAATATAGGACGGACTAGAATGATAGTGGTCCGTAGGCAGCTGTATATACAGGATGCTTGGAATATAGGGTGGACTGGACGTTTGGTGTTATAAAAATGGAAAAAAAATTTAAATTAAAATTATATAGGGTGATTAAAAAACTGTTATATGATGTGGACATAAGCAAATCATATACAGGATGGTTGAAATATATGCTGGAGTTGAATTATATTTATACAGTGTGATTAAAAAAATATTTCTTTTATAGCCCATAAGAAGTTGCAGAAAGTGTGGAGAGGAATTAATGTTACACAGGGCGATAATATAAAATGTTAAAACTGAAATAATTTATGGGGTAGCCTACAAGGAGTTATATACTATGGTTGAAATATAGGACGGATTTGACTCCGTAAATATGGGATGGATTCTACTCCGTCCTATAGTTTACAGAAGGCAGCTAACAAATTTATGCTTGTCCGTGGGCAGTCGTATGTACAGGATGGTTGGTACATAGGTTGGAGTGGAATTATCTATAGTTATACAGGGTTGTCAAAAAAAGTTGAAAAAAAGTTACATGGCGTTGTTCATAAGTCATAAATATATTTTGGGCTTATTAGTCAACGCGTATTAGTACATTTTGTTCGTAAAATTTTACCTGTCAATTTAAATGAGAAAGCATCATTGTGTAATGTTGAGGCTTTCGATGTTACCTGGTTCTGTCTATTAAAGTTATACATACAAAATAAAAAATAAAGAATGAAAACTAAAAAGTTGAAAATAAAACATTTAAAAAAATATAACCGACTTCCACCTATAACTAAAAAGCTAAAAATAATTATAACAAAATTCAACTCTAGCAAATAAATAACACATTAAATGTTGTTAGCTACCTACCCAGGAAGTAAAAATGTAAACATTAAAAGGAGCTCATTCTGTACAAATGAATTACCTACCAATCTAGTATATTTTTGAAGTCGGTGCCAAGCAACAATCAAGTTTGATGAAGTAGTAGATAAGTACGCAATGAAGGATTTTAGATTTGCTTGACACCCGCTTGAGAATATACTAGATTGGTAGGTAATTAATTTGTACAGAATGAGCACCTTTTAATGTTTACATTTTTTACCTCCTGGTTAGGTACCTAACTACATTTAATGTGTTATTTATTTGCTAGAGTTGTATTTTGTTATAATTATTTTTAACTTTTTAGTTATAAGTGGAAGTCGGTTATATATATTTTTTAATGTTTTATTGAAAAATCGACTAATATGCACGACCAATATGAACGATATCCATACACGCATGTGTTCATTCACTAATTTCATCACTTTACCAATAGAAAGAATTTTTTTCCGAAATTTCTATTAAATAAGACCATAATCGTTCACATCGGTGCACAACACCAGAAGAAATCAGGTATCATACATACAAAAAAAATACGAGCCGAATTGATAACCCCCTCCTTTTTGGAAGTCTGTCAAAAATTTAAACTAGGTATTCGTTATTTATCATTCAAAGTTTAATTATTTACTCCTTAGTATAGCATCTATGTTTTACCAAAACAATATAAATTTAAACATATCCTTCTGGGTGTTGCGATTTCTTTGTCAGTGAGTATATATCTCAAATTACAAGCTCTACTAATTAATTTAAGTTCCCAAACATGTAACTTCTTTTTATTTGTATAAGTATATTACAATATTTTATCATTTCTTTCCGTTGAGTGAATATCATACCACTATAATATATATTAGAACAAAACGGTGTTTATATACTATATATAAAATAAAGCAAGCTCCCTTACTGAACACTATAAACAGAAGAGGCTTAATAAAGCTATAACTAGTTGAATTTCTAAAAATTCCCTTGCAAATTTCGACCGTGAAGCTTTTGATATTTATGAGGTACATACGAATAGCAAACCGGAATATGATGAACAAATTTCAATATTTCCTATGTATAAAGACGTGAAAGGGTTAAAGTGTACTTTGAAACTTGCCTAAATTACCATTTGAGCTTTCGGCTATTTCAAAGTCAATCTATTTGCGGAACCCTATTTTAGTAACTTAATATTTAAATAATAAATTTACACAGTCCGAGAATATGCCAGCGAATTACTCAAAATATTTATAATTTAGTGTATTCAGGTTGTGCTTAGATAAATTTTTCCAACAGTATAATTTAATCCCCAGCTCATTATTAATAGTTCATGAGATATTATTATTTTATACCGAATTGTTATTTTATGTGCTAACTGATGACGGCATGATTTGGGAATAGGATAATTTACTTCATACCGGTTAAATTCTAAAAGGTACTTTTAGATGTCTTTTATGTTGCAGTAGCCATTTGATAATGCCGGATCAGGTTTTATCACATACCTATTTGAATGTTGTTTTGTGCTAAATTTTGACATAAATTATGATTTTGTTGCTCAAGCAGACTCTAGTGCCACTGAAGTTATATGTTTCGTTACATAATTCTATGAAACTGAATATATTCTAGAGGTAGTTTGTTATTTTTTGTGAGAAATTTAGCTGAATTTGAACTCATAAGATACATTAGTCCTTCCATTCCATACCGTTTCTTCCTACAAGACGATATTAATGTAGATTATAAAAATACACCAATTAGTAGTTAAAGGCACATAAAAGAAAGCTCGAGTAAGATACTTTTTCAGTGGTTATAAAGGTTTCTATTTTTGAATTTTTGGAAATTTCAATACATGTGGACACTATTGTGTCCCTTACATGGCAAAAAACTTTTTTTTGAATATCTAAGTGCCATACCAACTATTTCTTTTTAAACTACCCAGACTTACTTATATACAAAATTGTATCTTCCTACGTCAACAGAACCGTTAATATTTTAAAAATTGCTTTTTTGACACTTACCGTTATGTAGCTAAATAAATTGATATATTTATATTTTATAAAATATTTATTAAACGAAATAAATTTAGAGATCAAGCGGGATATTGTCTTTTAACGGTCTTTCTTGCAGTTTGGGTACATATTTCTATATGCTTGCACACATCGTATCAAAATTTGCTTTTGTTCTTCCTTTGCAGTGATCAAACCATGAAAATCTTGCATAAGCTTAACACCTCTTTCAGCTGTATAATTAACTCCCTTTAAAGAAAGAACCTTTTTGCCTCTAAATATCCAACATCTTCGTACAATGTAGAAAAGGGTCTCTGGTAGAAGTTCTCATCGAGAAAATAAAGTTGTGCTCTGTATTAGACGAAGTTGTGTCACAGCACATTATTTCTACTTTGTGTCGAGGTTTCAGTCAGCAAGCCAGAACGGAATTACTGCGTTACTCGCAGGGAACTTTTGGCTGTGGTAAAGGGGGTGGAACATTTCTACAAGTACCTCTATGGTAAAAGATTCCTGCTGAGGACTGTTCACGCAGCACTGAAGTGGCTCTTGCAGTTTAAAAATCCTGAAGAGCAAGTGGCAAGGTGGATTGAGCGGTTGCAAGAATTCGACTTCGAGAGTGAACATCTCGCTGGGACAAGCCATAAGATGCAGATGCATTATCGAGGAGATCATGCCCCCTGACGATTGCAAACATTGTCAACGAGCTGAAGAAAAGGGGCTGTTCTCTGTAGAACTACTGCCGTCGATGACCATTGGCAATCTGAGGAGATCCAGAAATACCAGAAATTAGATCCGAATTAAAAGAGGTTATTCGGTGGAGGGAAGAAAACCGCAAACCTACGTGGCAGACGACTTCCAGATACTCACCAACCATAAAGTCATACTAGGCTCAATGGAAATCCCTCATCCTGGAGAATGGTTTTCTGAAGCGCGTCCTGGAAACTCCAGAGGGAGACAAGGACAGAAAACACATTGTAGTCCCCAGAAATAGGAGACCAGAGGTTTTGCGAGAACTACATGACGGTACAACCAGTTTGAGTGCAGCCAGAAGTTATTCATTTTCTCCAAATGAAATTAGAACATTCAGGTGTTCTTCGCTAGAACTTTTCACGTCCAGACTAAGTAACAATTTCCCATCCCAGTGACCCTTCACCATTTCAGGCATATTATTCTGAAAATCTGATTTTATAAATAAAATCTTTTCTACTTTGTATGCGAATGCATTGAGTAGACAATTTGTTTTGTTGTTTCGGGAAATCATCACACCTAAGATCTAGTGCTTCTACTACCGCCTGAAGTATATAGACAGAATCCCTTACGCTTAATTGACAACTATCTAAAGCGGCAACTGACTTTGGTGTGACATATTCTTTTCTTCCTCTTTTTGTAGGCGTAGCAGGTTCAGTACTTACCGTTTGAGAAGTGGATAGCAAGGGTTCCTCAATGCTTTCATCATAGCTGACAGGTTGGTCATCATGTCATTGCGCTTGTACAAAATCTGTAGTAAGTGAGGACAACCAACTCTCGTAACGCATTTGTTCGTCTTTTTTTCTTTTTGAATTTTTCTTATTTTCAGCTAATTTTTTGTCTACACCTGCTAAGCATATCTTTCTTTTCGTAAAAATATTTTGTCTTTCATCCGTTCCAAAGCATCAACGTGTGCTATATCGAATGAATTATCTGAATTATTTTGAAAGTCCTCCTTACGGTGCTTATTAACATCTTGTATTTTTTTGAAATTTTTTTGCAACTCCTTCCAAGCATGGTGAGGATCCACACGTTTTTTTACACAGTTCGGTATAGCTCTGCTAGGGATTCTAGCTCTTTCCCAAGATGTAATACACTCCCGAATGACTAGATTTACACTTACGCTAAAAGCCAATTTAACTTCGCGGATGTTATTAAAGAGTACTGCTAGAACTTTACGTGTAGACGGTAACTTTGCGTCGGTTATTTGATAATTTAGGTCACCGACAAAGAAAATACTTCTTTCATTGCTTCTTAATTCCACTGCCATCTTTTCAACGTTAAAACAATACGTACTAATCACGAGAATAAATGAGAACAAATGACAAATCCGTGAGTACGCGCCGCTACTTCTGCGCAACTTGTTTGGACATAATTCGATGCAAGTCGGCACGGGTTAATGTAATCCAAGTAAGTTAAAAATTAATTTCATAGTGTTTGAGAAGCTAATGAACAAAACTAAATCCTATGTGTTAGAAAATATAAACTTTGAAAAAATAAGGGACACCCTAAAGGTACACTTTGAGCTACGCGACCGAGACAAGCGACAGCGACAAGAGACAGGAGACACGAGACCGCGACAACGTCGCTTGTCGCTTTACCTCTTTGAGCTACGCGACCGAGACAAGCGACAAGACACAACGTCGCCCTCATAAATATGTGTATTCGTGAATTAAAAAATATTGTCTATTAATTAATAACTACTTATCACTCGAAGTAGAAAATTTTCGCCAATATTAAATCAATCGATTAAATCAAAGTCAATTTAATTATGTATTAAGTTTAATTGAAGAAGATATTCAAAACAGAGGTGAAGGTATAACACTACGAGAAAAATTATCAATCACATTACGGTATGTATTTATTTGTTACAGTTTCAATTAAAAATATTATATATTAGATTCTTCGGAGAACATCATATAAGAATAATAAATCGCACTCCCTAAAAAGTTTGTGTTATAACAAATAAACAAATAAGACATAAACAGATGAACAAAATTATGTGACATTAATTTCATTGATACAAAAAATAAAATATAAACAACACACCTGTTTTTTTTTATTTCCATTGCAATCTCCCTCCAGATATTATCCCCAACGCTTACATCTTTATATGTTGCACTCTGAGGATCATTTAATGATTTATTTTCTTCTATTAAATTAATAAGAAGATTGTCTTCATCAAAAGAACAATTTAAATCCGTCATTTTAACCTCCAAACCACACCCGACAAGCGACACTACTGCTTCGGAAGCAGTCGCATCAAAGTTGTCTCCTGTCTCTTGTCGCGGTGGCGCGTCTCTGTCTCGCGCTTCAAATGTGCCTCATATAATTCCATAGAAAGCAGACGTGTCGCGTGTCGCAACCTCCTGTCTCTTGTCGCTGTCGCTTGTCTCGGTCGCGTAGCTCAAAGTGTACCTTAATCGACACCTAGTAGCAGATGCGTTAGACTGTTTTACTAATATGTAGGTAATTTATGACATGATAATGCTCCTTTTTTATAAACTATTAATGCATTATTTAAAAAGAAAACATTCAATGAAAAACCAACGTCAATATGATATGTTTGATTTACTGAAGGATTATCAAGGAATTATTTCAACATAGAGTTGGTTTTTAAGATTTCCTTACCTGAGTAGGCATTTAGTAATAACCAAAAAATCAAAGAGTTGGTACATAAAACGTATTAGGTGTACCACTCAACCCACCATAAGAATGGAGAAATTTACAAGTAATATGAATGTGGTAAAAACAGTCGTTTATATATTCCTTGCAAAATATTACATTTAAAACAAATACTCATTTGTACTACGAAACACAACATTCCGCAATAATTCCATTATTACAGTATAGGCTTAATGACTCAGAGTAAACTCTATCGAATCTTGCCATGATTTCATTAACATGTTAAAATACAATAAATTTTGGCCTGAAATTTATGAAAAAATCGAAGTTTCAACACCTGCTGTGGAGCAATTATCAAGAGACAAAATAAAAAACTTTGAATTATTATGACAGATAATGGATACTATGCTGTTTATATATTACCTGAAAGTGGTCCATGTGGTGATGCACTAAATTCCGATCGCGTTACCCAATCTAGTTGAGCGCGTTATATCCTGTTTCCTCGCATT
The DNA here is from genome assembly GCA_034190945.1 of Octodonta nipae. Classification (NCBI taxonomy): domain Eukaryota; kingdom Metazoa; phylum Arthropoda; class Insecta; order Coleoptera; family Chrysomelidae; genus Octodonta; species Octodonta nipae. The sequence continues at coordinate 134,924,640 of CM067218.1, forward strand.
ATGGAATGCGTTGAATAAGCGAATGCGTTGAATAAGTGCGATACCTAATGCGTTACCTTTACTTAAGGTCGTCATAATAGTTCTGAATTTGACGAACCTGTCAGTGATTTTATAATATTTAAATTTCTTAAAAATACGAGTTTTCCAGAAGTTGCGGTTTTCACCAATCAATTTCTACCCATCGGAACTTCTAAATGGTTGAAATTCATTAAAATCATTAGAGTCGTTTTCGAAATCTCAATTACGTAAATCTCGGGTTCTACTGACTGTCTAATGATATCTCATTCCATCCGGTAACATAAGAGGTTGCACTTGGTGAGAAACAGTTGCAGCCAGGATACTTAATTTATTTACTTATTTATTTATTCACATATACGGGTAACCTCATTTACATAAAAATACAAAACAAAAAATTTAAAGAAAATAACATTAAAACTAAGACTAAATCTAAAAAACACAAAACACACAAAAACATATAAATCTAAGTTTATACAAAATACAGGATAAAATATAGTTAATTAAAATTAATTAAAACAAAAACAAAATAAACGTCATCATTAAATATTATGGTACAACGAGCGCTTGATTACCCTGATGGAGTTGTAAAACAGATCGATATGTGAGGAGTTCTGATTGCCTGTACGTAATACCCTAGTCATTGCTGAACAAAATCCATATTTAGTTCTGTGAAATGACACATTGAAGAGTTCTGAAGAACGAGTTCTCATAGTTGTATTCAAGGATATTCTGTCTAGTAACCAAGGGCAGTCAAGTTCACCTGACAACAACTTGTATAGGAAACAAATGTCAGCTATGTTACGCCGATTTTGCAAAGATTGTAAATGCATTTGTGCTAAAATATTGATAATTGTCCCTGTTCAAACCCATTTTAAATGCTACTATACGAAGAAATTTATTTTGAACTTTCGCAATATTATCTATAGGTGTGTTATAGTGGGGGTTCCATATGACAGAACAGTACTCCAGAATAGATCGTACTAGTGAACAATATAATAAACGAATCGTATTATGAGAAAATGTTTTAGATGAACGATTGGTAAAACCCAAAACCTTGTAACTCTTGGAAACAACTAGATCAATGTGTCTACGAAAACGACACCAAGGTCACGAATTTCACTTACTCGCTGTATCGTTTGTGAATTAATAGCGTATGAAATGATTATAGGTTGTGAAATTTTTGTAAAAGTAATAATAAAACATTTATTGATATTCAGGTCAAGATCATGGCTAATACACCAGGCAAATAAAGAGTTTAAATCGGATTGGAGTAATGTAGCATAATTGCAAGTTGCAAATTCTTTAAACAGTTTGAAATCGTCAGCATACATTAAGATATTACAATGATTAACAATTTTGCCAATGTCATTAATAAATAAATTAAAAAGAAATGGCCCCGCGTGAGAGCCCTGTGGAACATCTGAAGACACACTTATAATCCTGGAAATAATACCCCCCACTTTAACATAATGGAATCCGTCTGAGAGATAACTCTTTGTCCACTCTAAAAGTGGCCCATAAAATCCTAGAGCTTGAAGTTTGGCCAAAAGTATTCTATGGTTAACTCTATCAAACGCTTTAGCGAAATCCGTATAAACAGAGTCAACTTGTAGTCTATTCTCCAAAGATTTTACTAATAATGACTCGTAGACGGCCAAATTGGTTAAAGTAGATCTACCCGGAAGAAATCTATGCTGTTCGTTAACAAAAATGTGTTTAAATTGCCATGACAAGAATTGAGAGAAAAAGTAGTCCAATAATTTCGGGATCTCCGACTGCATACATACAGCTCGGTAATTCTCAATATTTTCTTTAGATCCACCTTTGTGGATTGGCCTCAGGTAGCTATGTTTCCAATTGAAAGTGAAACATTAATTTAATATTCTATATGCCTAATTGCACCATATATTTAATGTAAATGAATAAACTACTAGTCACCATAGTAATAGCCAATTTAATTTCTCAATTACTGTAGCACGTGAATACAAGGTAAATATAATAGAATCCGGGCTGGAGCCTCATAATATCAATTTTTAATTAAATAATAACGCTCTTAGTAACGATCATGGAATGTTCGAGTATGCAAACACAATCTCTTTTGTAAATAAGAGGGACCATGATGTGGAAAATTGATTACAGAATGCGGTCAGAATGGATTAACTGGAAAATAGGGCAGGTTATAAAATAGTTAAGCGAATGAAAGGAACTGTGTCACGGAGACATTTTTTAGCAGCTGCATGGACTCTTGGTGCTGCATGATTAATTAATCAGCGGAATGATTACATGAAGTCTGGAAATAAGATGAGTGTCTACAAATTCTTGAATTTTGTACAGCATAAACAAGGCTTTGTACTATTAACAACACTTGATTTTTTTAATGAGTTATATATTATTATACAGCAGTCGGGATCTGTTTTGGTTTGGTTGTTTTCTTTCGGACTTTTTTAGGAAATGTCCCCGGAAAAGTGTAAGTAACAATAATTTGGTCATGCACAATTTGAAAAAGTTGTATTTTAATTATTAATAATCAAAATGTGAAAAAATCGAACAAAAAACATGCTTATAAAGTTTTGAAATTTTTCGTGAGGTTTGCTAACAACACATCAAATTTGGTTAAAATCGGTTTATTAGATAGGGCACAATAATTTTGGATACCAAATGTTTTAAATAGCAGAAATTATAATTTTTGCAGAGCCTTAATTAAAAAAATTATTTAAAAGCGCAGAATTTTTGAAGTTTATAATAACTTTTAAAAACTTCACATCTAGAAAATGTTCTGTGCCAAATATGAAGGTCTGGGTACATTCTGAGAGTCCCACTTTTATTAAACACCTATTTTTCAGCATTTTTATTAGTTTTTGATATTTTTCAATGTTTAGTAGATTTATCCTATAGAAAATTTAATTACCTAACTATTTTCTTTCTGCAATTTTTCTCGTATTTTCCGAGTTTTAAATAAAAAAGATGAAACAAATCTGTTTTTTGTTTTACGATTTTTTCACATTTTATTTATTCGTTGAAGCACAACTTTTTGAGATTGTTCTTATCGAAATTATTGATTCTTACACTATCCCTGAGACGTTCGAACAAAAAACCAAAAACTACCAAATCTATAATTTATATTTGTTATTTTCAATAGCAAATATTATTAAAGGTGTCAACAAAATTATAATGACAGCAGAGTAATTTTAAGAATTCACTATAAATTTACAAGGACATGAAAAACCTCAAGACATTTGTAAAAATTATATATTTAAAATATTAAAGTTGATGAGCATACATAAAAACAGATACCGACGAATTGACAAGTACTAATAAAGACAATTAATAAAAAAAATTGAGACAATTTCGGAGTCGTCTCTACAGTAAATGGCAAAAATTAGGGAAATCGACATTTGCTCCTGACCAACCCGCACTGAAGCAGCGCAGCATGGTAAGGCAGGCCAGATATACCCTGAAAAATTCTAAAAGTATTCTTTATCTTCTCCATCTTTCGAGATAACTTTCCCCAAAAAAGGCATTAAGCTCTTCATCTTTTCTTTCAAGACCTTAAGTGTCTGCGATCAGCTCTCAGCTTTTCTCTTCATTGATATATATCTTTACGCGGTTAATTTTTAAAGAACAATTCTTCAATATCTAGCCTTAATCCTCAAATTTTCCTTGGACTTACATCGTCTTAAAATGATTGATCTCACTCAAGACGAAGAAAGTCCAAGGAAACTTCGAGGAACGAGTTACATTGTCTACCAGCTTTAGACTAACACTCTAGCCTTGAGTTCCCAATAAAAACCGCCAAAAATATGTTCTTCTTCTTAGTCCTTCGAGTCAGTTCTTCAATTCTTCAGTCATACACTTCTTCTTCTTCGTCCTCATTTCAGTTAGTCAAAAAAAAACATTTGTCCACCTATCTTCAATTCTTTTTAATTCAGTCTCACAGATCTTAAGATTTTCTTTTTTGTTTTTTCTCCTAATCTGTTCTAACCTAACCTAAAGTTCTCCATTCTACAAGTTCTGCAAACTTTCAATTCTTCATGGATGCTACACCATGAAAAATTGGTTGACTCTAGCTGCATCTGAAGGGATGTTTATATATATGGTATTGCTTTCGATGGATAATAAAGATCTAGTATTTTGTAATTTAATTTTTAGATAGATAATTTGACATCTATGACTCTATGACGTTTTTGGTACTTTTAATATTTTTACCATTTGTAAATTTTTTTGACTTTATAAGGTTTTAGGTGTTTTTGAAATTTTTAATTTATAATATTCTTGGTATCTCCATTATGTATGTTATATTTGTGAAATTATTGGACATTTCTTTAGAAAGAACAGCATAACACAAAACTAAAAATGAAATAGTGTGCCTTAATTCTTTTGAATGAAGACGTTTGTATCGCTCTACTCTGTAGAATTCAATAGTATCTGGTTACCGACAATTAAGGAAGAGGTTATTAATGGTCATCTCCTTTTGAACAACCCAGTATCGGTATAGTTCATAAGGTTTTTCCTATGTTTTCCATTATGACGTTAATGGGATCACTGAGACAGCAGAATTCTTTGATCGCATTTTAGGCGAATTCGCTATCTTATAAGAAAGTTGTACCTAGGAACTCGCCATTTATAAATTCTAAAGACAACTCTTTCTTCCAAATTGAAAGCTGGTTAACTATAATACATGATTTTTTGTGCTACCTGTATATCTAAACACAACAAATTTCTCTTATGTCAACTTAAATGTCATAAATCAAACTTTCAATTTGCGATTTACATTTTCAATATATATTTTAAAGCCATTGACAACGAAGTCAGAATCGACTTTGATACGTTTGCTTTTTTTCAAAATACAGCTTTTTATTTCGATTGTGGTGTTATTTTCTAAGCAAACATGCAAATAACATATTTATTTTGAAATTTTTTTAAACTTAATGGTTTTCATACATCCTATATTTATTATGGTTTTCTGTATAAACAGGTTGAACACCTTACTCCTGGTGTTTTCTACAATCATAAAAAACAGTTATAATCAAATACAGCATTTTATTTTACAATTGTAGAGTCACGTATTTTTGAGATTTTTACTTTTGATATTTTGCTGTATTTTAGATTTTTGTTATTTCTGGTGTTTTTTTTGTCGTTTTTGACATTTCTAACATTGAGCAGTTTTACATATCGCACACCCTCTTGTAGCCCTTATAAATTTTATGTTAACAAAATTACGTCTGTATATTTATATAAAAAAGCATTCCATCTCCCGAAAATAGAATATTTTTTAAATTTTTTACTTGACTAGTGGATATTAGATCCACTATGGTATAGATACCCCATATATGGAACAAGCTTAATTATGAAAAATGTCTACCGTAATATGATACTAGTCAATTCCATGCGGAGTCTTGATTTTCTAATTTTTTACAGAATTTTTTATTTTGGCTCCTTTAAAAGATTTTATACCAAATTAGTAGAGCGGGGAAAAAACGACAGACACACCAACGAAACGTATCGATAACAAAAATTTACATTTTAGGAATGCCAAATTACTCGAAATGCAATATTACTGGAAATGCAATTCATCTCAAATTTCCAGGTAAGTTTATGACAGTCGCCCAAACTCCATTTTGTGATCCATGTACTCAGAAAAACTCTTTCTCAATCAAAAATGAGTGTCCCGGTTATTTTTATTTCTTAAAATAGATTAATTACTTCATGAACAAAGTAACATTTGCCAGTGATTGGCCTAAATCGTTATTTTCGACTTAAGCACCTCTATCATATTGATATACGAACTATTATTATGATTTACGTAATTTGGTTACTAAGCAAATATTATGGTAAAAGCAATTAAACCCAAGATTTGATTTAACTATTAAAAAATTGCCATATATTAATTTTAATAAATATTTTCTTTGTTACAGAAATGAACGGGCTCCGGCAAGATGAATTACACCGACTACTTCTTTATGACAGGGGTAAATTACAGCTACTACAATGTAGAAGATAACTACACAAACGCTTCATCAGGATACCAGGACGCATGGGAAAAGTGGACAGAACTGATCCAAAATCGAGCTGTAGTAGTTGGACTCCTGTTGTTCTTTTCGATGTGCACTGTATTTGGAAACATGTTAGTTATCCTCGCCGTTATACGTGAACGATATTTGCATACACCTACGAACTATTTTATAACGTCACTAGCGGTAGCAGATTGTTTAGTGGGGCTAGTGGTGATGCCGTTTAGTGCTCTCTATGAAGTACTAGGTCATACATGGTTTTTCGGTACGGACTGGTGTGACATATGGCGAAGTTTGGATGTACTTTTTAGTACAGCGTCAATTTTAAATTTATGTGTTATCTCGTTGGACAGATATTGGGCTATAACCGATCCTATAGCATACCCAATGCGGATGACAAGACTGAGATCTATATTTCTAATAGCTGCGGTTTGGGTGTGCAGCAGTGCCATATCTTTTCCAGCTATAGCTTGGTGGCGAGCTGTTCGAAATGCACCGATTCCTCCCTTTCAATGTCCGTTTACAGAGCATCTAGGTTATCTCATATTTTCCTCAACCATTAGTTTTTACTTGCCACTAGTTGTAATGCTATTCACTTACTTCAGGATCTACAGAGCTGCCGCAGCTCAAACGAGGTCTTTGCGCTTGGGTACTAAACAGATTCTGTTAGGTTCTGGGGAATTAGAGCTTACGTTGAGGATACATAGAGGTGGTACGGGTAAAACACCAGAATCAAGGCATCTCTATTCCACGCAAGAAGACGAACCTTTGACAGCTTTACAGAACAACGGTTTGACCAGGATGGCATCTACGAGGATGAATCCACACAGTAAAAACTTTTCACTGAGTAGAAAATTGGCGAAATTCGCAAAAGAAAAGAAAGCCGCCAAAACATTGGGTATAGTTATGGGTGTGTTTGTAGTTTGTTGGTTGCCGTTCTTCGTCGTGAATTTACTGTCGGGATTCTGTTTGCAGTGCATTAGTAACGAAAAAATAGTGCTGGCTGTAGTGACTTGGTTGGGGTGGATTAATTCCAGTATGAATCCTGTAATATACGCCTGTTGGAGCAGAGATTTCAGAAGGTATGTTAATTTAGTTTATATGTGATCTTAATGTTCAGTTCAAACTTTTAAAGCTACAAAATTTGATTTTCAAATAATGTTCTTTATTGTAATTAATTAGTTGATCATATCATCAGTTTTTGATTACATTACTATATTGTATTTCAAGATACATAACTAAACCACTACAGATAAAATTTTAAATGTGGCTGTCTATCAGTATTGTGGTTCAATCGAAGACTTAAAAATAAGCATTTTTGGGGCCATAACTAACAAACTAATCACTAATTTATGTAACACAATAATATTAACAATAAAGTATGGGTAAAGAACGGACGAAAATCAAGCACTTTAGCATGAACAGCAATCTAACGTTGACCTGCTTTAGAATATCCAATCTGAAATTGAGAGATTTTTTCTAGTCTATTGTAGGATAGATCAACCAAATCAATTTCTCTTGCCTATATTTTTGGTGCTAATCCGTTAGATTTATTACACACGAATATTTGCTTTTGTAGCCACTGGCAGAACAATAGGGACTGCAATAAAACCGAAGCAAGATTCTCCTCTAATTAGACAATGTCGTGGAATACTATCTTGGGTAAGAAGATCAATTCTTTTCTAAAACGAGGGTCAGAAACAACAGAGTACATAGATCTGTCAGGACAAGGTAACAACCGAATACATACTCAATGAGATGGGCAGAATGTTACAGCTCAATTGTTATTTGGTAATCTATAAAGCTCTTCGGAAACACAAGTCGATTAAGAAAGTACGAAGCTAGTTCCAACGGAAACATGGTGTAAGGCTCTACATACACAAGACTTAGCAAAATACGTCGTATCGACCTTAGACAAACTTATAAGCTCGTACATTAACCACCGTCCATTCAGACACTGTGAGCTTAACAACTTAATGTCCCAATAAAATAAGTAATCCACAATGAACTCGTTGGAATGCAAAGAATAGCTAATAATTGACTCTATACTCTGTCTATGCCAAGCAAGGAAATCTCTACATGATTAGATTAAAAACAACGTTCGATTCAGTTCCTCATGATAGGCTTATTCAGGTACTCAATCTTTATAAAGCAAATAACTCTCGTGTTAATTTTTTAACATATGCCATGTTTCACCTGACTAATACGATCTGAACGAAGCCGATTTATCCATTAACGAAGACCTTTTACTTCTTAAACATGTATTTTCCTGGTTATCTCATTTGTTCCGCTATGGTTTTACCTTGCTTTGAATCCACTCTCGCGTAAACTGAACTTCATATGCAATCTGGCCTCGACAAATGCCGAATTATTAATATAGATAAAGGCAAAATATAGCAAAGGCCCTACGAAATGAGCGGTAGCATTTTAATTGAATCCATTGAGGAACTCAATATATACTTTGGAATAAAATAATTTGACACAGAGATAAGAAGATGAAGACCAAACTCAACAGTAAAAATCGGTTACTGGCCATTAACACCTACGCATCATCAGTGGTAAGTTACTCTTTTGGCATAATCATTTGATGCAAGACTGACATTGAATAATTACAACGTAAAGTGCGAGTTTTAATAGCAAAAGCTCAAAATCACCATACAAAGAGCTCCCGGGGACGCACAATATTGACACGGTATAAAGTATGAGTATGAGGAGTGGCAGTTATAGGCAAGAAATTAGTCCAACAAATTTCTAATTTGCGTAATTATTTCCAGAAACTAAATTGTCTAATCTATACAGATTCATAAGCTAGGCTGATGACTCAACATCACTGCGATTGATAGAGCAACAAGTCAAATTACAAACCCAGTCATTTTGTATCACCCTTTAAGGCCGGTGTCGGTTTTATAGGATGACTGTGAGCCCCAATTTTAATTTGCCCTACATATATATTATACTAGTTTGACGAAGTTGTATGTCTTTTACATGCTCTTTATCATTTTTGGTGGCACTATTATTGAATCTGCTAAATTTAACACCAAATTATTAATTTCATATATCGGTTTTGTTTCTTATTGTGGGTGTTTATTTTAAATCTAATAAACGTTTACTTTTTGATTTTGTACTTACACGGAATTTCTTTTATCTGCCAGCAACCCATGTATTTGTATTGGGAAAAGTATCAAATGGAAAGAACTGAACTACTCTATGTGAAAGCTAATTTAGTTTGAGGTTCAGCGATAATATGAAATCTGTTCCTTAAATGTATTTATTTGTTTTCACTATAAGCTGTTACTACATTAATGTCATTGTAATTTAGCACTCAGCATTCTAGAAATCAGTTGTTTAAGGCATTTTCATTATTACCTTACCTAATGTTCTAATAAAATATTCAGTGTCGCTTAAAGAAATTCATATTCTTCCAAAACTGTCTTGTATGCTTTCCGTGTAATCGCAACATAACAAGACCTCGAAGATCGCAATCTTCGGTTAATTAATTGCCAGTCTGAGGAGCTTTTGTCTACTTAATTTTCGCCAAAACAATGAAATACACTTAATTTGAAGTTGTTATCTTTAAGACATGAAACAAAATGAATTCTAGCTATTCAAAAGCGGAAACACAGTCAGTTAGAACCTTTGTTTTCTGAGATTGAAAAGTAAACATTTCTCAAATTCGATACGAACTTAATCGGCTTCCTAATTAACGGGTCTGCTTTAAATTTTGGATTGATATTTTTTAATATTACTAATTAAGCATGAAGTTGAAATCAATTATATATAATGTAGAAAATATTAAGGGAAAGCAGCCTTTGTGGTAGTTCAATAAGTAGTAAACACTTCTTTACTACCATAAAGGCTGCTTTCCCGTAATATTTTCTACATTGTGTGCAAATAATCAGGCGTTATCTAATAATTCGTATATATATATATATATATATATACTGTTCTGCGGCTGTGTTTGAATTCATATCAACTGAAAGAATTCGGGAAATTTACTGTGTTCTGTTTTGGATTAAAGGTAAGAGAAGCGTAACCCTTGTTAAGAGAAATATTTCGACCAATATATTTTATTGGAAATCTGTTTTCGGCGTTAGGATATCCGTGCTATATATTAAAGGTTAGGCACGCATACATTTATCAAATAGGTCACCGAAAGGAAAATCACGGCCATTGAGGAATTTTAACTACGAATAGACCGCATACCTACACCAGTCAATGGAGCAAAATTAAAGGCATTTTTGGACATAAAATTTAACAGCCAACCTAATACGCAATCTCACTAATAGTTCATAAAACTCGCAAAATATGGATTTCCTGTTTCTTTTACTTATATTATAAAAAATTATGAAAGGATCGTAATATTATCAACGGAAAAGTTGCAGAGAATCTAAAAACGGTCAAAATGAGTGGAGTATTTTTCACCGAGAATAGAGAAGCCGGTAAAAATTGACTTTTTGTAAGATTTACAAATTTGTTGTGGGTAGGTACTGCGATCTGGAACAATAATTTTCGGCAAAATGATAGTTGGTGATGTTACTATTTATTTACTATTATCAATATGGGTAAAATAAGCAATTTTTGCAGAATTTAAACAATTTTAGAGACATGTAAAATGGACCCTTTGACCATGCTTCTTCGATAGATACTTTGAAAGTTCATAAAAGTGGTTAAAAACATTTATCAATATATCATTATACGCATTTATGCATACATGACTGTTGGAGAGCAAACTAACGTCAGTGAGCTGTAAAATAAGTACTACTTGCATTTTTTGTACAGTAATGAAAATATCTCATTTTATGTTATGTATGCCCATTCTTTCTTGGAGAAAATTTAAGGTTATTTACAACTTCTACGGGATAAAATTGTTCCTGTAATAATTTGTATATTTCTCAACCAGTTTAATACTGCATTTAATTCTCATGACATTTGATATCAGCAAGATAGAGCTCTGTTACATTATCGAGATAACGTGAGGATTGTTCTTATATTTTAGCTTTGATAAAATTTTCTTTGCGTGCCAAACAAAACTGAAGGTCCCCAGATTTCGTCTTGTTTCTTTCTTCTACAAGATTTTTGTTTTATCCCAGTCCATCCTAAGGCTCCCAGTGCAGGTCAAAACATGGTTAGCCATATATAATTTGGAAATTGTATATTTGTACTCTTTTCTTTTTACGTCTAAAGGGCTCGCAGTTTCAACCGTATATATTTGGTGAAACTTCAAGTCTTTAACGTTTACGTTTCTTCACAGGTTATTCTTTTGAACTATTATCATAGTCTTCCAAAAGTTCAGCCATCTCATTAAAATTACCATTACATTCATTTTTCTCCTCAAACATTATCTGGCTCATTGTTTACTGTCTAGTTTTTATAAACAAAATGTTTATTTATTTGTATAATATTTGGTAAGCTACAATCCGGATTATTATGCTGAAGGTAAACGGCTTGGTGGCGCTAATGTATATTAAAATTCAATGAAATTCAGATTTTCAAAGAACAAGAAGTTTGTTAAGATCTCATTTCAAGCATTTACAATAATATTTATTAGAAAGAAATTACAATTGACATAAATCGTGAGAAATAGTTAGATATTTAAAAAGCGCCAATTTAATTGAATTATATTATCTTCTGCTTCCATTTGGATTTGGATTTGGATCATTTAATAATCACTACATATTATAAAATAAAGTCCTCCGTCGCGTTTGTTAGTCGGTCTGTCTGCCTGTCTGTGTGTTCGCCATAAACTCAAAAACCACCGCACGGATTTTCATGCTGATTTCACCAATGGATAGAGTGGTTCTAAAATCTTCATTTTAGTATATAATTTGTTATGTTTTTTAATAAATTGGCTAACATATAACGATATTTGTTGAAGATGTCGGAAAAAAATAAGCCGTCTGGGAGCCTTCAACGAAAACGCTGCCTAAACTCTTTGAGATATAACTAAACAATGTATGGTGGAATTGTGTCTTATAGAGGTCCAAACAAAGTTCGGGACGGCATATGTCTATCTCTATCTATTTTTCCCGGGTACACCATGCAAATTAAATAAATACCTTAGGAGATATAGCAAAATCAAAAAATGTAATAAGCAACGAAATTAATTTCGTGCCGCCGTGATTCGACCTAGCCAGGCGGGCTCCCCGTGACCCCGCGCCTAGAGTCCGAGCCGTAGATGTTACTCTACGCAGTAAAAGGCCCGCCCTACATCTTGCGGTAGTCTTTGTATTAGAGGGTAGGAGTAAGAAAATTTTGTAATAAAGGTAGGTATGGTAATTTCAGTAGTTATACCTTAAAAAGTACTTAACTTTTTAAGATATAACTTATGAAACCTTTCAAGGACTTTGTAAAGCAATGGGTCTGTTAGAAGACGACTCTCAGTGGGAAAGCTTTCTAAAGCTGCCTTATGCTGTTCAGCTAAATCAATTAGATGTATATTTACCATCATGATATCCTTCAGTCAAGTTACCGACCCACATCTTCTTTGGCAAAATGATCGTCAAAGCATGGGTGAACATTTCTGTGTGTATGCATTACATAGTCAAGAATTGTAATTAAATAATTTTAACTCAACTATTTTATCAAGCTATATTTGAATTGACTAAACAAGCCACCTTGCCAATAAATTTCAATTTAATTGCAATGATCAATACAAAGTATTTACGAGAAACTAACTATAACCATATGAGACCTTTACAAGTCATTCAAGATGAATGTCGCTTGAAGACGGAAAAAAAATTATGACCTAATGTTGTCCTCAAATTATAATAGTAATTAAGGTAAAATGTTTTTTTAGATGCACCTGGAGGCATAGGTAAAATATTTTTAATAAATTTATTATTATTAAAATTACGATCCCACAGAAAAATTGCCCTAGCTGTCGCCTCGTCCGGCATAGTAGCCACACTTTTGGATAGTGGGCAAACCGCCCATTCCACATTCAAACTGACATTAAAATATGTAGTGATGACGTCACTAGCATTTGCAATATTTCTAAACAGAGTAGTGCTGGAAAATTAATGAGCAATTGCAGTTTGATTATTTAGGATGAGGCTTCTATGTCTCATAAAGCTTCAGTTAAGGCACTACAATGCGGGATCTGCGCAACAGTAACTGCCCAATGGGTGGTTGAACTGTTTTATTCTCTAGAGACTTCCGTCAAATTTTGTCAGTTATAACTAGGGTAACGTGAGCAGATGAAGTCAATGCATCCCTCAAAAGATATCATCTTTCTCACATATAACGAAATGTGGACTTAAAACATATATGAGGATTTTATCGTTTAGCGAAGATAATTGGCAACTTGCTCCAAATGGAAAATGGTGAATTTCAAGCAGGAAATGTCTATGTAAATTTTAACAATATTTGTGTTTTGGTACAAAATGTAGTAGAAGTTATCCCGATATTAGTAACATATTCACTAAGACACTAAATTGGTTTCAAATTAATATTAAAAGTAGGTGCTCCCATTAAATTACTCAGAAGTTTGAGTCCTGGGAAACTGTGCAACTGTACAAAATTCAAAGAAGTCAATTTAATTTTTTTTATCGAATGAATCATATTAACTGGCAACGCAACTGGTGAAAATGTTTTTATACCAAGAATTCCTATGATACCCTCAGAATTGCCTTTCCAATTTTTCGTAAAATGGAATGACAATGAATAAAGAGCAGGGTTGGACATCAAAAGTTGCTAGAGTCCAGACCGTAGCCAGGACATTTTTTCCAGGTGGGTAAGATAATTTTTTCAGGGCACCTTGGATAATTTTTTGATTGATGATGGGCTGATTAAGTATTCACGTATTTCCAGGATATATAAAATTGTATAAACATAATATTTATTCTTATGAAAAAAATTATTAACTTGTAAAAATTTAATATTGAAACAAAAATTCCAAAATTTCGGGGGGGTATTTGAACCTTCGCTGGCTATGGGCTTGGCGGGGGTAGACTTAAGCACACACTGCTTTTCGAACAGGCAATTGTATGTTACTTCGTGTTACTTCGAAACAAAATTTGTTCGTTTTACACGTGATCAGGTCTGTTTTGTTTGCCTTATAAATAATTGCCACTCAAAAAATTATCTAAATTAATATTATGTATAACGAGGAAAGATGATTGATTTTTTGTTTGTTAAGATTTGACTCAAAACTACTCAACCAATTTTACTGAAAGGTGCATCTCCTTGGAGACATAGGCAATTTTATATTTTCTGTAAAGAACTCGTGCGAAGCAGGGACGGGTTGCTAGAATAGATATAATTTTGGGGAAAAGGTAGATTAAAATCTACAATTCATGAAGTTTAGTTAACATTGTTGTCATCAAATTATGTTTGAGTTTTTGATACTTTTTTGGGGTAAAGTTTTTCCCCAGAATTGTTCTACATCGTTATTCTTATTGATCGTCATCTTTAGAGATCAAACCCACAGAAAGTAAGTTGCAATTGACAAATGTATTTCTGATTAGATATTTTTGAGGCCATGGTTTAAATTTAGGTTATTTACATTTTGACATTCACTTTATAGTCATGCATAAGGTTCTATATAGCCTACATTGTACCTTATGTGCACTGGGGCCACCACGCAGTTGAACTTCTAGAGAATCATTCTCGTGAACCTTGCTTTTCGCAGATACATGCAGCAGCGTTTACCAGAAACAGTCACTATAATTGAATTCTTAGCTCTCAAGTAACAGAGGTACGAATGATTATAAGATTTTTTAAATGCAAATATATTTTTTTAAAATTAATGTACAAGGTGCGCCAACTTTGTTGTTTATAAAGGACAACTCGGTGACTGTAAAATATACGAAAAAGACTCAATCTTGTTTTTTGAGGTACATATTATGGTACAACAAAAACCTTACGGTTGCCGTTTGTTTTTGAGTTACAACTAAAAGTTCCAGTAGGTGTTAAGGTATTTTGCTATTATTTATGTGATATTATGTCTTCTCCTTTGTATAGCTCTCGAAAGCCGTGATTTATAAAAATCTCTTTCAGACAAGCTGGATTAAAAACGCTAATATGATCTAAAAATATTAACAACTAAAATTCTATTATTTATTTCTTTATATTGTGACCTAAATACAGAATATAAATGCCCGCTGCGATTTCTGGAGCCGTTCCCCGCAGTCTGTTAGACCCGCAAAATAAATGTTCAAAAATTTTAAAGAGAAATGTAAATTAAGCAGTACGTAATTATTCTTCTGTGTCAGTAACTCCCGAGGGTAGACATAATTTTCATGTTCCTCGATTTACACCCCAAATAACCATCTGAAATGATAAACGCAACCGTCATTAAAGGCAGATATTAGCAGGCTACAAATATTGCTCTTCATATTTATCATCTCTGTGTCTGCCCTCCTTTGGCGTTTTCATTTTTAGCATTTACAAGGTAATAATGACCCCCTGTTCGGGGTATTAACCTAATGCATTTCTTGATGGTGTATGCTTAAGAGATAGTAGGCTGTGCCAGTTTTCCCTAAAATCGGAGACCGGGTCTGTTCTATAATAAATTTTACTTTCAGGAAACAGCTTTTAGCTTTATAGTGTGGGTTGATAAAAAAACTTAGATATAAATTTGCTTCTTAGGCCTTTAAAGTACTTATATAAGGTAATTTTGTTCAATCATTATTGTTTACTTCTTACTGAAGGTTCTGGCAAATGAAGCAGGTAGCTAATACTCTTCATGAGCACATTTGCTAGATTACTTCCTTGCACGAACAGGAATAAAAATTAATATTAATTAATTTCAACATCTACGAGTTTCAGGAAAAACTAGCACTGAGAGAATGCAAATCGGGTGTCGAACAGTTTGTAACCCCATTTCCCTGATGCTTGGGATAGAAATCACACGAAAGAATTCGTAGGTTAACTAAATCCTATGAAAGAAAGTATGATACTATCTTTTATTGATTTTTCAATTCATTGAATGCAAGTACTTTTATGTTTTTTTTGGGCAATAACACCACAACCGAAATAAAACGACGTATATTGAAGAAAACCAAACGTTTCAAAGTCTGTTCTGACTTCGTTGTCAATGGCTTTATATTTATTGATGTAAATTGCAAAATGAAAATTTGAATGGAAGACTATATATTGGTCCCAATAGATAATCTCCTTCAGTTGCGCTTCCTTTAAGTCATTGAAATATTGACTAATTATTTATATATTTAGGACATATAACTGTCTTTCATATTTTATCTCGAAATAATAGTGTCATAACTTCACTGAAAGATTTTAATTAACCTACAAACACACTTGTGTGATTTTTATTCTAAGAATCACAAAAAACGGCGTTACACACAGTACGACTCCCGGTTGGAGGTGTATATAAGCTAGTATTTCCTGAAACTCCTAGCTGGCGAAATCCATTACGCCATAAAATATTTATTTTTATGTTTTCTTTATAGCAATCTTCCTGTTTCCAACACACTCTCTATAGTAAAAGAACTACTAGAACGGGACTTTTTATTAAGTTAACGAACTCAGTTATCAGTTATAACAATAATGGAACTACTACTATAGTGTATAAAACTACATACTTTCAATTAAACGACGACTTGTACCAACAAGAATTTGGCATGGCCATGGGTTCTTGTCTCTTACCGGCATTAAGTAACTTATTTATGAAAAAATTTGAACAACAAGAAATTTTATCAAGAGATAATAAACGTTTAGTTTGGTGGCGTTATGTTGACGACATTTTCGTAATTTGGGAAAATAATCTTGAAGAACTAGATAAATTATTAAATCGCATAAATAAAAAAGAACCAACTATCAAATATTCCCTAGAAATTGAACAAAATAACAGGCTGTTATTCCCAGACATATTAATAACAAAAACAGAATCTTCATTCGAAACAGAAGTTTATAGAAAACCAAATCATACCAACAGATCCCTAAATTTTAATTCAAATCATCCAAATACAGTGAAGAAGTGTGTTATAAGTCATTATTAATTAGCTCATAAAATTTATCAACAACGAGTAAACCGACTTGAAGAGTAAACAAACCGAATCAACTCAGAACTTCTCTCATTAACACTGCTACTCAGGACAATGCATTACAGTTACAACTATACCATATATACAGGGTCTGTCAGTAAGATTGAAAAGAGTGGGCAACAAATTTAATGTTAAAACAACATTCCAAACAATAAATACACGGAAATCACTAATATCGAAAACAAAACTAACCAACAAAACTCAGAACTCAAAAAAACTGCATATACAAGACTCCTTGCAAATGCAATAAATTTTATATTGAAGAACATGGAGACCATTAAACGTACTAATAAATGAACACAAGGATTACATAAAGAAACGACAATTTGGGGACGTCGGCCAAAAAATACAATTTGATTTTATAAAATACCTGCCCTAACTTTTATTAATAAATGGTAGGGTAAATTTAGAGTCATAAAATGTGGTTCATAGTAGACCATGAGCAGTTGTATAAATGGAATACTAGACACATGGGGCGAAGTAAACGCATAGGTATACAGGAATAATTTAAAGAATAGAAACATAGAAACAGTCAATAATGTGGAGAGGATTTATATTTATACGGTGTGGTATATGAGGACCGTTGCAAACTCGTGTTGAGTTGAATTATAGTTTTACAGGCTGGTTCAGAAAATGATAGACCAGTAAGTTGACCAATACACAGAAGCATACATAGTGTGGATGCAATATCTATTTAATTAGTGTTACGCTTATTGAAGTGGGGCAAAAAAAAACAAAATTTAAAATATATTTAGAAAATATAGAAAAAGAATACAAATTAGAGAGGGAGAACGAGAGAGAAAGAGAAAAATACGCTTAAATATTCAATAGAATTTTACCATAAATCAGATAATAAAGAAGATGTGTCTGCAAATATTGATTGATTGATTGCGCACGGTTTCTAAACGGTTTTTATCTTATATCAACTGAAAAAGCATCTTTTCTAAATATAAATTATAAGTATTACTCAGGATATATGTATACTTATTGATTTGTACATTTACTTATTGACATTCGACCGTTTGTAAATGGGTAATTTATTTACAATAACACAAGCAATGTAATTTTGAATATTTGCTTTCTAAGGAGAGATATAAACTAATAAAAACTGTATACGTGAAATAAAAATCACTTTTTCCCTGCGTTAGTGCTAGAACTGCAATTACTCAGCTATTTGGAACCATAAAACCCCTATCGCGCTTTATGTAAACTCTAATCTCTGATGAAATTCCAGAGAGTATAGGGGTATGTTATCTCTGTCCGTAATATTCATCACTGCGATATGGGAAGTTGTTATCGAAATTACGGTTCATGTGAAACAGGAGGAACGGTAGGTATGCTTGAGTTTTGTTTTAACTATCGTGTTTATGTTTTTATATTTTTTGTATGAATCCATGAACAGAGAACAAAATTTTAGTTATCTAACATATAACGATAACTTTATTTTTTCAGTCACATTTTAAGTGTAAAATAATCAAATCCCTTAGACCGTGATGGACGCAGCTGCGTCTGCTTTTTAAATATTTGAAATATACACTACCAAACTTGCATGTTGTTTTCTCAATGGTATTTGAGGTATATTTTTCAATGTCAAGTACTTCTTGGGAAATAACACTACACTTAAGAAAATTGCTGTATATTCCAAACGTTTTGGAGTCTAGGTCAGACTCCCTTGTCAATGGCTAAGAAACTATGGATAAAAAGACACAATTCTAAGACCTAGACCCCGAAATGTTTGGAATATACAGCAATTTTCTTAACTGTGGTGTTATTTCCCAAGAAGTACTTAGACTTTCAAACTTGCATGGATTCACTTTGTAATCATAAACGAAAATTTTTGAAGGGACAGATATGTAAACCTAATAAAAAACGAACAACTTTGTCGAAAAATGGGGTTGGTGCATATGTAAATTAGGGTGGGGCACCTAAGTATGGAGTAAAAAAAATAACAGTTTTCTTTCGGGCACAGTGATACAACAGTGCCAAATTATAAATGTAAACAGACTGTGAAATTTAGTGGTAATCGGAATTAATGTTCTGCCTCCGGTTTCATGTGAAAATTTTCAAAAAATATCGTTTAAAATCTATAGCAGAACAACTTGTACTGACCAACGTTATCTATAAATAAAAGTCTTAAATCAATAGTAATTGTATTTATTAAAGAGAAACTAACATCGCAAATAATTATTATAACAGATGAAATAAAAAATAGTCATTTCAGTGAAGGTCTTAATTAGTGTCAAAATCCGTTTTGGCTATAGAATTTCGGCATCTATCTGGGATTTGATGAATCCTTCTCTTCCTATTTTATTGCATAAAGTAGCAAAAGCTTCAGTCACTGCTGTCGCTGCTCTTTCTACTGCTTGTGTATGGCGTAATAAATTTAATTCTCCTTCTCCTTTTTGTTGAACAAATAATTCGTGATTTTCTTCGGTTACAGATCTTAAAATCGGTGGCTCAGTAATGTTTCCTTGTTAGTCCAAGAGGTCACAATACATTAGTGCATTAAAGTTTACCTTTGGTAACTGAAAGTATTGCTATCTCTTTGATGTTGCTGACCTAGCTTTCATTATTTGACGAGCAGCCAGTTCACGTATGTGCGATTAGGAAGCTGTCAGTATTACAAGCAATATGTTTTCTGGGTGTGCAAAATAATAGTTTCTTTGAAGAACTGTGTCAATAACAGCTTTCAAAGTTGTTGGTATCCGTCTGGTTGCGTCCATGAGCTTAAAAAAGTAGGGGAAAGTGGGGTAATTGAGAACGGCGGGTAATTGGAAACAGCTAGATAACTAATACTGTTCCCGCACTATACCCTTACAAACCTATTCAAAGGCTGCAGATAGCGCCACTTGTTACTTACGCGAGAGTGAGTGTGAAAGGGCACACGCGTGCAATCACGGAGAGTCGAACCATTTGTTTTGCATTTTTGCTACATTTTAGGTCGTCTGTTATACTAGATGTAAGTATCACATTTTTGACTTGAAAGACACCATATTTCGTTACTATCATGCATGTATGATATGGTTTGAAATCATACGTAATTTGAGTTTAACCAAAAGTGTTGTTTAGAGTAGTGGCCACTTTTATGTAACTGAACTTCTTCGGGCAATGGGGTACGCCATCAGGTGGGTAATCGGAAACGTTCCCAATTACCTCTTGCACTCTTAATTACCCATAGTATGGCTGGTTGATTCTGTAAAAATGTTTAAACAACAGATTGTTTCAGATGCCTCGAAATTACGTTCGAAAAACTGAAACAAAATATCAAACTGAAGATCTTCATGCAGTCGACATAGTCAGGGTCTTCGACGTATATTGCCGTTATTTGTGTCACAGTTTGTTGAGAAATTATGTTTTCTCTAGTTTTTTTTCTCGGTGCAACTTATTTTTGTCTATTACTTGTAAACTAGACGCATGCAGAATTGCTGATGCAATAACTGCTCCTGAGCTTATTGACAATACAAGTCTGTCGCATGTTTTTGACAGTAAAGCATACTCAACGGCAATTGTAAGACTCTCCGATTTAGTAAGTAAAGTCCGCACATGAATCACCAAACAAATAATCGCACTCTACTACGCAACAAATCAATAAAACGTCGTCTGTCTGAAAGAACACTGAGATTTATAAAAATAGGCTCAGGAGAAGTCGATGAATATTGATTGCAGAAAGTTTAAAAATCACGAAGAAATCGCATCCAGCAAGTAATAAATAGTATATTGCAATTAATTTTTTACATTCTTGTGTGATATTAAAGCAAACGATCAAAATTTATAAACAATCAAACAGAATACGTGAAAAATTGGCAATGAGCTGAGCCTCAACGGTGAGTTGCTACATACTCATGAACTTGGCTGGGCATGCATTAAAAAAAGTGATCGATTTACTTCGTCCTATGCTACCTATTCCTGATAACCAAGGCCGCCAGAGTTTGTAGATCATTAATTATATACAGCTATAACAATGCAATCTTATAGTAATCCAAACATAATCCCACATTGTGCTGCTGTTATTTAAATATTATAATATATAAATACTTTTCAAAGAACATCTGACGGACAAAATTAATTCTAAACCAACCGTTGCTTGGTGCTACCCATGGCTTGAGAGGTCGAATCTTAGAGCTTTTACCTTTGGAGGTAGCCTGCAGTGCACAAATAAAGAGTAAAAATAAATAGAGAGAGCAAGAAGCTATTTTCCTCGATTGGGAGCTTCTTCCAATAAAATACGCCCAACAAGGGTCGAATAGCCAGACGTCACATGACTGATGCAAACAAGCACCAATTAGAAGTGAGCTTACGCAGAGTAGATACTTGTTTCCTGAAAGATAGTTGTGGCATCTATGTTTTTTTATTTTTTTAGTCTTTTTGGAAATAACACCAGAGTTCGATACGTCCACTTGGGTCTCTATTTCTCTCACCACAAGTAATGTTTTTTTATGGGCCTGACGTATTCTATATTTAAGTAATATCTATAGGTTAAAATGATGCTGTAAATGACACCAACAAAATTATTATTGGCTGGTTCTGGTTTGTTAACCAAGGTAGAAGATTGTCTAGCACCAATGTCCAATTCCCTAGCAACATTGTAAAGGATATTCTTTATCAAGAGAAGTCTTATCCCTTAAAGAAGAGTGACCTACTTTACAAACTCTCCTAAAAATACCATAAAAATTGTTCACATATAATCTGCCAAAAACGTATGTAACTTGTACTTGTACTGATAGGCTGAAGATAATAAGAAAACAAGTGAGAATCGGGGATGTACAACCAATGCACTGGAGACCCGACATTTCCCGGCCTATTTATTAATGCATGACAAGCTCCCACAAAACTAGTTGAGGTGAAATATAATAATATGATGATTGATAAGATACATATATTTGTTTTGGATCTAGCTAGTCAGCTGAGTCTACTTTTGCTACCATTGGTGTCCTCTATTGGAATTGATATTTGATTAAATTACCATTTTTTTCGCATCAACAGATATCGCGGTTAAATAAAAACCGTTTTATTATACCTACAAAATACGAACCGGAAAAGTAACAGGATATACTGCAGGAAAAAAATGATGCATAACATCCGCAATTCAAAACTCCTAAAGTTAATATTTTTTACATAATTCATTTAGTGCGACAAATTTTCAGCTTAGCCGTTCAAATTTCCGGTGATCTAAATAGAGTTCTACATAAATCATTCCTAAAGGATTTAAATATGAATATTTGCATATTAAATATCGGTTAAACTCTCGGAAAAAATTCGAGTCAAAAGTGCTTGGAAAAAACTGCTAACATAACGAATATAAATCAGGAATTAGTATATTATTCTTCTTTTTTATCATGCAGATGCATAATACCAGCACGTTTTATATACTAAATATGTTCACCTTGTTTATACAGAAAAATCTACATAAAATTAATTAGAAGTAAATGGACGCCTACTTGCTTGATTTCAAAAAGAATTATTGCGAAAGCAATTTCATTGTACAGGCAAATGAATTCGTAATGGACGTTTGATGGAATCGTTGCTTCTGAAGTAAAAAACACTAGATGTAATAAATCGCTTTACAACGATTTATAAAGTATTGGAAAATTATAGACAATACTAGAGCTGTAGTAATTAAATGGTTATTAATCTTTCAAAGCAAAAATTAATTATTAAATTTTTTTTAAATAGTTTGTAAGCGTCGTATTTATAGAATTTGCTATTCACGAAGTAAATGTTTATACACTTGATATACTGATCACCGTCAAACGTTAGTTAGCCATTCGCCTCCAAAATTGTACATGGCGGTGCATTCTGATAGTATGGAAGGGGTTTCTTCATGCCATTGTCGAAGCGGCACCATGGTGATAATGATATACATAGGGTTGTCAAAAAAACCCTGAAATTTTATTCTCTTTTAATTATGTACTTATTTTACTTAAAATTAACTTGTTCAAAAGACAATTGAGGGTTTCCTGTTTCCAAAATTCGTTTTAAAAACAAAATAGGAGACGTGTTTAAACTTTGACAAATTTTTAAACATACCGGAACTCTCTTGGGTCAATCTCAAAACTTGAACATATCTGAGTAAAATGAGAGGCGTGCATAGGGATCCGAATAAACAAATTGACCTATGATAAAGAAAAATATGGTGTGTTTTAATATCCTCATCTCGCTGCTATTTCGAATTATTGACACCTGAGGCTACCGACTAAGATTTTATTGAACCTTTCTTTTAATTTTCAGAGTCAATTCCTGCCACAATATCAAACCGCGCCATACAAAGAAGAGCAACAATAACTTTCCGAGATTAAGCTGACTTCTTGCTCAATAAAAACCCAATCAACTGTATAACACCATTACATATTTACTATACTTGTACCTTTCTCTGAACATACTTTTTTTAATTGAAACATAAACGCAATTGGTCGCTTTGTTCATCGTTTAAACGATTTGTAATTAAAAAAAATTGTCAGTAAGCAATCTTTTTTTGGATAATCCTCCTACTTCTAAACTTATCTAAAATGTTTCTGCACCTTATTAGTCTGTTAGATTTTACTTCAGGAGAAAATTAAAAGAATATTCTCTTTTGATTACCTTGATTATCTTATCTACAGACGTACGGATAATGTCAATCCCCTTGAGAATTTGTGGAACGCTCAGACTTGTCCAAAACCATCTGTCATGGCTAAGGGCTAAATTCGAAATACATCGAATATTTTCCTAAAACACCATTAGTTAGATATACACAGTAGTTTAATTATCGTACTTGAGTTATTACACTACTTAATACGTCCACTTCCTTCGACCTTAGCAATTGATTGTGTTAGGCAGGGGCGGATCTAAATTTACCTAAATAAAGTTTTACACCCAGATTTCTTGGGTTATTACATTAAAAATGGTTATTCGGAGGTTTAAACCCGCAGAAGTAACCTTCTTTTAGGCGCTTGGTGTTAGGATTACGTCGTTTTAATATCTAATGTACTAACTTTGAGGATCTTGTTGGGGGTTCTCAAAAATAAAGTTTTAATAAAAATTATATCGTTATTAGCTAGCTGTTTATAATTCCCAAACCAAGAAGCGAAATTTGTAATTACACCAACACAGTTTTCCAAAATAAGAGAAATTAGCTGATGTAAAAATAGTTATTATCTTTTTGATTCTCATGCGCTACATTTGATTTTGCTCAGAAATATTCAGCCTTGCTTAATTCTAAAGCTATAAAGTTGAATATTGAACGTTTGGAGAGCATCGTGAAGATTTTTGTCTGACATCAAAAGCTGTGGAGGCGAAAACGGCTATTTACATGTTAAGCACAAATAACGTTCGAATGTCAACTGCTCTAAGGTATTATGAACTGAATTGAACATTTTTCTGAACACCCTATCCATATGTCAACTATCTATAGTTACTCACTTATATAAACTGAAGTTTATTATGGAAGTATAGTTTCATAGGTTACGTGACACTGCTTTAAAGTTATTCTGATGCTTACAGTCTCCCCACTTCGGGTTCAAGCTTAATATAATACCAGACAGGTTTGTTTGAAACTTTATTATATTATCGTATACCTTAGTTTGAGTTTGTGAATTTCACGCGGAGT
The DNA here is from genome assembly GCA_034190945.1 of Octodonta nipae. Lineage (NCBI taxonomy): Eukaryota > Metazoa > Arthropoda > Insecta > Coleoptera > Chrysomelidae > Octodonta > Octodonta nipae. Next base: position 134,949,257 of record CM067218.1, read on the forward strand.
TATACTTCCACAGGTTTCTCGAAGTGACTACCTTGTATTCGAAATACAAGGTAATCACTTCGAGCAGTTCTTGTAATTTAACTTATTATTACTATTTTAATCCCACTATTCTATTTCACATAATCTAGCTGGACCTTTTAATGATGTGCGAACTCTTTGGAATATTCTAGGTGTTTGCCTTTGCACGCGGTTTCAATTTCCTCCCGTAGTTGTTCATTCGTCTCAATTGGAATTTTATAAAACTTTGCCTTAAGATGACCCCACAAAAATCCAGGAGGTTAAGGTCAGAGGATCGTGGAGACCTCTCGGCCCATCAATTTTTCTCTATACAACTGATTTAAATATTGTCTTACATTATGTAGGCAATAAGATGGCGTCCGTCCTGCATAAACCACTGCTTTGGCATTGAATTAAGGGGACATCTTGTTGTGGTAATAATCCTCACCATTCAATCGATTAGACAACAAAAAGGGTCCGATTAGCCGATCGCTTAAAATGCCTCCCCACACGTTGACAGAAATCCGAATCTGATGTCGGGCCTGACATATGCTATGTGGGTTTTTACAAGCCTATTCATGCGCGTTATGAAAATTGACATAACCATTTTTACTTCATCCATAAACAAAATAAGAGATGCAAATTTCTGAATCCGCCTCGATTTTCGCAAAAGCTATTGGCAGAACTGTGATCCTGGTATCCAGTCATTGGAATTTAAAGCTTAAACACCCTGAACATAAAAAGGATGAAGTAGTCGTATGCATAATATGCATAGTATGCATAACTTATGTTATGCATACGTGCAACACTGCTTACACTAACCCTTTGATTGTCCTGCACAATTTTCAAAAAATTTTCTTCCTTCACCGGTGTTCTTACAAATCCGTTTCAGCAAAGATCATTTACTCTTGGTTGGAATAAACCATTTTCTCATAAAAGTTTATGGTTCCTCTGAAATTCCTGTCCAGAAAGAAGTCTTCAATTCGGGTATGCTGCCGCATACAGACGCCTAGCTTCTGATGCATTTCTAACCCCCGTCATAACGTGCATATCTGTCATTTCCGTGTTTGAATATAACTCCATTTTATGAGGTGCAATAACGTTGTATACTTAAATTTTCCAATCCCCACTTTTACTAATTAAACACTACAAAGCTCAATTGACATTTTATCATTAATTTAAATTGTTAAGCGTTGTGGCAACAGTCATTTATTTGCCTTGGTAAGCAGTTTGTTGTAATTTGTCCTAATAACTTAAAGAGCAGAGCAATTTTCACACTTAATTTACACGAAAAATTTCAACTGAAAATGAAATAAAAAAATACGGGCCGAAAACCTCCTTCATCAACCTAAATAGGACGCTTATGATTTGCATGTCAAAAATGCACATGGTATTTAACGTAAAATGTTATGTAAGACCCATACATTTTTTTCTATTTATTTTCGATCGTTTTGTCAATAACAAAAAAAAACAGCTTTGTTGGAGAACTTTTAAGGGCATATTACTTTCTAAGGATTAATACGCAAATAATATGGACTTTTTGGCGTATTTAATGAGTTCTATACACAACAGAAGGTTGGAAACCTATTTTAGAAACACCATGTATAAACGTCATATTTCCCGGACGAAATATTGACGGGTGTGAACCCATAGAAAGGTAGATAGAATGGCTATAGAATGAATCACTTTACCTTGCTCTAGTAGATTCTTTACTGTGGGATTATCCATGGCCGTTGCCAAAAAAAAATTTTGTTGTATAGGAATTTTTCCTTAAAAACCCAATCCCTCTGCTGACTTTAATTCCGAAACAAAAATCATACATATATATTACTTCTATATTTCTGATTTTGGTATTCTGACCACCACGACAGCGGGAAATCGTTTTATAATCACATGAGAACGACGACATTGGCATTAAAATATTGATAGGTCTTTTTATTCCAATTAAGTTGTACGAGCTCTATTTATTCTTCCAGTGTGAACATAAAAGTTTTCATAAATCCCGTGGAAGAGCCAATGAAATTGAATGCGAAGCCAATAACGGGAAAATCACCGCATTTTATGTTAGGAAAACTTTTGTCTCCGTGAAAATTGACTTGCAGGTAGTAAACACATCCTATGGGTGGAAAATTGAATTTTATCTTCAATATATGAGATAAGTACGTATTTCCTCGTTGAATTTTCTGATCGTTATTGTCAGCAAATTGTTTGAGGCTATGACGCTGATACGATGTCGTGTTATCCAATTGACATTTAACTTTGACAAGATATTAACAACAAATCTGAGATTTGAATTGAATTCAATTTTACCCAACATTTTTTCAATATTTCAAATTTTTAAGCTGTGAAAACGTTTTGCAAAGTAGAGGATTGTACCTTAATTAATACTATATTGGTTTTCAACCTATATTATCCATTTATCCCTTTCTCATATATTAAATAAAACATTTTTTAATATTTACCGACTTCAAAGTAGAACTAAAAAGTTGAAAATAATTAAGAAAACATTACACTATATAATAAGTAACAAATTCACTAGGTAAAAATGTACAAAGTAAAAAATGTAAATAATAAAAGGTGCTAATTTTGTTCAAATTAATTACCTAGCAATCTATTATATTTTTGATGTTGGTGCTAAGCTATAGCTCTGCTTAGCACCAACATCAAAAATGCAGAGCTATAATCCTCCATTTCTCACATCATTTCTCACATGTCTAGAGTTTCATGAATCTTGATTGTTGCTTGATAAAGTAGTTGGTTGGTAGCTCCATAGCATGCCACTTGAGCATTTAACTAGCCCCAAGTGAAAGGAGCTGCGTAATAAACCGTGACTGAGATAAACTCCTCCTCCTCTATATTAACTTTTCCAAATACGCGAAATAAAATAAAATCCTAAATTTTGTGGAGACACCTACTCATGGAATTCCAGCTTAGGTTAATTCCCTTTCTTCCTTATAATCACTTCTTAAAGGCATTTCACTTATCTAAGGTCTCTTATATACAACTGGAGTTGAACTATACACGATTTACCATCTATCACTTCTAAAAGCACTTCTCGTAAGGATACATGTAGAATCGGTATACGTAATAATAGGTTACATAATTATTATCACTTCTAGATCGTCTCTTATTTCATTTAATAACAGTTTCACTTAAATGCCATATTTGATCTTATCTATTCTAATTGTCTTCTAAATTTTTTTTTTCGTTTTGCAATTTACATCAATAAATATAAAGCTATTGACAACGAAGTCAGAATAGACTTTGAAACGTTTGGTTTTCCTTCAATATACGTCGTTTTATTTCGATTGTGATGTTATAGCCCAAAAAAACATAAAAATTATCTATTTTCACTTAAACGCCATATTTGATCTTATCTATTCTAATTGTCTTTTAATTTTTTTTTTCGTTTTTGCAATTTACATCAATAAATATAAAGCCATTGACAACGAAGTCAGAATAGACTTTGAAACGTCTGGTTTTCCTTCAATATACGTCGTTTTATTTCCATTGTCGTTATCTATTCTAACTCTTGTACCTAACTATCTACAATTGTGGTTGTCCAGCCATCTTCAGTTGTACTCTCATTATTATTTTATTTTTTTCTTTCCAGTTTTTGTCATATGCCAGCTTCAATAACTGCTTGTTTTTTTTCTAAGTCATAACTGACTTGTTTTGTTGTTAGATTAAATTCTAGGCCAACTTCTTACATAATAATAGTTAAAAATGTTAATAGTCCACGACGTATTCATATTGGCTGCTAAATTCACCAGTATCTAAATAGTAACAGTGTTTTGATCTCTATATGATGAGGCATTTCTAATAGCACTAATGGCTGCAGATGTTAAATTTCAGAATCTATTTAAATGTAGGTAAACTCAATCTACCGTACACTATGGGCTAAGCACCCTTTATGCAAACAGAATATTTTACGGATCTTGCACCTGATATTAAAGCACGATTGAAACAAGTCAATATCAATGTACAGGTGGCGTATTACTTATGAGTTATGAGAGTATATTGGGAAGTTGACGCAATTCTTCTCCATCAAACCTTTACTTCCACATTTCGCTTTTTCAGAATCAACAACTGAACGAGAATCTGTAGCTCTTTTTCAAAATACCGATAAAATGTTAAATGATTAATTTTTTCAACAGTTTTATAGGATGTTCTTAAGCCAAATTTTTATTGTAAAAGCTATTATAACATTGTCGTATTTCTTACATTAACTAAATACTTCTCGCTAAAAATAGCTCCAAATTTTAAAATTTTAGAACCCAACCAAATATTGCGACCAAATCTTTTATGACAACGTTTGTTTTTGAAACTTGATTTCCCAATCCAAAATTATTTCTGGAAAATGACGTTAGTAAATTGAAGAATATTTAACTTCAATAGAAGTATTTTAATTTTTACAAGAATGAAACAATTTTCTTAATTCATTTAGCATCTTACCTGAAACATTAGTTTCAGTCACTGCATTTCTAATTACAGACTGCGTTCTATTTCTTTATAGTTGCGTTATGGATGCGGTTTAGCAATATACAATCTTAAGGCACGTCCACACTTTGCCAATATGTGCAAGAGGTGAAACAGCAAAGCCATGAGAGTTGTGAGCCTTTTGTCGGTTCTAGCCAGTTCGCACAATAGTGTCGGTTGCTCGACAACTGTCGGTTCTGATCAGGGGAGTTGGCCCCTGGAAGCCACAGTTGACTCTCAGACATTTTCAGTCATCGCACACTTTGGGGAAAAAATTTAAAGGTCAAATTCGAATATAATTTTTCTAATTGACTTATATCGCGATCGGTCCATTTTGGGGAGATGCAGATACATACATACATGACGCCTTGGTTGAAGTTTTGGCGTAAGGAATGAAAAAGTTGGAAGCAAGTTACAAATTTTAATTTGTCACTTTTTAAGGGAAGATAAGAGAGTAAGGAAGAATTCTAAATCTGGCACTGGACATAAAGAAGTGTAAAAACCCGATGGTTTGTTTGCCAGAGTGAACTGTTAGGCACCTGTTATTTAATGACTTCCTCTTATTTAAAATTTAACATCAACACACACTTTCCATTTCTATTTTTCGATTTATTGCTGATTATTCCTGTACTGTGTAATGATAAAGTACTACCCAAAGTCATAATAACCACATTTTTTTTTTTCGAAAACGCTGAAATATGAAGTTTAATTAAAAAAGCAAAAAAAGCATTAGGTAGGACATTTTTTGGAAATGGGAGAGGCATAAATTCAAGATGAATACATGGATTTGCATTTCATCAATTTCTTGACCCACTGTAACTAATGTTACATTTTTAAGCATTTTCTTCTACTAACAGAACGTCATTAACTAGTTATAACTTTTGATTAACGACTCCATCTAAATACATATACAGGGTATTCTATCTCAAATGAGCCCCCTTGAATATCTTAATTTGAAAACTTTTGCAATAAGAAAAAACAGGTCGATTTTTCTTAGGAGGGGGAAATTTTTTGAAGTGAATTAGCGCTTGCGCATTTAAGACAGGGAAAATATGTTGGTGTTGTTGTATATCATTTGAAAGCTCTTTTTTCGTACTATACCGTCATAATAAATCTTTTTATTACAATTCCTGTTTATGTAACAGAAAACCTAACGGACCTGATTGTTAAATTAAAAGTTTTTACTGCATGGAAAAGTATTAAAAAGGAGTTGTTTTATAGTACACTCTCAAACCATCCTGTTTCACTGCTGCACCCTGTAATAACACACAATACAAGAAAAACATTAAATGTAAAGATTCATTTATTTTACATTTTTGCTGATATTTACAGCAAGTTTGTTCTGACCTTTATTCGATCATTTGAAGCATTGTACATTTATCTGTCAAGTTATTACTTTACTGAACTATTGAAAATTTAAAAGATAATTATGTTATACACATTGCAAGAACGTGTTGAGCTGGTAAGTCTTTATTATCAAACTCAAAATTGTGCTCGATCTGGTGCAAGGGTTTTTAACCAAAACCATCCCGAACGTAACGTTCGTCATAAATACGTATTGGAGTTGATTTTAAAATTTGTTGAGACGGGCTCAGTAATGAATAAAAAAAGAGGTCCCATTGGAATTGTAAATGATGAAGGGGTAGCTGTGACTACATTGGGCCATGTCCAACTTATACCAAACACGAAGCAATGAGGATGATTGGGATCGAAGGCAAGAGTTTTGCGAAATTATTATCCAGTGCATGATCGAAAACTCAAATTTCTTGTACATTGTTTGCTTTTCGGATGAGTATACTATTTCACTTCATAGGGAGGTTAACCGAGATAACTGTAGATTTCGGAGCGATACAAATCCTCATTTATTTCGAGAAGCTCATAGTCAACATCCGGTAAAACTAAACGTTTGGGCAGGGATTTTGGGAAACCATCTAATTGGACCCCTGTTTATTCCTGGTAATTTAAATGGTGAAATTTTACACAATCTATTGGAAAATAAAATTAATGCATTGATAATAGAAAAATTAGAAAACGATCCTCTACTATATGAAGAACGATTGCATGTCCAACAAGATGGAGCTCCTCCTCACTACGCCGCACCAGTTCGTCAATACCTCGATTTGGAATACCCTGGTCGCTGGACTGGAAGAAGAGGTCCAATAGAATGGCCTGCCCGAAGTATAGCGGAGTGTCATCAAATAACAACGACTATGCTGAACCATATCAGAGACGGCTTTCAGTCAAGATTGTGCTATTGTATGGAAGTCAATGGAAGACACTTTGAACATTTGCTTTAGAGGGATTGTATTGTAATATAAATTCGTTTTATTAATACTATTTTATCATTACATGTACAGAAATTGCAATAAAAAATTTCATTACGACGGTATAGTCCGTGAAAAGAGCTTTCAAATGATATACGACAACACCTGTTTTCCCTATCTTAAATCTCAAGGTCACTGAATTGGCCTGTTTATGTTGAATGCGCGCAAGTACAAATTCTCGTTTGAGATGGAATACCCTGTATACAAATTATTTTTTTTTTAATATTTTCATTTAGTAGCTTGGGGTTTTATACGTTTAACATTTATTCCACATGGTTTCCTATTTGACATTATCTAATATTACATACCAAAATGGCTCGTTTATCAGATAGAGAACGCACAGAAATTTTAATATTGGTTGATTAGGGTCATAGGTTAAGAAGCCACGAAGAACCATGTGCCTTATTTAATTAAATCCATTGCAGTAGTGCGCCTTAGATTCTGGACCACTTGTTTTTAAAAACGTCCGGATGAATGTAATACATCAGTCCCTCTATTGAGCGGTAAACGTACTTTGTTTATTACGATAACAAATCGATGTAAACAAAGGACATGTTTTACTTAATAATTTAATGCCACGTTGTTTTTTTGTGTGGTAGTGTTTTTAATTTCTGACGTATGTCAAATCTCCATATTAATATAACACAAAGAGAGAATTAGAGTGTTTATTAGGTCGAACAGCAAATTTTGTGCAGGTATGTATTCTATATTATTAGGATGGTTATATTGTATTATTTCCTATTTATTATTGATTTTCTATAAAAGAAGAGACTCTTAATATACTACCTAATCCCTGTTTCTTACACAGAGGACTGAATTGCATTGTTATTTTAAGAACGAACCAAATGAAATTTAAAGTTATGCATTTCATTTCCCGGCTCATCTACCTTCATAAGTGTAAGTGCGGGTTTCCGTTAAGAAGCTTTCGCTTCAATAATAAGTTTATCACACAAACAAAGACAAACCTATAAAAATCATTTCAATTTCAAATTCGAATTATGGTAGGATAATACCAAAGAACATACATATAGTAAGTGATACCACAAAACCATAATTTTGTATTTGCTAAAAGGTTTATAATTAAAATAATAAGACCTTTTAGTTTTTTTTAAAGTCACATAATGTATATACTCAAAGGCCGTTTTTAATGTGCATTGCACTCTACCCCCAGAAGTTTATGGTCTACAGTGCGATATTAAGAATTTTAACAAAGTCCTAAGTCATTCTTCTTTCTTGTTCAGTTAATAGTGATGAACAGCAAATTTTGAGCAGGTATTGTATTTTAGTTTATTTTCTATATATTAGTAATTTTCTATGAAATAAGAGGCTCTTAATACATTACCTAGTCCCTATTTCTTATATAGAGAACTGAATTGGATGGGTATTTCAAGATCAAGCCAGTGTGTAGTGTCGGTCGGTCAGGTCGGGTCGGTCGGGTCGGGTCTGTCGGTTCGGGTCGCAACAAATGAAATTTAAAGTTATGCATTTCATTCCCTTGCTCATCTAATTTCATATATGTAAGTGTGGGCCGCCGTTAAGAAGCTTTCGCTTCAATAATTAAAATAGTGTTTAACATATCTACTTTGACTTAAACCAAAAACTCCAACCAATTAAAATAACATACTTAACGCATGAATATACAAACAGGTAGATACACTCGTCAGACACCCAGGCCCGGCAAAAAATAAAGATAGGACTATACCCAAGGATAATTTACAAAGGATTGCTGGATTGATGTAAATTTTTCCGAAAGAATACCTCACAAAGTGGCTACTAATGTTTGCACCGTAACCTTTTCTAATTAAGTTGTTATCAGTATCACATTAAACAGATGAAACAAAACCAGAAAAACTCTTTAACTGTCTACATACAAAGCGCCACAACAACTCGAGAGCGGGCCCAAGACACGGTGATACATCACAAGGTTTTTTTTCAAAAAAATTTAAATTGATCATGCAATCCTTTGTAAAATATCCTTGGACTATATCAGCATTACGACTAACAGGAGGTAACGTACATTTTGCACGCAGTTAACCAATTCGCTGCTGTGCCTAGGATTGGGTCACCTTTGCCGGCTGTGATCGCCGGTAGTCTTACTTACTTAGAACTATATATGGCAGACCAAATATATATTTTTTAAACTATAACTAATTGTACTCCATTCATGTTTCAACCACATTGTATGTATACAACTGCTTATGGGATACCTAATATAACTTTCTTAAATTTTTGGGAAACTTATGTAAATCTACGGCGCTCTATGTTTCAACTATCCTATATATGGAACATCCTGTAAAATTGCACTTATATATTATTTGAATATATCTACATATATTCCGAATTTTGAATAAAAGCTAAGCTAATGCAAGTACCTAATATTATGTGTTACCCAACATCGTAGAATTTTTTTCCTGTATCTACTGATTCCTTTAATGTAGCGAGATAAAATGCAAACTAGATTCAGTAAAATCAGTTCAGAAGTTCTTACGTGATGCCCAGACAATGTATTGGATAGCATAACTCAAGCGAATTAAATTTAATGCCCTGAACGAAAGTTACTTAATTCCATTCGTTGCAAAATATCTCGATGCACCTACACATTTTCATTATTTACCCCAGGGTGTTACCGTTTTGGACATAATAACGGGAAAAAACTTACTTTTTTCTGCTTCCACGTTTTAGACATTCAATATTCATACCGTAAATATTGTTTACGAACATTGAGAGTCCATTATGGAAACATTTTTCCGTTGAATGTGTTTACAAAATTTATTCCAGTTGTTTGCTTATGTCGCTAGTTGACATTTTACGTTAACAACTTTAAAATTGATATACTGCTTCTATAGGCGCAGGAATATTTACGAAGTATGAACAAACTAAAGAGGATATCCTTATAAGGGCTTGTTCTGTTTATAAATTGAGAATTCACGTGATTTTGAATTAAATTTTCGTCGAAGCAGCTTATAATAATTTTAAGTTTTGCAATATGTTTTTTGGGCTTGTGGAAACATTAACTCAGGTTTAATGGTATATAACCTCTGCCAAACTGTATCCAATTACTTTTTCGGGTTCTCAAAAACCTCGAGACGGCAGCTTTTCAGCGGGAACATTTTGAGTGGTGGGTTTATAAGATAATACAACAAAAGTGAATTTATTTATAAGGTGGTAGTTTAAATTAATTTGAATGTAGACACACACTTTCTAACTGCCATACCTGATATGTAATTTAGTTATACCGGTTTCAAGAAAAACTATGTAATGTTGTACTCAAAACGAATGAGCGATAATATATATTTTTTTACACTTGTTTACCCAATATAGTGCTTATATGGAGTGCGGATGTCGCAAGCGACTCGGTTTCTAGTGCCAACTTTTCAGTTGGTTTAGAAGCAGCTGATCCTAAACCTCAAACTGAAGACGCAGTTCTGCTCCCCGCTTGGATCGTTCACTCGACGACTCTAACCTCAAAGTTCAAGTGCACACACTGTTACAGCTCTAAACCCACACAGCTGAGGGCCGAATCAACTTGAATTGATTTGCCTCGGATACTAGACTGGTACATCCGGCAGGAACAGTATCCCCAGTTCGATAACTCAAACAATCTTCTTACACTACAAAGACGCAATCAGCACATGATCGACTCGAGTTACCCACGCATCTGCCAGGGGTTCTATCTAGATTAGGCAGTGGTAAAACTAGATCATCTTGTTTTGCCATTGCCCTTGCAAGGGCAACACCAGAACAGAGAGACATTAGTAGCACTCCCTGTGGGACTCCTCTCCATCGCACCTCCGTTCGCCGTTCGTTTAAAATGTTCCACGCCGATGGGTGGCACTTACCGATCTTTTAGTACAACGGGTACTGATGAACCAGTAACACAACATATAAAGCAGTTGAATTTTAATGGAAAAGTTACGATACTACATACAATTTATAGAAAAACATACAAAATCATATCCAGTTTAGACTAAATGATTACGCTTGTTAAATTATTAAAGGTTGGAGCTAGACTGAAATATTGTAATTTACAATACTTGCTTTGAATCCTTACCAAACTGATAATGTCCAATACTTTAATGTGCCATGTTGTAAAATTTGTCGAAAAGTCTAGACATCTTGTGAAGGCTATAGCTAAAATACCATAAATATACACTACTGAAATTTCTGTATGCTACAGTTAAATCACACTCAAAATGAAGTTTTCATACAGGAAGCATTAAATCACCGTCAGATCATATCAATAACACGTAAGATTACTAGCATTTACAAAATGGAAATCTACATTCGTCTAGGGTATATGGTTTACATTTTACTTGAAAAACATATTTGGAATGACCCCTCAGAATTATTGTTTAATAAAAATTTGAAAAAAATAAGGGAAAAATTTCAAAAGACTTCAAGTAGATCTATTAAATTCAATAGGATCAGCTTTCCTAAATATATAACAAAAAATCAATCTAATCGAAGGTACTTAAAATTAATTTAATCTGTAAACGCATGGTTAACATTATAACCGCAATCAGACACAGCCATGTTCTCAATTCAACACTTAAAACCAAAATTACAAGTAGATTCTCCCCTTAGTAACTCGACTGTTCATCTGCCAAGGAAATAGAACGTCATAGGACTGAGAATTTTCTGAGCATTTGACAATAGAGGAGAAAGATTCTAAAATCTAGTTACGCAACTTCAAATGCTTTAATTATTAATACGCTTTTATTAGGTCGATGTGTACGTATGTATGTATCTATGCAACGGAACCTTTCAACGTAATTTTCAACTTAAAGAAGTCCAATTAAGTTGAAAATTGGCACACATGTCAAGGGCCGATGACAATACAATTCTTTAAGTTGAATTTTCCCGTTTGTTGTCTTTTTGCACTGTTCTTGCCTAAATACACATTCGTCTATTAACTACTGCCATCTAGTTGGCTGTAGTAGAACTTGCTGCAATGAAATGGAAAAGTTACGCAAACATGAAATAACCTTTTTAACTATAAATACTAAAGACATGCTTATGAGACTAAAAACTTAGAAATTAATTATAGTTTAAAAAAACTAAAAAAATACGCTTTAGTATCAAACCGAAATAAAAAGCACAAATTAATTTTTAATTATGAACAGTTTATATTACAGCAGTAGAAAGCCGAATTATGATTAATTACCTCAAAATAAAAATATAATAAAATTTAAGTTATTAACAGAATAATTCGATTTAGAGCAAAAAGCGTAGGGTGCTTGAAATATTATTTATAAGAGGAGAATTATGCAAATATAGTGTTAGGGTACATGTCAATCGGGACCTTTTGGCTTATTTTAATGAGTTCTATACAAAGCAGAAATTTTGAACTTCATTTTAGAAACACGCTCTATAAACGGTTTAAAAATACAAAAGTTTAGTACAGGTGTTATTATACAACAGATTCATTTCTCGAATTAAATATAGACACCTAGAAGATTCTAGACACTCTCATGCTAGGTGCAAAGCAAATTTGTTACTGCCCTTTTATTGGCTTTGAAGCACAAGATGAGAAAGGTTTTCGAAGTTGAACCTTTCATCAATTACATTATCCTCAAAAGTCAGAAATCTCCAAAAATTATTTATATACGTCAAACATTTGATTAGTGTAATTAAATATTAAACGCGAATTGCATAAAAACGTCTAGAAGTTCCAAATGGTGTGTCGTACTAATCACAAAATATACATATATTAAAACAAATTGTAAATGTTCAATTAATTCGAATATTTATACCGTGAGTTCCAATACTGGATTCACTGGATAACAGTAGTAGAGATCGCATTAGTGTTACACTATTATTTTAAACTTTTTGATAACATGACAAAATTTTATGAAGACAAATTTTATCTCTTGATATAGTATTTACAAGATTTCAGACTTAAAAAAAAGAAATATGTTATAAACCATTACATATTACACTGTCAAATATCTTTGACAAAATGTTTTATCAAAGATATATTTTTTTAAGTTTTGATAATATACTAGCGGTCTTAAACTATAAAAATCAAAACACCGTTCTTATGGAAATACCGTAGCTAGAAATTCTGTTCGGAGTGGGGAAATGATCTAGCAAAAGTATTATGAAGGGAATCCACTAATGATACCCGTGACATTTCTGTTTCTCTTTACGTAGTTCCATTATATAAAAAATGAGTAAAAAAATAAATATTTTATATGAAAAATTTACAATAAATGTTTTGTCATATTTGATATGGAAATTATAAAAATATTTCTACTTACCTTTAAATTATAATCATCTTCATATTCACGACCAAATACTTCGGATCATATAAGGGTATTAAGGTATTAGTTTGGTCCCCCATTGGTAATTTATCAAACGGATGAAATTCCATTTTGCCGCCATTTAACTTTTAAAAAGTAACAGGTGAAATCCAATTCCGCGAAAAAGTTTAATTCCGTGAAAAATCTGATTTCTACAAGAACGTTGACTTTTAGAGTAAGACAACAATGAAAACGTAAATGGGAAAAAGTCAGTAGATGAAAAGAAAATCCCGCATTTGCTTACACGACGTGAAATATAGGATTCGAAACGCTATGACGATAAAGAAGGAGACAGATATTCCTATCGGGAAAAATGGGATTTCTCAAAAGAACTGACAGAACGGATTCAGCAATTACAGTAAAATACTGTCGACGAAGTCCAAATTTAAATTCGGAAAGACAGATCAAAGACATTTATTTAAAATTGCTCCCTTTACTGAACGGAAATACACATTTTTAACATTTAAGGCCTACTGAGATTTATTATTCCCAATTTAGATAAGTGTGATTTGATATATTGTTATTGGTATTATCTAAAGTCGTGTCAATGGGGCGCAAGACGTTTATCACTCCTAAGGAGAATGTCAAATTTAAGAAGTTAATTAGGTTACCGTTTGCGAACGATCTCTCTTGTTTTCATTAGCTTATGCCTTCAGCTTGTTACTTCTAATTAAGTTGTCTTGTGATGTTGATGGGAAGGAGTCTTTTCATCTTTTCGGCGGTCTTCATATTCGTCCTTGCGTTGTTGTATTTCAGTACCTGATCTTCTTTACTTATATACTCGTATAACATTCTGTGAGTATGTTCCTTCGCACGGCTTTTATAGTCTCCAGCGTACTACTTACATATATAGAAAGTCTTTACACCAAAATAATGTCATTTTAGAAAATAAAATTTAAAAGCAATTTGCTAATATCATCACTTCACTAATTATATTTATAGATAATAACTGTTAAGATTTTAACGACTAATTCGTAGAAGTAAATTATTTTAGTAGTAATATGCTCCAAAAATATGCATTTATTTTTTTTGCTTAAATTATGAAAAGTTATAAAAAAATTTTAAAATCTTTCTTAATGAGCGTTGAAGTCCTGATTGGATCATTTTTGCAGGGAAAATTCAGACAAATTGGTAAAACATGGATTTTTCAGAACTGACTATAACTGAAACGCACGGTATTAAACAAGCTAGTCCGATATTTATTGACAACGAAGTCAGAATAGACTTTGAAACGTTTGGTATTCCTGCAATATACGTCGTTTTATTTCTATTGTGGTGTTATTGCCCAAAAAAAAACATAAAAGTAATCAAGAATATGCCACAAACAACGTTTAGAAGACATCTGATCTAGTTCATCAGCCGTTGAAGTAAATATTTTTGTAATAGAACGTATGGTTATTTATTTTGGTGAGCATAAAGATTATGTTTGGTGTAAAAATATGTTATTGAACCGGAAAAACTAAGAGCAATACCAAGAGAAGTGATGCCCCAAATGTTGAATATAACATTTAAGGATAACAGAACAAACTGTATAAGAAACTTAACCCAAATAAAGGAATTAGTTAGGTGGCAAGAGATAAGAAACAAAAAATGGGCCACTCATGTCTTTCTCAAATAAGTCCCGAATATTTCGCTTTTTTAGAGTCATAAAATAATGAAACATTGTGAAAATATAAAGGTATCTGATGTGGATCAAAGAGGCACTAGATAGAGACCAATGACAAATAAGATTCTATGTTCACAAATGGACCAAACTATTATGCTGATGAGATGGGGCTATTTCTTTCTAGTGTTTACATTAACTCCTCGATTATTTGCTGGATATTTTGAAGTATAATTCGGTTGCTGATTTTATGCACCTTTTGGTGCTTAGTTCGGCTTTTGCGTATATTCATAGAGTTCCTCACATACATTGTTCGACCAAAGTACATTTTTCGTGATAACCTGGTAATACAGTTGCAATAACTGGATCGAAGAGTCTGTTATAATATTTAAGTGGTGCTAGGATACATCTTATAAATTTATCAAGTGCCTCAGCATTTTTCTTCATTTTCATTTTTCAAAATTTCCTTGGGGCCCTGGGATATATCCTATTACTGGGAATTGTTTAACCATTTTTATACGTGGTTGGCCGTTATTAACTTCGTGAGTAGTGATCAAGGATTACTCTGGTCACTTAGAGCTTATACTTCTGGAGGTAATGTGAGATAACATGATGCTCTCTTTATTGCCGCCTGTTTCTCTGTTTCTAGTCTTGTCACGAACTGTGTTCATTACAGTCTACCTCCATAAGTATATGCTCTGAGTTTGGTGATGTATAGATACTGGTTGATTTTGTGGGTTTTAGGTTGAAACAAGCCCTTATTTTTTTGCAACAATTGATAGTGAATGAAAACAGCTGTTTTCCTCGCGCAATTGCAAATGCAATATCTTTACTGACAGTTGTCACAATTGCTGTAGGGTGTGAGGGGGGTGGGAACTTTCGCAGTGATATAATTGGAAATTTTGTAAGGTCGCAAATGTAGGGTCTGCATGGCAGGTTGCACCTAACATTTCATATGTAATTTTGTTTTATTTTGTTCATGGACACAACTGTGAAAATTTGTTTAAATGAATCTTCCTTAAATTAAACTAAAACCGACAACGTAAACAACTGCAATCAAGTCAAACTCTAGTCAACACATTAGACCAATCAATAGAGCAAAAATTAACTGACAATGTGCAAAAAATACTATCAGGATATCGACTGTGCCATCACATTAACAAAGATTCCTAGCGATATTTTGCTATGTTTTCCACTCGCAACTATGGTTTTTTACTTTGTCATAAACAAATGAAGCAAGACAATTACGTTTTTTTCTTATAATGTTTATAAAGTCAAAAATAATAAACTAATCTCAATGGTGTCAACAGGTCAATTGTAAAGCATAAAAATACCAATTAAATGAGCCCAGGCTCGATCCGATTGGATCATTAGTAAGAGGGGAAAACAAATAAAACTGAAAAATGTAGCATTTATAAAAAATCGTATCTTCTTCACTTTATACGCTGTAGATCTGGGCTTGTAGGGATTTACATATATTTTATGTATGCCGAAACCAGACGCTACCGGTTTATTAGTTTTTGAACAATTGTGATATAAAGTTTTCTGTTCACTATTTTTGCATTGTGTCCCTATGCGTTATAGATAATCAAATCTCAATTTTGAAAAAAGTTGTTGAAAGTAGAGGTGTTATTCTACAAAGCCTCTATTCTCATTTTTCACTAAATGTCTGTGAAATATCTGAAAAATGTTAGCAAACATACAAAATATGGGCGAGCATATGAATGTATCCAAAGAGTGGGGGAAACACGGTTGTTGAGGGGAAGCGTATAGTAATATATAGTAGAGGCACATACATAGATAGTTTTAATATTTAAAATCCTCACAAGTAAGAATTTTTCTAATGACCGCTCTCTTTCAATGTTCCGTAAACCCAAAATCCACAAATTAAAGCAAAAACGAGAAACCATTTACATATAAATATACTAATAAACAAACAGTTCTCATTTGATATAATAAAATCGAACAAATCACTCTGTATAGAAGTTTTATTAGCGATTCGATTATTTCACCATCTGTCAGAGTGACAGTTACTATCGATAATAATTATTGTTAGCAGTTCCCCGCAACTATGGAGTGTTGGGTAAAAGGAGGACACACTCTGTGTATTAAAAAGTGTCCACAAAAGGGTATCAATTTGGGGGCGCCACTGGGACGACGGGGTAATTTGTTCGTAGAATAATATTTAAAAGACAATTGAAAATTCTAACCTATACATTTTACAAATTACAACAGCAGATTATAATGTTTTTTTTATAATGAAAAG
This sequence comes from Octodonta nipae, assembly GCA_034190945.1. NCBI lineage: Eukaryota > Metazoa > Arthropoda > Insecta > Coleoptera > Chrysomelidae > Octodonta > Octodonta nipae. The sequence continues at coordinate 134,966,228 of CM067218.1, forward strand.
TAAGTATCTCTAAAAATAAATGCTGTAAAGTTTTTATTTACTTGTTATAAATGTAGTATTATTGACATGATTAAATTGAAAATTATTTTCAGTTAGTTATATTCCCACAAAATATTCTATCCATATGACCTGCGAAATAAACCAACCAAAAATGTGTGGGTAAATAAGAAAAGATGGTTTTGTTACATGCCTGAGAGCTAACATTAAAACCAAAAACTGACGCTCAAGATTGGTTAATTATTAATAGGAAAGAAGAGTTTATGCAATTAGAACAGAACCTATCAAGAATTTTTTTTTGAAAATGTGTTGTTAAGTAAGTACACATCCAACAATTGCAAATTTAAACATCATATTTAAAAAACCAGATTTAAAATGATTGGTAAAATTTGTATTTAATAGTAATAAATGTATTCAGTCAATGAAATACATTGTACATAGATAAAAATGACGTGCAAGCAAATTTTTATTTGTACATTTTTTAGGAGTCAAGATAAATATCCTACACAAATTAAGTTTTGATAATATACTAGCGGTCTAAAAACTATAAAAATCAAAACATCGTTCTTATGGAAATACCGTAGCTAGAAATTCTGTTCGGAGTGGGGAAATGATCTAGCAAAAGTATTATGAAGGGAATCCACTAATGATACCCGTGACATTTCTGTTTCTCTTTACGAAGTTCCATTATATAAAAAATGAGTAAAAAAATAAATATTTTATATGAAACATTTACAATAAATTTTTGTCATATTTGATATGGAAATTATAAATTATTTTTTAGGAATCAAGATAAATATCCTACACAAATTAAACTCTGAAGAACCCATTATTATATAATTACTGAACTGATTATGGCATTGTCCATCGAGAACTTCAACAAATTTTTGAAGATATTTTTCCAGGGCCATTCACCAGGCGTACCTTTGCAAATATTTAAAATAGACCTACAGCAGAAAGATGCCAAAAATAGTAATTTAATTGTAGTTAATGGAGACAAGAAAAAATATATGAAAAACCAGTGTGTGAAAATGTTAGAATCATTGAAAAAGAAACTATTCTAGGATAAAATGCAAGTGAAATTTGTTCCATAACAGAAGAGAAGAATAAATATGAAATATGAACACAAGAATGTAAAAATAAATAATTTTTATTTACATCTAATTCACCAACATCTATTTGTTAATAAGTATAAAAATATTTCAAATATACAAATTTTTCCCAATGTTTAACAGTTTCAAAAAGTTTTATAAGAAAATAACAATTATAAAATCACTCCGTTTTATAAAAAGTCAAACTGGGGCACACGCTTATTAATTTATATCACAATTAACACACTATAAACTCATCACTTGCAGAGATTACAAAAAACGGAGACAACCATTTACAAAGAGAAGTTCACATAACAGATTTTCAACGTTTTATTTACAATTTTTACTGATAATTTTACATCATTCTCACTTTTTCAGCCGCTTCACTTCTAAATGTAGGATTTGTGTATTTCAATCCGTTGACAATTAACTTCATAACATTCATACATACACCTGCGCCATTCTGGTCATTTCTTGAACTTCTTATTTGAAACCGTCCGCTGGACACTTTTTCAGTTTTATTCCCATATAAGTTTGTCCTCCTTTTACTCTACACTCCATACCCGCAACAACCGTGTTTCCCCCACTACTCGAACATATTCATACGCTCACCAAATTTAGATCATTTTTGCTAACATTTTTCGTATATTTCACAGACATTTAATGAAAAATGAAAATAGAGGCGTTGTAGAATGATACCTCTACTTTCAACATCTCTATTCTGAATTGATATTTGATGATTCATGTCGCATGGAGACACACTGCAAGAATTGTGGACTAAAAACTTCAGATCGCAATTATTCAAAAACTAATAAACCGATAGCGCCTGGTTTAGACACGCATAAGGTAGATATCAATTACTATCAGTTCCCACAAGCCCAGTTCTACAACTTCGATAGTGACGGAGTCATGATAATATAAAGAAAATCGCTAAATTTTCCAGTATTTTTTGTTTTTCCCTGTTACTAAAGATCTTATCGGATGGAGACTGGGCTCATTTTATTTATTATTTTTCATTTTATAAACATGTAACGAAAAAAAAAACGCAAATTTCTTGTTTAAATTGTTTATAATAAAGTAAAAAACCATAGATGGGAGTGGAAAAGGTAGCAAAATATCACTACAAATCATTCTTAATGTGATGGCACAGGCAGTATCCTGATAGTATTTTTTGTAAGAAAAAATCTCTATTGATTGGTCTACATATGTAAATTATACCAATTTGTTTCTAATTGCTAATATTCAAAATTTCTGGATGTTAAATCAAATAAACGCAATTCAAAGAGAGCAAGGGTAATATAATTTAGGGACTAAACACAAACATAGCAATTCCAGCCGGTTCAGTTTGTCTCTACCTCTAATATTAAATGATGCTCAAATAATTGAGCCCGGAGCTAATTTATGTGTTGGAACTTTCAAGTGGATTAAAGAACTTCAACATAAATAAAAGTAAATAAAATATCCTTCTGAATTGCCGAATGTTTTGGTGAACTGCAAGAAGTCAAATTCACGTGTTAGACCTCTTTCAGTGTTAAGTAACACTCAAATTTGCTTTTAAATATTTACTTCCATAAGACTTTTTGCATACATGGAGATCGCTAAGTAAAGTCATATATTGAAATAGAATATAAATTATTTTAACGAATTTTTAAGTAACTGAAGTTGAGCGTGACTAGCCATAGCATGCGCACTTCATACCTACATCTGGCAAGTCCCAGGGCAGCCATCGCCTTATTTTTTTTTTCGCTTTTGCCGTCGATTGAGAGCCCAGCTAACTGAGAAATACGCTATGTTATTCCTTTATAAAGCGCTAAAGGCGCGAAAGCAACTTACATTCTCCATCAGATTTGTGAAGTTTGCGGTAGAGATGGAGATTAACCGTTACTTTTGAGTAATCGTTACTAATCTTTGCTTGGGTACTGAGTACTCGTTACTTATATTACTTCGGTACATCTTTACGTTAAGTTCTTCGTATAATCGTAAATATAAATGTAAGTAATCATTATGTATTATTGTCTAAATCTATAGTTTATAAGTATTTATCACTATTAATTTAAGTGTTTGTTTTAAGCTTTGAAAAAAATACCACCGAGTTGAAAACCTCCTCCTTTTTTAAGTTGGTTTAAAATGAAAGCTCCATTACCGTTTTATAACTCATTTAAATATATTAACATACCATATACAGAGTGTTTCTAAAATAGGGTTCCAAACTTTTGCTGTGTATACAACTCATTTGAATAATCAAAACCTAAAACGCAGCCTTAGCAAGTGATATGACCTTAAAAGGGCTAATTAAAAATTGCAAAGCTCAACTGATAAATTCACAATAACTTAAAAATTGTTAAGCGTTGTGGCAATCTCATTCTTTTATTTGTCAAGGTAAACAGATTTTTGTAATTATCGGCCTAATAACTTAAAGAGTCGAGTAATTTTCAAATACACTTCATTCGAAAACCTTTGGAAATATCGATTTGGGCAAATATAATATTTTTTACGTAAAATTGTTAAGATTTTATAAGTCTGTAGAGAAAATTGTAAAAAAATAAGGGCTGAAAACCCCCTTCACCAATCTAAAAAGGACGCTTACGAAAAACGGAGTAACACATGTTATTTAACGTAAAAAGTTATTTAAACCCCATACATTTTTTCTGAAAGGCTGAAAAGGCTGAAACCTTTGAGGTCGGGAAGGGGTGGGGTTTTAATGGAAAAAAACGATTTATCTTGATTTCCTGCAAAAGTGCTATGGAAAAATGTTAAATGTTGTAGGTAATAAAAATATCTCCAACTTTTGTGCTAAATGTTTTTTACATAAAGTCAAAATGTATATGAAAAGTAAAAAAAATATATTTTGGTTTTTTATTTTTATCTTTTACAAAAAAAACTCGCGAAATTTGGTGAAAACCTAGCTTTTTATGTCCCAAACACATTGTAATTTTTTTGATTTAGAAGATTTATTTTTTCACTTTATTTCGACTTAATGTCGAAAAAGAACCCTAATTTTCAATTGAAAATTCTCAAGTCAAAATATTTGCTTTTTTTTCAGAACTCGGCTTTTTGTTCGTTGAAATTTCTACTTTCTGACAGTGTAAAAAATATATACATTACTATGGTAACTGTTCTCAGAAAATTAAGTCAAAAAAGTTGATATTTAGTGAAACATCTACAATATTTTAAGAAAGTTATATAATCTCCTTTAAATTATAAGCATAGATGCCTATTTATTGCTATTTTAGGATTATACTTACATATCTGAGTGACCTACTGAAAAATTTAGCCCATCAAAATATATTTCATAGAGAACTGAGGAAGGGGCTAGAAGGTTGTGGGCCTTACTAATTAATTACTTTTATGTTTTTTTTTGGGAAATAACATCACAATCGAAATAAAACGACTCATATTGAAGGAAAACCAAACGTTTCAAAGTCTATTCTGAATTCGTTGTCAATGGCTTTATATTTATTGATGTAAATTGCAAAATGAAAATTTACATCATCGAGTTTCTTTCGTTTCATTGTATTTTCTGAGAACATTTACCAGAGTAATGTATATATTTTTCAACCCATCCGAAAGTAGAGAATTCAACGAACAGAAAACCTACCTACTATTTTAAAAAGCAGATATAGGTGAGAATTTTCGATTGAAAATTAGGGTGAAAAAATAAATATTTTAAATTAAAAAAAAATAGAGTGTATTTGGGACATAGAAAGGTAAGTTTTCACAGAATTTCGTAAAAAGCTTTTGGAAAAGATAAAAATAAAAAAAACAGAAACTTGTTTTTTGAATTTTTCACAAATTTTGAGGTTATGCGGATAAAAAGTCAACACAAAAGTTGTTGATATTTTTTCCACCTACAACTTTGCCATTTAACTTTTTTTCATAAACCTTTTTTACCATTAAAACCACACCCCTTCCCCCTTCCCCCTTCCTCACTTCAGATCGCCCGCAAATTATTTTTCCTTTTATAGTTGTTGTATTCCCTTCTTTTCCAATGGGTTTCATCCTACTATATATTTTTTTGGTCTAAAAAATTATGGATCTTGTTCTATATAACTTGTTAAGGGTGCGTTTTAGGGCAAATGTTAATAGAGACTTTTTGATTTATTTTAATGAGTTCTATATACAGCAGAAGGAACCCTATTTTACAAACACCTTGTATAAAACACTGCATCGATAACTTAACGCCATAAACTTTTTAAATTAAAAATAATCCACATTCGAAATCTAAACTATTATAGAGAAAATATATGGAAATTAGTTAAAGTTATTAAAAATGTCAAAAATAACTTAAATTTAAAAATGGCAAAAATGGAGAAATTCCTAAATGAGAAAATATCAAATTGGCAAAAAGTAGAATATTAAAAATTACAAAACCACATGACAAGTTAAAAACGTCATAAATTTTTAAATGATAAAAATGTCACAATGAAAAGGTAATCTTCAATATCAATATCTAAAATCAAAAAAATATGTAAAATGATTTAAATTATGGAACACGTCAAAATATCAGATGTAATAAATATTAAATGTTACATATAAGTAATTAGATACGATTTCATAAACATTAAAAAATTTTAAAAATAATAAATAATAGAGAATTTGTAAAACTTACTGTTTCGATAATGAGATCAAATTAACAAATATTTTAAAAACATTGATATGCAATTTTTAGTACGATACAAAAAAGTACAAAAGGAACTTAGAGTGTATAAGAAATTTGTGTATAAGTCGTGGAATTTATACAATTCTGGTTATAGTATATTATAGTTTTAAACAATTTCAATAAAGTCAATCAGGAAATTCAATACTAGAAACAATAAATATCTAAAATAAAACTGATCGTATTATAAGATTAATTTGAAATATTTTCAAATAATGGCCATCCAGTTTAATTTACGACTCCAACTACGTATTTCTCGAATGACAGATTTTACGTCCAGGTTTATGCTGGATTTCTAGTTACTCTAAAATACCGAGAACTCAAACCATAAAATGAGGTAATCAGTTGGGGAGACAAAGAGTCCTTTTGAGGTTAATGTATTTCAACGTTGTCATTACCGTAACAATTAGATTGTTCGTTTATGGATTTAATTTTGCGTTCAGTTCCTTAAAGGAAATACGGCAGTCTTGAAATCTACTCGGGGGTTTCTCTGATATTCGAAACTTGTAATTAAAATTATCTTGGGTGGTTAAAGATTTGGTAGACAGGGCTGGGTCCACGACCCTTTAGGTATGTTAAAGTTATGTATTTAAAAGTAATCTCATGTATGAAGTAAAAGTCAGTTATCAAGCGCTAGTTGTGATATTAGTTTCAAATTGAAATGAGATATTAGCGATATTGAAATTCGTTTTTCATCACACGACTAAGAATTTTTTCCTGTATATCTGCCTCTTACTAAGTTTCTGGGGTTGCTGATTGTAGGTTATCCTTCCATCTTTTTAGTAGTTTTACCAGTTCGTCTTCTGCTATAGAGCTTGTTGTTCTTACAGACGCTTACTAGTCGTTCCAGTTGCATCCTACAAAGGTAATCAGTCCACAACTTTTTACTCATCTTTATCCATTTGAGTCTGAATGTCTCAGTGCTCTCGCATCATCTCTAAATGTTAGACACTTTAGCACGCTTAGCAGCTCCTAATCAGTTTACTTTATTTGTTTTCTGTTTTGTTCTCTTTTTATCAGTCCGTAGTTCTCTTATGCAACTGCTATTAATTTGTCTGGTGATTTCAACTTCTATGTAAGCTTACCTTCATTATTTGTTCTGTGATACTAATTCCAAATTACATGTACGTGGCTCCTTGATAATTACTATGTAGTTGGTGTTCTCCTCTGCTGCGGTACTGAATGTATGGAGTTGCCATTACATCCATGGGGTTGTTGTTCAAAACTAATTCTATGAACCTTAGAAAAAACCTGAAATACTGCCTACCACCCTTGATATAAATCATTGGTGTCTATTTTTTGTTGGATTAATATCAACTGTTTCTTGTTCTTCAGCAAATTCGTCGTTTCGGAAAGAGTTTTGGGGAAGTCTTAGATTATTTGGTCTGTTCGTTAAAATTTTCCCTTTTCAGATTTTACCTACAACAGATAACTTTTAGAATTTATAAATGGGGAATAAATTGTAGCAAGGTAATTTCGAAAAATTGACCGAATTATGTACCTACTATCTATACAGAAAATTCTCATAACAGATATAGTGAGAGAACTAATATTCCTGTATATAAATAGTGCTTCCTATATTGTGTGTTATTTATCTGTATTTGGAGACATTTCAACTCCAAATGTGGAGTCGTTATCAACCGCTGTGTGTTTTAGCTGAACGTTCTTTCTTAAATTCTCACTTTGATACAAATTTCCTTATTTGTTATCCATCCTAAGTCCAGATCAATTCAAGTTGCCCCGATATCCGTATTGTTTACTATCATGCAGCTGACTTTCCTTAACCTTCTCTTTCCTACATTTCTTCATTCAACAAGAAAAAACTTAAGGGAACTATCAGAAAATCGGGGCATATTAATTAACTTGGATTTGGAATGTTAGGAATTTATTGTCAGACGTAAAAACGGTATCGTCAGTATCATATGAACACCAACCAAATTGTTACTGTCACATTTTTTTTCCAAACAGGGAAATTGGTATCAAAGGTGAGAATTAAGAATAAATCTCTAGTTATCACACACAGCGATTGATAACGACTCAAGATTTGAAGTTGAAACCTCTTCAAACATAGATAAGTGTTACAGAATATAGAAACTCCTCTTTATATACAGGAATTGGAATTGGTCGATAATCTCTTTCTCTCAGAATATTTGTGAGGTAGAATTTGTGTTCAGTCAACCAGAAATCAGAATTTGCCTTACTACACTTTTTTCCTCACTTACAAATCCAAATACGGCTGTTGAAGGAAAAACCGGAGGAGAGAAACTCGAATGAACAGCCACAATAAGCAAAAAGGCTTATTGTTTCACGTTTTTTTTCTAATTTTTACCTATAATGTATTAACAGTGCTTTATGATTTGTACGAATCGTGTTTTAAATTCCAAAAACCACAAATATCAGAAAGATTTACACAAATATTATAATTCGACCGGAATAACCTAGAACGGCAACGGTGTTATCACTTAACTAACAATAGTTTAACACAAAATAGGAGTCGAGGATCAGGATACATTGTTAAAGATAACCTGAGAATTATTCCTGAAAACCAACGAACTGCTTGAGAAATGAAGTGAACTAATAACAAAAAACTTACACAACAAGTCGAAAACTTAGAAATATACAAGTTGATAAATTATACCCTCTTACTGTTTATAGCATATTATGAGAACAAAAAAATGTGACCAAATATACGTGGCTCCCGATGGTGCATCTTTTTCCAGCTGTGGTGAATGGCGTGTGGAAAAAAATTTAGGGTGAAAATATCATGATGTCACTGTTTTAACAAGTTTCTGCTCTTTTGGAGCAATATTTTGTTGGATCTCGTGGATTATTGATGTTTAGATATAACTGTTTCCAAGTTTTCAAGGAAGTTTATATCTCTGTTTAAATATCATGTACGGTATTTTGGTCTCTTTAGTTACTTTAAATATTGAGAGTTTCGTCAGATATATTGGCCGTGCTGAATTCTTCAAGTGGGAGCAAGGGGCGTGCGTCCTTAACTGAGGCAGAGGATAAGTAAAAATGGAAAAAAATATTTTAATTATTCACTCCCTCCCCAGTTAAACATTTAAAATCAACTTAATAAACGAAAGGAAAAATAAGCACGTAGGCACAGATAATAGGTCAATAAAAACATAATAAACTGCGGAGAAAAAGGATATAATAATGCAATTCATAATAATTTTCATCTTGTGCTCCTTCTCAAGATAGTGATAGATCAGCCACTGTATCTTGACAGCCACTGTCATTGCTCTGATGACTGTTTGTTGCATGTTATGCTATTCTCAATACCAACTCTACTAGCCTGGTTAATGAGACACTCTCTAGATAATTAAAATTAGAATTCTTAAAAAACTACTTTCAAAAACTACAATTTGAAATATAAAATGCCATGAAAAGAATTACGCTCCTCATGGACGCCTAAATGGTAAAGGCCGGACCTCTGCATATTTTATTATTCGGAAAAATAATATTTTTGACAACACTCAAATCGTATTGGGAGAACCAACAAGAAAGCTTAAACGGTCATTTAAGCTTCCAAAAACAAACTATTCAACAACATCCTTTAAAAATCCATTAACTTCTAAAACATGTTAAACTATGGAATTATTTGAAAACTCCATTTTCAAAAGACACTTGCAACGGCACAAGTTTCATCTTTATAAGTCTTTTGGTGAATTTTGTGTTGAATATATTCATACTGTGAAGCATAATAATGAAGAAATTCTCGAGAGAGTTCGTGGAGATGGTAGATCCGTGTAAATAGTAAAGTCAGAGATTATTTCCTGCGTCCGCGTTGTAATGTTATGATAATCTCGGTATCAACAGTGACGACAATAAACTTTATGAATATAACAATGATAATATTACGACATTTATTTGTAGTAAAAACGCCAAGGGCATCTTAAAATCGTAATAACATCCTCCTTTTTTTAAATAAAAAATTATACCATCTATTTCGCTCTTTTGTAGATAAATAAGCACATTGTGTTAGTCACGACAGATTACATTGTCTAAAATGTGTTATATAAAGTCATGTATTTGACAGGCAAAATAATAACACAATTACAGAATGAACTTGGTAATGGTATTGTCATGCCTTTCTCGGCTCGGAACAAACTATTGGCCAAGTCACAAAACTGGGTAATATTCTAAATAGAGCAAGTAGCAGTTCGTTGAATAAGTGTGTCGCAACAAATATGCATCTGACTTGTATTTTAAAGGTAATTATCAACAGACTTAGAGAATAATTTGGTCAAGTGCGAGTTGGACTCGCATACTAAGGGTTCCGTGCCACCTTCAAGATTCTAATAGTCCAGTTTCAGACAAGCAGAGAATGAATGCAATTTTTTATATTTACCCTAATATCTTTTAAAGGAAGCGTTTTAAATTTACAAAAAATATACACTTTCATTTTCCACACATAGACTTTTTATTTTATCTGCTTCAGGATTCGCTTGATTTTTATAAGAATACATATTTGTATTGAATTTTCTAATTTGGCCTCCAAACATTAACATTAGAGTTTTATTTTACTAATAAACTTTCAGGAAGCCTTTTATAATCCACTGTCTGAATTTTGAGGCTCTGTAGATTGGAAGATAAAGGGCAAAATAGGTCAAGTTTTAAATTATAAATTGTTAAATCTGTTATTCAAATTATTTAAAAATACAAATAAAATATATTTTTCAAAATTTAAATAGTGTAGTTTCTAGAGTGGGAATTAAGTCGATGTTTAATATTTTTGTTAATATCTTTTAAACAAATTATTTCAAAATGTGATATATTTGTAATTCATATAATGAGCCTTTTATCTGATATATTACATCATGCGTTTGAAAATCGAATTTTTATTTTTCATTTAATTGTATAATTTGTCCCTAAAATTACTATGGGGAGTTTTCTAATAATTTTTCTTATAAATTTCAAGTGAGCCCCAGTACCGCCAATTATTTTCAAAATTTTAGGTAGTATGCTCTCGGAAATAAAGTGGGAAATGAGATTTTTTTAAATTTTTTGTTAATATCTTGTAAACAATTAATGGGTAATTTTTTAATATTTTTGTTAATATCTTTTAATTAATTTATTTTAAAAATATGAAAAAAATATATTTGTTTTCGTCATAATAAGCCCTTTCATTTGATATATAACATGATGCATTAGAAACCATTTTAATTTTATATGTTCCATTTAATACTGTAATTTGCCCCTCAAAATTAAAAGTAGAGGTTTCTCCTTATTTTTCCAGTAAACTTCAGGTCAGACCCTACACCTCTAATTTTTTTCAAAACTTTACATTTTATAGTTTCGGAGAAAAGGGGGGGATGGGTAAATTTTGGTATGTTTTCGTTAATATCTTTTTAACTATTTGTTTCAATATGAAAAAAATGTATATGATGTATTAGATGATGCATTTGAAAAAAAAATCTTAGTTTGAAATTTTCATTTAATTCTATTATTTGCCCCCCAAAATTAATATTAATGGTTTTTCTTTTTTTCCTGTAAAGTTCGGGCAACTTTCTATATTTCCTATTTTCTCAATATTTTAGGTTAAGTAATTGCGGAAATCAAAGGGGGGAACGGTCGATTTTTTAGTTTTTCCCTCCTGAAGTACCCCTAAAATCAAAATTTCTTCTTTTAGCATATGTAATCCTGTTCGGGTCACCAAACTATACATTAATACCAAATTTCAACCTCTTCCGTCCAGTAGTTTAGGATAAAATTGCTGTGATGTGACAGAGGCAGAAATCCTGAGTGATATTATAAGGGTATCCGTATATTGTATATACGGAACCCAAAAAAAAAAAACAAAATAAGTTTCGACCTGTCGACCTCAACTTGTTTGACAATTAGATTTTGTTCATATTTCAATTGAAATTTAGCCGCGGTAATATTTTTCATAATTTTGGCTTTAACTAAGTTGATTCCTAATAACTGCAGCTGACAGTTGCTGCCAATGATCCGAGCCTTGAGCTTAATCAAATCTGCCTAAGGGAATAAAATGATTTTATAGATTTTTTACTGTTGACTTGTCAACTACAAGTAATTATCATCTGTACTAATGAAAATCCAGTAAAATCCGCAATAATTTATATGAACTTGAATTTTCCCGAAAATCATTTATCAGTGCCACTCACTCCCAGGCTCCAGCTGATTACCATATACACACCTTGCTTCGTGAGAGGCAGAATGATCAGATTTGCGTATAATTTTCAGGCATACTTCAATAATGTTTGCTTTAAATTTACATCGTTGTTATCGCCTAGGATTGTTAGCAGGTAGATTCAATCTGTTAACGAACTTTAAACCTGTGAAAGTCGAAAGGGATTGACAAAGTTTAGTTTGTGTTGGTGGCGGAGTTCTCAGCTTGATATATACTTGCGACAAACAGGCAGAGTGGAGTACGTATATAATTTTAAAGCATGTATAATAAATATAGAATGTTATTTTAAAATTCTGCACAAAACTCATAAACCAGACAATTTTATTCTTTCCGAAAAATGTCGGAACAATGTCAAGGAATTAATTGCTTACGCTTTTGATAAAATATATGTCAAAAAAGGGCAATATATATGTCATAGTAATTTCAATCCAAAGAGTAAGATTTTATTCTCTTTGCGCCATTAGATACTTGATACAGGGTGTTGCATTACAATTATCATAATTTTAATAACAATCCATTTTAATGAATACAAATAAAGAAGTTTAGTTTGTAGTGTTCTACCAAGTTGTAAAATTATTTGTTTTGTTGCCTAGTTGAAATCCAGATATCTTATTGGCTTGCACTTGGTTTCAATCGCGTCATGCTGCATGTGAAACCCTCTCTCACTTACACACCTCCAAATGCTCTTTATGTATCCATAATACTCTACTCCGAGAAATCCGACGGGTATCTCCGTTCCAAGTCAACCTATATACATCTTACCTTTAGTGATATAACACGCTCCACAACACCACGGTCCCCCTATTTACATCTTACGATTGATCATGTACCACGCTCCACACCTCTGCCAGTTCCCTTTCCTCTCTGTCCTTTCACACCACGCATTACATATTCATTTATCCTTGTCTACTTTTCTCTACCTTCCATCTACGTTGCTGTTACTGCATCTCTAGTACCACTCCGCCTTATATTCTCCTCACGCTTTTCGTTCCTTTCTTTTCATATACTGCCTTTGCTATAGACTCTCACTCTTTCTACAACAGCGAACGGTATAAGAAATTGCACTAGTCAAGACGTAAAATGCATCAGTGGATACTGTAGATATGTGCACATCACCCGAAGCACTTTTCTACACACTCTAATCGTCTTATTTCACTTAATTCCATGCAGATGCTACATACAGTACAATCGATCCTACTACTACTACAATAATTCTCATCGACTCTGTACTCAGCATTCCCATGTTCATCATAAATCCTTCATGCACTTCACGGATATATGATATCGTTTCCCCATTTAAACTTGATACCCTCCCTTCTATATGGGTCAAACATTTTGTTTCATACTGTGACTAAGTACCAAAATTTTTTTAAATTAACCTATATAACTATAATTATAACTCACTACTTTAAATGCATCTGCCACCGAATATCACATGTTTTAACCACCCTTTATAACTTGAATTAGTAGTGATAGAATTTTTACCAGAGATAAATATATTACATGCGTTGAAAATTTACCAGCTGTCACAATCTTAGATGCTTCCGCGGTCATTATTATGAACTTTCGGTTTTGGGTGAGAACCGCGTCTGAATATATTAAATGCTCGACGTTTCGACTCCTGATTTGGAGCCATTATCATGAGACAAAAGTGAAAAAGAGTTTCAGAGTCTAGATCGAGCATTTAATAAATTCAGACGCGGATATATATATATATATATATATATATATATATATATATATATATATATATGTATATATATGTATATATATATATATATATATATATATATATATATATATATATATATATGTATATATATATAAATATAAATATATAACGAAAGACATGCACTAAAACAACTACCTAACAACGATGACATAACTATTCTTCCTGCCTACAAAGGTAACGCGACTGTTCTTCTCAATACTAAGGACTATGTTCACAAGATGAATTCCCTACTCCACACTGCAGACTACGAAATAATGAACAATAATCCTACTACTTACTTAAAGAAAAAGACTAAGGAAATCATCAATAGGACACAACTTCCTCTTGACGCCATAAAGATCATCATTCCTCGTGAAAAGTCTTCTAAAATTCCGAAAATTTACGGACTACCCAAAATTAATAAGCCGGACATTCCTCTTAGGCCCATTGTTAGTTCGGTACAATCCCCGACCCAAGAATTAGCCCGGTACTTAGCCAAGACCCTTCAACCTCTAGCCGAGCAAGCATTCTTGTACGTAAAGAACTCTTCTTCCTTCCTAGATATGCTTATAAGTGTGCTTATAGAATTTCAGAAAATGATATCCTAGTTAGCTTCGATATGGTATCTCTTTTCACCAATGTCCCCATTTCAGAAACGTTAGATATTCTAAAAACAAAACACAATATCTCTTCTGACATCATCAAACTTGTGCAACACTATTCTTCTAACACTTATTTTTTGACTCTTAGATCTATTTGTTTAACAGATATTGACAATAGACAAAACGAACTTAATAATCTTCAACAAATCCTTCGACAAAACGGTTATCATCCGGACCACATTGCGCATATAATTCATCAATCTCAACAACCCCCAATCACACCAACCCCGTCAGAAACAAACCAAAAACATCGAAAAGCCGTTCTTCTATGCATTTGAGGAGTCACTGACAAAATAGCACGGATTTTACTACGACATCAAATAAAGACTGTCTTCAACACCATTCAAACTATAGGCAACTTAACCGGTAACCCCAAAGACAAAGTACCTAATGAGGATCAAGGAGTTTACGAAATTTCATGTCCTCCTAATCTACCGATAACTATAAATAAAAGAAGCAGCGCAGATTCACCTTCAGTTCAGTTACCTAGTGACTCTTGGGGAGTAGGCAGGTTGAGGCCCCGAGTTCGATCTAGACTCTGAAACTCTATTTTATTTTTTGTCTCTTGATAATGGCTCCAAAGCAGGAGTCGAAACGTCGAGTATTTAATAAATTCAGACGCGGTTCTCACCCGGAACCTAGCTTAGTTCATATATATATATATATATATATATATATATATATATATATATATTTGAGTTTTCGGAAACGGCTCTAACGATTTTGATCAAATTAATCCGCTTGAGGGTTCGATGTCTAAAAATTAATTGGGTGGGGTCTCATCCTTAGCAAAATTCGTATTATTGATAAATTTAACTATTAAATTGTTTGACAAATTGTGACAGTTATGACAGCGGGTAAATTTTCAACGGATTGAAAAATTATGTCAATACTAATTGATATGTAGGAGCATAGAATAAGAATTTTATAGCTCTTTAATATTTTTGTGGTATATACATATATATTATAATACTGTTACCGTTCAGCATTTCAGGATTATCAAGTAGTACCTGAAATAAATGTAGTCACATATATTTAATTATGAATTTTTATTCAAATGATTAACTTTCTCCTGTTTTGGATGTAGTTAACTTATCTAGGTTTTTAATGTAACTACTTTTGGTTGAAATCAATTTTAAATTGTCTTCTAAACGTTGTTTGTGGCATATTCTTGATCACTTTTATGTTTTTTTGGGTAATAACACCACAATCTATATATAAATAGGCAAAGACAAAACGATTAGGTACCATTTTCTCCTCTGTTTCTCAACCGATTTTCTTCATTTTTGATTTGTTTAGTAGTACTGGCGACCTTCAGTGCAGAATGCTAATCTTAATTTATAATATTGGTTCATTCATTAAACAAAATATAATAAAAATTCATTATTTACGTCAATAATGTCAATGCCAAACAACTGAATATGCCGCCGCCGCCAGACTCAAAACATTGAGTAATTATATATAGACAGACCAAAGCTGTTATATACTTAGAGCATGTACTTCTGGAACTGGCATGCAAGCGTTGTTGTTTAGTGGGTAAAGTAATCGTCTATATTATAACTATACAGGGCGATTCCAGATATGTTAGAAATCATTTTTTTCGTGGTTGGCACATAAGCAGTTGCATATATAGGGTGTTTAAAATATATAGTAGAGTGCAATTATAACTAATAAAATAATTACATAGGGAAGCCCGTTAGCGGTTGAATTTACAGGGTTCTTGGAATATAAGGTGCAGTAGAATTACAATTATACAGGGTGGTGCAAAAAATGTTATACATAGATGCATATACAGGGTGGCGGAAATGGAAATGCAACATTTCGTAACCCATAAGCAGTTCTATATATAGTTAAGATTAAATATAGGGTGAGAGGAATTATAGGTATACAGGATGGTGATAAAAAATGTTAGAAAAGGAAATGATTTATAGAGTAGACCACGAAGAGTTCCATATATATAATGATTGAAATATAGGTCGGAGTAGAATTATAGTTACAGAAGATAATTAAAATTTTCATAAACAAAAAGAGTAAATATGGTGGGTCATAGGCAGTGACATATACAGAATGGTTTACCCGGTGGTTCAAAAATGTTAAAAAATATTATGCTGGTCCATGAGCATATACAGGGTGGTGGACATATATAATGAGATGGAATTATTATAATGAGGAGTTTAATAAATGTTAGAGAATTGAGTGCAATTATAGCTATACAGGGGGGGGGACGGTTAGAAAAAATAAATATGTAGGGTAGCCCATTAGCGGTTGAATTGTTGTCATATTAAATTAAGAATTACGAATTTAAACAAAAATAAAGTTCTATGAATTATATCTGAAAAAAACTCGAATTTCATTACTTATTTGTAGAAGCGAGATGTAAGACCGACATCTAGGATTTTCGAGGAAACTATCACACAGAGGTTCCGAATCTGGATCCGTTCTGTGTAATTGCTGTTCTCTCTAAAGTCGTAGGATAGAATGTCACGATAATTTTTTCATGTTACTTAACCTGCCAGAGATATTGACACAATTGGTCAAATTTCGACCAATGGGCGACAGCTAGTAGAAATAAAACGACGTATATTGCAGGAATATACGTCGTTTTATTTCTATTGTGGTGTTATTACCCAAAAAAACATAAAAGTAATTAATTTTAAATTTCTTAAACAAATATTCGCTCAATATTTCATTTTACTTTAACAAAAGCACAAATTAGTATACGCATAATACACAATTTCAGTATGAAACCTTGTTAAATTCGTTTTTATGTTCCTTACATTGTCATATAGACAAGCATTCCGAGAAAAAAAGTAATTTACTCTTTATAGCTTTAGTATTCAAATTTCTTCCAGAAGGTAGTCGATATTTCCCTTGTCTTATTTTATAACTGTAAGTTCCTTCTTTATTTGTAAATAAGTAAAGGATCTGTTGTGTTTCAGAGTTGGGGAGACCTTTAGCAATAAATTCAATGGTAGGAAATAAAAATCTAAATTACATTTAAATTGCTTCTTATACTGCGTCCCGATAGGCAATTCACCCTCTAACGGCTCTAATAAGAATCCTCCCAACGGATATAGGCAATATAAATCTGAGAGGCTCTAAATCGCTCAACCGTCTGGTGAAATGGCCACCAATTCTCTAAAAGGCCTCACTGGTCAAACATATCGCATTAGATCTCATTTAGATATCCGAATCTTCCGCTGTCATAGTTGGTTATCTTTGTATAGCTAGCCTGGCAAATTTTTTCAAAAGGAATCGTTCGTGTTCGCATTAAACGACTGGTTACGTCAGATACGTTTGGGAAAAAACGGCGGATTGACACACCATTATGTGGGAGAAACGATTTACATGTTTGTCGGCCTTCCGCTTTATGAATGCGGTCCTAAAATTGTATACATGCTTTGAATAATAATAAATGCCCTAGTTGTGAGTTTCAATATAAGCTCCATTATTATATTGATTAAAATTCCGGGGGTTCAAAACAATTTTTACAACAAAAATAAGCGTCTTTAATTACTGCACTCATTCACAATAAATTCCAGTGCAGAATATTATTTTTTTTAAAGGTCAATAAACTTTCATTCTTCCAAATCAGGTGTTTACCACTTCGCTATTTGCTGACCTGAAATATTTCTCTATGTCGACGCTTAAATATTATTATTTTTTCTTGAACTATACCATAGAGACCATCTCCTGCTATCATAGATAATTTGTTATTCTGGAATAGAATGGAATTCCGGTATTTTTTATCATAAGTTGTGCGTTGAAGAGAAATAGTTTTTACTAGCATATATTTATTCGGAGAATTAGTTTTTATTGCACATTCTAATGTCTAGAAGACTTTCTAATTTAGCAGTGTACAATTTAATTTTATACCAAAACCTAAGAGATTGTAGTATGGCTAGTTATATTCCGCTAAAGGTAACTTTCCCTACAGTTGCCGTCCTCAATGCTCTTTTAATACCATTAACAACGAGTAGTAAAGGCCATTTCATAAAATTATTTTGCAGGGTTCTTTGTTGAAATATTTTAACTATGCTCCAAACTGGTGGCGGAGTGGCAGTGAAATAAAATGTAACGGGTTCGGTGGTGCACTCATGCGTTTTCTGTTTTATGCAGGATCATATTTTAGCATATTTCTACAAATGTGTACGAGAAACTGTTTGTTAGAGAAATTACAATTCTCGATTTTTACTTTCAAAATCAGTTAAAAAATTCAGTTCAGGCTACTCAGGTAAATAAGGTGAAATGAAATTGTCGGACTATCATTTTTGACCGACAGCTACGAGTTTGAATTAAACATTTATGAAAAAAATCGAGTGCTGGTTTTCATCAACCCAGAAATACGGTATGTTTGCGTTATACAAAATTATACGGAATCAAGCTGGAACATCCCTTTGTAGAATACACTTTCAAATATTTAAACTGATTTAGTAGTATTAGAGAAAACAGTGTAGATTCCTTGAAATTCACTGAAGTGTAATCCCTTAATTACTGTTTTTTCTGATTTTCTGGAAAACCGTAGATCTCCCGTCACAGAAAATTATATGGTACCTTTCTGCAATATTCCTTAATAGAGTGCCTTTTATATGGTCAAAATTGCCCAAGTCTTTTTTGAATAATCACTTAGCATACATAAAAAAAGTGTCGACGAATTGATAACCTCCTCCTTTTTGGAAGCCGGTTAATAAATACTTTTTTAATGAATAGGTAGGTATACTACAACATACATACTATTTCTTGCTTTGTAAGTTAAGCCACTGTTGTAAAAAAGACTTAAGTTATAACTGAGATATTGTCAAGTTGTAAAATATCGTGATTGGGGTTACATGACTACATCTACCGACAAACTACATATAATAACAAATCCTGTACAAGAGGCATTTTAATCTTGACCTTCAGCAGGTACATTTCCATGCTTTTGAAGTCTTTCCACATTTTTGTTTAATATTTTGTTCCAACTTACAGGATTATGATTCAATTTATTAGTCTGTAGCATCACTTCAATTTCGTATTTCCTCATATTTTAAGTCTCAAAATGCTATTACAAAATAATAGGGCACTTCATCAAACAGTTCTCTATTGTTAAGTTGTTTTACAACACTATAACATCGAGTTGTACAGGAACATAAATTCTTCAATTACAGGTGCTCAATTCTCAACATAAAAGGACACTATTCTAACTTTCCCGTTAGACGATAGAAATAAAAAAGAGTAGGAGAATCCGCTTCTGTTCGAAGAGCTTGAGACTCTATTATCGGTGCGGTTTCTATTTTAAAAGTTGTAATTGATTTTCAAGCGTATATCGTAGAACAATACAGCTTTTAGTGTATCTCCTATAATCCAGTTTTGAAGCTGAGCTGAGGAAGAAGATTTAAAGTGAAAGAAGTGAAAGAATAATTTTACGACGTACAATTTGCGACGTGAAACTTCTTTATGGTTGTTATATTTCTTGAAATGTCATCAGTTTAACAAATGAAATGCTGATAATCAGTTTTTCGCTCCTGGTCCGAGCAAATAATTACTGAAAAAAAATATTGTCATTTTATTATGTAATATGTTTTTTATTTTTTAGTCGATTGCCCTTAACAAATGGTATCAAACAATATTTCAACCAATCGAGCTGAAAATATAAAATTGTTTTGCAACAAGAAATAATAATAAGCCACTCTCGCTGAATCTATGCTACAAGATATAACAAACTATTTTCTTTCGATTGGTCTTGAAGGAGGTTTGTTTAGATTAGTGTTGCAATGTAAAATTATCTGTTTAGTCGGACCCCTCCGTTTTTTTTGTCTAGTAGTAGCGTATTTATTAATTTTCTATATATTCTACTACTTCCATGGTTGTATTATTAACTTTTTAATTTGGACTTGAAATCCCATCTACCACCGACCCAACGGTTGTTGTTATTGCATACTCCTTTCTTAGTGCACGTTTACACTGTAGTCCGAAAGTATCCTGCAAAAAAGTGTCTACGTACAATAGTTTTGACTGTAGGTTGATCATGGATAACTCAATAAGTCAGTCAGAACATCTTCTTTTTTATGTATAGATGATATTATTAATGCTCAGGAATCTTCATCAGTTGCGCTTCTCACAAGTCAATAATTGTTTGTTACATTAAGTCATGTCCAAAATTAACGAGGGAATCCAAATATGTAAGAATATAGATGATGTTCGTTGTAAAAACTATATTGCAATTCCAGTGAAAGTATTTTTAGTTTACATCTCTCACCACCCCTTATCCTCACCTGGCCACACATCTTAAAATTATTTAACACTGCACCCACAATTTTATCCGTTTAGGTGATAATTTATCCCTTCCGGGATCGATGATAAAATGACAATGTTTTGGCATAGTCACTTATGACATCAACTAGGTTCGCATAATTCTTGTAACCATCTGCTTCCGTAATGAACACGAGTACGACATAAGCAAGAATGAAAAACAACCTCGATGCCGAACTCGGTACCACGACGTCACACTAAGTAGACATTGAGACAGTACTGGCAAATACAGAAAACCCGAAATCAAGACTGGTAATAGAGGCAACAGAGATCGCGAAAACTTACTGTATAAACTCCCACTTATCGAATTCATGGAAAATTCTATTAAACACCATACCCCCCTCCCCCCCAAATAACAACTTAACCGGATATGACAAATTAGGACGTGTCCAGTAAGTACCAATGCCAATGAGACTAACCTATAACCGCCGTACGGCGACTATTTAACAGCGCTTCTGCTTCTGAAGATCTTAATATTCGAGTAACTAGGTGAAGAGACATCTAAGAGAGAATTATGCATACCGACCTGATGAGGGCACATGTGACTGCCGAAACGTAGTTATTTCACAACTGATCCTGGGAGGGATCAGTTACCAAGTATGCGGATGAACTATCATCTGAAACCACATGATATATATATATATATATATATATATATATATATATATATATATATATATATTAGGGTGGCCCAAAAAAACCAAATATTTTTTATTTTCGAGGCTCGCGTGAAAATATGTTAGTTTACTATGTTTTAAGAACTTTTACCAAAGGACAGGTCGAAAAAATTTTTTAAAAGGTCGCTCCGAATTTTTGAAAAATTCCAAAACCGCCGAAAACTGGATTTTTTTTGTTTCAATTTTTTTTTCTCGTCATGTCATCTTTTTAGTGTAAAATAATAAGGATTCTGAAAATTTTTAGTCAAAATTTTATTATCTAAAGGTCGCTCCGAATTTTTATAAATTTTCAAGGTAAATACTATTTATCTTTTTGAGCTACCTCTAAACATGAATATTATCGACCTAAAAAATTTTTTTCTTGAATTTCACATATCAAGGAATTAATTTAGAACGCGAGAAGCAGAAAAAAATTTATGAATAATTTTTACAGGTGCAGCAAAAAATCATAATTTTTTAAAATTATTTATTATTCAAAAATTAACATTCTGATTATATTCTCAGACTTTTTTGTAACATTTTCAACTTTTAAATATAATAATAGTCAATTATAGCTTTGCTTCAATCGTCAATAATTTTAAACTTTTGTTTACTAAAGTATTTTTACATTATACTTAACATCAATAAATTGAACTAAAAATAATTTAAATGTAGCTAATAATTGACTATTATTGTATTTAAAAGTTTGAAAATGTTATAAAAAAGTCTGAGAATATAATCAGAATGTTAATTTTTGAATAATAATTATTTTAAAAAATTATGATTTTTGCCAATTACGCTGCACCTGTAAAAATTATTCCTATATTTTTTTCTGCTTCTCGCATTCTAAATTAATTCCTTGATATGTGAAATTCAAGAAAAAAAATTTTTATGTCGATAATATTCATGTTTAGAGGTAGCTCAAAAAGATATAAAGTATTTACCTTGAAAATTTATAAAAATTCGGAGCGACCTTTTGATAATAAAATTTTGACTTAAAATTTTCAGAATCCTTATAGTATTTTACACTAATAAAGATGACATGACGAGAAAAAAAAATTGAAACAAAAAAAAATCCAGTTTTCGGCGATTTTGGAATTTTTCAAAAATTCGGAGCGACCTTTTAAAAATTTTTGTTCCACCTGTCCTTTGGTAAAAGTTCTTAAAACAGAGTAAACTAAAATATTTTCACGCGAGACTCAAAAATAAAAAATATTTTGTTTTTTTGGGCCACCCTAATATATATATATATATATATATATATATATATATATATATATGTTTTTAAGTTTTCGAGGGCACTAAATGTTTTAGGTGGTTTCCGGGAATTCATCCGCGTAGTTGATAACTGATCCCTCCCGGGATTGATGGTAAAATGACGACGTTTCGGCAGAGTCACATCTGCCCTCTTCAGGTCGGTTCGCATAATTCTCGTAGCCTTATGCTTCCGCTTCTAGTTACTCGAATACTAAGATTTTCTGTAGCGAGCGCGCTGTTATATAGTCGCGGCTCGGCGCCTATCGGTTGACACCGAGAACGGCTGCGTGTGATTGGCCCTTGGCGCTCAGTGGGCACGGCTCCATCCTGCTGATTTGTTGTTTCCGGTTGAGTTGTTATTGGACGGGTCCGGGCCGGTACGGTGTTTAATAGGATTTTCCAACAATTCGATAAGTTCTGAATTTCGTTGCGTGCGTTTAGACTGTGAGGTCTCTTCGCAATTTCAATTGCCTCTCTTACGAGTCTTGATTTCGGGTGTTCTATATTTGCCAGTACTCTGGTGTTCTCAAAGTCTATTCGGTGTGACATCGTGGTGGCGTGTTCCGCGATGGATGTTTTTTTTCCTGCTTTCTTACAGCGTTCTGGTGTTCATCACGTCTAGCTTGAATTCTTCTATTAGTTTGCCCCACATAGGTTTTATGACAGTCTTCACATGGAATCTCGTACACTCACTGTTGTTCTAAAGGGATCCTCGTCTTCGGAGTCCTCAACACCGTGCTTATTTTTCTGTCTGTATTGAAAATAGTATCGATATTGTGTCTCCGTAGAATTCTTGCAATACCGTCCGTGGTCCCCTTGACATACGGTAAATAAGCCTTGGTTATTGGTGTCTCATGCTCCTCGTCTGTTTGTCTCGGTTTTTACTTTAGGGCTCTTTGTATATTTCGGTCTGTAAAACCGTTTTGTCTCAGAGCTGTTTTTAAACTGTCCATTTCCTGTTTGATGTTATCCTGGTCAGCTAGCCTTTGTGATCTGGTTACTAATGTCTTGACGACGGCTTGTAGTTGGGCTGGGTGGTGATGAGAATTAGCATGAAGGTATCTGTTGGTGTGAGTTGCTTTCCTATATACTGTATGGCCAAGGGTTCCATCTTGCTTCCTATTTATGAGAACACGCAGCCGTTCTCGGTGTCAACCGATAGGAGCCGAGCCGCGACTATATAACAGCGCACTCGCTACAGAAAATCTTAGTATTCGAGTAACTAGAAGCAGAAGCAGAAGGCTACGAGAATTATGCGAACCGACCTGAAGAGGGCAGATGTGACTCTGCCGAAACGTCGTCATTTTACCATCGATCCCGGCAGGGATCATTTATCAACTATGCGGATGAATTCCCGGAAACCACCTAAAACACACACAGATATATATATATATATATATATATATATATATATATGTATATATATATATATATATATATATATATATATATATATATATATATATATATATGTATATATGAGTATATACCCATATGTCTATTATTTAAAATAAATATTGGGAGTGGGATGATCTTTACAAGAAGTGGCAAAACATATTTATCTTTTTCTATCCTATATATGATTTTCATCAGTTCTTTGCGAATATTAAGGAATCAGCTTAAAATTCCTCTTGCCTCTACTTGACTCTAAATAGTCCTGAGTGACTGGAGGAATATGCTGAGCGTTCTCCCCTGAAGCTATTAACATATCATTATACCATCGCAGTAATTGCGGGAAGACGGTTAGCTATAACTGCCAGAATATCACAGGGTAATTACAAGTGCTCTTGATTTGTCGTCTCCTCGATCCAATTTAATTCCCAGTGCAAGATGCCAGAATAATGTAGAAATGTGTTGAGGGTTTCGTAAGTAGTTGCCTGGTAAGTATCGCTCATGTTTATGTATAGTGCGGAAACTTGAAGAATTCTATCAAAGCACATAATTTGAAGCAGCGTTTTTGAAATGTATAAATCGCAGATTTTATCCGAACTACAAAAAATACATTTACTGCGAGCCCTAAATCTAAAAACATTTTTGAGGAACACATATGCATGTACCATATTTGATAATCTGTTGGTTCGGTGTTGAAAAAAAAACACATACAGTTTGTTACTATATTCAATCAACAACGTTCGACCTTAGAAATCCATATTTCACTAATGAATTTTAATGTATAGACAATATTAGACTGAACCAAAAAATTACTTGTTTTAATGAGATACTGATAATTTTATTTAGTATGACAAAAATTTTAATACGAAAAGTTTTATAATCGCGGATTTCTGTTTTGGGAACAATTTACTTGCACCCAAAGGGAAGAAGAAAAAGAACAACAAGAAAAAGAAGAAGGAAAAGAAGAAGATCAAGAAGAAGGAGAAGAGGAAGCAGACATATTCGAAAATTATGATTCAGATGAATAAATTTAGCGACTATTTTGTAGATACACCGGTTTTATTTTTACCAACCCTTATTAATAAGCAATAGTTACAAAACAAACAAAAGCGCAACAGACTCGTGGAATAGGCCTACTGGGAAAACCACGTTAAACAAAAACGCTACACTACCTCATAGGTGGCGTGGAAAGGTCTGCAAATTATAACAAATACAAAGTATTCAACTTTTTAAAGCGTTTTGTCTCTAAAACGGTGGCTCTTAATCATTTATACATTTTTTGTAGAGCTCTTGATGTTGTAAAATTTGTGTCTGGTAATTCTGCGATAAAACTTACCGTTTTCTTGACGCGAAAAACCTTATTTTTGACTTTTGACGTCGAGTCAATTTTTTTCCACAGAGGGAACGATGAAGACTTTTGAGATTTCTTTATAATTCTATTTTGAGCAATTTTTATCAAGTAACAGCTTCTTTGAAACACCGATTGTGTAAATTGATCGTATTACAACGTAGCAGGCCACTGAATAAATCGAGAGTGTGGATGGCTAGCACTCTAGCAGCCTCCACTAGCCAAGACTCGTATCGAGGGCCTCCAGGAGGCGCCTGGCGAGAGTATGGATGCGGCATTTCACTCAAACCTTCTAAAAAATATTTTTTCATAGAAAATAAATTGTCTTCAGAAAAGGTCAAATTACAACTTTTCGTTCGACAAGCTGTTTCTACATAATCATGCCTTGAATATTGAACTGATTATACGATTTAACTTTCAAATTAACATACCTCATTACAAACTACAGTACACATATACTCGCACTACCTCTTTTTTTCTAATTATGCTATGGTTTTCAGTCCAAATCAGCTTCGCTTCAAATAACCTTCCACAATTTCTCAGCCAAGACTAATTATTGTTATTAATTTGGACACTTTTAGACTTCTCGAACTGCTGATATTTTACTACCCAAGGTAAAATTTAGAATTTATTCTAAAATTTTTGACAACTCAAAACCTATATTGCAAGTTTCTATTGGTTTGTTACAAAAAACTTCTACCAATTTAGTTGGTGAATTTTATACGGTTGCTCTTTAGAAATTCCAAATATTTTCAGTCTAAATAATACACATTCTCTTTCATATCCATTTCCAAACCCAATTCTTACTTCAAACCAGGGCGTATTAATACACCCTGCTTCAAACTATTCCAGTCCCAATTTTCAAACCTTAGAGCATATACTGCTGGTGGTAGGATGCAATGCACAAATATGGCGAGAAGATTTGAAATACAAGGCAATAAAGATCTCTTCATGTTATCTCACTTGGAGCGTGGCAGTTACCAATGAAGTACATGTTAGACTTAGCTAAATAGAAGCAGCTGCTAACTGACTGAAATAGCCTCTTGCTCTTTCTTATTTATATCTCTTTTTAGTCTTGTCACGATATTAGACGTACTGTTTGATTCTAAACACATAAGTTCACAACCCTTTGTTTATTCCACAACGTTTCCTTCATCCTTCTACAGTGTGGAACACCCAAATGGAATGAATTCGATAACGAATAAAAGAGGGCTTATAGGGAAAACACTTGGACACGTCGATTTGTATTTGTAAAGGTGCATTTTTTCAACAAAAAAAATTATATAGGGTGTGTCATGTGACATGAGCCAATACCAACTTTCTTATTTTAAATGCAAAATTCTAGACATAATTCATGTACAATGTCCTACGCCTATTTTGAATTGATTATTAAATGTTTTCAGATACATTACAAAAATTAACATTGAAAGAAGAAAATTATTTTATTTCACAAATTCGCTACATTACACTCAATACTTAAATCCCATTTAGCTGTTCACTGATTTAAAAAAAAAACAGTTGTGTTCATTTTCGTCAAACCTCATAGCCTCAGCACCTTGTTTTCTGCCTGCATGACAGTGGTGATCAGTGTCAGTGCTATTGTCGTTTGAATTTCGTTAACTCTACGTAACAATATCAGAAAAATGGTTCATTTAACAGAAAGACACAAAATAATCATTTTACTAATGATTGGTTATGGAGATAACACACGGACACAAATCGAATTTTGTCGCTTATTTCGCGAAAATTTTCCAAATTTGCCGCCTGTATCCCAAGGAACAATTAGCAAAATATTGTTCAGCGTAGCCACACATCAATTTTTCGAGTATTAAAGGATAATAAAATGCATCTCTATAAAATGATGCCGAGCCAGGAAGACGATTTTGATAGAAGAACTTATTTCTGTGAGCAAATGATGGTAAAGTTAAATAACAATGTGTTTTGTTTTCTGATGAGAGCACATTTACACTTCACGGTCATCTTAATCGTCCAAATTGCCGCTATTGGTCTAATGATAATCCTCATTGGATGACAGGGCAACATACGCAATATCCTGAAAAAGTTAATGTTTGAGCAGGAATTGTTGGAAATCATCTCGTAGGTCCCTTCTTCATTAACGGCAATTTGAATGGAGATAAATATCTAGAACTGTTCCAAAATAATTTCGTGCCAACTTTAACACACTTATAACTTGATTTATTAAACCCACAAGTTCCTGGCAATACAATATAGTTTTAGTAAGGTGGAGCACCACCTCATTACGAAATCAATGCCCAGCAGTACCTGAGCAAATTTTTCCAAATCGGTGGAATGGAAAGCGGGGATCGATAGAATAGCTAGCACAATCTCCTGATTTGACGCCATTGGACCACTTTTTTTGGGATATATATATATACAAAACTCATTCACGCCAGATAAGCATGTTGCCAAGACGTTCGCGGAGACCATTTTGAACATTTCCTACATTGACTTTAATGGGTTTTTGTTTTTTTTTATATTATTAAGAAATAATCAGTATTCCTTATTAGGTTTTTAGTGCAATGTAGCTAATTTGTGAAATAAAATAATTTTTCTATTTAATGTTAATTTTTGTAATAAATCTGAATTTCCGAAACAGTTGAACATAGGTGTAGGACATTGTACATGAATATGTCTAGAATGTTCCGGAGAATCCAAAAAATAAATAATATACACGGGCTTGCATTTAAATCAACAAAGTTGGTATTGGTCACTGCCACATGACACAGCCTATATTTTTTTTTTCGTTGAAAAATGCGCATTTAAAAATGTAAATCGACGTGTGCCATCTTTTTTGTCAACACGCCCTCCTTTATTCGTTATCGAATTTATTCCATTTGTCTGTTCGACACTGTATAACTTTTTTTTTAATATCAGAACATCTTTATATGAATACCACAATAATTAATAATGTATAATATATATAATATCGGTGGTTTAGATATGATGAAAATAAATCTTAAAACCATAGTACCTATTACTTTTTAATTGTTTAAAAAGTGTAAACAACAAATTTAGCGCTAGGATATAACGTTATAGCTCTCATGTATTCACTAATCGTTTATTTCCCAAGTTTACCTGTTAACAAAAGACCAAAACCAGTTTGAATTTCCCGACATAATTGCCGTTTATTGGTTAGCTGTCCTTAATATTCATATTCCTGCTAGAAATACTAATACCAGGATGAACTCGCTTCAAAACTTTGTAAATGTAAATTGCGTAGCTTTCCTTCCTCCTACGTTTCTTCTTTTTGTCAGAATTGAAAACGCTCTTTTGTGCATTTCCGGCTTTCTTGGCAGTTTTCCCGCTAGACTTGGGTGATATCTCTGTTCGCTACAGTTGTTTGTAATACGAGATTCCAAACGAAATTGACGGAAAATGTGAAAATTTTGAGACATTATAAAAAATAACTTAAAGTATATTTACGAGTATGTGTGTATATTTGTATATATACAGTCTTCCGTAAATTTGATAAAGAATGAACGAACTTTTTTTTCATAAATTCGATGGAACACATCTAATTTAATTTTAAATTATCCATATTTTGACGCAACACGTTAGTATACAGGGTATTTCAAATATTAAGTACGCCTCACTGTCAATATTTTTATATTATTGAACCCCCTGTATATCGTTATATATTTCAAATCTCATTTAGACAAACCTAAGGTCAAAAGTTACTGAGAATTTTGCTACTAAATAATATAATTGAACTGAAAAATATTTGTCTATTTTTCCAAATAAATTCAAAAATAAACTCAAAATATATTTATTTTAATCTAGATTATGGGAAATGTTCAACCTATACCCTGTTGACTTCTTGTTTGTAAGGAAGGCGTGATCTAATTCCCTTTGCATGTTTCGTATAACTTTGGGTAGTATTTGTTGAATTTATTATTATCCACTTATACTCTATAGGAATCAGGTTATGCGACCTAGCCGGCCACTCCAATTTACCCCAACGATGAGTCCAGTTACGGGATAATACTTCGTTTTTATTGTTAAAGTTTAGAGAATCTCCATATCTTTCAAACCAAATCGAACCTCCGGGAATAGTGGGGTTACTGTAATTCTATCTTCACATTCTAGTTCACCTAAACTTGTTAATCTACTTGTTACTGAGTACATTTTGTGCAATTTAATTGTAATTTTTTCAGGAACCTTTTACCTCAGGCATATTTTGTGTTACATGAAATATTTTTACAATGAGAAGGTGATTTATAACAATTAACGATATACGATAAATGAAAGACCGTGGATATTTAACTATCACGCCAAAACATGTGAAACAAAACTACAGAATTCGAGTGTTTTTCTGACAAATTATTCGTTGCGTTTTTATTAAATTTTTGGCTTTCACTGTTTATACCTAGATATAGTGAGGTCATGCGGGTGGAAATAAATTCATTAAAAATTCTGGTGTTTATTTTTTGGATAAACTCCCGCACCACGCAAAACTTGTTTACGTGAGATATACCCTTAGGAAAATATTATAAGTATTTCCAATTTGGCAGTTAGGCCTGACGAATGGCCTGGAGCTAGTTTGAGCATTCCACAAATTGTCAAATATAAACATGGTCCTGAGGTTAAAGCTAGGAGACTATTAAGGTGGCGAAACATTTTTAAAAAGTTTAGAAGTAGAAGAGATATCCTAAAGAAACGGTTACTGACGAAAAATGTTTTATAATAAATTCCTTAACAACAGCACAAAACGATAGGTTGTGTATATCCATAAAAAAAACGTAATAAAACACCATAAACCGTTTCTTTAGTGAGAGGAATAAGTTCAGTAACTATGTTATGGTATCGGCGGTACCCTTAAGAAATTATAAAGTTGATTTAAATTTTATTGAGCAAGGAATCAGGCTAACTCGAAAAATTGTTGCGGCATTTCTTTATATCACCTGGTATGAAATTGTAGAAGGATTTGACTCACCCTATATCTTTTCAGTATTAAGGTTTTAATAAATATTTTATCGTCATTAGCTTGCACCGCTGTCGCAGCTGTCAGTAATTCGAAATAGCAGCGGTACCCAACAAAGCAAAATTTGTCATCAGAGGATTAAAACATACGTACCTT
This sequence comes from Octodonta nipae, assembly GCA_034190945.1. Taxonomy (NCBI): domain Eukaryota; kingdom Metazoa; phylum Arthropoda; class Insecta; order Coleoptera; family Chrysomelidae; genus Octodonta; species Octodonta nipae. The sequence continues at coordinate 134,996,551 of CM067218.1, forward strand.
TATAGTGTAATTGAACATTTCTTTTTTGACATATTCTTAAGCGCGAGCTCCCGTTGTATTTAGAAATACTCAAGATTTCAGAATCTTAATTTTAAAGCTAGACAAAGTGATCCAAGAAAGTACTAGGATGTTTTAGAGTTTGCCAAAGTTTAGATACGTCTCCAATTTTGTTTTTAAAATTGATTTAAAAAAAATGAACTCAACACTCTGAAACCATCAATTGTCTTTTAAACAAGCCATATTTATTTAAAATCAGCCCACAAATAAAAATGATATAAAACGAAAATAAAATTTCTTTTTTCTTGGACAATTTTATATAATACTATCTTTTCGACATTTTCCAATTCATTGAACTCAAGACAATATATTGCTTCTAGTCTAGAACCCTTATCAATTGCACTCCCCTCAACCGAATGAATCTCCAGAAGATTGTATCATAATTTCGTTGACATATTTCTGCTCATTATTTGTCCTACAGATCACAAGGAAACAGCGTTATATGCACTATGACTCCCGATTTCCAGTCTCTGTGAGCTCGTTTTACCTTAAACCCCTAGATCTCGAAATTAATTTTGTCATAAAACCCTATATCATGTTATGAAACTGACATGACTTGCTCAAATTTATTTAGCAATTAAATTGTTGCTTAATTACATCTACAGGTAAAAAATGAAAAGGGCCGATTTGTTACAAAAATAATAACAAACAAATCAAATCTTCAAATTGTTGATCAGTACCTTGCTAACAATCCTCATAACATCTAAAAGTAAACATTTTTGGATGAAACCCAAGCCCAAAATCTATGTAGTGAAATCTGGAGATCCAACTGGCTATTTGATAAAACCTCTTCTTCCGATCGTAGATGGATGGTGGTGAAAAGTGAATTGTCATTCCTGCGGTCGGTCAAGAGTTTCCTATTGGCCCGTTCGTTTCGACCAATCAGGGTTCTTGTTCTTAAGAGGGTCAAAGGTCCACTCATCATTGTTCGTTGCCGTCGGTATGCTTTTGGGTCTATGTGCTGCTGTCAAGGTGCCAGTGCAATTCTCTAGGTCCTGTTCCTATACCATACCATCCGCCAGAGTACATCATTATTGTTATTGTATATACAGGGTCACAATTTAAAAGTATATACTTTATTTAAATATTTCTTAATTTACAGACGAGTAACTAGCTTTGTAAGGTATTATTGAAAAGCATTATTAAAGCTTTTAGCTGGTGTGTCACCAGTAGGAGTTGTCAAGTAACCAGACTGTGTTGAGGTAGTTAGTGGGGTAAATATAGTATTTTAATTTCCCCTTATATTTTACAGAAAATAGTTTAGGGAATTTTTCATATATATTTTTGATTCTTAAGCCATTGTAAATTATCAAATTTTCACCCTATAGACACATATCGTGTACCAATAATTAGGTGCAATGAAACTGAACCGAATTCCTTGCAAATTTCAATTTTAAACGGAAATGTATTTCTGTTTGTTTCAACAAAAACAATCCGACATTAAAACAGCAAGTGTTGACCTTGCCCCATAAGCTAAATTGGCTTCTGACTCCGTTTTTGGCAACAATTATCTCGTCTCACTTTATTTACGCTAACCTTCATGCCATTGGGATCGATATCTGCTTTGTTGAAACTGAAACATTGTTACAGACTCGGTAATTGTCTTGGTTCTGTATGCAGACTTATATTGAACCATTCAAATACGTATTTCATTCATTACTCTATTTATTAAGGATTCATTATTTCCCACATTGTTCATGGGTTGGGAAGCAGTGCAAGTTTTGTTTATTGAATAAATCATCTAGAGAATTATTGTTTTGGCTCTTTGAAGAAACACTGCATTGAATTAAAATAGGAAGTTTCATTATAACATTCACTAATGTTAAGAATTTTTCAAAATAAAGAATGGAGTGTTTTTCTACATATCAATAATGTTCTCAGAACTCACATAATGGTGACGAACATGAAAAAGATTGCTGTAATTGTCAAGTATGATACAAAATAATTAAGAAGTTCTCTAAAACTAATATTTGTGTAATAAAATTAATAATTAATCTATATCTATACTAATATATAAAGAGGGAAAATTTATACTGATTTCAAAAATTCTTTCATTAATTGAAAGCTACACTATCTACCAGTAAGATAGGCTATATTTTATCCTGATAAACTGTTAATTAGGCGATGGGGCAGTGGGGTGTCTATTGTTTTTACTTAAATTAAATAAATTGGAAACAAAAAGTCATACAGGCGTAAATATTTTATTTAGATTATGGCATTCACAAACATTATATATATGTTTTAGGTGGTTTCCGGGAATTCATCCGCGTAGTTGATCACTGATCCCTGCGGGGATCGATGGTAAAATGACGACTTTTCAGCAGAGTCACATCTGCCCTCTTCAGGTCGGTTACTACTTAGTATTCGAGTAACTAGAAGCGAAAGCAGAAGGCTACGAGAATTATGTGAACCGACCTGAAACGGGCAGATGTGACTCTTCCGAAACGTCGTCATTATACCATCGATCCTGGCAGGGATCAGTTATCAACTACGCGGATGAATTCCCGGAAACCACCTAAAACATTTAGTGCCCGCGAAAACTTAAAAACAAATATATATATATATATATATATATATATATATATATATATATATACATATATATATATATATATATATATATATATATATATATATATATATATATATATATGTTATATGAGCAGTGCACTAACTTACAATTTACACGTTAAAGTTACCATAGGTGAACCGTAATTGACTTCACACAAGTATCATATTACAACTTCCTAGAATTCTTAGAAATCACGTAGACGCTTTGTTCACATGAAAACTGATGACATAGCGTCAGCATTTTTACGTTATAAATGTAACCGAAAACAATTCTCAGTGTTCATTATCTTCATTTAACTTCATACCTATAATATTGTCTTTGTAACTTAAACATATGATTTTTTTTGTAATAAATATATTTTTTTAAAAAGTGAATTTAGTGAAACCAAATCTAAAAGTGGCGCAGTCAGTAGGATATTCCAGACGTAATTAGAACAAGAAACAGTCTAACTAATTACGGTGGTTCCCTAACCTTCGCGGATACAAAGAACCTACTTGGACACCAACTACCGAGCTCAACAAGGGAACAAGCAGCGGCTAACCAGTGTTCAGTGACGGATAGAACAAGTCCTATGATAGGAATAATCACGTAAGCGTTTAAAAAAAGTTACAATATTTAATAATTGTTGAACAAACAGTTCTATCATTTTTCCTATTTTAAATGAACCATCCTAAATATTTACCCAAGAACGAATTTTGAAATTTTATTTTGATAGTTTAAGATATTCTAAATATTTATTTACGTTTATACCTTTATTTAATTTATACTTATTTTAGAACCAGTAACAAAAATTTATTTCTCATATTTTTCTTCATTTTAATTACAATCGCAATTATTTACTTCGCTTTTTCCAAGCTTTGTATTTTCCTAATATTGCACAATCTTGAGTAAAATTACAAAATGCCAGAAACTAGAGCTGTAGCACAAAATGTACAGCCCTACAAGCTCTCAGAAATTTTCGCCATTATTCCCGAATACGATGGGAACCCAATATTTTTAAATACATTTATCTGTTCTTGCAATACCGCATATAATATGGCATCTGATAATCAACAAGTTCTGTTAATTCTCCACATTAAGAATAAGCTCCGTGGACGAGCGGCTGAACTAGTTAATTCACGTGACCCCAGCCATTTAGCAGATATTCAAAGTCTATTAAAAAACCATTTTGGAGATCCAAGGGATCTCTCCGCCCTTATTCAAGACCTACAAAGAATGAGGCAATTACCCAACGAATCTCCATTGACATTTTCAGCTAGGCTTCAAACACATCAAGCAAAAATGTTATCAGCTGTCAATAAACAAAATTTAACTGTAAAGGAGAAACAGGCCCAGATTGACTTAATTGAGTCAATGGCTCTAACTAGCCTACTTACGGGTCTAGAGCCGAAAATTGGCCAAATTGTGCGAGCCAGTGATCCCAGAGATATCCTGACCGCTATTTCCCGTATTAAAAGAGAATTACAGTTGTTTAATCTAGAAACTCAAAAATTCTCAGTCAACCGAAATCCACCCCAACCGCCTCGTAAACCGAATAATGGTCCACCCCCAAAACAATGTTCGTTTTGCAAAAGAATAGGACATTTCAGCAGCGAATGCCTCATCAGAATGAGACAATCCCAGACTAACCAAAATTCTCACTCAAATTACTCGGGCCATCGCCCATATTATCCGAATCAGCCCGCTAATCAACCTACGAATTTTAATAATAGGCCTCAGTTTTCTCACCAACAACAACAACAACCCTCAACAAGTAGACCAACCCCAACTTCTAGTAATTTCAGACCAAATCCGAGTTTTTTCAAACAACAACAGAAAACTCATCACTTAAACAACGAACAATTCGATCCGTATGAACATAACTATGATTTTTCTTACAATGAGCAACAGAACTTTCAAAGACCAACTGAATACAAAACCGTATCAGACTATTATTACCCTGATACACAAAAACACGACAAATTCGAACATCATTCCAGCGAAAATGTTTGTAATGATAATTATAACCAACAATATGATGAATATTACGATAGCAAACAGTTTTCTTCCCGACAAAATTTTCAGACTACCCCGGTAGAAAAAAACCTCCCGATCACGAGATCTCCGATCTTCAAACACAAATTCAAACGATGAACTTGGACAATTTCAATCCAAACCTAAACTTTCCCGAACAGAATTTTCTGTAAGGCCACTTCTTTCGGTCAATTCGAAAAACCTTTACTACATCACCGACTCTTCCAATACATACAAACTCCTTATTGACACCGGAGCAGGACTATCAATATTTAAGCCCGAAACTTGCCAACGATTTAAACAACGATTTCCCGAAAACGTAGTCATCCAAGGAATCACTGATCAGAAAATCTTAATTAACGAATCCACCCTTGTACCTTTCAACGTCGCCGACCCACACAAGGTATATATTTGCAACATCGACATTGAATTCGACGGATTACTGGGTTCAGATTTCCTTGAACATTATAACTGCGTTATAGACTTTAACAGCAAACAACTTGTGACTAATTTTAAAACTTTACCTCTCTACAAAGTTACGGATGATACTGTCATGCGTACTCAGAACCCTTCAACTTTCAATAACTGCATCCCTGTTAATACAATCTCTATAGAACCCCGAACAGAACAAATATGTAAATTAAAATGTAACCTCACTAATACGGAGGCTTTTCTATCATCCGCCGAAATAGAAAAAGTTTATCTTCCCCGTGCCCTTGTTAAAATTAATGAAAAAGGCGAATTTCTTACTTCAGTTTTAAATGCAAATGCTATCCCCAAAACTGTTAATTTCGACAATTTGGAACTCGAACCGATAACCAATTTTTCCGTAAACATTCTTTCCGAAAATTACTTACAAAACTTAACCCAACCTGATAGACGAACTACAATTATGGAACAACTTCGTTTAGAACATCTGAATGATGAGGAAGCCGAACTTATTTCTCAACTTTGTCTCGAATATTCCGACATATTCTATTTAGAAGGTGACCAACTGATCTTCACAAACGAAATTAAACATTCAATAGACACTAATAACGCGAAACCCTCTTTCACAAAGTCATATCGGTACCCACAAATACACAAACAAGAGGTAAAAAGTCAGATATCGAAGATGCTTGACCAAGGCATTATACGTCCGTCTAATTCGCCATGGTCATCCCCAGTTTGGGTAGTTCCCAAAAAACTAGACGCATCTGGTACCCAAAAATGGCGTGTCGTCGTCGATTATCGTAAACTAAACGAACTTACTGTTGACGACAAATACCCCCTACCGAACATTTCTGATTTACTTGACCAACTTGGCAAATGCCAATACTTCACCACTCTCGACTTAGCTTCAGGGTTTCACCAAATCGAAATCGATATAAAAGACATCCAAAAAACAGCATTCACAGTTGATAATGGTCATTTTGAATTCGTTAGAATGCCCTTCGGTCTTAAAAACGCTCCATCCACCTTCCAAAGGGTGATGGATAATATTCTTTTAGGTGTTCAAAACGAGAGATGTTTAGTCTATATGGACGACATAATAATTGCGAAAAGCTAATCTAAAGATCCAACCCGACAAATGCGAGTTTCTTCGCAAAGAGGTCGCGTATCTTGGCCACCTTATAAATCCCGAAGTCGTGAAGCCTAACCCCTCAAAGGTAGATTGTATCTTAAATTTTCCACAACCAAAAAACCCAAAAGATATCAAGTCCTTCTTAGGGTTAGCTGGTTATTACAGGCGATTCACCCCCAATTTCGCCAAGATTTCGAAACCTTTGACAAAATTACTTCAAAAAGACGTACCTTTCCAGTTCGATTCAGAATGGGTCAAATCTTTTGAAGAATTAAAAAGAGCCCTTACTTCTACCCCCATACTCATATACCCTAATTTTGAAGAGCCATTTATTCTTACAACCGACGCCAGTTCATTTGCTATCGGCGCAGTGCTCTCTCAAGGCCCCGTAGGTAAAGATTTACCCATAGCCTATGCCTCCAGAACTCTCTGCAATGCTGAAACTAAGTATTCAACCATAGAACGAGAACTCCTTGCAATAGTGTGGGCGGTTAAACACTTTCGTCCGATAATTTTTGGCCGTAAGTTTTTACTTCTGACCGATCACCGCCCGTTAACTTGGCTGTTTTCTATAAAGGATCCTGGAAGTAGACTTGCAAGATGGCGCCTTAAGCTCGAGGAGTACGACTATCAAATAATTTACAAACCCGGCAAAGTAAATAAAAATGCCGACGCTCTCTCTCGCATTAAAGTTAACAACTTTAATGAATACATATCATTTCAAGCAAACAATCACCTAACACCATTTACAGTACTCCCAACAAACGAAACTGACGATGACTCCCAAGAACCCCATATAAGAAGTCCCATTTATCTCCAACAAATCTCTGAAGAATTTAGAACTTTTGTCGAGCGATATCAAACCGTCTCGCTCATAGATTACGACAAAATTCAATTTTCTAATTGCCAACTCTTAGACCGAGAAAACAAAAACATCTTAGTATTTCCCCAAGGCTCTCTCATGAAAGATTTTCACCATGACATCATCGAAGATATTTTCGAGGAAAATGCTGATTTCCGTACCCCTAGAGTAAATGTCTTTGCTAGCAAAAGTGTCAGAAAAAGACGTTATTACATCGTCCCTCTCCCTTCTGACCCAGAAGTAAACGAAATTCTTTTCGCATCTTTGTATAATAGTAGAGATGTGTTCACTGAAAACCAAGTATTCTGTGTTGAGAATAACATTGAACTGCCCATTTTGGAAATGCTTTCATTTATCTTTTCCGAAATCGATATCAAATGGAAAGTTTGCCAAAATATCGTCCAAACGGTTGAGAAAGACCAAATACCTATCATTCTCGACCAATTCCATAACGGCAAAAATAATATACACCGAGGTATCAATGAAACTATCCGCAGAATAAAAGAAAAATACAATTGGCAAGGACTGACTAAGGACGTTGACAATTTTATCAAAAACTGTCAAACTTGCCAGAGAGCAAAAGTTTACCGGAAAAATCTCGACAGTCCACTTGTCATTACTGAAACCCCACGGACACCCTTTGAACGTGTCAACATCGATATCCTAGAAGTCCCAACAAAAAACTACGCATTGCCTATCAGGGACGAACTAACAAAATTCTCTCAGGCCTACCCCATAACTGACAAATCCGCAAAAACCGTTGTTAGTACGTTACTACTATATTTCCAACACTTCGGTACCCCATTACGGATACACTGTGATTATGGCAGGGAATTCGACAACGCTCTGATGAGAGATTTGTGTAAGCTATTTGATATCAAACTGTCCTATTCTAGTGTGGGACATCCCCAGTCGAATGGTTCATTAGAACGATTCCACTCGACCTTACTAGACATGATTAGAATCCACAAATTAGAAAATCCCGACGAACACCCCTTCAACATCCTTCCTTACGCAATCATCGCATACAACAACTCCGCAAACAAAACTCACGGATTCACTCCTTACGAACTTGTTTACGGACATACTTCGAGTAGGACTCCCGAAACTCTGTACAACCAACAATCATTGATAACTAAATACATCCGAGATCTCAACAACCGTATCACACAGTATTATAAAATCGCTCGTGAAAGAACAGAAGTTCAAAAGCACAAAGCGAAAGCCCGATTCGATAAACATGTTTCCGAAAATATCCCGAATTATCAAATAGGCGATAAAGTCTATATCAAGGAATCCCAAATCAAGGACAAACTCCAAAATAAATTCAATGGTCCTTTCGAAATCCTGGAGATTCACAAAAATTCCGCGACATTACTAAATCCAAAAACCAAACAAAAAACTAAAGTAAATTTCGACAGGATGAAACCGTTCTCAGAAAGTTAATTTCTGTTTCAGGTTATGCCTGCTGTTCGGATCAGCAGTAACCCAATATCAAGTCGAACCTATAAATAACACATTAGGGGTATACTACCACAACGAAGCTCAAATAACCGTTTCTAACAATAAATGGACACTTTTGGTCCACAAAAATATTTCGGCCCTCGAACACGTTTTCACGACAAATAATAGACTTTTACAAACACTTATCGAAACTGTTAACTATAAATCTTTCGCAATGAATTACTTCCGCTCAGATGTACAAACTCATATAAATCTTCTAAACCAAATATCCACCACAATCAAGGACAAATTTATCGAAATAAATATGGACACCAAAAGACCAAAACGCGGCATACTTGATGGCGCAGGTACTCTTTTCACAGCAATTACCGGAAACTTAGACGCGGATGACGGTAAATATTTTACTGATAGTATCACTAGGCTCAATCAAGGTCAATTACAAATAGAAAATTTACTCAAAAACCAAATCAGTGTAAGTACCTCTGTCATTAAAAACTTCAACGAGACCGTCCAAAAACTGCAAATTGACGAAAAACTTTTTAACAGCAATATGAAAAAACTAGAAACTACAATCGGAAAAATTAACGATAAAGTCGGCTACATCGAAACGAAACTTATGTTGCTCGAATTATGCGAGAAACTAATGGAGAATTACCTTTACTTGGAAGTTAGCCTAAATGATGTGCTAAATTCAATTACTTTCGCGCGTCTTAAAATCGTACATACATCTATTTTAACGCCCGAACATCTCATTACGGCATTGCAAGAAATATCACAAAACCTAATAAAAAACAATCTTCCACTACCAATAAAATACTCAAGCATTGGACAATACTTGGAAATTATCGAGTTAGAAGCTTTCCAAACAAACTCTGATCTTATTTTTGTCTTAAGAATTCCATTAGTCGAACAACAACCATACACCCTTTTCCGGTTATACCCCATCCCAATTTACGATGACAGAACTGGATTACATCACCTTTTGTCTTTTACTCAAAAGTACCTCGCGAAAAACGCAGACTCTTTAATGTTTATTTCAATCAAGGACTTTAGCGCGTGTAAACCGCTTACTATCGGAAGAAAATTGTGTCCCGACCTATACGCCTATCCTATAGACTCTAACGCACCGTGCGAGGTGCAACTTCTGAAAAGTATTCAAAATGTGCCGGACAATTGCAGGAGTGCAGTAATTTTTAGTCAGGGTTACAGTGTCCAAAAACTTGAACAAAATATGTGGCTTGTCGTGACCTCCGAACCTTTACCTGTTGTGGTGAGTTGCAATCAAAAGAACTCAACTACTTTAACTATAGTGCGCAACTCCATTCTAAAACTTCAATCGGAGTGTAGTGCCTTTGTAGGTGTTACTAAGGTCCAGGCTGAGTCTGGAAAAGAAACAGCCCTTTCCGAAGTCTATCACACAGTTACAGTACCTTACAACTGTTGCGATACAGTTCCAGAAAAGGTACAAATTCCCGAGCTGAAACCCTTCGACATAAGCAGCATCAACGTGGAGGAACTGGACGTTGCGAACCATAAATTAGAACAGTACTCCAGAGACCTAGATGGTCTTATAAATCAGCCTTTCCTAACCAAGAACATCTCTTGGTTTACGTATACGACAATAGCTGTTGTCATGATCATTTCAGCGATCATTATTTTCAACATCATCAAAAAGAAAATTGAAAAGCGCCCAAAAGGCCAAGAAAATACCGACCAACCGACGACGCCTTCATCGTCTCTAAGAATGCTGCCTAAACTAAGGCCAGTATTAAAACCAAACCCGATCACAGAGACAACTGTATAAACATTTAATTTATAACAATGTATTTTTTTTGTATGTTTACCCATATTTTATGTATTACCCTTTTTATTTTATTTACTAACCATTTATCGTTGTTATATTATATAAGTTTCATTTTTGACTTATTATTGACACTAACATATTTTATATTAACAATTTTAATTTTATTTTCGAATTACCTTTGTAATGTTAATACTACCATTTGACATTCCTAGCGATATTTTGTTATTTACAGATGTTTCATTTTTATTAAAAAGTTGATGTAAAGCATCAACTTTTCATGTATAAGGGGAGTTGTTATATGAGAAGTGCATAACTTACAATTTACACGTTAAAGTTACCATAGGTGCTTGAACCGTAATTGACTTCACACAAGTATCATATTACAACTTCCTAGAATTCTTAGAAATCACGTACACGCTTTGTTCACATGAAAACTGATGACATAGCGTCAGCATTTTTACGTTATAAATGTAACCGAAAACAATTCTCAGTGTTCATTATCTTCATTTAACTTCATACCTATAATATTGTCTTTGTAACTTAAACATATGATTTTTTTTGTAATAAATATATTTTTTTAAAAAGTGAATTTAGTGAAACCAAATCTAAAATATATATATATGTATTAGAGGGTTTCCGGGAATTCATCTCCGTAGTTGATAACTGATCCCTGCCGGGATCGATTTTAAAATGACGACATTTCGGCAGAGTCACATCTGCCCTCTTCAGGTCGGTTCGCATAATTCTCGTAGCCTTCTGCTTTCGCTTCTAGTTACTCGAAAACAAATATATATATATATATATATATATATATATATATATATATATATATATATAACAGGGAGTGTCAGGCTGGAATTTGTTCTGCCATTTTGATATCTACTCAGTTGGGCTGGGCTGCTTAGACAGGTGGATTCCTAGATTTCAGTCGGTTAAATCTTATTATGTCTTGATGGATCGGCAGGTCCAGGATTAGGCAATTTTATTGAAGCGAGAGCTTCTTAACTGATACCCACACTTGCATTTGTTTCGACACTACACGACACGATACGACCGACCGACTTACCAACACCACACACTTCTTCGATCTTGAAATACCCATCCAATTCAGTCTTCTGAGTAAAAAAACAGGGATCTTCGTAAGAAGCTTTCGGTTCCATCGTTTAGTCTCAAATGACTGCCGCTCTATCGTGTGATAGTATGGATTGCCTATCGTTCTAGCCCTTTAGCGATACGCCACGTGCAGGCTGCTAAATTTGCACCCCACAGGTATGTAGATTGCTTAAATGGTCTTCTCCACAAATAAGTAAAAATCAATTATTTCATGGGGAACATGTGGGGAATCTTTTTTTAAATTGATTATTTTTCGAGAACCTAAAATAATAAAGTCACGAGAATTAATAGGTAATTAAAAGTAATAGTTGATTCGTCATTTTTCCAAAATTGAAATATTATTTTGGGGAAATGGTGGTCACTATTGTTCTATGAAGAATTCAATATCTTCAATATAGAACGTAATAAGGGTGGAAATCTTGTTATCTATGTAGTCTTCTAAAATAAATAGAAGCGTGTTTTATCATTTTACGAAAATTTAATAATAAATGGGGAAATGTGGTTAATATTAGTTAATAATTTATATAAAATTTTGTGAATATTCTATTTTTAAATAAGAGAACGGGTTTCAGTAATTTTTATGCAACAAAAATGGGGACTGAAAACTGTTTAATATCAGATTAATCACAGGTGACTATGAACAAAAAAGAAAATGTCGGAAATATAAAAAATGGTAACTGACAAAGATATGAAATGAAAATAAATTCTTCCAAAGAAATGAGAAAAATATTATAAACCTAGAAAATGTTAAAAATGAGGAGATTGTCTAAAATGACAAAAATTTCGGAATGTCAACAATGTCAAAAATACCTAATTTCGAAAAGATTGTTGAGGTGGTCTTGGACTATTTTGCTTGTTTATTAGGGTTGTCTCCCCTTAGATTTTTGCCTGTAACGGATAAGTATTTAAAAATTGAAAATGAAAAAAAAATGGAGGAAACTAATCAACAGGCAAAATAATGTCAGAAATTTCGAGAATGTCAAAAACGTTAAATATTTCAAAAGTGTCTAACTGTAAAATGTCGAAAATATCAATAACCACAACAATATTTAAAATGCCATTGATATCGAAAATATCAAAATATCAAAAATGTCAAATAATATTGAAATATTTTATTTCTTGTATTTATGCATTTATTTATAAAAAGAGTATAAAAATGTCCACATAAAATTATGTAACATTTAGCATATCTTTACAGCTTTGGATAGAAGGTTGTCAAGTGTACTCAGTAATCAGAAGCCGAAGAAAAAGTTACATTTTTTCCTGTTTTTGTATAGTTGCGAATCAGACATTAAATACTGACAGTATACATTTTGTTCTGGAACACTCATTTACTAGTTGCTACAGCCTCAGGCAGCGCTGAAGGATTACGGAGCAAGCCAAGGGCCCGAAGAGTTAAGATCGTTTGACTTCTCTTGACATAGATGATGGTGATATTATAAACCTTTTATTGCAACGCTTAAAAGGCTCATATCTTTCTGTCGGCAAACTTCCAAATTGATGTTTAATGTTATATTATTTGAGACTTTCTATGGATTCATTGCAAATCAAATATAGCGCTTTATTACTAGACTCAATCACGAATTATTAAAAGTTCCGTTGATTATTTAATGTTCTCCACTCGCTGTTGATGTGTCGCTTCTTTTTAATACTAGTATATCACAAATAAAAATATGTTGAAACAAAATACCGTTCGTATGAGCTTTGGGCGATTCGAAGATGTCGTTTAATTGGAATTATGCATCACTTTATTTTACAAAAAACGGTTTCGTATTCGTCGTGTTCCCTAGACGCTGGCCTTTTTATACTTAATTACTGCCATTTCGAAGTCAGTGGAATACATCAGAATATTCTCGAACCTACGGTATTACTCACGAATGTTTAATTATTGTTATTACGCTTCCGAAAGTACTGCTAGCACCATCTGCTGGCCACTAACATCTCCGAATGTGTAGAAAATATTAAAACGGTTTTAGCCCTTGCAACTTACTAGAGTTATCAGTATGGCCCTAAGTCGTTCAAACTCGGAGACTTATACAAACCGGACATTGATTTCTCTATATCTTAAAAATCTTACAAGTTTTTTAATTCGGTGTAAGTAGTCGCTTGGTTTCAACCAATAATTTTAATAAAAAAGACATAACATACTTAAAAACTAATCAGTTGTTAAGTGGATGCAAACGAGAATTGTAAAGTTTATAGAATATTAGTAAGTACAAACTTAAAAGAAAGTGATTTATTATAACGCTTACCGCGATATTTCATACAATTTATATAGTACAGTACAAAGAGATACAATAAAACTAGTATTTGTCTAACAACAGAATATTTAATACCGAAAATATAATGTTATTTATATAGAAAATTTAAATTATAATGCCGGATGTATTAATATTAAGATCATTAGAAAAAATATTCAAACAATTGTAAAATGAGGATAACATCCATTAGATAGCAGTAAATACTCTTGTATATTTTTGACAGTCTTTCTATTATGGTTCTACTATAGTCCATTAGTTTTATAAATTTTTTTGATCGTATGTTTACTATTTTATCTTCACAGAACCACAACTAATTTAACTTTAATTCTTGATGCACATAGGTATTAGTTCCAGAGAGTACCCAATCATTCACTCAAGGATGCGTCGTGAGACTGTAAGATCTCAGGAGTTCCGTTCCTAATATTTTATCTGTTTTATGACATACGTTCATATCACGGTCGCCCATAAAATGTTTCATGTTCTAAACAGTCTAGTGGGTTTTTGGTTGATTGGCTTGTAAACTTTTATTATCAGTTATTTGGAAAAGAGTTGGTTTATGATATACTAAAGATTTGTATGTCCTGTTTGTCGTCTTTCTCAGTAAATACAGTGTGCACCTATAGTAATGAATATACCAGATTAAGTCTATCTAGATCTAAGGAGAAAAAACCCTCGGGCTTGTCAATCTTAATTTAATAATGCCCAAATTTGGACATCAATAGCTTTGCCATGACGTCATTAATGTGGTGTGTATGACGTCATACAACATTTTTTTAATTGGCAACTCCAATATTTGATATATCGATTTGACAGATGTAGTAATTCTAAATACAGGACGCTTAAATTTCAAATCGGTTACACAACAAGTTTTTCTAGAAAAATAAATTTTTTCTCTTGCATTCACTTAAACCCAAAAAATCAACTGAAAGGTATAAATGTAACAAAAGAATAAGAAGAAATCCATGCGATTTTCAAATTTGTTGGTTACTAGTGGTGTTTTGTTTTTGTGAAAGAAAGTTTTTTCTCTGCCTTTCATTTTTTTTTTGTTAAAGATCGATGTTTTGCTCGTTTTTTAGTTCGATTTTTTTTTTCCCGAAAAATGAAGAAACAAGCTGATTTTCCGATTCTATAATAATAAATTTCAAATTTGATCGTTGATAGACTAGAATTGTAATTTTGATTGCATTAAGAAGTAAAGAATGGTGTTTAAATGATATCCAACGTATGAAATTTTAATTTGGACCGATTATAATAAAAGGATTTCGAACACAAGAACACGTTTGCGAATTATTTAACAGTAAGTACTCTGATTGACCTATTACAAGATCAACCATAAGTAAGCTACAGTTGGATGTTTTATTAAGAGTTGAAGAAATGTCTTTTTTTGTGTCGTCAGATCGCAATGCAGCGAGGAATACATCAGTTTTCTGGTTTTAAATTCCCTGAAACAGAACAAATGACATCCATACCAAGTTCATTTGGTTCAATAATTTAATGAAGATGCATTTGACCGAAGAGTTGAATTCTGTGAAACAATAATGTTGCGATGCCATAACGATCTGCAATTTTCAAGTAGTATAATTTTCTGAGATGAGCAACAGACTGGATGATGGCAGCACATATATAACGCGCACAGAAAGTCTACGTATGCACCGATTGTCGGCACTGCAGTCATAGGTTCGTCTTTTAATGAAGGTGTACTAAATGGTGCAAACTGTTTGGAACTACTACAGTAAAACAGTATACGGGCAATTGCAGGAGTGTTTCCAAATGCAGAGCCTCCCGCCCTGTTCGAAATTATTTAGATACAATTTTTCCAAACAAATGGATTGGTAGGAGAGGGCCGATTGAATGGCCTGCTAGATCTCCCGACTTAACTCCGCTCGAATTCACATTGTGGGTCTATATGAAATCAAAAGTTTACGTCAACCGATCAAATAGTAGGTACTGAAGATTTAAAGATAAGAATAATGAGAGAAGTCAGACTAATGACTCCTAAAATGTTAACAGAAAATTAAAATCCCATTGTTCATTGTCAGCTAGTAACTGGTGGCCAATTTGAACAGTTGCTTTTATTTTTTTTTCTTTTGTTGCAATTATACCTTTCAGTTGATTGCTTTGGTTTAAGTGACATTTTTTATATAGAAAACTTGTTATTTAAACGATTTAAAATTTAAATGTTCTGTATGTACAAATACTACATCTTGCAAATTAATAAATCAAATATTGTTGCCATTTAAAAAAAGGTGTTTGGCGTCATAGATACCACATTAATGACGTCTTGAGAAATCTATTTATGTCCAAATTTGAGCATTATTAAATTAAGGTTGACATACCCCAGATTTTGTTCCCTTATTTATCTGGATACAATATATATGTTCCATATTTTACGTGTACACTGTATAAAAATATACATTGAGGTTCTGAAGTAACGGATAAATTTATTTTCTACTTGATTATGAAAGTAAATGAAAAATTATTGACATGCACATTCAACCACCTAAAAAATATTTAAATGAAAGAGGACAGCGTGTGATACGACGTTTTTTTTAATTCTCTATTGATTTTTGGACGTTGGTAATAAGAAAATCAACATTCAATTGTTTAATTTGTAAAATAATAAAGTTTGAAATATTCAACAACATTTACAATAATTATAGTCTGTCATATGCTCAACCTGAGCGCGGTAAATTTCTTGACAAAAAAATCCCTCCAAAAACATTTTCATGAAAAATGTTGACAAGAAGAGACCGCATTGTCAAAAAGTTATCAGATCTCATGTAGAGCCAAGCTCCTAACTCTACATGCCTGAAATCTCCAAGCCCTTACTTCACAAACTCTACACCTTAGTCAATAGTTCGTAGTGGTCGCTGATCATTAAACACCAATGATTGCCAACGTTTTGAAAATTCTTCATGCGCATTCGCGATTAGCAATGATTGGAAATCGTTTGAAAAAATCTCTCTGCAAAAAAACAAACTGATATCACAGAGCATAAATAAAATGTCAATGGCTATTTTAACATTTTATGTAAAACAAATGTTTTCGTTTTGTCTAAAAAAGTGTCCCATGTTATTTTGAAAATTTGAAATTAAAACTTAGCGCGCTTTTTCTTTGTTTTGTAATTTTGAAGAAATATACATTGATATTGCCGTAGTTGACAAATATTTGTTTTTAAATTTTGATCAAATACTTATCTATTAGTTATATTTATTTTTTTTTTATTTTTTTTTTATTTAAAGAGTACGGCCCCCCTACAGACGGTCGCAGCTGCCCTATTACAGGGTGGCACAAGTTAACAATAATTGTAACATGAGAACAAGCAAGTACATTTAATTAAATTACAAAAGGGAAAAAAAGAAGAAAAACGTAAGGTACAAATTCAAAACTAACAGACTGATCCTTGACATAGGTCAACAGCCTGTGATATGTGTTTCCTGAAAACCGAGTAACAAGGAGAAAATGTCATAACTGGTACTATTATTTTTTTCATCGATCATATTGTACGATCGGTAACACCATGGCAGCGGCGAGTTACAATAATAATTGGAGTTAGAGCGTCCAGTTGCAAATATGTCTCTATTTTTGAGGGTGTAAGGCCTAGCATTGATTAAGAAATGATTACTTAAATATTCAGAATCAAAGAGATTATTAATTATCTTATATAAGAAAAATATGTCAGAACATCATGTTAAACTATTTAGATAACACATAGAAATATATGCAGTGTAATATATATTTTAATTTATGTTCTACCATAAGTGAACTTAAAGAACTTTTGTAGTTTATCGGGATAAGTCCCAGGAAGGTCCGTCTGATGCAGGACCGTCCCAACAAATATTTAGTTATAAAACTGCAGTTTTTGTATCATGGACAAATACATTGACAAAGTTATTACATCAGATTAAAAAATATACAAACTTAGTCAGAACCATGGGTATTAGAAATTTTAAGACACATCAAATTTCTCTTTCTGCTACAAATGGTGAGAATCACTAGATCCATGAAAGGAACTTCAAGAAATACATAAATAACAACAAGCAGGCTGTGGCAGAGAAACATTTGAAAATCTGTAAGAAATTCATGAAATTTTAGCCGAAAAAAGAAGTATTGTGCCTGAAATTTTATTGTCTAGAGAGTATCAGCTGCACTCCATACAGACATCCCAGATTCAAGTGATTGTAATAATGATACAAATATTGACTTTGAAAAAGATATTGTTTCATCTGAGAAAAATCAGTTAATGAATAGTAAATATAGAAGTAGTGAACATTTTCAACAAAATAAAAAAAAACTCCAGAAACAAAGGTTAGATGTTGAAAGAGAAAAGGTTTTGAAAATTCTTCAACTGGAAGAAAAAAAGATTGAAATAGAAGAGAAATGATTTTTTAAAAGAAGTTGAAATAAAAAAATTGTTGTTATTTAAAACAAGATAAGAAAATATGCGAGATCAACCAAGTGTAACAGGTTAAGCTAAAAATACCCAAATAGAATATGGATGTTGGACACTTTTCATTTCAGACCCAATGTTGAATAATCTGCTCTTCTATACAAATAACGTGATAACCAGTATGAGGATTTTGTGTCGGCAATAACAAGAGCACATGAATGACATTACTTTGGAAGAGTTGAAGTCGTTTTTGGGACTTCTGTGTTTAGCAGGTTTGAATCGCTCTAATGACTCGTGGCGTACAGATGTCACTGGCATAGAGATTTTTATATGTACAATGAATCTGTAGCAGTTCTATTTTCTGCAGAAGAATTTTCTTAAGGTTTACTTTGATATGATATAGAATGTGCCCTTCCCTCAACCAGTGAGGATTTTGCGGACCTACCCCATTACCGACAATTTTGCTTGTTGACTATTCTACTGTACGTAGACTGGAAATTTTAACTGTCACGATACTTCTCAATAAATATTATGCATCCTCAAAAATGAGTTCTTGTTTGTTCACCTACTTCAATTAATATTAATACCTCAATTCTTTGGGTTTCAAAAAAATGAAACTAAAGTTTATAAGTTCCCAAATAAAAAATTTAAAAATTATTAACGATTTCTATTAACCTAAAGTTATTTTAAATGCGTCTTAAATGTCCGATGTTACTTTTTTGTCAAAAAGATAACTAATAGACTAGTAAATCGTGACATGTATTTGACTCGAGAGCTACTTGTTTGTATAAAATAAAATTACAATTAAATTGAGTACTGCCTTTTTTATAGTTATTAACAACGGGCTCTTATCTAGACCCCGAAACGTTTGGAATATACAGCAATTTTCTTATGCTGGTTATTTCCCAAACAGTACTTAAACATAATTTTTTATTTTTGTTTTGCAAATATAAAATTTCGAATGTATTTTGAGGTATATGTTTTTTTTAATAAGTGGTCAACAAATGTAGATTTATTGTATTGCTGAGTTTCAAAAGCTTTAGTGTGTTCACGCTATTTTGAATTGAAAGATTTTCCAGTGTGAAGTGTGACCAATATAGAAGTTGGGGCAACTCCCACAGTTCAACCTATTGACACCCGAGTTAGAATTTAAGTCAGTCTTATCTTTGTTATTTTTTATATGCCTGGATAAATTGTTTTTTGTTGTAAAGGCTGTATATATGTTCCTGTTCTGCAAAAATGGAGAGATGTTTTTGATGGGGTTCCATTGAATGTGAGAGTATGGTATAATTTAGGTATGAGATTGGGGTCAGTGTGATATACTTCTATAGCAATTTTCTTCAATTTTCTATTTAATAAGTTGAGTGGTGTAACCATTGCTGACAGTAATAAGTTTTATTCTGTGAAGTTCACTATCAAAGTCGGGTTTGTTAAGTGGTATTGTCACGAGTCTGTGTAACATATAATGATATACAGCAAGTTTACTTTGTATGGAATGGTGTGAACTTTTTTGTTGGTAAGGTCAGAATGTGAGCATTTTTGATGAATGGCAAAAGTGTGTTTTTTTTGTCTTTTAATTGTTAGTTCTAGGAAATTTAGTGTGTTATCTGTTTCTGTTTCGAGTGTAAATTATATATTGTGGTGTGGTTGGTTTTAGTAGTTGTGTACTAACTATAATTGTTAATGTATACCCGGGTACATATTTGCTGACTACTTATTAAAAGAAAACAATATACTTCAACATACATTCGAAATTTTACACTTACAAAAAGTACAAAATTACACATTCTTGAATCCCTCGAAAACAACAAAAATAAAAATTCGTCGAATCCCTTAATTCACCAAACTGATCCTAATTCATTTCCCTTGCTTAATCTTAACATCTATTTCTAAATAATATTATATTATATTATCTATATCTGTGTTTCATAAATATATAATTTATCTAGTATAAGACACCTTTATTTTATTCCCTGATCTTTAGTTTCTGTTAGAAATATATACTTATCATTCATTGTATTTCCAATTTCTGAAGAAGCTAGACTTGTCAAATAAAAATAAATAAAAAGTGAAAATTTAACCAAGTATTAGTTGTTTTTAAGTAATCTTAAACAAATATTTTTTTTGTATAATAATATGTTATGCAACGATTAAAGGCATGATAATTTAAAATGTTTGATTAATTATTAGCGCCGAACCGAAAGCACACTAAATTTTGCAACGTGAAATAAATAACAAAGTAATTTAGCAAACAAGAGGTGCTAAAATAAATAGATAAATACAAATATCAGAAACCCCTGCTCATCTGGTAAGTATTTAAATACTGTTTCAAAAAAAAAACTATAACCTATGTTAGATAAACAATTTTTACTACACTGCAATAAATAAAATTTTCCTTGTTTACAAAGAGGTAAAGAATTCAGTTTCAAATTTTCCATATGAGTCTCTCATTTTAACAAATTTAGAATGCATATTATACAATCGTGACAATTATTCCCAAACAATATGGGAATATTTATCAAACTACAGAGCCGTTTTATAACTTTAATCTCCGAACGTTATATGAGAAATTATACAATTTAGAAACCATATAACAACATCCAATAAGCGCTTCTCAAAAGATAATAACAACTACTATGCATTTACGCAATTTCGTCAGTTATGAAACAACATTAATCTTAAATTAAATTCTACATTTAGCAAATCATACAGCTACTGAATCAAGGATGGCCGAGAATAGGGACAATAGTTCTGAACAATTGCTAACGTAATATTGGTAAGTGTGACTAGGGCGTATGTAAGTGGTTACCAAGGGAACTTTGTCTTGAGCATACACAGCGATAGACTCTGACAATTCTACAGGGATTAATCTAAACCGTTGAGCTTTGACCTAATTAAAATAACAAACACTTGTTGATTGTTAGAAAATTCATTAAACTGATATATAGCAATAATTGTGTACCTTGACTGCAATGTACGGACAAGAGATAACCAGTGTTCAAGGAACACTCTACCACCCCGTATAAAATAAATTTGAAGATTCTTTTTTTCAACGATTATATACCTAATTAAAATTATTTAGACTGCTTTCTAGTACAATCAAATAGATTTTAAACTACTTTTGAAATTTTACATCTAGAACAAAAAAGTTAAAAAGTAACTCTTTTAGAATCACTTGAGATCAATAATAACAAAAATTCACCACATGTTTTAAATGACCAAACTGATACAAATATGTCTCCCTTACTTAATCTTAATATACTTATATAATACAAAATTCAAGATTATATTAATAATATTTACTTTCACTAATATTATACAGTAAACATATTGTGCTTTCTACCTATATACTCATTATTATCTTACATCACGATATAATATATTCAGATGTTTAGCATTTAGTTTAATATTTAATTCTGAGGAAGCCTGTCATCAGAGCGAAACAATTGTCAAATAAAACATAATAAATTTGTGAAAATTACCACAGTGGTTAGTGTTTTAATATAATTAAAATCGATTTTAAATGAAAGGTTTGTTGAAACTCTGAATTCTCAAAGTGTGTTTCAAGAATTTGAAAATTATGAATCAACTCTTGTGGATTCCATAAAGACATTAAATATGTTGATTTTCAACTTTTTTCAAACTTAGTAAAAATTTGATAATAAGTTCAAACTCAAAGTAAGTATGAAGTACACATAAAAATATATTTTGACTTTTGTAAATGCAAATGATTGATTGTGTTAGCAAGTTGTGACGTAGATATTAAAAACTTTAAGGAATTATCAAGCTGAAAAGGTAGTAAAATTAAATTTTTTGAGTTTATAGGAAATCCTAATTTTTTTTCAACTCGTAATGAAAACTTTAATTTAATAAAATTTATTTTTCTTTTAATTTCAAAAAAATTGATTATTTTTTCAAGCAAGTATTTGTTTTTTAACTGTTGCTTCTGGTAAACAGGTTAGCAGTTATCAATGAAAAAGTATTTATTTTCATGTCTATAAGAGGATATTTCTTTTTAATAAATTAACACTAGAAATGACAAAAATCCGCCATAATGTATTGAACACCAATCAGGTCTACCTTAACACCATTTTTCTTGTGGTTGAACTTCGACTGTCCCTGTACTGTTTATCTGAGTTTATGGAATATGTTGTATTTCTAACGACAAATTGCATCGCTTTTAGGTTACGAAAATGAAAGTCTAGAAATATTAATGGTCAAAGCTGGATTTACCAGGTCACATAGCTCAAATTTACCAACGATTTATCCATTCACAATGACTACTAATATAAATGGACATGCTTGTTTACATTAAAAAGGGGTTGAAATATGATTGCCGGAAAATAGTAAACAGTTGCTAACCGATGCCAAACTTCTTTCCATTGTAACCAATAAGACGTAAATCTATGGTAAATCTAGACATTATAAGCATTGACTGAACGGTGCTACCTTACGCCGGTGATGTCCAGCAGGCAACAGCGCAAGTCTGTTTATGTACATTTTCAATTGAGGTTAACTTCGTAATTCATATTGTGTAAACTGTTTTTGTTGTTGAAACTTGTGTGAAATCAGTAATTATTTTGTATAAGTATTAAAAACAATAATAATCTGTTATTTCAGTGTTTTACCTGCAGGAAATTGGCACAGGTAAGCGTCAGATCATAAACCTGTTAACTGAGTAGTACAAAAGGTCATTTAGGCGGTAAATAAAACTACATTATATGTGAATAAATAAATGTTTCGGTAATTACTTTTACATATTAGTAATTAAGCCACTAGTTGTTTATGTTTTTGTGCACATATTTTAATGGATATTAATATATTTGTATTTGTGGATTAGGTACGTAGTTGTATTATTTTGATCTGAATAATTATTGCAGATTGGACGCTACGATTCGAACCGAAATATTTGTAAACAAATATATCTGTGTCTCTTTCTATTTTTTTTCTCATGTTTCAACCCATTTTTCGTTTGGGCGTATATGTATTGGTAGTCATTGTCCATTCATCTTGAAAGATTCTGAACTGGTTCAATTATAACTTGAAATAACCAATTAAATTATTAATTCAAAACCTGTAAATTCTGATTTTTAAATATACTTAAATTAGTTTTGGAGGTTATAATATTTATTAAATTCTTGCTATAGAATATATCTTCAAACTCCCATAAAGATTTCTTTATGATACGCCGACTTCTCAAAAAACTATCGTAAGTAAAACAATACGTTAATAGGTATATATGTCATATTTTTCATTTCCGTGCGATCGATTTTTGCCGTCAATAAGAATGGTATATTCGAACAAACTAATATGTGCGTGAACAATATTAATATTTATTAATTTTAATTATTTAAGGTCATAAACTAGATGAGATTCAAGAGATAAAACCTAACCTCAATATGATTGAATTTACTATTAAAATTATATTTCAAATAAGATAATTGTGCAGACAATATTTTAAAAAATACCGATAAAATTAAAAATTTAACTAATAAATTGAGGAAATATAGCCTACATAAATATTGGAGCTCTTCACTCAAAATAACTTTATGATTATGTGTTATCATATTAATTATGCCACTTTATAATTTCCATTTAAAACACAACATAAATCAACTATTGTATTATCTTCTAATTTTTACTACCTTAGAGCATGTACCTTCTGGAGATGCAATGCACAAAATCGTAGCAAGGCTAGAAAGAGAGGGCAATAGAGGCAGTAACAGTCTATTCCACTGGGTTAGTGGAAGCAGCCAATGTACAATATGTTCATCGTAAGTCACTGGATGCAGCTCCCAACCGAGAGATAGCAACATTCCCTCTCTATTGCCCTATCTCTCTTTAAGATTTTATCACGACATTTTTGCACTGCAGGCTATCTCCAGAAGGTACAAACTCTAAGTTTACTACTTACAGACATCGGCGTGATGTCATTCGCACACGCTATGACAGTTTTAAGACACTGATCAGCGTTTTGGTGTTTCAAACCCAATGTCTTTTATTTGTAGATGCCTTAAATGTAGTAAAACAATTGTACAAAACTACACTCATGGATCGGCTTATTCCTTAACAAAGAGAAAAATCGCTTTTTTCCTTTTCCAGACTCGTTTCTTTGAAGTTAGTTTGTTGTTTATTCATTCATTTTAAACTTCTCGTTGTTTTTCTACTTCGGTGCTCCACGTTATTCCGTTTATTGATCTATTTACAGTTCTTGCTTTGTTTACTCTTTGTTATATTTCTAAATCATTTGTGCGTTCGTTGTTAAAATTCCTTGCTAGATATTTATAGTTCTCCACTTTTAATGTTTACATTGGTTCCGAGTTGCATGCATGTCAGTCGTGTCTTCCCATAGTCACATAATCTGCCTATTTTATTTCTTTAATGGCACTTTACCATTACATATTCTATTTTATGTTGGCTCTCATATTCTCAATCCTATTCGTCGTTTGTATATTACTTGATTATCTGCGAACTTGAGGTTGCATGTACAGGTGTGATCATTTATTTCAATACTTATCATCTTACATGCCTTTCTCTAACATGTTAAAGCTTTAGCAACATATATCTAAAAGATTTTTGAGAAGATGTGAGCATCCTTGTGTCAGACCATTGTTGACTCTAGAGGACTTTTTACCACCTACTTTCTCTGCCGTTTTCAAGCGTATTTATAAGTTTTGTACAGCTTTTGGTTTTCGTAAGTAAGCCTTTTTCATGTCCGTAGAAATACAGGATATCGGTTAATTCCTTACCATTTATTCTTCATTACTTATTAACTATGTCCGTAGAGGACCTACTAGTTTTACTATAGTCAGGTTTCCAAACTTTAGCGAAATTGTAGGACGTAGCAGTTTGTGAACATCAGACATCGGACAGGCTCATGAATTTTGTTTGAAAACATGCTATTAATTCAGTATTACAGGAAAAATACTGATCCTCACGGATAATAAGAATAATCGATAATTTTCATTGAGCAATATTCTTTTAGCTCTTTTGTTGTCAATTGTTTAATGCTAGGGGTGGTCTTCATCCCCAAACAGACAAAGCACAAGGCGCACGTTTATGACATTTGAAGTGGAGGCTAATATCGGATAAATCCCAAATTTCAAGAAAAATCGATTATTTCAATAACTTTTTTCTGCGCAATGTCGTGTTTGTTTAGACGTGGAAATAATTTTCCGTTCTCATGATTTATTCGTAGCAAGTTTTCGTCGATCTCCAACATTATTAAACTGTAATGCTACTATATCAATACATTTGGGGAAGTTGTAACAGATGTTTGACATAATATTTTGTCGGAATTTATATTTCAATTTGGTGAGATCAATATGCTCTCAGAACTCTTCAAGGTTACAAAACTGGGGCACGATTTTCCTCATTAAATTTATGTAACTTTAGAAATAAATTTGGCGGATTTTTCTTATTAGATGTCTCGAAATCGTCTATTCATTTTGCAACCAATCTGTTCATCATTTATTACCAAACACGTAGCAGCTAAAAAGTAATTCCGAAAATAAAATAATAATCCAAAATTGTGTCATATTCTTTTTATTAAATGCTCTAAATAGTTGTTTAATAATTTTTCTGCATTAAAAGTTAGGCGTCAATATGACACTGTGGCAGATTGGTTCCTAGTTCTTTTTTGTTGGACGGTATTCTTGACATACAGTGTGTAAACGGTTTGAGTGCAAAGATTTAGAGGATCAATACTTCAAGTCAAAACAAATCAAATAGCTTTATAACATATTCAGAGATAAAGTATAGTTTTGCCAAAAAAAGTTAGAAGTTATCTAGCCTTTATTACAGTGAATAATTGACTATTTCTGGCTACAAAATGCTTGCAAAGCTAAATAGGTAAATACTCAATAACTGTATTAACAAAGAAAATTAATATAGAAACTCTAAATATTCTGTTATAATTTGCCCTACGTTTCCCCGAACAGATGTGGCAACATAGCATATAACATGTCTTACTCAGTACTACAGCTGACCGCTGCCATGATTGTTTTTTTGCTGCATCGGTTCTTATAAGAAAGTGAATGTGATTTTTACGTGATGCTCGACGTAACGTTCCTGAAATAAATAAAATCTGTTGAGAATTGTGAGTTCGAGTGTATTAGTTTGTGACAAATAGTGACAATTATACAATTAGGTAAAGACCTGATATGTTATTAATTTGTGGGGAAAGCAGATTTAATAGCAGAAATCCTGTAAGTATATGGGTATTTATTTGTCTAACATAAGTAATATTAATTTCATAAGTAACAATTATTTTTCGAATAATTTAACATATAAAAGAACAACATATAAGAAATGTTTTGTTTAATATACTTTGTACCGAATTATTTTTGTATCATAATGTAAGCAACTTTGTATCATCCTTTCTTCAACATATATATTAAAGTGGTACATTTTAGAAAATAATATTTAACAAAATTGTATATACCTAAATAAACCTACCAGCACTCTATGTAATTATTTAATACAAAAAAATAACAGGTGTTCATTTTTTTTGTGGTGAATCATTCCTTTATTATTCACGCTACAACTGAATCTGATTTTCAGCGCGACGTTGCCACATTGGCAATAATTTACTTAACATGTATTTCAAATTTTCTTGCTTATTAAGGTCTATAGACCATATTGTTATAAGAATTTTGTTTTATTTGATACATACTATCTGCACCTAAAATATATGCACTCAAACTATTTACACCCTCTACATACAAACATGTCAGAAAACCGTTCCAACTAATATTTTTTGTGTCATTACAATGGTAGTACGTTGAACGCAGTTGCGCACAAATTCGATGTCGTGAAAGTTTCATAGCGGTACTGAAACTGCTGGTAGGAACAAACTATTCAAGGTGGTGATTTTTAGAAGACTGAGGAAAAGTACCGTGAAGTAAACATTTTTCAGCGTAAAAAAATGGGCATGCGTTATTTGTGAAGGTTTTTGCTATTTATGTATCAAGGCAAAACAAGTTTAATCACCTATCGGGGGACGATAAGGCAGGTTTTTGCTGTTTCCACGGAACATAAAAGTGACTAGAACTGGCAAAATTCACCTCTTATTATTCGCAGGTTTACTGTGTCAAAGAGAAAATATACAAAACGGCAGATAATACAAGATGAAACAAATGACAAAACTATATCTCCTACTTCAACTGACTCAAATTGAAAACAGTTGAAAAACCGTGCTCAATCATTCACTATTTTAAGCCAAATCTTGACGTTTAAAAGATATTTATATGATATTTACTTCGACATTTACGGCCTTTGGATTTCCGATTTGCTGATACGTGATAGTTTTTCGTTAGAGAAAAATCTATGGAATCACCTCTGAGTCCTCCTTAATACATTACAATTTATAAGTTATTTGAAAAAAAAAGTGCAATGGACCTCGACAGGAATGAGCTTCCTTGCATTGTTTTTCAGCTCTAAATGTGATTTAATAGGTACAATTCTATTGAATATTTTTGTGAAATGTTTGTTAGTACTTCGATCACCTTGTAAAAGTTTAAGACTTATTATATTGCAACTATCCTACATATGCTTCTGTGTATTGGAAACCTAATATAACTTTTTTGTTTATAATTTTCTGAACCACATGGTAAAACTATAATTCAACTCCACACGATTTAGCAAGCGCCTTGATATTTTTTAAACCACCCTATATCACTATAACTCCTCTCCTATTGACCCTTTCTAATATCGTATCATTCTGTATACCTATAATATTACTTTGCCCAATATTTAAAGTATTCCATATATGCAATAGCTGATGTTTTACCCTATATAACATTTTTGAACTCCGTTCTTGTATAAGTATAATTTTACGCTACTCTTATTTATATAGAGGGGTAAATAGTTTGAGTGCATATATTTTAGGTGGAGGTAGTATACACCAAATTAAACAAAAAACTCTTATACCACTATGGTCAGTAGGCCTTAATAACCAAGAAAATCCCTAAAACATATTAAGTAACTTATTGTCAATTAGGCAACGTCGCTCGCGTTCGAAGCAGATTCACTCTTAGCGCGAATAATAAAGGAATGACTACGCCGACAAAAAAATAAACACCTGTGTTTTTATATTGACTGATGATATTGACCTTAGAATTAAATAAAAATGTATGAAATATTTTGTTGAAAATATTTACGTTTTTAATACAAGGTATTGCAATTAGAATTTGTATTTGGCGGTTTCTTTTATGCAATTATACAAAGTTGGGTAAATACATATGACATTCAACTCAAGAGATCTGTATATGTAGTTTTTTACCAGTTAAATTATTCGAAGTGTCATTATTACTGATTTAATTAATATTATTTATATTAGACAAGTAAATATGTAATCCTACTTACCGAATTTATTATAATGATAGAACTGAGTTGAAACAACGGATTATTCACAGCAAATGTTCAAAATGCCCACCATTACTGTCGACACAAGCACGACACCGTTTAATCCAATTTTCACGTATGCGAGAAAAAACTCCTGGAATATTTCGGATTTCGTCAGCAGCGTCAAAAATGCGTTGTCTAAGGTCATTCTCGTCAATAATTGGAGTCGTGTAAACCTTACTTTTCATGTGTCCCCATAAGTAGAAGTCTAAAGGTTTGAAATCAGGAGATCTTGCTGGCCAACGTATATGTCCGTTTCGATCAATCCAACGACGGGGAAATGTTCCATTTAAGAAGTCGACAACTAGATGACTTGCGTGGGCAGGTGCTTCGTCATGTAAGTACCACATATTGGAACGTGTTTGTAGGTTCACTTCATCTAACAAATCTGGTAGCGTGTTGTTCAAAAAATAAAGGTAATTCTCACCTGTCAAACGTGCAGGCAGTATAAATGGCCCAACCAAGTATTCACCAACTATTCCAGCCCACACGTTAACTGAGAATTGGTGTTGAAATACTGACTGGCGTATTTCGTGCGGATTTACCTCAGACCACGAATGCGTATTATGAAAATTTATTATACCATTCTTAAAACTTGCTTCATCTGTTGTTAAAATATTGTTCACAAAATTAGGAAATTGTCGATGTTTTCTGAGGAACCAACGACAGAAATTGTGTCTTGGTTGAAAATCATCAATTGAAAGCCCTTGAACCCGCTGCATGTGATATGGATAGAGCAATTGTTCCCGTAATGTTCTATGAACAACAGTGTGAGAAATTTGCAGCTCACTTCCAATACTCCGTGTGCTACGATATGGGTTGACGTTGATAAGGTCTAGTATTTGATCCTCAGCAGCTAAGACACTATTATGTCGCTGTGGTCCGCGATTGTTTATTGGTGGTATTACACTACCTGTTTCCAGAAGCCTCTGCGAAACAGCTACGAATGTCCTAGCATTGGGCAGGCGTCTGTTTGGAAACATTTCCCTGTATAACATTCTTGGTATTCTGCAATTACGTCTGCTTTCCCCATAAATTAAGAGCATGTCATGTCTTTACCTAATTGTATAATCGGCCATTATTTATCACAAATAAATACTGTCGCATCATTCTTAATTTTCTAACTTACACACTAATCACAACCGATTTTATTTATTTAAATATATATTAAATAGAAAGCAAACCACGAAGTCTACATCAAATATATATCATTCAAATCACTTTACCGTTTATCTATTCTTATTTACAATAATCGAAATCGCAAAAAACAATCGTAACTCTCAGTCGTCGTTAAAGTAAAAAATGTAGTAAATAAGTTGGTCTGTATGCCACGTTGCCATATCTATTCGGAAAAACTTACACTAAATTATAAAAGCATATTTCGAGTTTAAATAATCAATTTTCATTTTTAATGTGGCTATTATGGATGTATAAGCTTTTGAGTATTTACATATTTAGATTTATCGACATTTTGAAATCGAAATTATTGTATTATTCACTGTAGCAAGGGCTACATAAAATCTAACTTTATGTGTTCTTTTTGGCAAAACTATAGTCTATTTTAGAAAATGTTATAAAGCTTTTTGATTTGTTTTTGCCTGAAGTATTGTTCTTCAAAATCTTTGCACTCAAACCGTTTACACCTTGTGTATATATGCAACAGCTTCTAACATTTTCAATCCTAGCTAATTATGCTTGTATAACAAATTTTTGATTCCTTAATAAAATACAATTCAAATCATTAATTCTTCTGAATAATCACTGAGCGTACATAAAAAAAGATGCCGAAGAGTTCTAAGTTCCTGATTCCTTTTAATAAGTAACATCACAATCTTAAAATTCTCGAGAATATCAAGTATATCAAAAATTACGAAAAATAATGCCCAAATGTCAGAAAAGAAGAAATATTAAATTTCTGCAAATTTTTATCTATTATTTGCCAAGAAATGTTTTTTTAAATTATATGGCCCACAAAAACGAATATTCCTGCATATAAAACCGAAAATACATGGAAGTACTTAGTAATTTTGAGGTAGTAACTGAAAACTAGAGGCTTTGCAATATATCTATAGAGGATGTTTGAAGAGCCAGAGGTCAATTGGAATACCAATGCACACATCAAACTGTTGCAAATTTTTGCGGCATTGTTCGTCTACATAGAGCGAATAGCGTGAATAGCTACTTTGATGATATTGGGATCGAGAGAATGAACAGGCCTGCAAACGACGCTAATGGTTATTCGATCGAACATGCATGAGATAATTTACGAAGACGTGTTGATGCATGAAAGCTCTAAATTGCTCTAAGGGAGAAATGGACTCCAGACCTTTTTTAATCATTCAAGAAGATCTATCAAACTTGTTATGAGCTTTTGTTCTTAATTTAGGTAATATTGCTTTTTAATTATTGATTATTATATTTTTTTTAGAATTTTCATATAATAAAAAAAAGTAAGTATGTTTTTAGATACAATTATTGGAAATACTATAAAAATGATACTTATTAAATAAAACACAAATACCATCAAGTATAGTAATAAACATATCCTACATGGTGGCCAGCAAGTCTCTGCACCCCAGGATATTTGGTAAATTTCGAAACGAAAGGAAGATTAAAGCACTATTGGAGTATCTTTTTTTCTGGCTACCCAGTGGGTACATCAAATCTGATTTTGATGCTGGAAATGGATGTCCCTAAAAATGATACATACCGCCATGACTAAGTCTAAGTTTGGCCTATTAAGGCCAAATCAAGGTCAAAATAAAAAGTAACGCATATAAGTCATTATAGGTTTGGCTATATTTAAAGATGCTATTGACCATGACCATAAAAGTCATTTCAAGGTAAACTGAATTCTTTAAAATGGGACCCATATTTTTGAAGTCTAAAATAGATAGACCGCAGAATTATACTTTTGAGATATGGCTATAATTTATATCCATTTAACTCAGCTATACTGTGGTCTGTAGTCTGGCCACCCAGAATGGGAAGTTCAGATGATTAAAGTAAATATATTTCAGCAAGTGTTTATCTTTAATTGTGCATTTTGAAAAATTTTCATTTACCACACTTCTGAATACATTTCATGCATCTGCAGAGCTGGATTGCTTTTTTTGATTTTACATTTATTATTTTTAATCAAACTGGTCATATAAGTAGATTTGTACATACTTATATAATATACATCAAAATAACGTTTTGGCAATTTTATAGAGCAGTTTAAAAACATTTTAAAAGAAAAATAAATACTCTTGAGAGTACGAAAACGTAATAACTAATTTTCAACATCAATATTCATAAAATATAAACATTGTATCTTCGGTATTACAATTGTAAACTTTTTTTTGGATTTTCACTTTAAGTTCCAATTTTTTTAGATTTTTTCTTGAAATATATGTTTTTTAAATTTTGGTCTACAGTCTACATCAAAATAAAACCTACCTTGATCTGTGTGCATGTGCAAGACGGCTACTTTTATTCGGAAACATATGGGAATGGGTGAGATAATAAAACACAAAAATTTTATTTAATTTAGGGCGCCATTTATAATGTAATTCACACCGGCTATGTTGACATTAGTTATGTTACTTTTGAACAGTGGTTCACTGCTTATTATCTGATTGTGTTCAAAAGAACGTATTCAATATTTTCAGTGGTGCTTCCAAAAATTCTTTCAGAAACTATATAGTACAAATAATCGAGATAAGAAGTTTGTTTCTAAAAAAATTAGGACATTCTAATAAATGTAGCTAAATGTTATAATCTGCAATTCACATTATAGAATATTTACAAATCTGACTTGAAAATCAGAGTGAAAATTTAGATGTTTACAAAAAAAATTTTACCTGAAATCTAACAAAAAATGTACAATAATCACCTAATCAAAATGATTTGATTAAAAAGCATAATGGTATAATCTGTCGACAAATTAAAACCTTACCTTATTAAACGTTTCTGAAATTTACGATCTCTTATGATATTGACATGATTATCTTTACTCTCTTCGAGGTGTCATTCCTTTGTACGCAAGACAATATATATTATATATAAATATAACATATATTGTTTCTGGTCAGGAACCTTCATCAGTTGCGCTTCCCACAATTGAATGTCCTCTCGAACACTTCTTTATGCATTTGATGCATTTCGTTAAATTTGAAGACGCGAGATGTAAGACCGACATCTAGGATTTTCAAGAGAATCAGTACACAGAGGTTCCGAATCTGGAGCCGTTCCGTGTAAATGCTGTTCTCCCTTAACTCCTAGGACAGAATGTCAACGATACAATTTTTCAGGTTACTTCACCTGTCAGAGATATTGAATACTCTCTTCGAGGTTCATTCCTTTGTACGCAAGACAATATATATTATATATAAATATAACATATATTGTTTCTGGTCGGGAACCTTCATCAGTTGCGCTTCCCACAATTGAATGTCCTCTCGAACACTTCTTTATGCATTTGATGCATTTCGTTAAATTTGAAGACGCGAGATGTAAGACCGACATCTAGGATTTTCAAGAGAATCAGTACACAGAGGTTCCGAATCTGGAGCCGTTCCGTGTAAATGCTGTTCTCCCTTAACTCCTAGGACAGAATGTCAACGATACAATTTTTCAGGTTACTTCACCTGTCAGAGATATTGAATACTCTCTTCGAGGTGTCATTCCTTTGTACGCAAGACAATATATATTATATATAAATATAACATATATTGTTTCTGGTCGGGAACCTTCATCAGTTGCGCTTCCACAATTGAATGTCCTCTCGAACACTTCTTTATGCATTTGATGCATTTCGTTAAATTTGAAGACGCGAGATGTAAGACCGACATCTAGGATTTTCAAGAGAATCAGTACACAGAGGTTCCGAATCTGGAGCCGTTCCGTGTAAATGCTGTTCTCCCTTAACTCCTAGGACAGAATGTCAACGATACAATTTTTCAGGTTACTTCACCTGTCAGAGATATTGAATACTCTCTTCGAGGTGTCATTCCTTTGTACGCAAGACAATATATATTATATATAAATATAACATATATTGTTTCTGGTCGGGAACCTTCATCAGTTGCGCTTCCCACAATTGAATGTCCTCTCGAACACTTCTTTATGCATTTGATGCATTTCGTTAAATTTGAAGACGCGAGATGTAAGACCGACATCTAGGATTTTCAAGAGAATCAGTACACAGAGGTTCCGAATCTTGCGTACAAAGGAATGACACCTCGAAGAGAGTATTCAATATCTCTGACAGGTGAAGTAACCTGAAAAATTGTATCGTTGACATTCTGTCCTAGGAGTTAAGGGAGAACAGCATTTACACGGAACGGCTCCAGATTCGGAACCTCTGTGTACTGATTCTCTTGAAAATCCTAGATGTCGGTCTTACATCTCGCGTCTTCAAATTTAACGAAATGCATCAAATGCATAAAGAAGTGTTCGAGAGGACATTCAATTGTGGGAAGCGCAACTGATGAAGGTTCCCGACCAGAAACAATATATGTTATATTTATATATAATATATATTGTCTTGCGTACAAAGGAATGACACCTCGAAGAGAGTATTCAATATCTCTGACAGGTGAAGTAACCTGAAAAATTGTATCGTTGACATTCTGTCCTAGGAGTTAAGGGAGAACAGCATTTACACGGAACGGCTCCAGATTCGGAACCTCTGTGTACTGATTCTCTTGAAAATCCTAGATGTCGGTCTTACATCTCGCGTCTTCAAATTTAACGAAATGCATCAAATGCATAAAGAAGTGTTCGAGAGGACATTCAATTGTGGGAAGCGCAACTGATGAAGGTTCCCGACCAGAAACAATATATGTTATATTTATATATAATATATATTGTCTTGCGTACAAAGGAATGACACCTCGAAGAGAGTATTCAATATCTCTGACAGGTGAAGTAACCTGAAAAATTGTATCGTTGACATTCTGTCCTAGGAGTTAAGGGAGAACAGCATTTACACGGAACGGCTCCAGATTCGGAACCTCTGTGTACTGATTCTCTTGAAAATCCTAGATGTCGGTCTTACATCTCGCGTCTTCAAATTTAACGAAATGCATCAAATGCATAAAGAAGTGTTCGAGAGGACATTCAATTGTGGGAAGCGCAACTGATGAAGGTTCCCGACCAGAAACAATATATGTTATATTTATATATAATATATATTGTCTTGCGTACAAAGGAATGACACCTCGAAGAGAGTATTCAATATCTCTGACAGGTGAAGTAACCTGAAAAATTGTATCGTTGACATTCTGTCCTAGGAGTTAAGGGAGAACAGCATTTACACGGAACGGCTCCAGATTCGGAACCTCTGTGTACTGATTCTCTTGAAAATCCTAGATGTCGGTCTTACATCTCGCGTCTTCAAATGATTATCTTTACTGTGTTCTTGATCCTGGAAACTCAAAGCCAAATATCGCCAACTAATTCATCACCGACTGGACATCAGTTGAATTCCATCTAAACGGTTAAATCGGTTACATACTAAATAATAACTTCAAAATCCCAGCTCAAAAATAACAGTCCCAAAACGTAGAAAATTCTAAGTTTAAGTATCCCTAGTTAGAACATGGCTCCAAACGTAGAACAATCCTTCGTAAAACAAGTCCACCATAAAACAGCATTCAAAACGTGGAAAAATCCACCGTAAGTCAAATCCACCGTAACTCAAAATACACCGTAAGTCACGAATCAAACATACTGAAGGATATACCCTCCATAGAAAAATCTTCCCTAGGACACCAAAATTGAATTTGCATATGACGAATTTATTTCCCTAAAATTGCTCTGTTTACCTTCACAACGAAGGGCTAATCATATCCAAAGAAATCTCAACCATCAACGCCTCTTTATAATAGTATTCTTCACCAAAAAGGAAGCATTTTATGGATGACATTAAACGTAATAGACATTGTACGGTGCTAGCAAGAAAGCACAGCTCCAGGTAGCGCCAGCTTAGCGAAAAGTCGAACAGGCAACGGACAAGGTACTCGAGGAGGCACCGGAACGCTAGGTAGTTCAGTGAGCCTACAAATAAACAACTATAGCCACAGCAACTCCATGTACTAGAGGCACATAATCTCCTTCAACTAACTCGTAAGATTAGTCCAAAGGCTTCAATTTTTTACACGTTACAAGGTATTATTTTATAGATGTTATGCGTTACTTGCAATCTCTTAACGTTTTTCACTGTAGTACAAACATACATATTTTCCGAATTTATTAATCATAAAAAATTGTAACTTGAAGAATGTTTGAAATATCATTTCAAGTGTAATAAGTTACCATTTGATTTGTTTTCAGCTATACCTCATAAAATTCTCTTTGCTTCTACTCCCTAGGGTTCCAATGTTCCATACGTCGAAATAATCCTATATTTCAATTATTCTTATATGCAACTACTTATAAACTACTTAAAACAATATTTCTAACATTTTTAAACTGTATATATGTAATTTCTTTGTACTCTATATTTCAACCATTTTATGCAAGCATCTACTTAGTTGCAGCCCTATGTAACAGTTTTTTTTTCTAACATTTTTTGAACCAGGCTGAATACCTCTAATGCTTCTCGACCTTATATTTCATCGACCATTTATATGCAACTACTGTAGACCACCAATAAAACATTTTGAGCCACTTTGTAATCTAAAATTCCAACCACTATGAATATGCAACTGCTTATAGCCCATTGTACATTTAGTCATTGTTATATTAAAATTATTGTACAAAACCGATAAATTATCGTACACCTGGCAGTTGTGTCAAGCATTTTAATGTGGATATGACGACATTTGATCAGCCGGTCAGATTTAGTAATTTGGGAGTCCCCAAACATGGCGCCAACTGTATTTTTGTTGTCT
This sequence comes from Octodonta nipae, assembly GCA_034190945.1. Lineage (NCBI taxonomy): Eukaryota > Metazoa > Arthropoda > Insecta > Coleoptera > Chrysomelidae > Octodonta > Octodonta nipae. Next base: position 135,032,935 of record CM067218.1, read on the forward strand.
ATAGATATGTTTCGTGTCTTTTACCTTTTTAGGCAAACATGCCATAAAGAACTTTTTTCTAATAACTCCAACCATACCAATTGCCAGAATGCAGTTGCTCTAAAATATGGAGTGGTCCGAATCCAGTAAAAACAATGCATTTAAGAACTAGAGCAATGCTCTTCAAATGGGAAATGTGTGTCCTCTTTCCATAAAATTTCAATGGGTGCTCCTATCATCACCAAACAACTCAGTCTATTTGAAATATCGTACTTATATATGTATTTCTTGAGAGACTGACTGAGGCACATTTCACCCCATGTAGTATAACTCAGTAATGAATCTGGATTATATCTGTAAACTTGACTGGTTTAATATTAACAGGTCAACATGATTTTGTTCTAAGAAATACAGGATTCAAATTGCTCTAGCATGTCAGAATTTTGAGATATCCTAACCTAAAAGCGCAAAAAATGTGATTTGAGATTATGTAGCTTCGCGATATTCTTTCTTCTAAAACAACAACCGATGACGCCTCAAAGTGTAAGTATTGTTCTTTCAAATGCCGTTGAGTTTGCTCAAATAGCTTAATTCTGCATTGAGATTTTCATTTTCAAGTTTTCGAGTTTCATCAATCCTTTGGGGTGCTTGATTAACGTGAGTCCCCTTGCCACTCACAAACCGGGATGCTTTTTTAACGTGAGTCCCCTTGCCTCTCACAATCCAGGGTTCTTTTTTAACTTGAGTCCCCTGCCTCTCACAAACCGAAATGAGCCTTCACTCCCTTAGAACAATTCAAACATCTCTTTTGCAGACCTGTGATTCCTCTAGTTCTTTTGTGAACATTCTATATAATTGGACAAAACTTGCTTGCCAGCAAAATAGGCAGGGTGAAATTATTATTTTAGTTTTTAAGATTAAAAAAAATATATTGGTAGCTATTTCCTAAACACCATGAAAACTTAAATACCATATTACAACACACGATCAACTATATTCATATATAGGAGAAGAGTGAACAATAATAACCCTACTTCCGTTTTAAATGATGCACATCATAAGCAAGATAATATCTTCCAAATGAACAAAAAGAAATCCTTTTCGTTTAACTTTACGCCTGAGCACGTAAGTTTCATACATTCTCGTACAGTTTGTATTCTGTGAAACCATAACACCGAGTTATCAAGATTTTCATAAAGTTTCGTTTGGAGTTTATGCAAGTAAGGTCATTAATTCACTAAAGTTTCATTAACTTCAATTAAGCTTATTATGTGGATATTATTTCGTCATAAGGAACTTTCATTTTATCTGTAAATAGAACAGTTTGAAAAGTAATGGCTACAATTACGATGTGAACTTATGAAAATTAATTTCCTGGATATTAAGATCCTGAAAAGTTAGGTATCTAGTAGCCTAACTTATTTTTTAATGTATTTTCAGAATATGAATTGAATTTTATAAGATTAAAGATAAACTGATTTGCAACAATTACTATATTTAAATTGTCATGCCATGTCCTAAGGCCAAAGATACCGATGTTATTTGTAATAAACGAGGGCAATTTAAAAAGATATGGGCTTACTGTGTCTTTTTGATTTCCCCGAGCAGCCACTTTAAATGCAACACTGCTCCAGTCAACTGCTATGAGGAGAGAACTCTTAAGGTCTCAGTAAATTGCGTAATTTTCCATTGACTTCCCTTGAAAGCAGACAACCTTGTGAATGTTAAGGTACTGTGTTCTGCAGTAGTCGTCCAGAAGTAGTAATGCCTTTCTTATAGGTCGTCCAGAAGAGGTTGACAGGCCGGAAATTGTCGATAAAATTCTCAGAACGATATTGAATGAGGTAGTTGGTGCTGCAAGCATCTTAATTGGGCTCTAATTCTTAAAATCCGCTGTCATACACGAAGTTTGTTCTATTGCAAAACACAGTGGTTAGGTCCTACATGAAGTTCGAGAATACCGAATAAGCATCGTTTATGTGAGAGGTCGTTCGACTGGCGTCATCATTGGTAAGGTGGTCGAATGGTTTTGAGAATTGAGGCGAGGACATCACATTTTACATCTACATATATTTAGACCGAATTTGACGGGTACTCACAAATCTAGCTTAAATGGCAAAAACCTACTGATTGGGCTACGAACCGCTACTCCATAAAGCAGATTTTCCAGATTTAGCTCCCTGCACTAGCGGTTCCAGAGGGGGGCTAAGGGGTTCAAGCCCTCCCCCAAATCATCTGAGAGGTATGCTTTTTTAGTGTTTATTGTGCTAAAATCAACCTTCAATGACCTCAAGCCCCCCCAAATGAAAATCGTAGATCCGCCCCTGGCTCCCTGCGACTATTTCCTATTTCTACAGTGAATGAGGCGGTTACGACTCAAACAAACGTCTATTGTGAGGGACTTGACGAAACCTATTAATTGTAAGGACCAAATGTATAGAGCTAAAAGAATACTATGTGGTAAACAAAACACTTATTTGCGGCTAAAACAATTTTAATTCAAATAGTCACGGACTTATCACAGTTATTTTACTTCATCCAGCTCCATAAGGGTTCCACTTTTCAAAATTTGCTTCTTTTTGGTTCGTTCGATGTTTTTAAAAATCCTAGAAGAAGGGTAGATATTGTTCTTGTAGGATTTCTGTATTTCATATTTGTGTTTGATAATCTTACTAACAGTATTGGCCTTTCCATCTTTCGTTGTGCGACACATATTTTTTCTGCGTTGGCTTTGGCAATTATTAATTTTTCAGCTACGTAGATAATAAAAGCGAGCACACTTTGATTGAATGCTTTTCTTTTGACGCTTGTATGAAGATATATCATTTTTGAACACATGTCAGAGTATGCCAAAAGAAGACCAGCAAATATCAATCTGATCTCGAATATCTCTACTAATGAAAATGACTCGGATACATGTACTCTTGAAGTTCCATTATACTATAATCTGCTCTCCGAGCAGTGGCGGATCCAGAATTTTCGTTTAGGGGGAGCTTGGCCTCCTTTGGGGGTGGGATTGACAATGCTGATGGTAGGTTTTAGCAAAATAAACACTAAAAACGTATTCAACTCAGATGATTGTGGGGATCCGCCAGTGTCACCGAGTACATCTAAGAAGTTTGTATTTGTGCTATTTGCCCCACATACCGTATAATAATAATATTGAAAATTAGTGGACTCTAATGTAATAGAAAGTTATTTGTTCCGGACACTGAAGAGGTTGATATTTTATGTTGTACAGGTGCTGACTTATCCCGAAAGATTGAGTATTGTTACATCTAAGTCTCTTATCGAGATTATCAACTCAAACCACAAATGTGTACACTTGCCAAAGGCCGAAGCGTCACGTTAGACGTGTGTTGAATAAATCAATGAATGTATGATTGCAAAACAGCCCTTGATGTGGAATAAATAACAAAGTAGTATATTCTGTATAACAGTGGCGGATCTAGAATTGTAATTGGAGGGCCTGGAGCCCGCAGAAAGTTGGTTCTCGCAAAATAATCAGCTTGGCCCTTACCCCCCCCCACTGGATCCCCCAATGCAGTCTAATGCACTAAGTAATTAAATTTTGCACCGCACATAATTAAATAATTTTCATTAAATAACATCGAAGACGAAACACTGTAGTTAAATCCAGAAATATATCTTGTGTTTTACCTAATTTTTCTGTTTGAAGCACAATGTCGTTATCAAAACGTATAACCGAACAAATACATATAAATTTCGATCACATAACAAACTGCCCTCGTATTATTATACATTTGTGACCTATATTCCACACACTATTGTGTCACAGGATGGCCTCGATTTCTTTCTCTTATCCAACTAATATACAAAGTTTTATTGTTGTTGTGAAGTTCTGTATGAGCCGCTTTAACGCAATCGTTTTTCATAGTCTTATGGTGGGAAAAGACATTTTACTAGATTACTTTTGTTCATTTAGTGGTAAAGATAGATAGTAATGATCATGAGAATCCAATATCCTCTATAATGATTTAGGATATTGGATTATATCTGACAATTATTTTCATACTTAAAAATGTTTAATGGCAGCATTGTAGAAGAAATATGATATATGGAATTTGAAAAAATATGGTAATATTGAACACCTGGCTACAATGGTCATGACTTTTTTAACGAGTTTAAAAAAGAACGTACTATATAGACGCATAGGTGTTTTATATGGAAATCGGTTTCACGAGGCCGCCTAATCTATTGGATAGTTTGAACTCTATGCTACTAAGAAAGACCACGAGGTGCCACTATAAATTTTCCATTAACTGTAAGATGCATTTTTTTCAGAAAATTGTTTAAAAGGTATCATAACCATCAACGAAGTATTAATTTTGATAGTTCAAACTCTATACTATTATGAAAGAGCACAAAGTAGCACCATAAAATATTATATTACCTGTAAGACTCATTTTTCAGAAAATGGCCCAAAAGAGCAATCAATCAACAATATCATGAACATCAACGAAGTCCTTAACAGACAGTTGCTAATAACTATTCAAATACAAATTCAATAGTCCGGGAACCGGTGGAAATTAACCCCCCCCCACCCCACGCTGATTTCAACAGTTTCAATGTCAAAGGCTTCTAAAGTAATGCTACAAAAAAGCTCATTAAATAATTAAATTATTTAGTATTAAATATTTAATAAAATAAAATTGTTATAAATAATCAATCTGATTCTGTTGAGGCGATACTTTACCCTCTTTAATTTTAACGACCAAATAAGTATGTAACGTGAAAAAAATTGAAGCCTTATTGAGTAATCTTCTGATTTAGTTGATGGAGATATAATTTCTCTTTTTAGTGTTATTTTGTCTGAAGCCGCGCCTGTGCTGTAGACATTTACACATGTTTGGTTCATATGAGTAGGGAGATTTTCGGATTCGTAGAACGCAAACGGGGAGGACAGTCTTCTTTTCGTTTTGAAACAGAGTCTTCTTTTCGCCTCGAAGCGGACTGAATGCGTTTGCATTGTTGGTGCAGATTTTTAGGCAATTGAATGGCGTTCCTCGAAGTTGGCGTATGAAAGTTTTATATGGACAGAAGACGAGAGCCGAATGGCATATTTCGATGGCGAAGATTGTGTTTAAAATGAGACGATGATGGCTGAAATATTTATGGATTAAACCCTTGTTGAAAACGGGTTTTACGGAGCATTTTTACGGAGTATTTTTACGGAGCATTTTACGGAGTATTTTTACGGCTTATTGTTACGGTGCATGGTTACGTTGCATAGTTACGTTGTATTATTATGGTGCATTCTTATGATACATTACGGTACAGTATTATGGTACATTCTTATGAGAATACTTATGGAGAATACTTATGGAGAATACTTATGGAGAATTTTGAGTTACGGTAGATTTTTCCACTTTCTGAATCCTGTATTATGGTGGATTCGTTTTACAGTGGAACCTGTTTCCTGTGGTTTCTTTTGAGTTTTGTTCTACGTTTGGAGCCATATTCTAACTAAGAATTTTTAAAGTTAGAATTTTCTACGTTTTGGAGCTGTTAATTTTGAGATGGGATTTTCAAAGTTACTTTTTACTTTAAATGGAATGTAACTGACGCCCAGTCGGTAATGAATAAGTTGGAGATATTTGGCTTTGAGTTTCCAGATTCAAGAGAACATTATAAATAGACATTACAGTAAATTTGTTACAATAGCAAATTCAGATCATTTTTGTAAAGGTAAGGTTTATTTTCTGTCGACAGATTATACCATTATTCTTTTTGATAAAATCATTTTAATTAGGTGAGTACATTTTTCGTAGATTTCAGATATAGTTTTTTTTTATAAACATCTAAATTTTCATTGTAGTTTTCAATCAGGTTCTTAAATATCCTGTTATGTAAATTTCAGATTTTACTCTTTAATTACCGCTATTACAATTTCCTAATTTATTTCGAAACAAACTTTTTATTGGAATTGTTTTGTACTATATTATTTTTTTTGATTTTTTATTAAACTCTCTGTATTTACATTTCGCATATTTTTTTCATACACCTAACCTATTGGTTTTGAAAGAATTTTTGGAACTACCATTGAAAGTATTGAATACATAATTTTTTAAACAGAATCAGATTATTAGCAGTTGTTGTTTATACGGAACATACGACATCACTATGGCCAGTGTGATTACATCATAACCGCATACTATTTTTTGGTTTTTAAGGTATGTTCACTTAAAGGTTCAACCAAATGGCGCCCTCAAAAAATAATAAATAAATTTAAATTTTGTGTTTTACTATCTTTTACCCACGACCTTATGTTTTCCGATGAACAGCAGCCGCTAGCACATGTGAACAAATCAAGGTAGGTTTTATGTTAATTTTTGAGTTTTCCAAACATAGGATACCAGGTTTGTGTCACACGCAAAGCTTTTTTTTCCTAGGTTGATATTAATGGGATCACTAAATCATCATAATTCTTTGATCGCCGTTTTGGAGAATGCACTATCGCACCAAGGAGCGCCAAATAACATTCTGAAGATCACCCTTTCAAATTGTTTCAATTTGAAAGGAACTTTGTTATTATATGATAAGTTTCTGTGCTACCTTGTATATTATCAAATTAAACTCTCTTAGTTACGCCGTACGTCATGTCATATTGTCAAACTTTTTAATTTTTAAGTTGTTAGAATTAGAAAAATGCTTTTATTTCGAAAAAGTGCTTAAACGTTTACTAAAGATCCTTCAGGAAACAAATGAACATCTAGTAGAGAAGAAAAAATTGTTTCAAATAAGACATCACAAGATCATCCTTTCCACTTTGAAAAATCAGGTCGAGAATATGTTTTTGGCCTTTGGTAATTTGGCACTTGAATATACTCTTTCCTCAGACTTTGCCTGCAACTGTTAAATATTTAAAATAGCAAATGGAGAACAAAATGTAGTAAAACAATTTCGAAAAATTGCCCGGATTACTCATTGCCAGTACAGAAACTCTTCCGCACAGATATTCTGAGAGAAAGAGATATGAACAGCCAATATTCTTGCATGTAAATAGAGTTTTGTTTAATGTGTGATACTCATTTGTTCCCCAACGTTTCGGTACGAGATTCGGAGCCAATATCAATTGTTGTGTAATTTAGCTAGAGGTTTGTTCTTAAATTCTCAGTTAATCTTATATATATGTATATAAACATGAATTGCTATTTCTATAATTGAAAAGGGATTCAATAATTTTTAGGAGACAAAAAATAATGCAGGTGTACCCAATATTCATTGGATGAGAATTGATAAACTGACTCTTTTGCTAAAATCAATGAAGACATTATTTTTCATTTTGCCAATATTGAAATTATGGAAGGGATGAGGAGTTTAATATCTGATTAATCGCAGGTGAATCTTAAAAAAGGAAAATATCACAAATTTAAAAATTTTTAATTGACAAAAACTTATGAAATGAAAATAAATTTAAATAAAGACAAAAATCTTACGAACCTAGAACATGACGATACTGTCTAGCAGCCAAACGTTGAAAATGTCAAAAATATTAAAACACGGAAAATATTAAAAATGTCAGTTATATCGAAAACGGGAAAACTGTATTATCTCAAACACGTCAAATATGTGTTGGTCCCCATTTTAAATACCAAAGTAATGTATTTTTAGAAGCCATAAAATGTATAGGATGTGAAAATTACCAAATGAAAAAATGTTCAAGTACGTCAAATACTATAATAATATTTTTGACGATGTGTAAATAAAATGATACGCTTTTTGAATTAGCATGCTCGAAAATGGCTAACCTCATTTAAAAAAAAAATTCTACGTATCAGAATTGTTTTTCGAAAAACTCTAACTTTCAGAAATAATGAATTTATTCCTTACTTTCGAAAGGACTATATGCAGGTTGATCACATTGTACAAATCTCTTTATGTCAAAATAATCAAAGACATCCTCAACAATTTTTCCGAAATTACTATTCTGGTTCGATATCGATGACTTTTTCCATTTAAAGAAAGACAACAAAAGTCCCCACTTTGAATTAGAACATTGAAACGCAAATTCCAACAAGTAGTTTTGGCACAAATGAACTCAAAGACTTAACAAAGCAGTTAACCTGTTTGTTACATTTCTCGCATCGTTGGATATATGCGTCACAAATTCGATTTCCTCAAATCCGCAACAAATCATACAGAACAAAATTGAATATTCCCTCGTTTGGCGTATCCTTCTCTACTTTGAACTGTAACGTTTGGCTGCCAAACACATTGATTCGTGGACGGTAAACTGCGGCCTTTTCAGAATAGAGCAAGCCCTAAGTCTCACAAAGGCCATACGTCTTTCTAAAATGCTTCGAACTATGAAAAGTGCGACGCTGCCCCCCTCGAATGCCTTGTGGCCTGGTGTTCTTTCACGTTTTCCTGAGAGTTTCCTCGAGGAAATTTACGTATGTATTTTTGAGGGAAAAATGAGAATTCGATATTTCCGAAAGAACGGATTTATTTAATAAAGGGCGATTTATGAATGCTGAGAAGGGAATGTCTTTTTCGTTAACTGAGGAAGGAATTTTGTAATTGAATTATGGAATCGTTTATTGATTATGCCTGTTAGGATTTAGACTCGGTGAATAAAATTCCTATAAATCGGAAAATGTTAAAAGTGAAAACAATTTTTCTGACTTATGAGAGATATCAACATTTTTAAGCTTAATGCTAACTGGGGAGGCCCCTGGGAACTGCATGTTTGAAGAAAGTTTTAATAATTAAAAGACAAAAATATTCTTATTAATTTTTAACCGACTTCAAACCGTCTATATCCGTTTTTTTATGTTTGTTCACCGATTACTCGAAAGCGGCTTAAGGAATTTCGATTGTTTATTCTGGATCCTGTTTCGGAGGATCTTCAAGTGGTCCCATAATTTTTTTCATTATCATAACTTGTACCGTTTCTTAGAAAACGGGGGAAAACTTTTTTAGCGTTTTTTATACACTATACTTTGGTGGAGTCGCCGATATTTAAAATATGTAAAAAAAATATTGGGAAGATGGATAAATTGAAAAGTAATTGGATTAGTTCCCGAAGTGATGCCATAGTTTTTTCAATAATATAATATAATATTTTTTTCATTAACATAGCTTGTACCGTTTCATAGAAAATCGGGAAAAAATTGAACGACTTTCTTATACAGTAAAATTTGGTGGCGTCGCAGATATTAAAATTTAACTGTTCGGATCTTGGGGCAAATTGTAAATAAATTGAACTAATCAAAATAAATGTCAGTTAATATGTATATACAGTGTGTATTCATAAATCAAATAATTTCTTTTTATTAATAATTTTAATAGAAAATGTTATTCTTCATAAACAGATTTGCATGGTCTAAATCGTAAACAGTAAGCATTCCATGTCATTTTTAGCTGTAGACGAGATTTGTCATTAAAGAGGACCTTTGATTAGAAATTAAAGTATTTCCATTTTTGTTAAGAACTAAAATTGTTATCAAATAGAAGTAATTAGAATTAAAAACTGCATCTACTTATGCCATTGCACTAAAAATTGTATAATAAGTATTCTTGTAACTTTTCCAACTATATACTAGGTTTCAAAAAATATATCAATTTTGTTTAAAAGTGAGGTATCTGTATTTAATCAGTTGTGATGTATTATGAAAAATTGTATTAAATTGAAATTGGATTGGAAATAAATTGAAATAAATGTCAGTTAATCAACTTCAAGCTGGAGGTTCTCAGTTGGGTTCTAAATACAGTGTATCTTCATAAGTTGAATTCAAGCGGAAAAAGTTCTTATGAATATTATTTAGAGAAAAAGTTATTCTCAAAAAAAATATTTCATGGTAGGAAATGTGTAGGTACTGTAATTATTACATGATACTTTGTCAACTGTATACGAGGTTCGAGAGTAAATATGAATTTTGCTTAAAAGAATCCATTTATTTTTAATTATATATAAAAATCTTATCTAACAAGGGTAACAAGAATTATAAAATACATCTAATTATGCCAGATCACTGAAAATTGTATAATGATCGTTTGCAGTATGGTGGTTCCACTTAAGTTAGAATCATGTACAAAATTTTCTTAATACATATCATACATATCTAGGAAACAAGTTATTCTATTTAACAGTAACGAGTTTGTTCATGCTTATTTTAGGCAATATCGAAAAAAAGTTAATTAAATTTGAAAACTGCATACAATTAAACCATGCATCACTAAAATTTGAAAAATAAATAGTGTTATTAACTGGCTGCACAGGTGTCCGGCACCAAGCTCTGACGTCTTCAAAGTAATTTACCCAGTAGTATAGCTGGCGAACTTTGTCTAGGGTTTTGTTCATGCCTAAATGCCCCCCCCTGTAATTCCATCATGTACTTCGGTCAGGATGGCTAGTACCTTTTTTTTAGGAACAACCAGTTGAGACTTGGTTTCTCGGCCATCGGTGCTTTCCCAAGCTCGCTTGAGCATCCCATTCTCTAGTCTTAGAGAGTTTCATTGGGCCCATAATCACGCATTTCAGCACGCCCGAGTATCTAGCTACCTCGTCCCATCGTGGCCTTGGTGCCCCTCTCGTTTTGAGTGACAAGTTTGGTTCGATGTCTGGATCAGCCATTTGGTCCTGGATGCACTGTTCCGTTGTCCAGTCTTCATTGGCCTGCACTCGGATCTGTCTGATGGAGATACCCTCTGGCTGTTTCGTCTTCAGACAATGTACGCATTCTGCACTACATGGTCTTCGGGATAGGGCATCGGCATTATTGTGCAAACGTAGTTTCTCCATCCACCTGGCCAGTTGTCCTTCCGGTGTCTTCATTTCCAGCAGCCTTTTGAAGGCGGTATGATCTGTCCGGATTAAGAAATGACGTCCATAGATGTATTTCTGGAAATGGTCTACAGCCCTTATTATTGCCAGAAGTTCTTTTCTGGTGACGCAATAATTTCTTTACGGTTTCGAGAATCCACGGCAGTAGTACTCGATCACCCTCTCTTCACCATCTTGCACCTGGGATAGGACGGCCCCCAAACCTGTGTTGCTGGCGCCGATGTCTAAGATGAACTTGCCGTACTGTGTAGGAAAGGCTAGGATTGGGCTGGAACATAGTGCTGCCTTCAGTCGGCTGAATGATGTTTCGCAATCCTGATTCCAACGGAAGGTCTCTTTCTCAGTGGTCTGCCGATGTAGAGGCGCGGCAATGGTGTCAAATCCCTTAACAAATCCCCTGTTCATGCTTGTCTCTTAGGACTGGCCAATCACGGATGGCTGCTATCTTGTCCTTGTTGGTGCGGATACCTGACTCGGAAACGACGTGGCCCAAAAACTCTACTTCTTTTTGGAACATGGAATACTTCTTCGGGTTGAGTCTCAGGTTGGCATTATTAATTCTGGAGAATACTGCTTCCAGGTTCTTCAGATTGTCGAATGTATATCGAGGTATACTAAGCACGTCCTCCATGTTAACCCGCTCAGTACATACTCCATTAGCCGGGTGCATTAACCTAAAGGGCATGACCGTGAACGGAAACAGCCCTATACTGGTGGAGAACGCTGTCTTCTCGCTGTCGTTTGCATGTAGACCAACATGCCAATATCTACTTTTTAGGTCTAGTGTGGAGAACTAACGGGAGCCTGCTAGTGTGGTCAGAGTGTCATCGATTCGGGGTAATGGATAGCTGTCTTTTTTCGTGACGTCATTCAGCTTTCTGTAATCCACGCAAAATCGGGTGGTTCCATCCTTCTTTTTAACTAGCACGACGGGAGCAGACCATGGACTGATGGATGGCTCAGTAGCTCCATTTTGTATCTATTCGATACTGGATGTTGTTGGTGCCACCGGTGATTCCATCTTGACTGTTAAAAATTTGCCAGTGCTTTGTGATAAATTGCTTGACTTTCTTCTGGTTCTCTGGTGTCAAGAGTGTCAAATGGTCAGCAAACTGTTGTAGGAACTCTTTACTGGGTCCTGTCTCCTTCACCGACGTCTGGTACTCTTCTTCGCAATTGATGATGGTCTCTACTGGCTCGAAACAAGCTATCTCTTGACCATTGGCAATTCTGATGTTGTGGTTGGACAAATTTATGATTCTAATTGGTATATCTCGTCCGGTTTTAACTATAACCCGTCCAACTAAGTAGTCATGAGCTGAGCGTACGGGCTCCACCATTTCAACGCAGCTCCCAGGATTGCTGTCTAGGTGCCCATGAATAGTCTGTTCCGTTCGACTGGGAATTCTGGCTGGAGATTTTGCTACAATTTTTATGGAGGTCGTTGGGCTGTTAACGGGCCGTGTCAATACAAATTCCTCATTTAGAAATCGAAGAACATCATATCTCGGGTCGAACATAAAGCCATGCTGGTTGATTAGGTCCATACCCAGTATAAAATCGTTCCCTATGCGGGATCATGTTGTCCCTATCTGTAGCACGACATCTGCCTCACCCTGTATTGACATGGACTTGCCGGTGACTTTTCTAAGCTGGATGTTACTGTTAACTGTCCGGATTTCTGATGACCTCAAAACCCTGGACGTGGCAATGGACACAGCAGCGCCGGTGTCGATGGTGGTGGTAATTGCTCGGCCATTCAGGGTGCCCCTGATGACTAGGCTGCTGCTATCTCGGCAAAATCCCCGGATGGATACTGTCCTGGAGGCTGGTGGAGGGTTAGTCAGCATTCGCCCCTTATGCTGACTGATTGGAGTTTCCCTGGTTGGTAAGGTCGGTTTTTTGACTACCCCTCGTTGGTGATCGTTCCGGTAGCCTTACGCTGCAGTCGCGTTGAAAGTGCCCTGTCCGTCAACAGCGGTAACATGCCCCTCTGGTGCCAGTTCTTTGTGAACGTTCTAATAGTTTATGGATTCCGGACAATAGTGCCTGGAGGAATGGTTCTGGTTCGTCCTGGCTGAAGGAAACTGCTCGCACTCTTGGTTTGGAGATGTTCATGACTGCCTCTACTTCCAAGGCCCGTGAAGCTTCATTACTTTTCTTGATGCCACTAAGTCTTAGATTTGTTTGTACTTCCACATCCCTGATACCGTTTATGAAACTCTGTGTGGCCAATTGGTCTTTCGTTTCCTCGGGCAAGTCTGGGTAGGACAAGTGTACTAACTGTCTGATCTCTGCTCCGAATTCTTGGAGGCTTTCACCGGATTTTTGCGTTTTTCCACTCAATTGGATTTGGTATACCTGGCTCAAGGATTGATTGTCTTATCTTCTGTCCAGGATGGCGATGATCTTGTCGAAATTGCCTTGTTCATCGACTGGAATGCTTTGGAGGAGTTCTAAGGCTGGACCTCTTAAGGAAATTACAAGAGAAGTAGATTTTTCTTGGTTACACCATCCATTAGCTGTAGCCACTGCTTCAAATTGCCGTTTATACATGGGCCAAGATGAACTGCCATCAAATGTGGGTGGTTTGTTAACGGAACCTTTGGTACTCATGGTGTCCTGGTACTTTCCTCACTGTGAGTCCTGCGGCATTTTTTTAATTTCTAGTTCTACCTTGTTTTGGATGGCACTGATTTTATCTTGAACTGTGTTTTGAATAGACCTGATTTCACATTTTATCTGGCTTCGGATGGAATTAAGGTCATCTACTTTGGTTTCAAGAGTGTCCACGGTATTTTTTATGGTCATAATGTCATCATGTATGTCTGACTCAACTATTTGCATTCTTTCATTAACTGTTTCTTTAACTTGTGCTACTATTTGCATTAACTATTCAAATTACAGTTGTCTTTTTTCTTCCGTTTTGCATTGTTTTTCTTCAGATATTTTAAAACCATTTTGTTCCTGTTCATGTAATTTCGAGAATAATCCCTCAATGAAATTTTGTTGTTTTTCTTCCATGGCAGTGACGAGATTTTGTTGTTCGCTTTTGATCGTAGAAACAAGATTTTCTTATTCTATTTCACTAACCTTTGTTGAACTTCTTCCTGAGGTTGTTTCGCTTTTTTCCGTTTTCCAGAATCTGTGCTATTCTTTCGTCTAGTCCCTCCGTAAACTGCTTGACTATTTTTTGGGTAGTTTCGTCCATTTTTTCCATGCTACGGGTTTCCATAAATCAAATAACGATTGTAACTGCACTTAATCCTGCACTTCTGATCACCAAATTGTTATAAACTTCCTGGGTTCAATTAAACTTAAGAAAACTACTAATATTCACTACCACTTTCTAGAACTTCTATTTACATTAACTATACAAACAGCTGATTCGAATATCACAACAATACTTTTACATAAGCTCTTCGCTGCACTAACTGACGGCCGCGATTATGGGTCGCTCCTTTTAAAAAAAGCATCGAAAACTCTCGTAAAATCCATTCTCAGTTCTACAGCTGCCGAGCCATTTCGAGATCAATTTTTTGTCCTAAAAGCGATCGATGTCGTACTGGAATGAAACTTAAGGAAATTTCGTTACAATATATTTAATAAAAAAAACTGACTTCAAAAAAATCAATTAAAAAGAATGAAATATTTTTTTTGCTACAACAATTAAATACATTTTCTGAAGTCGGTGCCATTTGAACAGCTAAGTTGCGAAGTGCAACGTAAAGTACTTCCCAAAATAGTTTCACTTTAGCTTAGCACCGACTGCATAAAAAATATTTAATTGTTGTAGCAAAAAATTATTTCATGCTTATTTGTTAATTTTTTTTGAAGTCGGTTTTTGTTTTTTTAATTTGTTTATTTATTTTAGTTACTCAGAGATAAATTATATAGTTAATTTACACAGACCCGTAAACAGTCTTAAATATTAGTTTAAATGTACCAATAATTAAGGACCATGTTGTGTGAAACAATTAAATTAAAATTAATATTTTAGTATACTGCTTTACCAACACACTAAAAATTATAAAATAATTCTCCTAACTTGATGTAGATACAACCTCATACAGAATCCTAACCCCAATACAAATTGTAGGAAAATTAAATATCGAGAAAATAGAAAAATTGAAAACGTTAAACGTGAAGCGTGTGGAATGGATAACACAGCCACACAAAAAAAAAGGGTCTTGATCTGGTTGCCCCACTATGTGTAGTCTATGTTTTCGGGGTCTTCATCCCAGCACGTCTCGGTTTAGCCATAACATCAAAAAACACTTACTAGATATCCTTTAAAGCTCAAACTCTATTGGTCTAAATCCCCAAAATGTTTGTAACAATGCAGTTGCACTCGAATTAGACCTACAGTCTTAATTGGACATGAGTCTAATGTGAATTTCGTCAATTTCACGATTTCCAGTTCTAACCTTAGAAGAAATTCTTGATTTAAAAAGGACTGAATAGTTTCTGCAGCTCCGGAAAGACGTTGTCTACCTTCAGTAAACAGAAAAACCAGTGCACCCATTGGGACTCGAAATCGATTCGCCGAATCGGCTAGCCGTAGCTCAACACAGCATGTCGAGTTTATTTTTCGAAGGTGTTTTTTTATATTTTAATAAATGTATACGGTTAATTTAGTTGTAAACTCCTTCATTCATGCATTTTTTTACTCAGTGCTCACACTTATTCATTAAAGCGAAGCTTTGTTACAGGAGCTTGGGACTATAAATACTGGTGTTCATTTTGAGGATTTAGTCCAATAGAATTTGCGGTTTGAAGGATATATAGTAAATTTTTGAAGTTATGGCTAACCTGATGATGAAATTGAGCTCCAATTCGGATTCCGTGACCTCAAACAGATATATAGAGTACACATGGTGGATGTCAGGACCTTTTTTTTGTGGCTCTGTAATTGATAATATTTACTAAACAACTTACATGAACTGATTTGTGAGTTTTCTTAAGGATATTTAATATTTACACTTCTTATTATTGTTTGTAGCATGCCTTCCAATTTTTTCATTTAAATTTTACAAGTATACTCATGGTTATTAAAAATGTGCAACTCCAAATTATAATTTAACATTTTTATGTTTAGGAACATAATAAAATTCCATTCGCCCTTAATTTTTCAAAACTTTACAATTATTGTAGACTGACTTGTTCAAACAAACTTATTGTACAACTGATTATTTAATACTGTTGGTCCAGTACAATTTTTTAAATAAATTAATTTCTTATTTGTTATTTTAGTTCTGTGGATGAGTGAAATTTGAAACTGAATTCAAACATCCTGATGAGATTATGACATGACGAACTTCACATTTCTTTAAATTCTACTTCATTTGATCATATCTGAGATAGGAAATTCCTAACCGTTTGAAATATCCTAAAAAAAACAAATAAAGTAAGTACATCAAACAATTTCTGATTTAATATTAAATGAAATTAATTTAGTTACCAATTTGAAATATAAATACACCAGTTTATAGAGCAAAATTTAACTCAGTTTCGGACATAAAATTCAACAACAATTCGCTTATACTATCCCGTCAGTAACAGTTTATAAATAATTATTACTAAGATTTTAACAGCAAACTCGTAGACTATTTAAATAATAAAAACCTCAAAAATACGATTTTTTTTTGCTTATATAATGAAAAGTAATGAAGGAATCGTAATGCCGTCTACAGGAATGTAGAATGTAGAATGAAAATATGAAATCTTTTTTAGTGAGTGTTTATACATCGTGATTGGATCATTTTTCTACCGAGTAAACTCAGAAAAACTGCCCAAAATTGGATTATTTTGAAAAATTTATAACTTTCTGGTAACTAATACTGAAATATTAGTCATCGTCAAAACGATAGTTTATGATATTTAGTATATACGGGCTCAGGATGGATAATATTGAATAAGTAGTTTTTGAGGAATTCAATTTTAAATAATTTAGAGAGCTATTTTGCACATCTCACCGTATTAACGAGACAAGTCGGACCGGAGTCTACTAAAGATATTTTCTAGTTGCCTTGTTATTTCCATCCCCTGCTTATAATATTGCTTAATTCGATATTTACACCTCTCAAGGAAGCAATATAACAGTGTTTCTGAATTTGGAGTTGTTCCATGTCATTGCTATCACCCTTAGTTTTAGCATAGAATGATATGAAAAAATTTAATCAAATTGTATTTTCATCCATTTCGTAGATAAATTTCACCTTATCTTACCTCTAATCCGGAAGATAACTTCAAATTAACTAAATGTGTACCATATATAGAAACAGACAGACAAGAAGCTGGTTAAGAGATGTAAGAAAAGTTTCCTTCTATCGATGAATCTATAATTTTTTATTGAGTAAACATAAACATTAATTTGAGAAATAATGGTTTAGCGTGAAATGAATGGCGACATCTAGGAGTTTCAGGAAAACTATCTCGCAGAGACTTAAAATTGGGAATCGTGCTGTGTGTAACTCCGTTTCCCTGTTCCTAGCATAGAAGCCACAAATAAAAATTCTTAGGTTAGCTGAAATTTGTCAGCTTTGCGAGACCTTTCAATCCATTGAACGGAAGATATTACTTCAATATATTGCTTCTACTCGAGAACCTTCATGAGTTGCCCTCCCCTGGAACTGATTGAAATCTCGAAAAATTATTTATGGATTTAGTACATATAATTGAACTTAATATTTTATTTTTAACTGAATTGTGACATCTAGTTACAGGAAAATTTAGCTCACAGAGACTTTTGAAACAGAGCAGGATTACGCTTTTTAAAAATATCGTTTAAATTTTAAAATGAGTATTTGATGTTCGTTATTTTGTTTATGATATGGGTTTTTAATATAAATATGTAATTTCATATTACATGTATGACAAGACATCTATGAAAATACTAGATGGTATTTAAATTTTACCTGAATTAAAGCCTTTCAAAAGGTTTATTTTACCATATTATATTTTATCAAGGGCAAGTCCGTATTACTTGAGTCTTCATAAACTTCACAAACTAAGCTTTATCTAATAAGACCTTGCAGGTTATACCTTTCGACCCGGTATTTGCTTAATGTTCCATTGATGAATTAATTAGCGGGTTGGAAAGAATATGTACAAGCAAAGTTGATAATTAATTTCTACAGCATTTCTATATAACATTAATGGCATTTACTTTGATGTCATTAAAACTTTCCACACTTAGAATAAAACCCTCGGTTACTTAATTAGGCAAAGAGACCTTATAGATCCTATACAAAATATCAGAATTTAGCAATAATTATACATTGATGTAATTCTTAGTCACAAAATGTTGAGTTTGATTTATCGTATTAATTTTCTATAGAAGTATGTCAGTAGTATATGTTGCAATGTTTCAGATTCTTTTAGTAACGGTTTCACCCAGAATTGATAGGGTTTTGAATAATTTGTAAGGTTTTCTTAAAATTAGATACTTTGAAGTAGCACCACAGTTTGAAAAAAATCAACGTTTTAATGTTCGAATCTGACCTCGTTTTTAATGGGATTAGAAACCGAATTGATAAAATATAGATTTTTTGAGAATTTGACATAATATCACTAAGAAAGATATAAATGTCCAAAAACTTCTAAAGGCTGTATAATAATCAAGCTAATCTAAGGTTAGAAGGTCTGGAAATAAATGTCTTCAGAATTTATATGTGGCTTTTCTTAGAGCGACCTTGTTCGCCAAAGCTACTATCAAAGAACTTCTATTAACGTTATAACCGAAAGCCTAATAAAACCTTTATGAACTCTCAATATAGGGTTGTTGAATAGAAGATTACCATTACTAATTTCATCCTACTATATATCGGCAACTACAGGTAGCGGGTAGACAGTTGACAGATCTGCTTCAAAGATGCGACCCAGCCTACGCGGTTCTTGGTTTATCTTCCTGTACTTTAAGGGGTAAACCATTGTTCCCTCCTTACTTTTCTGTCCAAACCTACAAGTTCCCTCTCATTCTTCCCTCTGTCAAATCGACTAAGTTATGGTAACCCTTACAGAAGAGTCCTTGATCCTAGAGTATTGGAGTTGAGCAGTTGGCCAGTAACCAACAATCCTAAGACTAATTATACTTACAGCACCCAAGCAAACCTCGAAGACGGGACAGATCAAACGATAACGACATTGGCAAACAAAAGGGATAAAAGATGGATTCATAATACAATCAGATTTGCATCCTGGAACGTGAGACAGAAGGAAACAGAACTAACTAGCTTATGCTCTAAAAAAGGAATAATGACTTCGCAGCTATACCTGAAACAAAGAAAAAAGACTTACTTAATAATATACAGTGGCGTAGATCATAATAAAAGAGCGAGTAAAGTTATTGCTACTTATGTTCACCGAAAATGGAAACAAAATATAAATAATTACATTTGTGTAAATGAACGCAATTATAGGAGATTTCATCCCCCGAATTGAAAATACCCCAATCACAAATATTGTAGTAAACTAGCTGGACAGATAAATATACATGAACATATAGAGGTCCGGATTACCTAGCACATTATTTAATGTGACAGCAGTTGATATGTCCAAACGGTAAAAAAACAAACACAAAAACAAAACAAAAATTGTAAGAAATATATAAAGTATACTTACCAAATAAAGAAAGCATAAGAAACTTGAGACGATTAGAAACAAAAGACGACTTTGAGTGATGAATGGAAAAACATACAATAAGCAATAGAACAAACAGCCTCAGAAACATTGAGTAAAAAAAGACAGATAAGCAATAAGAAAGGTTTTTGAATATAGACAACAGAGCTTCGGCAAGCAGTAGACGAAAAGCAACTAGCGTTTAGAAAGATTTAAGTTATCTTACAGAAAACAATCACAAAATATATAAACAGAAAAGAAACTATGTAAAAACATTATCTAAAAAAGCACAAGAACAATCCTGGGAACGCCTTATTAGCGAGATTGAATGATATACATGGTAAAAAACATATAGCATATAAGGTAATGAAGGCAGTTAATAAAAAAGAAAATGACCGAATACATATAAATAAAATAAAAGAACATATCTGTGTAAAAAACTAGAAGGAAATGTTATAGAAGAAGAACTAGATAGAGCAGATGTAAAAGGTCTAGATAATATAGATTTAAAGGAACTAAGAGAACCTTTTAAAACCCCAAAAAAAACAGAAAAGCAACAGGAAAATATGATATTAATTCATAATTATTCAGAATTGCAGAAATACGGAGGCACACTACTGCAACTGAGACTTCTCAAGATACAATCAATGCTGGGAAAAAATGAAATACCAGTAGAATGGAAGAAAACAGTAGTACTATCAATATTTAGAAAGGGTGACAAAAATGATACTAATAACTGTAGAGAAATAAGCTTACTCGAATCAAATACAAAATTTATTCCAAAATTTTAAATAATAGTTTGAAACCCATAACAGAATAAATAATTGGAGGAGAACAAATAGGTTTCTGAAAAGGACGCTCAACAATAGATGGAATATTCACACTGCAACATCTGATTAAAAAACAAAGAGAATTTAACAAAGAGGCACCGTTTCATAGATTGAGAAAAAGTCTTCAACATCATAAATAGATGAAAATTATGACATATCATGGTAAAACGGGGATATCCAAAACAACTAATAATAGCAATAAGAAGCCTGTAATTGATATAAACGCAAGAGAATTAGCAGAAATAAGAACAAATAAAGGTCTCAGACAAGGATGCAGTATTTGCCAACTTTATTTGACATAAAATCATAAAAGACTAATTCTTTATGTAGATGACATAGCATTTACCACAGAATCAGATGATAACCTGCAAATGGGCATACATAAACTGTGACAAAGTACATAACACAAAATGAAAATATCATCTACTAAGACCATAGTAAATGCCCGATCAGATCTAAGACAAGACAGTGGTTTATAACGAAATAGTCGAACAGGTATCACATTTTAAATATCTAGGCTGCGATATATCACATAATCAACATAATGAATAATAAATATTCATTTATGTGTGGGACAATATCTAGAACACAAGCATAAAGGAACCGAAATGAAGTTTTATAAGACGATGACTGTACAAAGTCAAGAAATTAAGTTCTTAAGAAAGGTTAAAGATTACACACGTAATAAGAAATGACTGTATAAGAAGTAAACTGAAGAATTTCAACATACATCAAAGAATTACAGAAAATAGGAGAAAATGGAAACAGCATGTAGGCCGAAAGCAAGATGATAAAATCGCTATAAAAGTATAAGAAAAAGATGGGTACCGTAATATGCAGAATCATAGTATCTGAAATCGAGAAGAAGAAGAAGATAATACGGCAAATGGAATCTACGGCAATAGAAGCGATACAGGCATCCTCATTTAACAGAATTATTTTTTGAATCGGGTTCTTTCTTGTTTAGTATTGTTGAATTGTATTTTATAACCTAGATCTCCAGCATGTTCACAAATTTTAGATTGTTATCTCTTAATGTAATTTTTGTAATTAATTATTTATATACGGATAGTTCATGTAGATTTTCTTATGATGTTAATGGGACCTCTGAACCACAGATTACATTTATAGCATTTTAGTTCACCAACAGAATACTTCAAAACAATTAAAATATTTCGCTTGTGAAGAAATATGTCATAACTAACAATTTCGTACATTTCCCATTTTGTGTTACGCTTCACATTTCTTAAACATTAAACTCTGTATAATTTAAGGATAATTAGACAGTTGACAATACGAATTTTACCATTCACCATAGAATAGTGGTCCATAAGGCTGTTATTTCAATATATGTGGAATATCAGTTGGTTTGTTAACACTTTAGATGCTTAAAAATCTAAATAAACGAATCACATTGAAATGTAAGATATATTTTTACGATGAATGATATTTTGTGCTTTGGCTAATAATATTACAGTAGAAAGTGCCTTACGATTGACACATTGAATCGACTGGATATTTATTCACTGGAAATTTGTCGGAATTGCTTGTTAAAGAGCTTATTCATAAAATGTTGAGATCGATAGGATCTTGCGTTAGAGCAATTTATTTATAGAAATATATATATATATATATATATATATATATATATATATATATATATATTTGTTTTTAAGTTTTCGCGGGCACTAAATGTATTAGATAGTTTGGATGTTCTTAATACTAAACTCTTAGATATCCACCTACAGGTAAGCAATACACTCCACCCGATAATATGGGATAAATTCGATGAAATTAGCGAATTTGGGGCTGAAACGAATGCAGAGTTGACAACAATTCAACAACAGACAAAATTTAACAAATTGAAGCTCTCGGAAAATAACGATCACAGTCTAACCTCAAGGCAATTGGAAACGAATAGAACCGTTTATAACTTATCTTCGGTCCAATTGAACTCTACCTCGATTGGCGTGTTGGCTAAGGGATTCAATTACGCTATTGCTCCCTCTCACATACCAACAGAGAACATATGTGGCGTGGAAACAGCAGTTTCAAAATTAGATGCGAACACCGCTGAAATAATCAGACAAGATGTGTCACATGTTCTAAGATACTCTAAACCACCCAAAAGGAACCTATCTATAGAAGAAAAGCCTTGAAACAACTTCGCCTCAACAGGGACATTGTCATTCAACCTGCTGATAAAATAAATGTAATTTTAGATACAGCGGATTATTCAAACAAAATTCAAACATTGCTACAAGATCCAGTATATAAACAAATTACTACTGACCCAACAACTTATCTGGAGAAAATAACTAAGGGCAAAATCCAAGCAACTAGGATCGACAAAAATCTCCAACTGCAACTCATTCCGCGTGAAAAGTCATCGAAATGTCCGAAATTCTATGGGTTGCCAAAAGAACATAAAGAAGGTGCACCTTTGAGGCCAATAGTAAGTTCAATTGGATCCCCAACACAACAGCTAGCCAAATACCTAGCCTAACAACTTCAACCGTTTGCAGAGGGGGCAGACTCATATGTAAAAAATTCGACACATTTCATCGAAATACTTAGAAAAACGGTTTTACAACCTGAGTCTCTTCTTGTCAGTTTTGACGTAGTGTCCCTTTTCACCAACATCCCTATAGACGAAGCCTTGGATATCATAATAGAAAAATACAAACCACCTCAACACCTTGTAGACTTAACAAGGCACTGCCTGATGAACATCTATTTTGTTTACGAGAACCAACGATACAAACAAGTGGAAGAAGCTCCAATGGTATCGCCACTCTCACCAGTTATAGCGAACCTTTTTATGGAGAACTTTGACGAGTTGGCACTAAGAACAGCAACTCTTAAACCCAGTTTATGGTTGCGATATGTGGATGATACTTTTGTGAATTGGCCTCATGGGAGGAAAGACCTCAACACAATTTTAGACCACCTTAATGGCATCCATCACAAAATAAAATTCACCATGGGGGTTGAATCCAATAATCAACTGCCATTCCTTGATGTTCTTATAAATGAGAAGGAAGATGGAACCCTTGGCCATACAGTATATAAAAAAGCAACTCACACCAACAGATACCTTTATGCTAACTCTCATCACCACCCAGCCCAACTACAAGCCGTCGTCAAAACGTTAGTAACCAGATCACAAAGACTAGCTGACCAGGACAACATCAAACAGGAAATGGACAGTTTAAAAACAGCTCTGAGACAAAACGGATTTACAGACCGAAATATTCAAAGAGCCCTAAAGTCAAATCCGAGACGAACAGACGAGGAGCATGAGACACCAATAACCAAGGCTTATTTACCGTATGTCAAGGGTACCACGGACAGTATTGCAAGAATTCTACGGAGACACAATATCGATACTATTTTCAATACAGGCAGAAAAATAAGCACGGTGTTGAGGACTCCGAAGACGAGGATCCCTTTAGAACAACATTGAGTGTACGAGATTCCATGTGCAGACTGTCATAAAACCTATGTGGGGCAAACTAACAGAAGAATTCAAGCTAGACGTGATGAACACCAGAATGCTATAAGAAAGCAGGAAAAAACAACATCCATTGTGGAACACGCTACCACGACGTCACACCGAATAGACTTTGAGAACACCAGAGTACTCGCAAATATAGAACACCCGAAATCAAGACTCGTAAGAGAGGCAATTGAAATAGCGAAGAGGCCTCACAGTCTAAACGGACGCAATGAAATCCAGAACTTATCGAATTGTTGGAAAATTCTATAAACACCGTACCGGTCCGGACTCGTCCAATAACAGCTCAACCGGAAATAACAAATCAGCAGGCGGGAGGCGTGCCCACTGAGCGCCCAGGGCCAATCACACCATGCGCGCTCCTGAAAATATCAGTATTCGAGTAACTAGACCTGAAGAGGGCAGATGTGACTCTGCCGAAACGTCGTCATTTTACCATCGATCCCGGCAGGGATCAGTTATCAACTACGCGGATGAATTCCCGGAAACCATCTAATACATATATATATATAATTCTAGAATATATATATATATATATAAACCAGAAATTCTAGAATGCTTACCGATAACATTCTAGAATTATATATATATATATATATATATATATATATATATATATATATATATATATATTGTTTTTAAGTTTTCGCGGGCACTAAATTTGTTCGGTGGATTCCGGGAATTCAGTTTCGGCAGAGTCACATCTGCCCTCTCCCGGTCGGTTCGCCTAATTCACGTAGCAGAAGGCTACGAGAATTATTATTTGATAATTCTAATAATTATTAAGAAAAATTCTTTGATCTTGTTTATACAATTGTTTGAAATATTAATTATTTTTTAACCATCAAATAAACTAAAATCATCATTTAACTTAGTTTATTTTATCATATAACTCCTCATGCATGTTAACTCGAAAATAAAAGTATTGAACTGAGTGATTTTTATAGGCAATGTACAAGAATCACATGAAATAAATTTGGTATGCCAGATACTTCCAGCATTTTTTAGACATGTCTACCAAGAAGTTCTTTTAAGTCTTATTAAAACAAGTGAAATTAAATAAAAGTGACTGCGCGGGAATATTGAAATTTTAGCCTCTTTGACACCCTTTAAGTAGATATAATGGCATTTCAGCTAAAAAAAATATAGGGCTTATTTTTTTATTTCAAATAAACAAATTTTCTATCAAATACAATACAATTCTTTCAGATCCGCGATGATGGTAAAATATTTTTATTTCATTTATAAATAATTTTTGTAAAATACTTTCGGCTAAGTAAACTAACCCAAACCAAGCTCATTTTTTCCGTATAATTGTTAACTATAGATTTTTATATAAAATATTCCAATTCGGCGATGACGATACTTTTGAAGTCACAGGCACCCAGACTATAAGGTGAATCGAGTTCTCGTTCTATGAATATTGATGCAAATGATTTTCGACTTAGTTGCGAAACTAATTACGCGTATTAGAAAACAATTTATTTGAAAACTAATCTGCGCTCTTGGTAAAAAACCAACCGTTTTTTAAAAATAATCTTTTTTTGCGTTCTTTCAAAAAATTAATTGAAAGTTGTAAATATTCTTTATTTTATAGTATGCTGTATTTCAAGATCCGGTAGTATGGAAACTGCTAGTGAAATCATTGATTTATTTGACAAAGCTATGAATGAAAAATGGAAGTAAACAACTGAGAACCTAGATTTCACCAACTCCAGTAGGCAAAATTGGGCTATTCTCCGAAAACTTGGAGATGCTGCTCCCACATCAGAAAGAACAATTAATTGTGACCCCAAGCTTATTGCCTATCGACTCCAAAACATCACGAAAAATATGAAGGGAAAATAGTTTCAGTTGGTTATTCAAACAATCGATCTGGTCGCGGCCCTTTTCCATTGAAGAACTGAATGAAGTCTTCAAGAATATGCGGCAAATAGTTGGAGTCGATAACATTTTTTCCGAATTTCTTAAAGATCTGGGCATAAAAGCAAGGATCTGGCTCACTAACATTTTTACAAATGTTCTAGATACCGGTAACATGCCTAATATCTTCAGAAAATCAAAGATGTTATCCATTCTTACACAAGGAAAACCACCAGAAGATCCGTTCAGTTACCAATTGATTGCCTAGCTCAGTATGGTTTACAAACTGTTAAATCGAACTAGCTGGCTTTAGGAGTAAACGAAGTTAATGAGATCATATGTTGGCTCTTACAACCCATATCAAAGCAGGATTCCAGAAAGGTTTGAAAACCGCTGTTGCCCCTGTAGATCTTTCTTCAGCATACAATACTGTGTGGAAGAAAGGAAAGATCTACAAATTATACCATGTGCTCAAACAACATATATTTTACAAAATATTTCACAGGGATCTGTGCTTGCCTTGCTTCTTTTTAATATTTATACAAATGACATGCCTCAAACCACTGGCAGAAAGTTTCTATATGCCGATGGTCTAGCACTTGCGGTGCAAAAGAAGGATTTAGAGGAATGTAACGAATTAATATAAATACCATATAAAAATCTGACGTTTGTGCCACCATTTGTCAAATAGGCACGCTTCTCAAGAGCTGAACGTCAATTTTTATGGTAATATCCTCAAACACAATTCCAACCCGACTTATCTTTTGACAAGCAGTAGTAAATGTCAAAAAAACGAAAACCGCGTAAGAAATTGATGCACAAACTTGCTGGACATCTTGGGAGCACAAGCAAGAACTCTCCATTTAGCTGCACTGTCACGTTCAAAAAATAGGTACACAACCAAATAAAGCTATGAGAATAGTTTCAGGCACTGTTAAGGCAACGCCTATTACGTGGGTGCCTATTTTGTTACATATTCCTCCCGCTGAGCTACGGAGACTGTCTGCTGCAAAACTAGAATGGGACAAAGCACATCAAATGAACCTTCTCATTCAGGGTGATCTTATTTACATCCCTCGAAAGCGCCTGAAATCTAGACTCCTATATGGCTAGACAGAAACTTACGGGAGCCACTGAATATTAATATTAGATGGAAGTCAGATACTACATGTTGTATAAATGGAAGATAATGTAAAGTCCGGCCTGTAGTTCCGGTGCCCAAAAAGAAACTAGGGATCATATTCTGAACGATTGTCAGCTTACACATTTGCCTGGAGGTTTAGAGGAACTGAACAAGCTTTCCCAGCAACTCTGCAGTGGTTGCACGATCTATCAGTCATGGTGTGAAGTTGCGTTTCATTTTGCGGCGGGCCTTAGCGGCGCGCAGCCCCAGAATTTGCTGTTCTGGTGTCCACAGATTATACAGAGAGAATAGATGGAATATTACTTGACTTAATCTATAAAAACCCTTTTTAACAAAATCTAAATTGCAACTAGTAATCCAAATTTGTATTAATTAGAGAACCCCTCTTAAAATCCCATATTTCAGGTCTCACTTGAATTACGTAGATCTAATTGTGATTACATTTCACGAATATCATTGCATATGTAATATTATGAATTCAAAATCAAACAATGGCGGATTAGTGTTAGCAGTTTATTTAGTTAGATTACAATACTAAAATAGTAATTGACTTTTTCATTTGTTGCTAAGAGGGCTTTATATTGTGAAGTATAATGACGTAGAATAGTAATAATCAATTATTATGGAATCAGTTGACTTTAAAGCTATATGTACAATAATTTACCTCGTCTCTTGCAAACGAGTACCTTTTTACCTTGGAAATTTCGTATTAAATGATTTTAATAATTTTTAGGGATCTTGTTTAGAATGTTCTGGAAGTTTTCCCAAGCATAAATGACGAGAGAATCCAATCTCAAAATAACATTTTTACGTTATACTTAAGACATGCCCCAAGAACAATAAATTCCATCTTCAGTAACTTCCAGAAGAGTCATCTATTTGATTTCCATACCAGCGTTCTTGTTATTCTTACCAACAGTTTCCTTTTCCTAGTAAATTATTAATAAAGCTTGCGTTCCCTTTCGATTCTATTTCTGTTAAATAGATAGTGATATTAATATTAGTCAACTATGACTTTCATGATAATCATTTCAATAGTATAATTGGCGAAATCTATTTTATAGGTTCTATGTTAAAAAGCAACACATGTAGTTACTTCCTATAGGGAATAGGTAACAACTGTTTAAATCGAATTAGTCAAAATCGAATTTAATTATTTACCATTAATAATATTAAAAAAAGAAAAATATTTGACCATGTTAATAATAAACATTACATTAATTGTCATTTCCTTTTTTCCAGGTAAGGAGTAAAAATTTGGACTGCAGGTAAGATAGTATTTGAAAGATATTTTCAGGAACCTAGATAAGTTTGAAAACCATACCGTCTTAAAGCACGATCTCAAACATGGATGCTTCAAAAAGATATGGATGTAGGTAAAATTGATTATATTCAATTGTTTGTAACGGGCATGTACCAGTTATATTTCGCTGAAATTACATTTGTAACCAGTTAATCTCAAAACAAACATTTTTGGTAAAAATATTTTCTAAATATTTGTTTATAAATGCTCTAGTTATATTTCTAAACACAAGAATTTTCTATGTATAAATAACAGTTCATTATTATTATTCAAACTGTGGTAGAAAAGTATTTTTACGAAATTTTGACAGTTGTGTTATTTTTCCGATTTGCTCCCCCCTGGGTCAATTTTTTTCGTAATTTGCCTCTCCCTAAACCAAAAGTTCCAATCCGATTTGAACTCAGTGTTTGAATGATATATTAGAAATAATTGTGATCTCAACATTAATAAATGTTTTAGTAATACTTTTGCAAAATCTAAATTGATATGCAATCCGAAAGCTTTATTGTCGTATTTGACGGTTATATCTAGGCACAGTTTCGCCCTTCAAAATTACCAGCTGACTTTCATTTTGAATTCATTTGTTTTTTGCTGTCTTTGCCATCGGTAGCTGTAGAAACATTTTTCACTATTAAAATAGAGGTAGAACACCCATTTTAATACATTGAAAAGATAAGTAGGTACTCTCAGTAGTTTATAGACAAAAAATTAAGTAATTATTATATTTAGTTTACGGGTTATATTTAAGGTTTTATGTTGAATGAATTTCTTTTTCTTGTTTTATGAACAGTTATTCATCAATTGTAATTTAAAAGACATATAAAAATAATAAATCAAAATATAACACTACCCCCTACATATATACCATTTTAGTATA
The DNA here is from genome assembly GCA_034190945.1 of Octodonta nipae. Classification (NCBI taxonomy): domain Eukaryota; kingdom Metazoa; phylum Arthropoda; class Insecta; order Coleoptera; family Chrysomelidae; genus Octodonta; species Octodonta nipae. The sequence continues at coordinate 135,061,877 of CM067218.1, forward strand.
CACTGAAATAAAAATTGGAAAACATATCTAGCATCTGTTTCAGCTGGATTACAATTTACTAGTGTAATAGTTTCCCATATCACGTGATCACACCCATTAGGGCGTTTTTGTAATTTAAACTTTGAAAGTGATTTTAATCAAAAATATGATAATCGGGAAACTTTAATATACCTTGCTTCGTTTACAGGTTGTCTCATATATGAAGGTTTAAAATTGCTATCTAATAAAACATTTAATATATATATATATATATATATATATATATATATATATATATATATATATCCGACATCCACATTCAATGTTGTCAGGTTCCTACCCAAGAAGTAAAGAATGTAAACATTAAAAGGTGCTCATTCTGTACAAATTAATTCCCTACCAATCTAGTATATTTTTGAAGTCGGTGCCAAGCAAATTTAGAATAATTCATTGTGCACTTATCTACTACTTCATCAAATTTGATTGTTGCTTGGCACCGACCGTAATTAATTTGTACAGAATGAGCACCTTTTAATGTTTACATTTTTTACTTCCTGGGTTTTAGGTTTTTAGTTATAGGTGGAAGTCGGTTATATTTTTTTTAAAAATGTTTTATTTTCAACTTTTTAGTTTTCATTCTTTATTTTTTATTTTGTATGTATAACCTTAGTAGACAGGAGCACGTAACATCGAAATCCTCAACATTACACAATGATACATTTTCATTTAAATTGACAGGTAAATGTTTACGAATAAAATATACTAGTACGCGTTGACTTCTTAATAAGCCCAAAATATATTTATGCCTTATGGACTACGCCATTTAACCTTTTTTTCAACTTTTTTTGACAACTCTGTATAAATATATATATTTCCACTCCAACCTATGTACCAGCCATCTTGTACATACGATTGCCCATTGACAAGCATAAATTTGTTAGATGCCTTCTGTAAACTATAGGACGGAGTAGAATCCATCCGATATATACGGAGTCAAATCCGTCCTATATTTCAACCATAGTATAAAACTCCTTGTGGTCTACCCCATAAATTATTTCATTTTTCACATTTTATATTATCGCCCTGTGTAACATTAATTCCTCTCCACACTTTATGCAACTTCTTATGTGCTATAAAATAAATAATTTTTTAATCACACTGTATAAATAAATAAATTTAACTTCAGCATATTTCAACCATCCTGGATATGATTTGTTTACGTCCATATCATAACAGTTTTTTAATTACCCTATATAACTTTAGTTTCACTTTTTTGCCACCCTTTTTATACCACCAATCGTCCACTCCACCCTATATGCCATACATCCTGTATATACAGCTAAAGGACTTAACTTATATTTCAATCAGAATATAAATGCAACTCCTTCTATCACTTTACTTTGTGATTTTGTTTGCTATAACTAAACACCCTGTGTATAAACGTACCAAATAGCAGTTTAAAGTTTGACATGTGTTGTCACTGAATTTTCTATTAGGCCGAATAAATGTGACAACCAAAAGCACCGTCTTCGCAAAGTGGAAAAATTTTCATTTAAATAGGTATTTCCCGGGTATACAAACAAAACGAGCTTGGTACTCATTGATTTAAGGAGTCGAAAATACTATGCTTTACTACCTATATGCTTGAGGTGTGTATAGAAAATTTTCAAATTCGCAATTAAAACTTCCAGTGCCTAAAATTCCCGCACTATTAGGTTGGTTTTAAAATATTTATGAGGAAATATCCGTTATGTCATTTCGATGGAATTTTTAATAAGAATTTTGGAATTTTCTGAGATTTTCTGCAAAACTGCAAGTTGCACGTCGCAGAAAAGTATATGAGATCACCTAGGGATTTTCATTAATAGCTTAAACGTTAAGCAACTATACACATCCATAAGAAGTTTTCGAAAAATCGACCAATATGTTAGGGATATTGGTCGATTTCCATGCGCGCATGTGTACATTCACAAATTTCTTCACTTTACCAATAGAATTCTTTTCCCAAATTTGAAGTTTCACCAATCCGGATAAAAACAAAACCATATTCATAGAAAACGGTTCACCACAGGAGAAGAATTCAGGTAACATACGTACAAAAAAAAACGGGACGAATTGATAACCACCTCCTTTTTGGAAGTCGGTTAAAAAACGGTAAGAGACACAAACACCATTAAATGGAAAAAATAGTTGCGGATTCTCGAGCCTATTTGACTAATACGAGAAAAATTATGCTATCTCTTGCCACCCTCAAGTCATTCTAAGACAACCAAAAAATGCATGTGTTGTTTCTTGCATCTAACACGTTTACTAAAAAAATATCAAAAAATGGTAAAAGAAAAAGTTTATTGGCCCATACTTTTGCACAACAGTGTTTGATCATATCCTTTCTGGTACGTTTCTTGTTTTGCGGGGCCATCATCAATTATTTTTTAATATTACGGACCTCTACTTTTTTGCTAAAATATCGATAAAGTATTGAAATACCAATACATTGATATGATATATTTTATACGTTTTGGAAAAAATATATCAGATTAAAAAAATTTAGTACGGGCCTTCTTATAGCGTAAATAATCCAAATAGTTTTTTTAACAAGAAAACCTACTAAAATTGTTACTTAATTATTTTTTCTCTGGTAAAGCGGCGTAAATGAAAAAATGGAAAGTGTGAAAAGAAATTCAGCTTTTGTTTTGTTGTAAATAAATTAAAAATTGGTGAAATCAAGAAAATCAAAGTTTGTCGTAGATAAATTCTAATCTACAAGTTATATGAATAGTAAGAACATGAACCTATAAAAGTTGTGTGTAATAGGAATGTCTATCGAATAATGCTATCAAAGTTCTAAAAGTTTGATTTATTGCTGTGCAAATTTCAAAGAACCATTAACCATACTGTACGTAATAATATCAGAAAATGGTTCATTTAACAGAACTGCACAAAATAACCATTCTAAAAATGTTATGGAGATAGCACACAGACACAAATGGAAGTTTCGCGCTTACTTCAAGTAAATTTTCCAAATTTGCTGCCTGTATGCCAAGTAACAATAAGCAAAATAGAAAAGCACTTTTGCGAGCTTATTGATGTAAGACGAAATTGGATATTATGCTTGAGTTTCAAGACAACATACTAATCTACGTTAGCCACACATCAGGAGCTCATGGAAGACGATTTCGATAGGAGAACGTGTTTCTGTGAACAAATAATGGTAAGGTTAGATAACAATGTGATCCAATTACAAGACATTTTGTTGGTTTGGTCTAATGAGAATCCTCACTGGATGACAGAGAAACATATGCAATATCCTGAAAAAGTTAATGTTTGGGCAGGAATTGTTGGAAATCATATCGTAGGTCCCTTTTTCATTGATGGCAACTCGAATGGAGATAAATATTTAGAACTGCTCCAAAATATTGTTGTACCATCTTTGACAAACTCATATCATGATCCAGTAAACTCACAAGTTCCTACCACTACAATATTGTTTCAGCAAGATGGAGCACCGCCCCATTAGGAAATCAATGTCCAGCAGTACCTGAACCAGATTTTTCCTAATCGGTGGATTGGGAGGCGCGGATCGATAGAATGGCCAATACAATCTTTTTGTGGGGATATGTCAAAAGTACGGTATACAAAACTAAACCCCTGGACTTAGATGACCTAAAAAGACAAATCACGCTTGCGATCAGATCAGTCACGCCTGAGATGTTGAGTAACATTAGAAGATATTTCTATACCAGATTAGCATGTTGCCAAGACGAGCATTCTGAACATTTCCTACATTGATATTAATGTTTTTTTTTTGTTTTCTTTATATTATTAAGAAAAACTCAGTAATTAGCTTTTTAGTTTAATGTAGCGAATTTGTGAAATAAAACTATTTTCTTTTTTTAACATTAATTTTTGTAATAAATCTGAAAACACTTAATATTTTCCGAAACAGTTGAAGATAGGCGTAGGACATTGTACATGAATTATGTCTAGAATTTTCTGGAGAATAAAAAAAATAAATAATATACAGGGGCTTGCATTTAAAACAAGAAAGTTGGTATTAGCCACTGTCATATGACACCCACTATATAATTGTTTTTATTGAAAAAATGCACATTTAAAAATACAAATCGACGTGTCCAACCGTTGTTCACAACAAGCACTTCTTTAATCCTTATCGAATTTATTCCATTTGGCTGTATGAGAAATCTGAAGAAATAGATAAATAGAAATAGATAATTTGATATTCAAAACTCTTCTTCCATCTTTATTTGACTCCGCATTTGGATCGCCTAAACCAGCGTTTCTCAATCTTTTTTAATAACTACTGTAACCAAGATGTGGTGGAACAGCTTTTGAGCAGGTTTGGTTTCCTGTTGGAGTTATATTCGCACCAAGAGCGTAACTTTGATACTTACGTATTCCAGAAAGTCTGTAAGATGTTGGACATCATGAAAACAAGAATCATACACAATTCGCCGAAATGGTGAAAACATTAAACAGGACCTTGGTATAATATTTATCAAAGGCCGTCAGCAATAACCACCGTACTATTAGGAAAGGAGGTGAGATTACCATTTGAGTCGGCCTTTGGTTCACCAGAATAACCGCCCTAGGGTGTTAACAATTATGCCGACCAAATCTGACAACGCACGAACTAGGTAAATTCAGTTGGGTTCCAAGAGAGAGAGAGAGAGCGAGAGAGATCAAGAGAGAGAGAGAGAGAGAGAGAGAGAGAGAGAGAGAGAGAGTGCCGAAATCAGAGGGCCAAGATCAAGGTGGTCTATTTGGATCAACTGGCTCCCTATCATGGAGAAGACGATTTTTCGCTAACAGAAAGAATTGCCCAGGGACTAGTAAAATTTCTTCGCAGACCACTGGTGGCCCGCCGGACCATCAGTTGAGGACAACTAGCATAAACGATCCTAAGTAAGTCAATAAGTGTGTTAGGTTGTCAATCCAAACGCTGGGTCTCTTGAAGTTGTGGTTTTGTAAGTACTAATAGTTATAAATTTGTTTACACTACTAGTAAAAACTTAATTTTCTATGGAGGCGATGACAGTAGGTTACTGGTATTTAGAAATGTTTTGAATGACTGTAAGTATGTTAATAATTTGTGGATAAGTTATTAGATATTTCTTTACTTCTTTTTTATATTGTTCATACGATTTTGTAGCCTTTATATTTGATGGTAGCATGTTGTAAAGCCTTGTGGCGTAATAGACGAAGGACGTTTTTGTTATTTTTTTATTAGCTTGGTTTTTACTTTTTTAAGTTTCTAATTGACCTTTTGTTCGGTCACTTCTGTTTGGTCTTGATCATTGAAAAGTCAGAGTAGGCATTAGTTTGCATAGATATTTTGGATGGTCAAAATATTTGTCTCCTTATAAAGCAGTTCTGTTGAAAATCTACGACAATTCTAATTATTATTTTAATAAGTAAATTTTAAGAAGTTTGTAATTTGTTAATTTTTGTTTTACAGGCTCCTTTTCAGGCATTTATGCAGTATCTAATTATGCGTTCTGCAAATGAAGTGCAAGTATAGTTAAAAGGTTTCTGCTGTTCATGTATAATAGTAAATAAATTTAAATATTTTTTCTTGTTCTAGTCAAATCCCCTATTATGCCCATTAAAAATAGTACGATATTCTTATACATTTGTTTTTATTTTATTTTGGTTTGGTATATGAGGGAGGGAAATGCACATCGAATTCTGACTGATCTTGAGGAATTAAGTCGGTCATTTTATTCCCTACGTTCATCAAATCACAAAAATGGCACTATAGCAAACTATATAGCCTGTATCTCATCTGAAGAACCGTCGACTTGGAGGGCGCCGTAAACCAACGTCGATCTGAAATTACTTCTTGCTGAGTGAAATCAGAATAATCTCGCGTCTACATTGAAAAGCACTTCAACCATAAAATGTGTATCGCCTCATATTTTCCAATATTACTCGATATTTTTGAATCAATTGTGAATTCACATGAAAATTGAAAATCGTTGATTCCATTGATGGTGTTTTACCATTTCGCGTGCATTCCACCCACTCACTTCGCGAACTGAAAATGCGATTGCCAACTTTCGACAAAATCCAGTTCGATGGAATGACCAACCGGAATGGATTAATTTGGATGTACAATGGAAAATTGTTTGAGTTATTGCAATTACCAACGGCAAAAAGCAATTTCGAATACGAATATTTTTGGAGAGCGTTCCTTTTGTTGTAACGCTCAGTTATAAACCGTGAAAACAAACGGCGGCGGCGTTAGACCGTATCACAAAGATATGTTGTGCGTGTTTCAAATTTAAATTGGACAATAGCTTCAGATTTATACAAACAACGTATAATTGACGCCATAGAGACAGCAGAAAATGTTGAAATGTAGCTCGTAGAAATTTCACTTGACCATTTCAAGTAAAGTTTTACCAGTTTTACTCTATTTTTTAAAGTTCACTAAAATATGCTTACGTAACTGGATTCAATTCAGAACACCACATAAATTGCACTTCACTTTAGTTACTTACAACAAAACGTATTAAGTGGAGCATATGAATCGATGACCCCCTTACTTTGATAATAAGCTTCTTGACATTTTCTGATCTCTTACTTTCTGATCTTTCACCTAGTACTTCCCACATCACCCATAGAATTAATCATAGACGTACATATAATTTTACCTGAGGGTCATAACACTGCCTTCTGTCTAGGTCTGATCGTCCATTGCTCCTCTCGCCATATTTATTTCATTTTCGTTTTCCAGATATAGCAGCCTCGTACCTGGAGCTGTTTCAGCTTTCAACAATTCTTTGGTGAAGCTGATTGATCTCTGGAGGACTCAACCGAATTATTGCACAGTTTCTCTTGCCTGAAACCCTGTCGAGCTCATCTACGATATATAAAATTTCTAAAATGTCTTTGGTCGTTTCTGCTGAATGTCTCACTGAAGCCATGCGATTATTGGAATACCTGGGCAAAAATCGAGATGTGTAGCGCCAGTATTCCAACTTGAACCCATGTAGATTAATGCCATTAAGATCTCGTGCTGGATTCTGAATTGACCTAACCACAGTTCTCCTTCTGCCCCAGCCTCTACTAGCATCGTTTTGCTACTGATAGGTCGTAGCGAAACATTGAGTTACGAATCTCGGATAGCATCAAAACCCTGACTTGACTACTGATACTGCGGCTCCAGTATCTAATAGAATGTGCCTCTTTTTACCACAATGAAGAACTAATCTTCCACTTGCCTTGGTGGGTCTATCCAAACATGGACCAGAGGAGCAAATGCAAGTCTCTAAAGACCACATCAACTTGGGATTGGCAATATGAAGTAGTTAAAAGAGTCAACGACGTGGTCTATCGCATTAGCCGGAATCAAAGGGCCAAGATCAAGGTGCTCCATTTGGATCGACTGGCTCCCTATCATGGAGAAGAAGATTTTTCGCTAACAGAAAGAATTGCCCAGGGACTAGTAAAATGTCTCCGCAGACCACTGGTGGTCCGTCGGACCATCGGTTGAGAGCAACTAGCATAAACGATCCTAAGTAACTTCATACCTGTGTTAGGGTGTCAATCCAAACGCTGCGTCTCTTGAAGTTGTTTTTTGTAAGTAATAATAGTTATAATTTTGTTTACACTACTAGTAAAAACTTAATCGCGGACAGCATCAAAACCCTGACCTGACTATTGATACTGCGGCTCCAGTATCTAATAGAATGTGCCTCTTTTTACCACCATGAAGAACTAATCTTTCACTTGCCCTGGTGGGTCTTTCCAAACATGGACCAGGTTTATTGACCTTTTCTAACATCTAGGGCGATGACTCTCGATGCAATGGTCAAGCGACTTACTGCGTCGGCATATGCTTATGGTGGTAACGAATTTTAAACCTTAGCTGAGGTCTTCCATTTATAATTTTATGCTACAACGCCGTAACCTCTTCTGATTTTCTCATCTCAAATGACATAAAAGAAAATCTCAGTGGCGAAATGTTTTTAAATTCCTAAGGTGCACCTGGGTAAACGAGATGTACCAACTGGCGTATGTGAGCCTTGCCGTCTTGTATGATTTTGGATTCGAGAACAAATACTAACATGAGAAACGGTCATACGTTCTGTCAATGACTGAAATTTATTCTAGGATTAGTCTCTCAGAAAGCTCTTAACTGTTTCCGTATTATCCCATCTTTTGGCTGTAGCAACAGTTTCAAATTATCAGTTATAGGTGATAAAAAATAAACTAACAGAACTTTTTCTAGTTTCGGGTTTCGATGTTTTCGATTCTATTTGGTATTTTTTGCATTATATTCATAATAGTCATGACTGAGCTTTTTGCTTTAAGAATTTCGCTCCCAACATTGTCAAATTTGTTTTCGACATTGTGTTTTACTATGTCATTGTAACTTACAAAATTTCCTTAGTTTTTTTACATACACATCTACTTATGTTGGTTTTCTTTAAAACGTTTTCGTTTGTATTGTCCCTCTTTTTTAATTTTTGGATTATACTTCTGTTCTACTTTTATGTCTTTAGGACCATTTTTCTGTTCGAGTTTCAGTTCATCTTTTTGAATTTTTGCTTCTACGTTTGGTTTTTTTAAATCTGTTTGCTAAATTTAACTAAATTTCGCTGCTTATCGTTCATTCTAGTAACGATATTTTGAAACTATACTGCTGTTTTTCGTCCAATGGAAGCGCATTAAAAAGTTGTCTGGAATAATTTGAATCTGCCTGTGAAACAATATTTTATAACCAAAGTGTCTTTATTTTAATAAAAATTAAAATTAATTTTCACCAAGTAAAGACAGAAACAATCATCAGTTATTGAAATCATTTAGGTGATATTCGACGTAGATATTAGTAATACTGATTGTGTATGTCAAATGAATCTAAATTTTGTAGCAAGGACGCAACAAGACGTTACTATTCAACGTTACGAATGTAAACACGTCGCCAGTTAAGAAGAAAAAAACAATCTGAAACTTCTTTTAATAAAAGTTGTTTCCTAAATACAATACCAATAAGTTCTGTGCAAAAACACGCAACTAGCAACATTTTTATAGATCAAATGTATTTTTTTGTTTAACTATGAAGATAATTCTGAAACTCTGGTCATAATACCCATCAGGTATGTTTATGTTAAAGGATTTAGCTTGTTATTTACGAAACATTGATTTCAGCAGTTGTTCAACTATTACATATGTTTGTTTTCATAAACATTACTTTATAAGGCTAAGTAGTATTTTCCTCCAAAAGATTCGGTTTTTAAATACCTATTTCAGATTTAATAAAGTTTTGGTTTAACTTTCCAGGAACTGAACATAATCAAATAATGAAAGGAAAAGTAAAGCACTCTTACAAATCACTACAAAGATAAAATACAAGAGCTTCCGAAAAGTGGTATAAAGTATATAGGATTAGAGTTCGAGGAAAGCATCTCGAAACTCTTTTATATCCGCCTTATGATGAGAAAAAACTTAAAATTCAGTTAAGCTGCCTACGTCCTAGTGTCGGTGTGAACGGTGACGGCCGCACGTGCGGCGAATAGTATTCTAAAAAAGTTTTTCTGAAGAATATGTGTATGTGCATTCTGGGATTTATTAAAATGGTAAAAAACGGGTTTGGCACCTTATAACACTCTAGTAAATTTGACATAGATTATACCCCTTAAGATTATTACTTGATGAATTTGCCAAAAAGTTGAATAAAATCTTTCAGGAAAGGTCAACCAAATCACTATAGAAAGATAATTGACATATTGATAACTATGTGACCAGCTCAGCCTATTTGTTCTTTATTAACAATTATGAAATAACTTATATTTTTCATATTTGTTTGTTTTGATGTTTTCAAAATTTTCGACAATTTTATGAATTTTCAACAATACCTATACCTACACAACAAATATTACTAACAACTTTTACAGCCTTTTTTTCATCTCAACAGAATTTACAAATAATACTTGAACTATATTTATTCCAAATATTAAAACTCTCTATCAAGCAAATTTTATCAGGATCACACCAGTATCTTGAGTATCTCAGTACAAACTTTGTATTAATTTTCACTCCCTTTCATCCCCTTAAAGGTGGAATTTTGAAAAACACAGACAGACAAAACGCCCAAGATGACTCTCTGCACCTCTACCAATTTTTTAAAAATATTGCATGTACAGGCACGGTCTTTTAACTATTTTATTATAAGTATTGATTTATAAAGAACATAACGGCACTGAGAAACATAACTGAGAGTTATTTTTACTACAAATAAATTTATTAAGTTGTGTATCATAATAAAAATAGGAAACTCTGACTTCAAAAATGTACTAAATTGTTAGATAATTAATTTCTGCAACTTTAGATTAGTTCAAATATTTATTTTGTGCTTAGTTGGTGGCTGTCTAAAAAAATATGCATTGAAGTGTGTTTCTAATAAATATTTTTAACATTGTAGTTGTTTTTGGAAGTAAGCTCAATAGAATTAGAAATAATGAAGACATGCGCACAGAGAAAGAGTGAGATAGCAAGCTTCTTATCAGTTAAATGAAGCAACGTCTCGAAAAGGAGCATGACTGTTGTATTCGTAGCAATGAGATTGAAGAAAATGTAGATATCGTTTTTCTTTTAAGCATGAGTATGCTTGTAAAGCAACAGTTATAAGCTCTGTTTTGATGGGTCGAAGCTAGGCTTATCAAGCCACTCAATAGTTTTGTACTTTTTCCCGAGATAAAAAAGAATGTATATTTTTCGCGATATTGATGGTTGTTGACTATGTAAGCACCTTTGAAGTTACCTTCATACACTGGTTTCATACAGGTCCTTCCTATGACTTCATTTCATGGCTGAGTAAAGATACTATATTTATTTCCAGTCAAATCGCAAAATTAAAAATATTACATTTAATATTAATAAATTATTCAATGAAGTATTAACATCAATTTTTAGGGTGAACATATATCTGAAAATAATTTACTGATCGCACAGTGTTTTCATTTTATTGTTAATTTTTAAAAAATCATTAATTTACATTGTATGTCTACAAAATTTTGCCTTATGTGACACAGGATGACTGACTGAAATAAAATTACTTAAGGATTACTAGGTATATTTATTCTTAATACTTATAATTTTATTATGCAATAATTTATATTTAAAAAGAACCGACTTAAGCTGAGTTAAAATAAAAACAGTTTAGACACCGTGTGAAATCAATCATTATTTGCAAACATATCTCCTGTTTTATATGATTTAAGGTACAATTGAAAATTTTTGACTATTCTAATCTCTCTCTCTTTCTCCCTCTCTAATTTTTATTTTTTTATATATTTTCCAAATATAATTTAACTTTTTTATTTGTTTTATTATTTGGACCACTTTCTATAAATGCAGCTCTAATTCACTCTATATTGCATCCACACTGTATATGGTTCTGTGTATTGGTCACCGCTATATAACGTATTGGTCTATCATTTTCTGAATAACCCTGAACAAGTATAATTCAACTCAACACAATATTACAACGCTCCTGATATCTTTAAATGATTTTACTTCGCCCCATATGTCTAGTATTACATTTATGCAACTGCTCATGTTCTACCCTATATAACAAATTCCACATTTTTTAACCACATTTTATGACTACAATTTTACTCTACTATTTATTTCAACCGATCAATATTTGCAACTGCATGTATAAATATACCCCGTCCTACGTTCTATAATTCAAATATCCTAATTGCTTATGCTTACATAACAAATTTTTGATGCAACCTGAATAACATAAATTTTACCCCACCCTTACTTCAAACCCCTTGTGTAACCAAATACTTATGTTACAAACTAAATAACTTCTTTAAACCGCCCTGTCTAACTGTAATTGTACTCCACCTTATATTTCAACCAACCTGTATATTCAACTGCTTCTGACATGTATAACTGTAGTTTTGCTCCACTCTTATTTCAACCACCTTGTATACGCCACTACTTAAGTGCCATCCAATACAATATTTTTAGAACCACCCTGTATAACTAATTCTTTTCCAACTTACATTTCAACCATCCTATGTATACAACTGCTTATGTAACACTTAATATCACATGCAGGTACGCACACACCTACCATATATACCATATAGAAAGATAGCCGACATAACAAATTTTGGTTTCGAAAAACTAACAAAATATTTTCTACTCTCTTCGAGGTGTCATTCCTTTGAACGCAAGACAATATAAATAATATATATTGTTTCTGGTTAGGATTTTCATACATTTCGTTAAATTTGAAGACGCGAGATTCTGGTTAGGATTTTCATACATTTCGTTAAATTTGAAGACGCGAGATGTAAGACCGACATCTAGGATTTACGAGAGAATTAGCACACAGAGTTTCCGAATCTGGAGCCGTTCCATGTAATTGCTGTTCTCCCTTAACTTCAAATTTAACGACATGTATACATAAAGAAGTTTTCGAGAGGACATTCAATTGTGGGAAGAGCAACTGATGAAGGTTCCCTAACCGGAAACAGTATATTTTATATATATTGTCTTGCGTACAAAGGAATGACACCTCGAAGAGAGTATTCAATATCTCTGACAGGTGAAGTAACCTGAAAATCGTGACATTCTGTCCTAGGTTAAGTTAGGGAGAATAGCAATTGCACGGAACGACTCCAGATTCTGTGTGCTAATTCTCTCGAAAATCCTATATGTTGGTCTTACATCTCCCGTCTTCAAGAATATTTTCTGCCATTTCACGCGACTATAAGCCCTCTAACTTAATTTGGTCTTTTAAAGAAACATTCTTCAAACGAATCAAAACGAAAACCATTACAAACACCCTGTAGGATATACTTTCATGGCATATCTTGACATTTAAATTAGATATTTATGATGAAAATTTTACATTTACCATTATGTTTACAGTTTTTCTGCATATAATTTTCCGATTTTCAGAAAACTGATAAGTTTTACATTATAGAAATACAGGGTGAGTTTTTTTTGATAATCAGTATGGGGATCTCGGAAACTAGCGGAGATAGAGCAATTGGGAAAGATTTTCAGTTTTACTGGACCAATTTAATGACACTTTCGGATTTTTGTAAAAAGTTATGGCTTACTAGATATTATGAAAAAACGAAATTCTGCCGATTTAGTAAAATCTCTCTAGCTCCTTTGTTTTTGTTTTATAAAAAAAGTGTAAATATCAAAATTGAAGGGAATTGTATACCGAATATGATTGTTACGTCCTCGTTTGCGTGACAGCTCTTGTTTTCGAGATATGACACAAACTTATCTTTTTTTGGTTGGAAACCATAGTTGGCTATGAACACAAAAAATCGGACATTTTTAGAGCTTTTCAACGATATAATATTCGATATAGTTATTCATAAAAATAACGGAGTTATGGATGCTTTTCTTTCTTATTTTCACTTTTAACGTAGTTAGCCATGAAATAGATTGATTTATTAATAACTATTCCAAAAAGCATTGAACGATTTTTTTATTAGATATATCAGATATAATGAAAAAACTAAATAAGTAGGTACTTACTAAAAACTTAAGAAATTAAGGTACATAATAATGGTTACAATTTATTTTCGAAAAGTCCACCATTGTTATTTAGACAAAAATTGCATCACCGCCTATCAATTTTTTCAATTGCTTGTAATACCGCCTCCCTTAGGTCACCAACTGTCTTATACTTTCTTTTGTATATTTTGTTTTTTACCACACCTCATAAATAGAAGTCTATAACTGCCAAATCGGGAGACCGGGGTGGCCATTCGCGTGGGCCATTTCTTCCTATCCAAGAGTTTGGATAGATATCTAAGTGTTGTCTTACTAATTACGAGTTATGAGCAGGTGCTTCATCATGTTGGAAACACTCAATTTCTAAACGAGTTCTCAAATTCAAATTATGCAACTTGTCTTAAAAAGTGTATTGCAAGAAATGCAAGTAGTGCTCCCCAGTAAGTGATTCGTCATAGATAAAAGGCCCCAGAATAGTAGACCCACCAAACATTAAAACCAAATTTTCTCTGAGGTCGTCTTTGTTCTACATGGAAAGGGTTTTCTTTAGCCCAGATATGCTCATTGTGTCTATTGAACATACTGTAGTTAGTAAATCTAGTTTCATCTAACCATAACACCTTTAATAGAAACTGTGGATTGTCAAGGCACATGTCTCTAAACCATGTACAAAACAAAAGACGTCGATGTTCGTCACCAACATGCAACATTTGAGAAACTAAAAGTTTGTACGGGTGGAACTTGTACGCTTTCAGTACCTTGACTACAGGTCGTTGAGATGTGCCAGCTTCTGCCACAATCTCACGAGTTGATGTAGATGGATTTTGATTTACCATTGCCAAATCATTTATTTGTGCTGCTTCGTTAATTTGATTACGTTTCTTTGGTGGTTTAGTAAAAGATCCATATCTGCGTAAACTATCGTAAAGCCTCTTAAATGTACATAGAACTGATTGACGACGATTAAAATATCTATGTAAGTATTCCTCAGCTGCACGAACTGAATTTTTATGGCATATGATATAACATTCCACCATATTCGGTTTTTCTTCATTACAATATTCCATTTTATCACTAAAACGTGTCAATGTCGACTATCAGTTCAGCACTACTAATGGAATTACTCTCAAATGAGGAAACGTCAAAATGAAAACAATCTTTTTCAAGGCTTCCTACGTTAAAAGTGAAAATAAGAGAGAAAAGCATCCATAACTCCGTTATTATTATGAATAACTATATCGAGTATTATATCATTGAAAAGCTCTAAAAATGTCCGATTTTTTGAGGTCATAGTCAACTACGGTTTCCATTCAAAAAAAGATAAGTTTGTGTTATATCTCGAAAACGAGAGCTGTCATGCAGACGAGGACATGAAAATCATATTCGGGATACAATTCCCTTCATTTCTGATATTTACACTTTTTTTTTAATCAAAAACAAAAGAGCTAGAGGGATTTGACTAAATCGACAGAATTTTGGTTTTTCAAAATATCTAGTAAGCCATGACTTTTTACAAAAATCCGAAATTGTCATTAAATTGGGCCAGTAAAACTGCAAATCTTTCCCAATTTAACCATTGCTCTATCTCCGCTAGTTTCCGAGATTCAAATTTCTTGAGCGGTTTTAGAGAAAAGAAAAGAATCATAGAAATTCACTGAAATCTATTCCCTTATTTACTTATTTTTTCTGATTTTCTGGAAAACCGTAAATTTCATGTCACAGACAATTATGTGGGACCCTTCTGTAATGTTATATTAAGGATACAATGCAGTTTAAATTATCAAAATTGTTCGAGCCGTTTTTAAATAATCGCTAGTCATACATAAAAAAAATGCAAAAGAATTGATAACCTCCCCTTTTTTAACCGACTTAAGCTCAGTGATTATATAAAAACGGCTTGGGGAAATTTGATGATTTAAACGGCATTGTATTAAGGAATATTACAGAAAGGTA
Organism: Octodonta nipae; assembly: GCA_034190945.1. Taxonomy (NCBI): domain Eukaryota; kingdom Metazoa; phylum Arthropoda; class Insecta; order Coleoptera; family Chrysomelidae; genus Octodonta; species Octodonta nipae. Next base: position 135,077,330 of record CM067218.1, read on the forward strand.
CCATTGTATTTTTATATAACATGAGATTTAGGGTTTTCTGGAAAATCAGAAAAAGCAGTAATTAAGGGACTACAATTCAGTGAATTTCAATGAACCTACATTGTCTTCTCTAAAACGGCTCAAACATTTTGAATATTTTAAATTGTATTCGACAGCTTGATTTCGTAAAATTTTCTATAACGTAAAACAGTTCGTTTTTCTGAAAATCGTAAACATATGTGCAAAAAACGCTAAACATCAATGTAATTGTCAAATTTTCATCATAAATATCTAGCTTAAATGTATATCGTACAGGGTTTTTGTAACAGTTTTCATTATATAGGGCTTGCAGTCGAGTGAAATCGAACAAAATATTCCATTAGTGTATCGAAAAGAAAAATTGTTAGGTGAGCGATATTTTCAATACGGTGGTAGGTGTGTGTGTGTGTGTGTGTGTGTGCGTGCGTGCATCGAAATTCAAGCAGAAAGCAACGTGCGTAGTTGAAATATAGGGCGTAGTCAAATTACAGTTAGACAGGTATTATACAGGGTGGTTCAAAAAATGTTGTATTGGGTGACACATAAGAAATTACGTATACAAAGTGGTAGAAATAAGAGTGAAGTAAAACTATAGTTAGACAGAGGGGATCAGAAAACTTCAAGAAGGTTAGATTCAGTTGCATAAACAAGATAATTGAAATATAAGGTGGAGTGGAATTATAGTTATACAAGGTGGTTAAAAAATGTTATATTGTGTGAAACATAAGTAGCTGATTATTTTACAGAACAGAAATTTTATGTGATGAAATATTCTGACGCAGGTCTACATGTTCGCAGTAGACGCAATTGAAATTAATTCAGAACTGATTATTCGAGCTGTGAAGGGAAGAGTGGCATCACTTATCGGCTATTTGGGAAATACTTTTATTCGCTAAATAGTTGTTTGAAATGTCGCACGTTAGTCAAGATAGACTTATATATGGCTATAATAATGTAATTTTATAGTAATACAACAATAATCTAACATTATATTGTTGTTTTTTCAATATTATAACACATAAATATTTATTAATTTGATTATCAATATAACTTGTGACTGACAAAATTAACTCCCAAAAGAACTCTTGTGTGGTGCCACCCATGGCTTAACAGGTCTAATAGGTATGTATATATTTTAAGACAGCAAAATCTCAAAATGTTCAAACTTAATAAAACACGGTCAAATTTTAATCACTCGACGTATACTACAAATGATAATATTGTTAAGTTTATTAGAAATTAATCAACATAATAAAAATTAATTACCAGAACAAACAACGGATTAGCAACAAGACTTACCGACATTTCTAGAGAGAACAAGAGTATAGCCAGTAGTTGGCGAAAACGTGAGTTGTCATTGTGACATCCGATTGACTTATCGAAGTTTTAGTTTAAGAAAAGTGGTCTAATATTTATTGGTGTTCAAATAAAAAAGGTAATTTTCTGGAGTAAATTTACAAATTTACATCAGTGGTGTCTGAAGTCGAAATAACAAAGATTTTAAATACTAAATTTACTTATGGCGAGAACTGGAAAAGCTTAATTTGCTATAGATGACACTAGCAGTGAATTTTTAAAAAGAAAGACCGATACGCTGGACGAGAAACTAAGATCCTGGAAAAATGAGATAAAAAAGAGACCCAAAATTGACAGGATACTCACGAGAAGTTACTAACTTTTGACCAGAAATTAGAAAAATTGTGACCACTAAGAAACCCGAGCAAATTTTGTAACCACTATGAAAGATGAACAACGAGTTCATGCCATCAGTGCCATTGAAACATGGGATTACTTGAATATATAACAATTTTTGTTATTGCCAATTTTAGAAAATATCATAGATCCGTAGAATTTTCTCGACGTTTTATTCACATTTGCAATAAATTAGTTATAAACATTGCTGCTCAAGATTATCCGTGATTTTTTGACTCTACTTAAACATATCTATACGAATAAGATATTAGAATAATCTCTATAATTATAAACTATTTAAAACTTTCAAGTGAATCTACACAAACAAAACACTAGTCACTAAAATATTCCAAATTGATGATTGTTTCAGTTTTCACTTGACGAAAATTAATTTATAAAATAACTTAAAAACAACAAACACTTGGTTAAATTCTCATTTTTGATTCATTTTTAATTTGACACATTTTTCGCCAACTCTGGCTTCATCAGAAATTGGAAAGTAAAAGTATAATGAATGAATCATATTCATTATACTTTTACTCAGTTCATAATAATTGACATATTTTATTGTTGTTTATTTCACACACTATTTTGATTACAACAAATTTCATTCATAAAAGAGCCATTATATATTTTGACATTTCATTTACATTACAACGAGCATTACAATAATTTATGATCCGTTTCGGACTATTGTTATGGCCGTAGTCAAGCGCCCTTCATTATTTATTATTAAATCGCGATTACAGAAATGGTTTTAGTTGATATCAAATATTATTATATAGCGCTTATTGTTACCGTTACACTGAAAGCGAACGCTAAAATTCTATTTGTAACGCACTGTCACGACGAAGTTTAATAATAAATTGACATATACACGGATTCAGGAATATTTATACTCGTATAACATGAGCAGAGCAGTGAGGAAATATTTAATGTTTACGTTTCGAAAATCATGATTAATTGAATTTGGATTATTCTGAATTGAAAGTTAATACAATATAATCACGTTCTGTATTTTTTTTTCAAAGCTTTTTATTTGTTTTCACAGCACGGTCCACAAATATAAAAAGTGGAATCGAAAAAGAGCTCATGACGGCAAACATCATGTTGGAATTCAGCTTTAAATTGACATAAAAATCGATTTAGATAAACATTATATGTATATTCGTATTGGTAGGTTACATAAAACGTAAGACTTCAGTTCCCCCATCATCATGAAGAAGAAGAATAACATAAACATAAGCTCATGGAAATTGTCGATTTACTTTATATATGTGAAGCTCACACTTCAATTTGATATTATTTCGACGAATAGCTTATAGATCTCTAATTTAACACCCGTCAACTTTTTGAGATGGAAACCTACTTAACGTGTAGAATTTTTGAGTTAATATATTTACTAGCCGTTAACCGCGGTTTCACTCACGTATGGAATGCAGAAAGAAATGGCTTATGAAACATATGGGCTATCCAATATAACAATTTTTTCTAACTTTGTTAAACATAACTAACTATAAATCTACCAATCCCGAATACATTTTACCCAAACTTCAAGTGGTTATGGGCCACATTATATAAAAATTATAATCAACATATTTAGGAACCACCTTGTATACCATCCTGTATATGCTGCTGTTTATTTGTCACTCAATATAACATTTATAATTATCTAACTAGAGTTCTACTCCACCCTATACGCTATATAACAATTAGTTGTCATAATTTTTGAGCCACATCGTAAACGATAATTTGTTAAACACAATATATAAATATAATTTTGCTTCGCCCCATATTTCAGGTATTGCATATAGCAGGATGCAACTGTTCATGGTCTACCCTCTATAATACTTTTTTTAGTATTTATTAATCTACCCTGTAAAACTATAATTCTACTAAGCCTCCGATCTCAACCAGATTATATATACAACTACTGAACTAACTGGACTGCAAACTAAGTCACCAATCCCCAACCTATTTCATCCAAACCGCAACTGTTGATGGCCACCCTATAAAACAATTTTATTGAATATTTTCAAGAACTGCCTTCTATATCTATAACTCTAATTCCATCTATATTTAAACTATCTCGTATGCCGCCAATTAGTCACCCATTACAACTTTTTTGTCTATCAGTTTTTGAACCATCCTGTATAGCCATAATTTTATTCTACAAAATATTTTCACTCCGCTATATATGCAGCTGTTTAGGGGCGACTAAATATAACATTTTTTAAACACTAAACTATAACTCTGCTCAATTCTATATTTAAACTGTATTATCTATGCAACTGCTCATGGACTACGCTAAGTAACCATTTTTGAGATTTTTTTTAACCATATTGGAAAATATAATTTGAATTTTCCAACATGTTTCAATCACACTGTATAATTATAATTTTACTTCTCCACATGTTCCAGATATTGCATATATGCAACAGCTTCTAAAAAAAATTTCGAACATTTTCTATCCACACCGTGTAACTATAATTCTACTCCACCCTCTATTTTAACTACCTTGTATATGCAACTACTGAACGGCAACTGATTATGAGCTACGGTATTTCACGATTTTCCTCGTATTGTTTGAGTCACAGTATAAAATATAATTTCTCTCCACTCTTCATTTAAACCATTATTCATTTGCAACTTTTTCAAACCTTGTTTGAATCACACTGTGTGACGATAACTTGAGTTCGCCCATTATTTCAGGTACTACATATATGCAACTGCTCATGCTCTACCCTATGTAATAATTTTCTTTACCCACACTGTATAATTATTATTCTACTCCACGCTATATTTCAACAACGTTGTATAGACAACTTTTAACCACCCTATAAACTATAATTCCACTTCATTTTATATTTCAACAACCCTGTATAAACAAGTGCTTCTAACATTTTTTCAACACATTTCATAACTATAATAATAGCTCAAGAAAATTCAGATATCCTAACTGCTTACATAACATATATTTATCCATCCTGAATAATTATAATTCCATTTTACCCTTATTTCACCAACATTGTATATGCAACCACTTATGACCTAAACAATATAGCATTTTGTAATCCAATCTGTATACAAATAATTTAACTCCACCGGTTTTTCAACCACCTGGTATATACAACTGTTTACGGTCCACTCAATATTTTTTTGTACCACCCAGTATAACTTCACCCTTATTTCAACCATATGGTATATATGCAGCTACTTACGGGCCACCTAATATACTTTTTCAAGATTTTTTAAATCCTTGCTACTCCACTCTAAGTTTTACCTATCTTCTATATGGAACACCCTGTGAAATTACACTTGATATATTAGTTGATTTTTTTAAAAATCGATACATGTTACATTGGCATATTCCGAATTTTTAATAACAGCTAAGCTGATGCAATGAAACTGATTAAACATTAATGTCAAATTGTGATTACGATATTTGTCTTTGCGAATCCTTTTAATTTTTAAGTTCTTGTTCATTTTCTGTTAATACCTTTGAAAACAGGGTCTGATTTAGACCTTGAAACATTTGGACTTTTGAAATATACAGACTTTCAAGTTTATGTGGTGTTACTCCCAAAGAGCTCAGAAAAATTAAAAACCAGAGATGCGACAATTATCATTCAGAAAACAAAAAGTGGATATTTAATAATAGATATACTGAATTTATAAGTTACTTTTAACTAGCGCTACAGTTTTTTGTTTTCATTTTGATGTTTTCGTTTAAATAAATTTTTCAAAAATATTTATTTTGAAATTACTGTACCTTTAACAATATTAATTACAGAACATTTATTTGGGATTGACTTGAAATGTTCAATCCCCTAAAATATATACCGGGTATTCCATGAAGAAAACAATAAATTAAATCAAAATTTTACCCCTTTCCTGAAAATTGTTTGTTTAGCTAAAACCTAATTTGTTACATACTTTATGTGTACAGTATATATTGAAGCAACCACAAAGTAGTTCGGTACAGATTTTCCCCCTTTGTTTCTCAACAGATTTCTTTTTTCAGGTTTAGTAGCCACTGACTTGCTTTAGTGTAATAAAAAAAATTGTGGACGGTTAGTATTAATGAATTGTCTAATCATATTGTATCCTATTTTGAGAAGGCACTCTTTTTAATAATAGCTGCACTCCCTCAGTTAAACATCCAGGCGCTAGAGGATACCTTTGTTGTATATCGTCAGAGAAAATTTCGAAATTGGACCTTTGGACGACCACTAGTTATATCATTTATAAACTCCACATTTAGTTATCAGTTTGTGACAATTAAACAGATAATAATAATATAATAACACGAATCACCAGTAATCGTTCTTTGATGACCTTACTATTAATCTTCTTCCATTTGGTAACAAATATTTAACCAACTTTTTTGCTTATGCTGCCAAACTTTGTATAAACTGACGGAGTGCTGACATAAATGCCAGTTGTTATAAAAAAACGAAAGAGAGTTATATTTCTGCCAACACAAAACCACACCAAGTTTGCTTATTCATACTTTTCCAAACAAGAAAAGTATCTCAGATTTGTAACCACATCAAATTGCCGTAGCTTGCTCCTAAATATTTCCTTTCACAAACCCCTACAAGCTCTCCCAACTTGAAGCGTTCCAAACTTCGACAAAGTTTTGTGCGATTTCAGTTTACGATCTTTATAGAAACCATTTGTTAAAGCGAATTAGTAAGGATTATGTTAACTCGAGAAATATCAATCAAGAAAGAATAATGGAGGGGGGGGGGAGTTTGGAGAAAAATATGAATTAAATTGCGAGGAATTCATAAACAAACCAAGAAAAGGCTAACTGCCTTAAGGAATTTAAACGACGGTTTGAAATTAAATCCAGTTTGAAAAATAACATTTTGTTTCTGCACTGACTTTGCAGCTCTCTCCCTCTCTTCCTCTTTCTCTCTCTCTCTCTCTCTCTCTCTATATATATATATATATATATATATATATATATATATATATATATATATATATAGTATTGTATGCTGTTTTCTTCGACCTTATTTATATTATATAAATTAGTTGAGTGTATATTTTCTTGATTTGAGGTCGTTAAAAATGAAAGGATTGTATTCATATCATGTGTTTTAATGATAACGTTTCGGCATGTTTTTGGCCTTTTTCAAATCTATTCTAAAATTGTTAAAATTATTTGTACATTTAAGAATTTATAAGATTATAATTTTGAATTACCTACAGCGTTAGTATTTGTAGAATCACATTTTTTTTTAAATTAATTATTTTACTACTTGACACAAACTAAAAACTAACATTGTGTATAACGTTGTCTCCGAAAGGACACATTGACATTATAATGAGTTAAAGTCAGTTGATAATTGAACTATAGTGAGTTGCAAAAGATAGATGCCGAAATACAAAATGTTGAAAACACAAAAATTTTTGTAATAAAAATAATTTGCTGATTGGATTATTCCAAATTTTACAGTAATAAGTTATGCTTAATCCGGCATTAAGGATAATAAATTGTTTAATGAGAAATTCTGTGAAATTTGGGTTTCTTTATCTAATAGGCTGCAATAGATAATATTTAATTTTTGTAAATCGGTTCTCTTGTTTATGCTGTTGGATTGGTTATTAATGTGAACCATCTCTAGAAAGTTTCGTTTAATTTTTTTTCTTTTTCTAATATTCTTACGTTATAATAACAACCACACCGGTTGTTATTATAATAACAACCACACCGCAGATTCAACAAGATGATTCATATGGTCTTAATTACATGTTGATTCATATGGTGTTAATAACATACTTGAATTGAATTGAATTGAGTATTATATTTGCTATTAAGCTCACCTCTAAATAGGCGAATTTGAAATAAACAAAAATATTAATTACATGAAAGGAAATGCCAAAGATAAGATACAAGGTTGTAACAAAGAGATCTTCCAATCTAACTAATGTACTAGAGTTGTTGTTTTTTTCAACCTCCGATAGGCCATAAATGAAAGAGAAATGTATATAAAACAATCATTCTATTACTAAAATTCACGTACACTTATGGTTACTTTTCAACATAATCACCGTGAAGATTGAGATATTTGTCGTACCTATGCACCAGCTTACCAATACCCTCTTCATAAAATGTTGCCGGCAATGATTTGAAGTGATCTATGAAGTTTCCTTGAAGCTCCTTATTAGTTTGGAAGCGCTGCTCTCCAAGCCACGTCTTAATTTCTGGGAAAAGGGCAAAGTCACTCGGCGTCAGGTTTGGACTGTATGGCAGCTGGAAAAGTTCGCTCCCAAATAGGTGTCCTTAGCTTTCTTCAGGACCTTTTTTTATCTCATTTATTATAAGAATGTAATGTAAGGGGCTTATACCTTGTGCATATAATTATCTCATCTGGTAGTTGTCCATGCGTTCTGGCATTCTGGCCCGTATGGTGTTGTGGTTGCATAAATCTTCAATTGTTTTAATCTCTAAAAGCATTTCTCTGTTGTATGCACAGAAGACGAAAAACTTTCTTTGAGATGTGTTAAAGGCATTTTCTGATGAGAAAATGTATTTGTAAGTATAAGCATTACATAGAATAATTTATATTTAAAAAAGAACTGACTTCAGCTGACTTAAAATGAAAACAGTTTAGAAACCGTGTGCAATCAATCACAATTTTCAGACATATCTTTTTTTATCACTCTTTTTCTCCCTCTCTTTCTCCCTCTCTAATTTTTATGGTTTGTCTGTATTTTTCAAATATATTTAAACTTTTTTATTTGTTTTATGTTGTTTCTATAAATGTAACTAATTCACTCTATGTTGCATCCATACTTTATATGTTTCTGTGTACTGGTCACTCCTATATAACTTATTGGTCTATTATTTTCTGAATCACCATATACAACTATAATTTAACTCAAAACAAAATAATAACGGTTCTGATATCTTTAAAACCACCCTGTATAAGTACAAATCCTCTCCACACTATTGACTCTTGCTATTTTTCTATTGTTTAAATTATTCCTGTATACCAATGATTTTACTTCGCCCCATATGTCTGGTATTCCATTTATGCAACTGCCCTATATAACAAAATTCACTTTTTTAAACCATATTTTATGACTATAAATTTACTCTACCATTTACTTCAATCACCCGGTATTTGCAAATTCCTCTAAAATTTTTTTAACCCATCTCTATAATTATACCCCGTCCTACGTCCTATAATTGAAATATCCTAACTGCTTATGCTTATATAACAAATTTTTGATAACAATAACAATAATTTTACCCCACCCTTCCTTCAAACACCTTGTCTAAGCAACTACTTATCCAAACTATCTAACTTTTTTAAATCGACCTGTATAACGGTAATTATACTCCACCTTATATTTCAACCATCTTGTATACTCAACTGCTTCTGACAATTTTTAAAGCCTTTTGTATAACTGTAATTGTTCTCCGCTTTATAACGCAAATATCCACTCTGTATAACTATAGTTTTGCTCCACTCATATTTCAATCACCTTGTATACGGAACTACATATATGCTACCAAATACAATATTTTTAGAACAACCCTGTATCACTAACTCAATTCCAACTTATATTTCAACCATCCTATGTATACAACTACTTAAGTACCACCTAAAATTACATGAACGCACGCACACACCTTCACCATATTCCACATAGAAGAGATCGCCGGAATAACCAATTTTCGTTTTAATAAGCTAATGGAATATTCTCGGCAATTTCACGCTACTGTAACTTAACTTCGTTTCTAAAATAAACTGACTTCACAAGCATCAAAATGAAAATCATTACAAACACCCTGTACGACATACTTTCATGGCATATCTTGACATTTAAACTAGATATTTATTATGACTATTTGACATTTATCATGATGTTTACAGTTTTTGTGCATATATTGTTCCGATTTTCAGAAAAAAGGTATGTTTTACGTTATAGAAAAATGTACGGAATCAAGCTGGAATATATCTTTGTATAATACAATTTATAATATTCAAATTGCGTGAGCAGTTTTAGAGAAAACAGTGAAGATTCATTGAAAATCGCTGAAATCTAGTCCCTTATTTACTTTTTTTTTCTGATTTTCTAGAAAACCGCAAATCTCATGGTTAAAGACAATTATATGGGACCTTTCTGTGATGTTCCTTAATATAATGTAGTTTAAATCATCAAAATTGCCCAAGTCGTTTTGGAATAGTCGCTCGTCATACATAAAAAATAAAGTTGTAGACGAATTGATAACCTCCTCCTTTTTGGAAGTCGTTTAAAAATAAATATAAACTACGTTTCCTATTTGAACATAAAATATTTTTTTGTAAAGGCTCGTTTATATTTGAATGGCGCTCATAAATATTCATTCAAAATAGAGAAATTTCAAAATAAATTAATCGCTTACCTTGGTAGTAGCTATTTTGTTTTTTTAAAGTGCAAGAGTAAATATTCTTCTTTTATCACAAAACATCAATACAAAATGGCATCTCAGCAATTATATATATCCGACAACAATTTCCAGATCCCATCTCGTGGATGTTATTGATGATCATTCATATTTCCCAATAATTTCGAATAATAAAATTAATTACATAAAGCCGCATATAATTACAGGGAGATAGGTTGATCATTATGATTAATGGCTGTTTTTCCAACGGCTTAAATTTGTTTTGGACAAAAGAGCTGGAAATGTTTTTAATTATTAATGACACACTTTAATTGGATTTGTGGAAGCAAATAGCTGCCACATATTTCACGAGAGTGAGGAATAATAATAATGATTGGTTAACATTTTTTAAGGTATATATTTTTTTATTTCCAACCATTGGAATGTATTCGATTAATTAAATGGTTCAATGGAACACCTTCGTTAGTCAATTCTTTTATTTTATATACTGTAATATGTGAAAACTGTATATATATATATATATATATATATATATATATATATATATATATATATATATATATATATATATAACTATATATATATATATATATATATATATATATATATATATATATTTGTTTTTAAGTTTTCGCGGGCACTAAATGTTTTAGGCGGTTTCCGGGAAATCATTCGCGTAGTTGATAACTGATCCCTGTCGGGATCGATGGTAAAATGACGACGTTTCGGCAGAGTCACATCTGCCCTCTTCAGGTCGGTTCGCATAATTCTCGTAGTCTTCTGCTTTCGCTTCTAGTATTCGAGTAACTACCATTTGAAGATCAAGCGTGTTTTTTCAACTGGGAAACTCTGTTTTTGACACCGGTTTCGGCAAAAGTGGAAAATTTTACCTCTGAAATGATATTAACACATTTTTTGTAACTTTGAGGATGTCATTTCAAGGTCAAGAGCTATAAAAGCTCAAAACGAGTATTTTTCACATTTTTGCGACTAAATAACAATGACAAGCGCAAATGAGTGACAAATATCGCATCCCATTAATTGAAAAGAAAAATTCATAAAAATTTTCTTGATTTCTGGCTTATGGTTTAAGACGTTCTTACGATATGTAATAATTATGGCTTATTTTGTTTATTTCGTTAACTGCTTGAGCCAATAAGATACTTAGAACAACAGAAAAAAAGAAAAAAATATAAAAAAATCTCTGTGCACTTGTGCTACGGAAAATATTGGTAAAATATAAAAAAACATACAAACTCATTTTAAACAAGTATTCCAAATGAAACAGAATTTAGTACGCCCACGGCGTTGTTTCATTAAACAATTAAATTAAAAGTAAAAAGAATACAGACAAGGCTATAGTTTTATACATTTGTATGTTTATAAGTTCACTAAAGGTTGAAGGCAATTGGTTTAGATGACTTTTCTACATCTGATGTAATTATCATTCTAAAATTTTCATTATTAGACCTTGAAAAGGTTAAATAAACAAAAATAGCTAAAATACCTACTCCAACGATATATTTTTCCTTTTTTTTAAGCACGACGCCAAAGACGAGAATTTTCCCGAAAAAACAACTGCGTACTGGGATGTGATACTTATCGCTCAAGTGCGTTAGTTATTGATATTTAGTTGCAATCTGTGAAAAATAGTCGTTTCGAGCTCTTTACAGCTTTTGACCTTGAAATAATCTCCCCAGAGGTACATAAAATTTCCACTTTTCGGATGCAATGTCAAAAATAGGGGTTCATAGTATAAAAAGACACTCCTAACCTTCAAACGAACTTAAAAATAAAGATCAAAGTCATCTTAATCGCACCAAAAGGTCGCCCCTTCGCCTTAAACAAGTTTTGTATAAAATTTGTTTCATACCATGCTTAGGTACGAAGCGATTCTGATGCATAGATTAAAATTCCTCACCCAGTATATAAAGTACTTTAAATTTACAAAAATATATATTTATATGTCTCATAATACAATCTATGGTGCGCTTGAAATAAAAGTACTATCGCCCTCTATATTCAGAATTATTTAGTTAAGATATGCGTGATGGACAGAGAAAAATGTATTCTGACAAGGGTTTCCGCTGATTTGAAAGTGTTTGCCCACATTTTTATATAGGTACAGACACAATTTCCCCACCTACGTTTTTTTGATCTTCATCTTCATTAATCACTGATTACTGTAGCCTGGGATACGCTTTTCACGTATAAAACAGCATCTTCAAGTTAAGTGAATAATTGCGTAAAGCAGTCAATACAGCACCTGTTTAAATTTTCTTTTTAAGAGAAAGTAACAAAACGGGAAGAAAAACGATTTTACTTCACCCACGTGACATTTCTTTCTTATCATGAAAATATACAGCCTAGTGAAATTGAATTTCAGGCCGCCATATAGTGGGAAGCTTTCGAACTTTTACATTGAAATTTAGTGACTGCGGTGAGCTTTTATATTGCCGTAGTTTTCCTTTAACAGTGCTGTCAAGATAATGCTAATAATTTTGACAATGCCCATAGAAGCAGAAAATTGTCCAAGTAAACTAGTTTGTCAACTAAAATCCAGGTATTTGCTGGATAAACAGTATCAGCAAACAGCTTTATTGAATCATTGCACATTGTTTATATAGGGAAGCGTGCCAAAATTGCTTTTTCTGCGACAGTCCTGCAGAATTTGGAAATAGTTTATTAGACTGAAAAACATTTATTCATTTGAAAACTACAATTTAAATGATAATCTTATTCTTAGCTAAAGCTTATATTACCAACTTCAAAACATGTAATAAATATGAAAATTTGCGTATATGTAGAGGACAATTCAATAATTTACTAATTTTGTTCTAATGTCCTAACAAAAATTATCAGGATAAAAAATAACTAATTTTTATCACAGCATTATCGTTATATTTTTCACATACTTCAAGTCTGATTAATCTGACTTTCGGACGTGATAATAAAATATATAATATATTTGGCCTGATGTCCTAAATAAGATGATAGGGTTGAAAATGACTAATTTTACTGTTTAAACATATCTATAAATAGAAGACAGTAAACATTCTCGTTCTTTAATGAAATTATAGTAAAAAAATAAGTTTAAAATAAGAACAAAGTGATAAATAAAAATTCACTTTATTATAAAAATATGTCATTTGAAGGTCAAGAGAGTTTTTTCAAATGGGTACCCTGTTTTTGACACCGGATTCGAAAAGTGCAGAAAATTTTACGCCTGAAATGATATTAACATATTTTTTGTAACTTTCAGGAGGTCAAGGTCAAAACCTGTAAAAAGCTAGAAACGAGTATTTTTCACATTTTTGGGACTAAATAACACAAAGGCAACTGAGCGATAAATATCGCATCCCATTATTTGAACAAAATATATTTTCAAATAAATTTTCTTGATTTCTGGCTTATCATTTAAGACATTGCTACGATATGTAATAATTATGGCTTATTTCGTTTATTTCGTTAACTGCTTGGACCAAAAGGGTATTTACAACAATATAAAAAACAATCTCTATACACTTGTCCTACCGAAAATATTGGTAAAATATAAAGAAACACGCACTCCAAAAGAAACAGAACTTACTACTCCCACGTCGTTGTTTCTGTTCTTTTTATTATATTTTTACAAATAGCAATGAAATACTTATAACAATTAATATCAAGCACTCCAATAAAATGAATTTTTTGGTCTTATTTTTAAACTTATTATTATAAAACATCGTCTCAAAGACAAATTCGTATTTAAGAAAGCGACTCCCAATTCGGGTATAATGCTAACTGTAAGGTTTTTTCCTCTTGTCATTTTTAGTTTAAAAATCACGCCTCGCAGATAACCCCGGACAAAGCTTATAGGCTTTGGTACTTGCTCTAATTGTTTACACTTGGTATGGTATGTTTCATAATTTCCTCATCAAGAACTTCCCTTAAGTAAATATTTTAAAAATGAAAAGACATAACGGTCTTAAGGACTAAAAATGGATCATTTTCTGAATAAACACACCGCAATAATATTAATTTGTAAAGAGTGACCTTTTCGATAAAAACTCTGGATAATTAAAGTTATGTGTTAAACGGTAGCACTTTTGATTATAAACTTGTAAGTGACTTTCAAGGTCCTTGAAATGACTGATCTTAAAGGCGAGTGGTAGATTTAATGATGTGAAATACATCTAAAAATATTACCCTTTACTTTATAGTACAAGTTTCAGACTCGGTTGTTGTAGAAAATCTACTGCCTTCTGATCTATCCCGGCTTCTCACGCGCTAGAGGAATCTGCTTATTTGACAAATTTATCTTGAACATTTTTTTCATTTGGTAATTTTCGTGAAAACCATTCTAACATAACAAGAACCTCTTCTAAAAATACATTATTTTTGGATGTAATAGGAAGAGCTAAACATGTTTGACCTGTTTGAAATTTTTGATATTTGATATAGTTTTCCCGTTTTCATTTCAGTTTTTTGACGGTTGACTGCTGTTTTTGACATTTTTGACATTTTTACAATTTTGACATTTTTTTGACACCTAGCATTTCTGACATTTTCGACGTTTTTCAGATTGATGACATTTTTGTCACTGACGTTGGCATTTTTAGTTAATTGTGTTAGGTTTAACAGTTTTGCACATTTTATTTTTTTTAGATTTTTCACGTTTCAGGCTATTGACAGAATAAATTTGAGAATTTTGAGAAATTTTATTTTGTTGTGATGTTTGGTCTATTAAATATTTTTAACATTTCTAGGTTTATAATATATTTTTTAAGATTTTTAACATTTCCGTTTTTTTAGAGATTTCACATGCAGTAAGTCAGATAGTGAATATTTTGCAGACTCCACCTTCTCAGTACGGGCAAAGTGACAAATAATATCTCTATTCATTTAATGAACAGAATCAATTTAATCAGTTCTAGTCTTATCTTTTGTGTGTCCTCAAAATTACTGACACCCATCCTCCTCATTCAATAACATAAGATTTGTTTAATGTCACAACAAATCTCTATTAATTTAAGGAATTAGTATTATAGTTCTCAAATATCTATAAAGTCGGTTTCCGAGAAATAGATAAGAGATATTTTCTTTCTCCTCTCGGATATCTGAATGTTGCTAAATTGATAAAACCTGCTTCTATATATTTTAGAAGGTTATGTATATAAAGATTCACTACAGTCTTAGTTTATATTTCGGATATTTTGAATTCTTTCT
The DNA here is from genome assembly GCA_034190945.1 of Octodonta nipae. Taxonomy (NCBI): domain Eukaryota; kingdom Metazoa; phylum Arthropoda; class Insecta; order Coleoptera; family Chrysomelidae; genus Octodonta; species Octodonta nipae. The sequence goes on from CM067218.1 coordinate 135,092,658, forward strand.
AAAACAATACTAACCTCATTTAACCATTTAATATGTTCCATTTGACAAAATGACGAATCTAGTATTACAGCACTTAAAAAAAAAGGATCAACATCCTAATTTGTATGACTTAAGGTGTCGGAAAAATTTTTGCAAAATGATAATACTCGCTATTATTTGTTTGGGGAGTACATACAGCAATTTTCATGCCTGTGACCCATTTTGTTTCCGACATATTATTTTTATATAAAAAAATCTGAACACTCAAATCTTATAGGAATATAAAATATAATTTACGACCTATTCTCATACCTTAAATATACATAATTTGTTTATAGTACCTAATCGTTCGAGCCGTTTCGGAGAAGTTTAACCACAAAGACACGAAATGTTTGCATATTAGACCATATTCTCTCTACTGCGTCGGTAAGCCCGGTTGTTCTACATATTTCTATGTCTGTGGTACGATTCCTGAGGGTCTGTTCCACCATAGACGTTTACATAGAACGTTGTGTCACTTTTATTTTTTGTGTAACCTTTTGTGCTAATAATATTCGCAGCATCATAGGCAAGAACAAACCGAACACAGTGGATAAAAACTGTTCCTTTCAAACACACCGGAATATATGTCTCAGGTTTCCAAATGCAGCCAGTATGTTTAATTGTCGCTATATATAGGGTTTTCATCACGGAAGTATTTATAGGAGAGACCATCTTCGACTTGAACAACATCTATATCTATATTTCGGCTGAGCACGAGGTTAGTTATCATCTGGGTGTTTGATCCATTAATCTTTATACATACTTTATAAGAAGCAGTGTTTAGCCGTTGCAACAGCCTAGCTTGATCGATACAATCCACTATTAGGACTGCGTCAAATATCTAGTGTGTCTGTGTATATTAAAACTGAGAATTTCAAGGTCTACAAATATGAACATATGTCCGAGCAGATTTGTGAATATATAGACACGAGATGTATATACCGACATCTAGGGTATTCGGGGAAAACTAGCACATGGTTCCGAATTTGGAGCCGTTCCATGTAATTGCTGTTGAAATTCTAACCTAGGAGTTACGGGATAAAAGTAGTTACATGGAACGGCTCCAGATACGGAACCTCTGTGTGCTAGTTCCCCAGAAAATCCTTGATGTCTGTCTCTACATCTCGCATCTAAAAATTTACCGAAATGTATCAAATAAGTGTTCGAGGGAACATTCTAGGAAGAGGAAGCAGACTACAACTGAGGACGAAGAGGAACATCTACGAAGTGAAGCCAATCATCACATATGGAGCCAGCATCTGGGGACAAACGGCAGCACCGCTCATCAGGAAATTAGAGGCAGTACAATACAACGCACTAAGGAAAATGGTGGACGCACCATAGTACCTGAGGAATAACCAACTAAGAAGACACCTACAGGTGTCCACAATCAAGGGCGAAATAACGAAGAAAACCATAGGGAGGATGGAACAGCTTAGGAACCCCCTGATAAGAGAGGCAACCAATTTCGACGAACATGTGAGATACAATGTGAAAAGACCGCGGTAAGCCCTACTACAAGAACACGAACCAACGCTGAAAAGAAGAAAGCGAAGAAGACTAATTAGGATAGGACATATTAGGGAATAGAACACATAATCTATTAAGGAAATAAAGTATATTAGGTAATGAAATATCTTTAAGGAAAAAATGTAGGGAATTATCTGTATTAAAGGGTAGGAGTAAGAAATTTTTGTCACTGAAAATAAAGACATGGTAATAGAGAGGAGATTTTCTTGTGGGAAGCGGAACTGACGAAGGTTCCCTGACCAGAAACAATATATATTGTATAATTCTCTGGCGTACAAAAGAATGTCACCTCGAAGAGAGAGTTTGGGCGAAATAGTATCACATTGTCCAAGTGTTTATCGAGATTTTGTTTGTGCACTCGTCTAGTTTTATGATGGTTTTAGCATTATCATATATTGATTTTATTATTGTGCTGTACTGATGGTCTATTCAATTATCAGTCAGGGACTAACATTCGGATGTAACTGATGGTATCAAAAATTTTTCATATTCCACGAATTTTAGTATCAGTCATTTATTCTCAATACATCTTTCTATAAGATTCTTTAGAACTCGGAGATCGTCATTTGCGCCGAACGTAGCTCGGAAACCAGCCTGTTCTCCAGATTGGTAAAGGTCAAGGCATTTGTAACAACTCTCGTGAATAATGTAATTCTTTTTAACATGTTTTCACTTTTCTACCTACTGACTGGAGTTTAAATTAACAATGACTAAAGCCAATTTGTATAACGAAAATATTACCAAAGTTCGTATGTCAGTGATAATATACAGAAAATATTGTTATTCTATTAACGCACACAAAGAGGTAATAAAAGAAAGAACAATTACAAAATAAAGAGCTCCTGGATGTGATCGACTCATACAAATAGCATTTGAATCTAATTCTGGCAATGCATCTGTATACGATACGCTCTAAAGTACCTGAAGACAATAACATGTTTGAGAGACAACGCAAAATCTGCCACAAGGAGCAGATTACGAAACACAATCTTGTTTTAACATATTTCAAACGAAACCTACACATTCGCCGACGGAAAACATATCTGGAATCCTCCGTTTCCTTACGTTACCAGGTAGTTAAACAGGCGGGATTACGTTGATCTTTGAGACAGAGAAACAGATTTGTCTTGTAGCATACAAGAGTTATTCCCTTTAGCTTTGGGGTTCGCAATTTATTTGAATATGGTTGAATAAGAAGATTATGTAATGTAACAGATTAATTAAAAATTAATAGATTATATTTGAAATTGTATATATGCGGTTACGTTTCTGAAGGATATGCGTAAAACAAAAATATAACTCAATACCATGCTCAGCCATAATCTAGGATTACTTTATGGTGTAGTCTTTCTACGTATTTGATACGTTCTTTTTATTAGTTCTGTAAGTCACAGATCTATTTCATATCATGGCGTTTTCTTCTGTAAGTCTTTTGACATCCTTAGGATACAACTAAATCATTTTTGTTATCCTAAAAAATGCATATAAAAGTTCTCTTTGAATGTTATGTATAACCTGGTAGTTAAAGAACACCATATCGGCTTTGTTAGTTGAAAGGTTTGTTTAAAATTTCAGGTTATTAATCTTTCTGATGGCCTTAAATACATTTACTTTTGTCCTTTTACCAAGTTGCCTAAATGTTCCCGATGAAGATTTGCCGCTCGCCAACGTGTACCAATCAACGTATGAAGATTTAGATTTAATATAAATATATTTTTGAAGCTACAATGTAGAAATAAAATTGTCTTTTTTCGTGGTCTAAATCTTCGTCCCTAATTTTTCTTGTATGTGAGGCTTAAGACCCCACACTGGCCTAATTTCAATTTTTTTTTATTTTGATAGGCCAATGTCAAATTTATTCTTCAACAAGAGTCATATTACATTACATGAAGGGCATATATACAGAATACGCATTGTTGAATTTGCTGTTTGCACTAATTTAACTGAAACAGTTTGCTTTTATAGAGCATCTCTTTACTTTGATAAAATTCTCGATAATGTTTTGTGCCTTTTTCAATATTGTTGGTAAGTTCATTGACATCGTGTCAAAACAATAACCCTTTGTGACAATATATTGGCTAATGTTTTTATAGATGGATTATCGACACATTTACTATTTGGGATTTACCAACATTGGATACGCAATGCAACATCAGGCGTCAGCAATAGAAAACAAATAGGTGAATGTATACCTAGGTTCCTAGATTGGAGCCGCATTTCGAATCCTATAATTGCCACATGCTGATGGAGTTACCATCTGTCTGCTGCTCTTAGATCGGATCCGGCAAATTGCGACCGTTTCCCACTCAGACTTTCCATTAGTGATTCCAGTGCTCTTTGAAAGTTTGTAAAGGCCAAGTCCCTTGATATTTGGTTTAATTTGGTCCAACTTATATGTCAACTCATTAGTCTTTACCTGATTATTGTATTGTCCTAAGAACTCTCGATTGTGAAAATTTCTAATTGAAGGATATGTCTAATTTTTTATATATGTATGACATAAATTAACAAAATATACAATCTTCTTATTGAGCAAGTCACGTAAATGCTTCTATAATACACTGACATCGGCTTCCGCTTTTGTTTATGGAGCTAGTACATCCAAAAATCCAGTCTTCGGGAATACCATCACCATCTATCATGCATTTAACCGAAACTTGTACAGTCATATCTCAATGTACATATATTTCATTTTTAAGTATGTCAATAGGGATGTTTCTTGGTCCTCATACTTTCCTATTTTCTGAACTTTTTAATATATTTAACCATTTGTTAATTGAGATCCCAGTTCAGAATTATCTGCATGAATGTTGGTGCTCTCTGATATAAAGTAGAGGAAAAAAATCAACCTATGATCTCGTTGTTCTTATTTTATTCCCGATAAAATGAGCTCGTCAATGGCAAACAAACTCTGTTAAGGTTAAGTGCTGTCAACAGGATTTCCCTTACATGTCATAAACAATGTTGAATACGATTTCCAGATTTATTTGTAATTACTTTAAACACCAAATAACAAATAACATTTTTAGGATACCGTTCAAGAGTTTTGTAGTTTTATATAGTTTAATTCTGAAATTTAAAAGGTAAAGAAATATTCTACTTTTTTTATAAATCTTTTTATTACCATTTTTATTTGATTCTTATTTGTACTCTTGTAGTGTGTTTCAATCCGATCCTATCTATTTACAATTGCGCTAAGGCACATACTTTTTGATGGACAATTGAACCTAAATACACAGTTGTTGCTTGACAGTTACAATAAAGTAATTATTTCTTGTTTGACATATGCACAAGTGAAAATATTGAAAACAGTGTTATCGTGATTAATATTAATATAGATGATGGCATATAGTAATGTAGACACGTCCATGTTAGGGAGCTTCTCTAAATATAACTGGTGGTAGTTGAACAACTTAACCACATATCGGTTTTGTCAGTTAAGAGGTATGTTTCAAATTTCAGGTTATTTAACTTTCTGAAGCCAATACATAAATTTACTTTTGTCTTTTTACTCAGTCTCCTAAACGTTTCTGACGAAGAGCTGCCTTTCGCCAATCTGAACCTATCAAAGAACTTCATGGTTTTGAAGATATTTGCATGTTCAATATTTTTTTAAGGCTACAACGTAGCCATAAAATTGTCCTTTTTCTTTGCCTAAATAGTCTCTGTTAATTGTTTATGATTTTTACTAATGTTGAGGTACCGGCTCATAACTTAAACCCTCAGGCCGACTTGCAGAATTTTCAATATTTGACAGGCCAATGACAAATTAATGCTTCAACAAGAGCCATATTACATTACATAAAAGTCATATCTAGAGAATACGCATGGTTGAATTTGCTATTTACATTTCTGTTTTAACATTAATCAAAATCTAATTAAAAAACTACTTTAACGTTAGCCATTTTGAGAAGCTTCTCTGATTTGCACCCTCTTAGTGTGACTATTTGAGCACGTCCCTTAAATTTTACATATAGAGTTGGCATATTTGACATCGCAGAAAAACAATTTATTAAACGGGTCGTCGTGTAAGTGCCGACATCGGTGATAAATGTCTTTTAACATAAATGCCTGCATGTTTCGAACATTTATGTTAAAAGGATGGGGCGTAATAGATGGTTTTAGAGAAATTCACACTTTATCTGCTTAGAAAGTTCTATCTCTTATACGAATTTAAAATACGTCTTACAATTTTTCCAAGAAAATATCTGAAACTGATGGTTGCAATAAAAGAAAAGGAAAGGATTGAGTTAAACGTATGTGCTTTCGACTGTCAGTCTCGCAAGAAGAAGGATGTCTTTGCCAAAGCATTGCACTTTCGATGTAAGATGATATTTAAATACGTAATTAGTTTTGAAAGTTTGTGCATGTTTCTGATTTTGTTAGTAAATGCATTGCGACTAGTTTCAAAACGAATGTTGAGATCGTGATTATTCTGTCTTTTCATTTTCTCTTCTCGCTTCTTTCTGTAATAGATAACTTTTACTTATTGACACATATATGAGACTATGGATGTTAAAGTTCCCGCTATATGCATGTTTGTGGATCTCGCTGAGGCTTTTGATACTGTCTATTATAATATAATCAGATTAGTTGTATGCATAAGAAATTAGAGGCCCATACAGAAATTGATGAAAAGTTATTTAACCAATAGTCGGCAAATAGTTGAAATCAACGGAGTGAAAAAAGAAATAAAAATGTGTATTTTGAGTTCCTACGGTACACTTTTAGACCCGTTCTAGTTCACTGCATCTATTAATAATTTCAAGAATCTAAAGTTACAGCGAACAGTCATCAGCTTTGCGCACGATACGTCTAAGTGAAACCAGAAATAGCAAAAGACTTTTTGACAGTACAGAACTGGTTTCAGGCAAACAAGCTAATACTTAATATTAAAAAGACTAAGTATCTTTTATTTGTTATTAAATGAGTTTCATCACTTACCTTAACTGGGATATTTAATCATCGATTTTATTACTTATGTTTCAGGACTATCATCTGTTAAACATTTAGGTATCACTATTGATCAACACCTTCGTTGGAACATACAGGCGGACAATGTTACAACGTTACAAAAAAATTTAAACAATTATAAACAGATTTAGAACAGGCTCAGTTCTTAGGCACTTGAAAAAGTTGTAAATTATTGTGCAATCTCTCATATCTTAGGTAATCCTAGCGTGCGGAGGAGCTAGAGACATCTACTTAGAGAAATTGACTGTTATACCGAAGTAGATACTAAGAATAATATACATGAACTCACTTTCAGATTAATTATATCAAATAAGTCACATATTAAACACACCATAACTCTTCAGCAAACTGGTTTTAATGTGTATATATCAAAACAAGCATTTACTTGATCAAAAGGATCATTTACACGACACAAGAAATTGGACCAAACTATAAGTTCATAAATACAATCAAACTGTAGGACAGCGCAGTATGAATTACATATTACCGAAATTTTACATATTACCAACAGAAAAAAAAAACTGTACTCTGATAACACAAACAGTAATACCACAAAGTAAAGAATAAATTCCTGTATAGTTTAATCCAGGCGAGAATTTTTTCCATCCAAATTAATGTACAATAAACAAAGATTATTTTTATCCATATAACATTACCATCAATATACTTGATATGTCAAATTTAATTACTTTCACTAAATAAATCATTACCCATTTTAGAAATATCAAACAATACATGGAATTGACATGTTACTGGAATCGATTGACACAACGTTAACTGTAACAATTTACACATGGCTTTGACAATGAAATAACAACTTTGAAACTCTTTGTAGACAAACAAATTGTTAATAAATAAGCTACTTCAGTGATGTATATGTTTATTTGTTCAAACTATGTTAATATAAATATATATCATAATATAAATGTACATCATTATGTTTATTTTTAAATAAACGTTTTAATTTAGCTTGCTTGTTTATTTGTTTGTATGTTTCAAATCTAGTAATTAAAAGTTCGCCGTCTTTCTATTAACAGATTGATCTGATATTTGGCGCACACATTTAGTTTTGATGACAATACCATTTATTATATTTAGTATCTTTAGTGTCATCTTACATCCAAGATGGCCGCCAATACAAAATGACGGATTACATATTCTTCCACTACTACCGCACTATGAAAAAAATAAAATCCAATATGGCCTCCAACAAAATGGCGGATTAAGTATATATTTTTTCACACCCTATCAGAATGGGTATCAAATGAAAGAGCTTTGATACAAGAATGGATCCCCCATCCAAATCAAGATTTTATATCGTGTCGAGGACTGTCTATTGTTAGGGTGGCTAAAAAGTTAGCGGCACGCCATTCAATATAAGGTAACAGATTAAAACGTGCCGAGGACTGGCTGGCGGGACCGCTGAAAGAAGGATATGGCCCTTAATTTAGACATGGGTTTCCACTGTCCACAAAATGCATGACAGCCATGCAGAACTCGCAGGCTCGAAATTGTTTGAAGAAGGACATGCATACGTTGACCTGAGTCGGGTAAAGTATTTGGAATTTGGAAGGATTATGTATTAAGGAGTTAGATTGCAATAAATTGTCAAGGAACGAACCTTGTAATAATGAGGCATTCAAGGAATTAAAACGAATGAGGAGTAAAATCTAACAGAATAAAAAACTAAACACTTGAAAATAAATAAATAAACTTTTTTTGAAGTTAAACGGTTTTACTTAAATGTAAGACAATATTGATGTTGTACTAAAAGCTAAAACATAATTTGATAGGTCGTAGGTACCACTCATCACACCTTTCTCCTCATCAATCTAGGGTATTAATCAGACAAAAAAATAAAATCATTAGGCGCGTGAAATTTCTATCAAGTCAACCGCTATGTTATTATCAATGCTGTTTACTTACATAATTACTTATGTTACGTTAAGCCCAACGATTTTATTTTTTATCTGATTATTGCTCTAGATTGGTGAATAGAGTGGTATGATGCATGGTACTTAGGACCTACCAAATTATTTGTCAAGTTTTAGTACATTATTAACATCAATATTGTCTTAATTTTAAATAAAGCCGTTTAACTTAATTTTTTTTACATAGTTCATATAATTGTAAAAAATGGAAAATAATCATTATTTTCTAGTACAGAACTAACTATCCAGTGAATAATGAATTAGAAACACATTACTCCGAGAAAGAAAACAAAAACGAAACGAAATCTTAAGCCAATAGAGGGATAAACAGTTAAAAGACAACTAGAATTCTTCATGCAGACCAAGGTTACGCTACAATTATAAATACTAAAACATTATCACAATGAGATATCAAGAATTCACTCCGTTAGAAGGGAATAATATAAGAAATAGAGCCGGTTTTTGCTCGTCATCGAGAAAATGGATATAATGTATCGTATTAAGTTCAATTCCTGAACTACATCACGTTTCTATACAGGCTCCAGTGGAAGTAATAACTGAGAATTGTTACAGGGTGAGATTCGAAATCAGCGATCTCGAAAACCCACATCCACCTTATTTAGCTATAATTGGTTGATTTTTCAAAAAAACATTGATTTTGGATTCACCCGGAAGATCAAGTTCTTTCCGAATCCTTAATAAAAAATGTAGATTCGAATTTAAAAAAATTGTGTATGACGTCATACAGATCACATTAATGATGCCATGAAAAATATATTTATGTCATTTAGGTGTACGTCCTTTTGGATTATGAATTCTTTCGTGTAACCAAAAAATGGTGTAAATGTCGTTCTTTTTAATTAATGACGAAGTTCACCTCTATTTTTTACAAGTTTACCTCTGGCTGCCAGCTTGATGGTAAGGCTCTAGGCAGACGCCTCTTGGGAATTTGCTTAAGTGCATCACAATCTTGTATGCAGCCAATTTTGGAACGTTTACTCTATGATGAACATGACCAAAAAAATATATCACTTTCGCACATTGTAACTATCCTCGGTTATCACTTCCACTGGCGCCTGCCTAAAAACGTGATGTAGTTCAGGAATTGAACTTAATACGATACATTCTGTCCATTTTCAGGATAATACCGCTCTATCTGTCCTACTAAAATTTCCCCACTCCAATAAATAACCACATTGAACGACGTGACATTCAGAAATGTATACAGAGAACACTAGTGGGACCCAGTATATGCTCTTCAAACTCAGCATTATCAAAGATATTAGAATGTTTACTTAAACTGAGTGAAAATAATCCAAATTCTCTGTAAAATACAAATGAAATTTGAAGAAAATTAAAAAATATTAGTATCAATAGTAATAATATTTATTCTGGTAAGTTTGAAAGATATTTTTACAAATGTAAGAATCATTTAAAATTTTAATTATACAACAAAAAAAAATTAACAATTAACACAATAATGGAAATAACAGAACTTTGCCTAAAAACAACAAATTTTGTTATGGCAATGGGTTATACATTGTCAGCTATAGCCAGTAATATACAGAGTGGACCGATCAGTATTTCATATACACTTCCGTTTAAAAACATTGTTTAGACCAGTCTATCCCGGTATCCCGGGGTGAAGATTAGTCAGGAACCCTGCCTCCTCCCGCGGAGGCAGCTTTAACCCCTAATGTAAACATGGGAATAGGTATCAAGTGGTACCTGAGTTTAAACAAGATCAAAATCTCTGTTTAAGTCATCTAAATGTTGTAAATTTGATGTAGCTTCCAGCTTTTTTGAATAAATGAAGGTAGCACAATAAAAAGAAGAAAATTATTGTTCCGTGGAAAAACGTACAGATCCGTTAATTTAAATACCAAGAGAAAAAATGTTTTCTCTTATTTTGAACTTCATCACTTCAACATTTCACAGAAGTTGTACGGTTTAAAGTAACTAAATGGGATTAAGACTCAAACGATATTACAATAAAAGGTCATTCAAAATGTCTGTTCAAGGTCTAACAATTTTTACAATTTAAGTAGGTAGCTAATAATTCAGCACCCATAAAACATTTGGCGATTTTTGCATTAAATTTATGTAATAACATTGGTTTCATAGAAAAAAAAAACTTTTTTAGTTAGCTCTAGGTTATAAAGTAAGAGGACATGGAAATAGGCTCGTTGCGATGTGATTTCTACGATACCAGTAGGAGTATGGATACTTTCGACACCAGTTATTTTTTAAATAGATCCGTTTCTTGCGATACTTGTGTAGCCATTGGGTATTTTTGATTTTTCTTGAAACCCGAGATGTTAAAATTCATTTCGCTATGAGATATATTTCTATCCTTAGATGACTTTCTATAACCGCTAAATAAAACCTAATAGATTTTCAAAACTACAGGTAATAAAATTTTAAATTGAAGTTTATTATAATTAGAGTGTGGGTAGTGCTGTCTTTGTGTGTTTCAATTGATACTTCATTATGAAATGATTCCATTTGTTCACCTTAGTCCATGCTGTTGCCTAACTAACAGTGTATTTTGGTTGAAGTTTTTCCCTTCAACCAATATAGATATGAGTTTATAAAATTTAAAAGTGCATCAAAGTGTATACGGTAATTTTGGATAACTGGGTGTCTCTACAAAAATTCTTTCTCACAGATATTGCAGTATTCCTGTGTTAAAATAGTGTTAGTGATACTGATCTATATTTTGGGAAATTTAAACTCCAAATCTGGCGTCGTGGTCATTCACGGGGTTCTTCTATTTTCGCTTTGATATAAATTTTGTTGTGTGTCACATATTTTGTGAGTGTTAACATTTCCTTCAGAAAACAATTGGTATGCCTGGCACTCAAAATATTTTCATAAGATATGTATAGGTACTTTTTTGTCATAAACAGCGTTAATTGCGGAACGCCTCCTCCATTTTCTATTTATTGATTATTCGAAACATACAACATCGCTGTCGTAGTGGAAATACATCTAATGTTTTATTTTTCATGTTTAATGCTTGCCGTGATCCTACATAGTGTTTCCGTATTGTTGTAATGAGTGTGTGATTTTGATGGTAGAAAACACGTTTTCTAAGTCGGCGATCAGGAGATGATTGTCTTTGTTTAGACTTGCATGTTTCCCTGTGTCAGTTGTTTCAACAGAATTGCATTGGCTTGCCAGAGTCAAGAACTCTAATTCCCCGTTGCTATCCATTTTTAACCGACTTCGAAAAAGGAGGAGGTTATCAGTTCGTCGCGTATTTTTTTTGTATGTATGTTACCTGAATTCTTCTCCTGTAGTGAACCGGCTTGTATGAATATGGTCTTGTTTTATAGAGTATATATCCGGATTGGTGAAACTTCAACAAATTTTGGAAAAGAATTCTATTGATAAAGTGATAAAATTTGTGAATAAACACATGCGTGCATAGAAATCGACCAATATCCCTAACATATTGGTCGATTTTTCGAAAACTCTTTATGGATGTGTATAGTTTTTTAACGTTTAATCTATTAAGGTAGATCCCTAGGTGATCTCATATACTTTTCTGCGACGTGCAACTTGCAGTTTTGCAGAAAATCTCCGAAAATTCCAAAATTCTTATCAAAATTTTTTATCGAAATGACATAACGGACATTTCCTCATAAATATTTTAATTCCAACGTAATAGTGCCGTAATTTTAGGCACTGGATGTTTTAATTGCGAATTTGAAAAATTTCTATGTACATCTCAAGCATATACGTAGTAAAACATAATATTTTCGACTCCTTAAATCAATGAGTACCAAGCTCGTTTTTTTGTATACCGGGCAAATACCTATTTAAATGCAAATTTTGGCATTTTGCGAAGACGGTGCTTTTGGTTGTCATATTCTCCCGGCCTAATAGACAATTCAGTGACAACACATGTCAAACTGTAAACTGCTATTTGATGGGTTTATACACAGGATGTTTAGTTATAGCAAACAAAATCACAAAGTAAAGTGATAGAAGGATTTATATGATGATTGAAATATAAGTCAGGCCGTTTAGCTGTATATACAGGATGTATGGCATATAGAGTGGAGTGGACGATTGGTGGTATAAAAATGTCAGAAAAAATGTGAAATTAAAGTTATATAGGGTGTTTAAACTGTTATATGATATAGACGTAAACAAATCATATGCAGGATGGTTGAAATATATGCTAAAGTTAAATTATATTTATACAGTGTGATTAAAAAATTATTTATTTTATAGCACATAAGGAGTTGCATAAAGTGTTGAGAGGAATTAGTGTTACACAGGGTGATAATATAAAATGTGAAAAATGAAATAATTTATGGGGTAGACCACAAGTTATATACTGTTACGAGAATTCATCCGACCGCTGGTGCAATCGGCCATCAACCAGTTCATGGAAGGGACATTATTCCGATAAATTCTGGGTACCCGAAATGTTTGTCTCTCAACCGGCGGACCGCTGCCGTTACTGGGAATTCCTTTTAAAGCTTCCAGAACGTGATGGAATTTCCCGATGGTTCGTGGACGTACCAGACAATTCCAAGATAAATGTATAAATAAGAAGAGCTAGCGATAGGAGGATTCAGTTTTCGTCGGTCGTTTGTACAGTTAAGATAAAATGTAAATAGTAGTTTCTGTGAATATAAATTTGTGTAAAAGTAGTGGAAATAAATTAGAGTGAGTTGGACTGCGTTTTAAAATAAATCCAAGAACTGAACAGAACCCGTGTGTGAAAATAAAAACATTACAATACTATGGTTGAAATATAGGACGGATTTGACTCCGTAAATATGTGATAGATTCTACTCCGTCCTATAGTTTACAGAAGGCATCTAACAAATTTATGTTTGTCCATGGGCAGTCGTATGTACAGGATGGTTGGTACATAGGGTGGAGTGGAATTATATATATAAAAAATTGAAAAAAGGTTACATGGCGTGGTCCATAAGGCATAAATATATTTTGGGCTTATTAAGTCAACGCGTACTAGTACTTTTATTCGTAAACATTTACCTGTCAATTTAAATGAAAATGTATCATTGTGTAATGTTGAGGCTTTCGATGTTACCTGGTCCTGTCTATTAAGGTTATACATACAAAACAAAAAATAAAGAATGAAAACTACCTGAGTTCAAAAAAACTAAAAAGTTGAAAATAAAACAATTAAAAAAATATATAACCGACTTCCATCTATAACTAAAAAGCTAAAAATAATTATAACAAAATACAACTCTAGCAAATAAATAACACATTCAATGTTGTTAGGTACCTACACAGGAAGTAAAAAATGTAAACATTAAAAAGTGCTCATTCTGTACAAATTAATTACTTACCAATCTAGTATATTTTTGAAGTCGGTGCCAAGCAACAATCAAGTTTGATGAAGTAGTAGATAAGTACGCAATGAAGGATTTTGCTTGGCATCGACTTCAAAAATATACTAGATTGGTAGGTAATTAATTTGTACAGAATGAGCACCTTTTAATGTTTACATTTTTTACTTCCTGGGTAGGTACCTAACAACATTGAATGTGGTATTTATTTGCTAGAGTTGTATTTTGTTATAATTATTTTTTGATTTTAGTTATAGCTGGAAGTCGGTTATATATTTTTTAATGTTTTATTTTTTATTTATTTATAATAACATGACTGAATATACATTTTTCTTGTTAACGTATTTTTATATCTTTAATTACAACCCTTACAATTTTACAATATGAAATAATAATAATAGCTACAATAACAATTAATACACATTAAAGGGTATTGCAGAGAATATGTGCTATAGAGGTCCGCTAAAGCTGTTGCCAGTAGAACGGTATAGGTTCTGCAACCTTCTGAGCATTCACGTTAGAGAGATCGTACAAAAGAGCATGGTATAACATTTCCAAGTTTTCTATTCCAAGAATTGGCCATTTGTTTCAAGAGGTAAAACAAATATCGAATCTTTTTAGTTAAAGCAAATGTATGTTGATCCCATTTTAAGTTTCTATAAATGGTAATTCCTAAATATTTTGTTGGATCAGCTCGGCTTAATTTTCAAATATTTTTTCTAAAAGGTAAATACATAACTACGTATTGTATTCTGGGTAAAGTTGTGTTACAGTCAGAAAATGGCATATATTTGATGCTCAACATGTCATTGTAAAGCTACTAAACTACATTGTAGCTCTGTCTACTCTGGACAGAACTTTTAGTGAAGTATTCGGCGATATCCAGTCCTGCCCTGCCATGTCTTGGCCAAGATTCGTATTTCTGTAAAAATTGCGCATTATAAATTCATTCATAGCCTTAGTCCATTTAATGTGCTGTCTTTTCAGTCCCGATTGAGTGAACCCAACACTTTCTGCGGTCGGAGTTCTCGTTTGACTACGTTGGTGTTGGTCACGTTGTTTTGTGAGTGTTGATGTGGTTTCTAGGCTGTAGCTCTTTGGATGACAGGGGCCTGCCTCGTCAGCATCCTGCCACCGTCGTCCCGCATGCTGTCATTTCCAGCGCCGGCTCCAGACATGCTCTAGTGATCCCCAGACGACGGCTCTTTTCGGAGGCATCTATTCTTTACCTCCATTTTCATGAATCGTGAAGAAGAAGAACTACAGAAAAAACTGATACCCAGAGAAAAGTCAAGTCGATGCCCAAAGCTCTACGGTTTGTCCAAAATCCATAAAGACGGAGTCCCACTTCGGCCTATAGTTAGTGCTTTCAACTCGTTAGTATACTGGAAAAATATCTAGCTCGCACTCTACAACCAATTGCGGAAAAAGCAGATTCTTACATTAAAAACTCGGAACACTTCACGCGCATTCTCAACAGTATTTCCTTAGAACCAGGAGATATCATAGCTAGTTTCGATGTTAAGAGCTTATATCCAAGCTTACCAGTAGAAGAAGCACTTCAACAAATATCTGAGAATGAAGACCTCCCACAATTCATAATACATTTGTCACTACACTGCCTCAAAAGTACCTATTTTATGTATGACAACCGCATATATAAACAAACCGACGGAGCAGCAATGGGGTCCCCCCTATCACAAGCGGTGGCAAACCTCTTCATGACCTATTTCGAGAAAAAGGCACTACAGAACAGCAAACCTGAAGCCAAAGTTATCGCTAAGATACAACCAACTGCCTTTTCTTGACGTCCTCGTAAGAAAAAAAAACCCAGAATAGGCACTTCAACCACACCGTATATAGAAAGACAACACACACACACACACACACACACACACACACACACACACACACACACACACGCACACACGCACACACACATATATATATATATATATATATATATATATATATATATATATATATATATTATACTGCTAGTTATAAAAGTTACTGCATCATTTATGGACTTGTTCTATTTGAATTCTGGTAACTTTCCGAAATGAAATTTATTATTTTGGTTTTTAAGGATTTTAAAAAAACTAATTGATATTAGACTTATCGCCCTATAAATGCTTAACAAGGCTTCAATCCCCATTTTTGAAAATTATTATCCACTAAAGCTTAACCCTGTATATATAAAATGAGTTATATCACTTTTCCCTTCATTATCTTTACTCCTTAATAAAACTTCAGTGTAAATATAATACCTTCTTTGTCTATAGAGGAAATAAAAAACACCTTTCGTCCCAAACTCTTTCGTTTTAATTAAAAAGACACACTCATTTAAACTTTTTAATACAAAAGGGATCAATTAATTAAAAAGTCGAAGTTTAGACTGTTCTTGAAAAGAGCAACCTTCACCAACCCAATATATACTGGAATCAACGTGATCGTGAATATCAAAATATAATAATTAGTAAAAGTTTTAAACATGAAGGTAAATTTACAGACTCTATCTACTGAAAAAAAATGTTGTTGAATTACTGGAATAGGTATGATAGGTCAAATGCATTGTTAATAAACTAAATAGGGAATTTATTCATTTTAATTATTATCTTAGAACATCAACTTAGTTATTGTTGGCGAGGTCTTGTAATTATTTTGCTAGTTTCATTAGGGTTTTCTCTACTCAGATTTTTTCTGCAACACATTAATATATGAAAATTCTAAACGGTGAATAAAGCGTGGTAAGGAAATTTTGAAAAATTGCCCGCACAGAAATTCCTTCTGACACATTTTCTAAGACGAAGAGTCTACAATTTGAACAACAAGAATTCCTGTATATAAATAGTGTTTGGTATATTATGTGATACTTATCTATGTTTGGATACGTTGTAGTTTCATTTCTGGAGTATCGTCAATCGCTGTATGTTGTACCTGGACGTTTTTCTTGTATTGTCGTTTTGATATACATTTGTCAATTTAGCGGTTGATGACAAACAACATAATTTGTATCAAAGCGAAAATTTTATCAGTATATCTCCAGCTACAACACACAGCGACTGACAAAAACTCCAGAATTGGTGTTGAAACCTCTCCAAAGACAGATAAATCGGATAGACAGAGGAGAACATATTTCCGGTCCTTGCCTAACTCTCGACTAAACGCCGTTGGATGTTACATTTTTAACTGTGGATAACTTGGTGTATATGCGTCTCAGTTAAACACTAGAAACGAACTTCTAGAGGGAAATCAAGTGTAATTGTGTTATGATTAGGGATAGGGTTGTAAGACCCGGTGGTGTTAAATACTTTTTTTAGTAATTATTTAATCAGTCTGAAATAATAATTATTGCATTCTTTCGTTACGTAAGAAAATTAACCGTAAAGCCGAAATTTGTCGCTATGCCCTAAATAAGTAATTTTTGTAAGGTCTTGTTTAATAGAAAGAAAGTGTAAATATCAAATAAACATTTCGAAATTTAACGCTTAGGCTATCTTATTTTAAACAATGTTAAATAGTTTATGCATTGCTGTTGCCGTTTTTGTTTTACGACTCAGGTTGTTAGTAGATTTTGTAATATTGTACGTGCGGAAAAGTAGCAAAAATCAAAGATGGCCAAAAAGTCAAAAACTCGTAAAAACTTAGTCAATAGTCTATTTGGTTCCAGTTAAGAAACTATTTTAAAGAGGGATTTTTAAAACGCCGTCTCAGAACGAACCAATATATCAACAAATAGAGGCAATTTGTTCAAATTAATTCAGATACGGGGGAAGCAGAACTTTCGCGGGAACATGATATTAAGAAAAAACTGAATCTTCAACGGGACTCGGTAGAGTTCGAGGTCGGAACTCAAGAAAAATAGTTGTACGTGGCGCTATGGATTTAGGGGACAGAGAAAAGGAGGAAACCAGACTCCTAAGAGAGGGGTAGTTAACCTGTCCAAATAGGGCTTCAGTATAGAAGTTTGTCTAAATTGATCGCCGAGGTAGGAAACCGCGAGAGTCGCGAGTGTGCTTTGTTTTTGTTAAAGATTTTCGCTAACTGGTGAATAAATTCACAGGTAAACCTTTTTGGGATTAACGGATAATACGCATCCAGTATTGACCCTTATATTTTTCTAAAAGAGTTTTAGTACCAAAAACCTGTGAGTTTTTCTATAGAGTTGTTGGTTCAAATTCTGAACCCAGGGTAGCGGTTTCTTAGACAAACAAACGGAAGGGAAGAAACCTCGCGATAGGGACTAATTAGCGTCGAAGTACGCAAAGCTAGTTTGTGAAATTTTGGAGATTTCAACAGACTCCATGAGTCGATAAAGAAACAAACAGCAAGAATTCTTGATATATTATTTAAATTTGTGTTTGTAGACATATTGCAGTTAGGGTCCCAATAGGGCTTAACTAGGGTTGAATTGCCAGTTTCTTTCCCCGTACTAGTGGGTACAGTTACATTGTAGTAGTTTTGTTCTACAAATTTATTGTTATATTTTCGGTTAGTTAAAAGCAAAAATTTTGGGGAGTTATTTTTTTTTTGTATTGTTTAACTAACGGTATTCAACTTTTTTATTTGTCTTTTATTTATATTGTGGGCTTGAGTGATTCTGACGGCTACAGCAATCAGTTTATCATGTTCGTGAGCTTATCATACTTTATGGATCCCAAATCAAAACATGAATTCTTTTTATTATTTATTTTTCACGAAAAGAGTTCATTTAATTGACAATTAAGAAGAGTCCCTTCCTTTTAGAATCAGGTTAAAGTTTTACAGATTTATCTTCTAAAATTCGGTATAGGTAGAATTAATACGTTCTGGTCTTGAATATTGCAGTATAATTTGCTCTCCTTACTATATGACCTACAGCAGTCAGTTAGAAAGAGTTCAGAATAAAGGTTATGTGGTTTTAAAATGGGCTTAGTAGGGAATAATTATAATAGTGTTTATATTCTTGCACAATTGAATATCAATTCGCTACAAAATCATCGGTCAGAATATGAAATGCGATTTTTACACAAATTGCTAAGTGGATATATACTCTGTCCTGAACTATTGGAGTTAATTAAATTCAATGCAAGCGTTGGTAGAACACTTTGTCCTGATTTGTTCTTTACCGATTTTCATCATACCAATTACAGTAAAAATGAAGTTATAACTGGACTACTTCGTACTGCAAATAACTATCATATGAGTTTAGAATTTTTTGATTCTTCATGTTCTTCTTTTAAAAGTAGGGTTAGAAGATTGCAATAATAGTTTCTTAATAATAGCTTTTAAGTAATATTTTGTACTTTGTCTATTTCATCATTTGTTATTAATATTATAATGGCTTTTATTTTTTGTAAAAGGGTTTTTAACCCCCGTCAATAAATAAATAAATAAATAACTTATTTGTAAAATTGGGCTTGCCCCTGGTAAAGTAAAAGAGCTAATTATGTTTCAAAGACACTATCTGAGGAGGTCTTTACTAGTCTCCATCGCATTCAATTATATCAAGAGAAATCGGTTTCTAGCAACCTCTTTCAGGGACGCATGTCCCGATTTGGAGGGCCTATTCGAAAAGGAAGTTCGTGGAACCTTTCATCATATATTTTAAAGTTCTATCTGAAACCAAGAATTTTCATCTTAAATATGTTCAATTATCCGACAGACAATGGTTTGGAATTATTTTTATATAATTTTATTGTATTGTTGTACTGATTTCGTTCTATAAATGAATGACGAGATAAGGAATAATGATTTTTATTGTTTTAAGTGAAGTTCAATATTTCGAAAACAGAAAAAAAAATCAGTTATATAAAGGAAGAAGCTCGGCAATTATAGTGAAAATTCACTATTTTTCCTGAATAGTAAGTAATACTGACATGGTAATTATTCTATCGATTCCTATATTTAAATGAGTCTAAGAGCGATTTGAAATTTTATAAATATAAAATTTATGAAAAGGACATTGGAGATTTGAGAAAATTTTGGAAAAATATAATATCTGTTTTACCATAGGTGAAAGACGATACCTCCATTACAAAATTATGGAAATCGTCTTACTCAGGATATTGCAATCTAAAATTCGAGCACGAAAAATGATAAACAAATTATTTTTTCTGAAAAATCTACAAACAACAAAACTAAAGGAATTCCAGAAAATAAAAATTAAGAATGAGTAATATTAAGTATCAGAAATTTCAATTTTACTCAAAAGAAAAACATTAACAATTCCTTAAAATTTATATAATATCTAAATGCCAAAAATTTCAGAATTTTCAGAATAAATATACTGTCAAGAGATGCCTAAATGTGGAAATTGTCAAAAAATGGTCAAAAATCTCAAATAATATTGAGTATAGAAATCTCATTTGAAAAGACACTAATTGATAGGCCGTCTCCACCCTCACAGTTTCAAGTTAAAGTTTATATTGAAAATCGCAAAAGATGAAATTTAAATGTTTGTGTTATTTGTTCAAGCTTTACATGGTACAGTTAGCTTGCGATAACTTCTTATTCTCCTAATTTAACTTCGTGGGCTAAGACCCAGCTAAAAGCTATTACTATAATAAAATAAGGGATTTGGGAGATTGGGTCGATCAAGTGTGCCTAAGTAATGCAATAACCATTATTAGAAATAATAAAGATTCAAATATCACTAGAATGTTGACGGCTGTTTCTGAAATAGTGTGCAAAACTATTAACTAGTAATAACAAAAAACATTTCAAATTGTTTACTAACAGGCACGAAACAACTGGTTGCTGGAATAATTAAAAACTCTATACAAAAAGCATTAGTAGAATTTGGTAATAGATGTGAATCGTAAATATGAGTAAACATATATATATATATATATATATATATATCATTCCAGATTTGTTTGTCAGGAATATTCAGGAAATATTGAAAATGTTCAATATAAATCAAGGTTCATTGACTTTAGTGTGCAATAGTAACTATGTAGCTAACAAGAAGGTACTTAGTTAATATATAAGTGTTCAACTACAGAATATTCTAGACCGTTGTAGTATGCGGCGCAGAACTTTCGAGAATTTTCATGTATATGTAGATGTTTTTTATACAGAATAGTCATATACAGTCCAAGTCAGACCTATAAAATGTTTGTAGGTTAGTTATATCGCAAATATGTAAGCATCATTAATAACAGGTCTAACTTGAGCACAGGAAAACTTAACGATACAGTTTTTTATTTACTCTCATACCGAAGTTTCTCAAATAACAAAACTTCTCTCACGTATACTGCAGGAGGACTACGTCCTTAAATAAAATAAATGTTTATTACGATGAACTCTAGCAACTAAATTGCTAGTTCAGATATTTAATACAGCATTTTGGTATTTGAATGTGTTAAGTAAAACAGGTTATAGCAAATGTATTTGTGGATTCACTAAACATACCTAAAAAATATTCACAGATCCGGGGAGAATTCGTCACCTTAAATCTTGCTAAATCATTCAACTATGTTTTACATTCTTTCATGATCCTAACCGACTAAATAACTTCCTGTTAATTTAAATTCTCACAGTGTAGCAAAAATCAGCTCAAGAAAAACCCACTAAAAGTAATCTGAAGAAAACTTTTAAATTAGGTTGAGACTCAGAAATAAATCGTATGCCTCCATAATTTTTTATCGAGCTTTCTCGAGGAATTTACGACGTGTCCGCATGAACCTTTGTATGAATATTGAAATTAGCAAATTACCATTTAAATTGTCTACCCTGAGACTGAAGACACTAGAGATTAATTTGAATAGTTTTGTACTAGGAAAACGAATAGATGGATGGTCTCTGAATCCTGAAAGAGAAAATAAATTATGACATAAAGACGTGCGACTGAAAATCAAACAGTTTAATGGTTATATTTGACGTCAAAATAGAAATGATGTAACCGTTGCAAAGGTGAAGGTTATGCAAGCAGCTACTTGAAAGATGACATATCTTAAGTGACCCCAGGGGCCTGTTTCATAATCATCACACTAATATTATTAGTAAAAAAATACAAGTGACAAGTTACAAACTATTTGCACTTGTAGTTTCTGTTTCATACTGAAAACTTTTCACGTCAAATAGTAGTGGAGAAATTAAATTGGGAAGGCCTACCTTGTTAATATTCCTATATATTCGACCGGTTGGCGATGGGGGGCACCAAGTAACGATTGGTTTAGGAATTAATTTTGTCTTACATATATTCTTTGATAGTTATATTGACAATTAAATTAATAAGTATTTATGTGTTATAATCAAAGAGGTTAATACTGTAGAGCACGTGAGGTAGCCGAAATTCATGTAATATCAATAGAAAGAGAGAGAGAATAAGCGTGTTGTTCCTGATTGGTCAGTGTCCAGTGGTGACGCCTACTATTGGTAAGTTAGAGAAATAGCAAGCGCTCCCTGATATTTTCTTTCTCTTTCTATTGTTATTACACTGCCGCTTACAGTAACGCCCATACCTAATTCACTCTACGTATTAAGCTCTTTGGTTATAATATTTCTAAATTGAATTTTTACTTCATTTTTATTAACCTTGGGTTGACATTTACTTCCTTGAATTGTCAGGACAAATTTGATACATTCGCCAACAGTTGCACATGTTAGATAGCGCTACTCACTTTTTTTGCATGATCTGTGCTCTGTGCTATTCTGCTGCATATTTCGAATACTAAAATTTTGGATTTTACAAGTTGTCACTTGTATAATAATTTTAATGTTTCTAATTCTACCAGTTACAAAACTACAAGTTACAAGTTGATTATGAAACAGGCCCCTGGATTATCAATAATATTGCACAATGTTTCATTTTGCGCAATATTGTAGATAGTGTGAGTGTTATATTGAAAGATTGTGCAAAATATTGAGCAGATCAAGAAGGGTTTGATATTTATTGTGCAATTCGAACAAAAAAAGGGAAACTCCTATACATTAGACTATGAAAACCTATATGGAAAGATAGGCACCTTTAGCCTGCTTGATTATTGATTATGGAAGAAGAGAGGAAAGCCAACTGGGCATCTTCTGATGTATACCATCAATCAGTCCAGCTTAACAAAAAATCAATCTTGCTAGCGTCGAAGTACCTGGAACATATGGAGCCGGCTGAATAGGATCAAAACTGGTCACACCAGATGTATTTCAACATCTCGAAGCAGTGACGACCTCAGCAGTTCAGAGGGTGATCTAACTGGACATCGACTTATGATTTGATGATTAAATTATGCGCACAGACTTAAAGAAGAAAAATTTTTTGTTTTCATAGATTTAGACATTCATAATCTAGTCATTTATACATTTTCATTTTACTTATATATATTACTCTGTTCGAGGTGTCATTCCTTTGTACGCAAGACAAAATATATTATATATTATATATAATATACATTGTTTCTGGTCAGGGAACCTTCATCAGTTGCGCTTCCCACAATTGAATGTCCTCTTGAACACTTCTTTATGTATTTGAAACATTTCGTTAAATTTGAAGACGCTAGATGCAAGACCGACATCTAGGATTTTCGAGAGAATCAGCACACAGAGGTTCCGAATCTGGAGCCGTTCCGTGTAATTGCTGTTCTCCCTTAACTCCTAGGACAGAATGTCATGATACAATTTTCAGGTTACGTCACCTGTCAAATTTAACGAACTGTTTCAAATACATAAAGAAGTGTTCGAGAGGACATTCTATTCTGGGAAGTGCAACTGATGAAGGTTCCCTGACCAGAAACAATGTATATTATATATAATATATAATATATATTGTCTTGCGTACAAAGGAATGACACCTCGAAGAGAGTATTTAATATCTCTGACAGGTGAAGTAACCTGAAAATTTTATCGTGACATTCTGTCCTAGGAGTTAAGGGAGAACAGCAATTACACGGAACGGCTCCAGATTCGGAACCTCTGTGTGCTGATTCTCTCGAAAATCCTAGATGTCGGTCTTACATCTCGCGTCTTGAAGTTTACTTATATTTGTCTCTGTAGTTGTGTCAAACTACAAATAAATAAATTTTATCGATTTACTTGAAATACATAACTATTTGTTTGAAATCTTCGTCTATTAAGGATAAAGCAACCGGTTAATACCCTACCTAGAAACAAACATAGGATATATAACTGTTGGTGTATGTTGTAAAACTAATTTTATATTTACTTCACTAGCTATGAATTTTGAACTATTCTCGACTTTTACACATACCGTGAATGATATATGGAAACTTCATATATCATCTACTCAATATTTCATTTTGGGTCCATTCCTGAGATATCTCATTACCGCAAATCATCATTGTGTGTTAAAGAGGTACTTTATACCTCTACCAATCACCGCATAATCCTTTCAGAGCGTTCATGCTTCCATAATAATGACTTTCTGATATCCTGAATATTTTCCCATTATATCTACGACTCTGGATCTCATCGACAAGACCCTTTGTAGACGACAGCTGGGGCCTTTAGTTAGGTTCGAGATTCGTTCTACTTATATTCGTCTAAAACGTGACCTATGTAATATGATTTATGGAAAGTTTCGAATGTATAGTCAGACACCGCTCATTTATGTAAATAGAGAAGGCAGATATTCATAAGAAAGAGGAGCGATTTGATTATAAAGTTCACCATAATCATTTAACTCTCAGCAGCTACTCGCACGAGATATTCATTGTTTTTACTGCTTTTTGGCGTATGAAACATTTACACCAACATATAATTATATTGATCAGTCGTTATTTTAATATAAATAAATTTTTCATATGTTCAGAATTTAGGGAAACATTATCGAACAGTTATATGAATTATGAAACAGATTAACAATAAAAAACCGACGATACAATTTACATCATAACCTGAATAAAATAACAAATTGGCGTTCCTAGAATGGTAATAACAAAAACGGTTTATAAAAAACCAACTCTAACTTATAAGGCTGCAGTCAGAGTGGCTCTGGGATATGCCGAATTTTTACTCTGGCGTATACGGTCGAATAAGGTCTTTCGAAATTTGCGGACAAATTCTATTTCTAGTGAAATCTGATAAACCATGTCATTGAACAAAATGGAATTTAATATAATAATTTACTATTTGTAATTTTGCTGTTCGAAAACGAAAAATATTTCTGGATAAATCCGGTTTACAAATAAAGAACCAAACATGACAAATTTCATATTCTTTTCCCGCGGCGGTTAGAACAACCATACCATAAGAATGACATAAGATACGTTTTACTTTAAATTAAATAAATAAGACCAGAGACCTACCCCCTTTTTCCCAAAACTACTGTAATTAATTTTTCATAATCAACCATACTGATTTAAAAAAAATATATTACTATTGCAAACTAATAAAACATTTAAAAAAATATATAACCGACTTCTACCTATAACTAAAAAGCTAAAAATAATTATAACAAAATACAACTTTAGCAAATAAATAACACATTCAATGTTGTAAGGTACCTACCCAGGAAGTAAAAAATGTAAACATTAAAAGGTGCTCATTCTGTACAAATTAATTACCTACCAATCTAGTATATTTTTGAAGTCGGTGCCAAGCAACAATCTAGTTTGATGAATTAGTAGATAAGTACGCAATGAAGGATTTTAGATTTGCTTGGCATCGACTTCAAAAATATACTAGATTGGTAGGTAATTAATTTGTAGAGAATGAGCACCTTTTAATGTTTACATTTTTTACTTCCTGGGTAGGTACCTTACAACATTGAATGTGTTATTTATTTGCTAAAGTTGTATTTTGTTATAATTATTTTTAGCTTTTTAGTTATAGGTAGAAGTCGGTTATATATTTTTTTTAAAATGTTTTATTTTCAACTTTTTAGTTTTTTTGTGAACTCAGGTAGTTTTCATTCTTTATTTTTTATTTTGTATGTATAACCTTAATAGACAGAACCAGGTAATATCGAAAGCCTCAACATTATGCAATGATACTTTATCATTTAAATTGGCAGGTAAATCATTACGAACAAAATAAACAATAAGCCCAAAATAAATTTATGCCTTATGGACTACGCCATGTAACCTTTTTTCAACTTTTTTTGACAACCCTGTATAACTAGATATTTCCACTCCAACCTATGTACCAACCAGCCTGTACATACGACTGCCTACGGCAAGCATAAATTTGTTTGCTGCCTTCTATCCTATCTTTACGGAGTCAAATCCATCCAATACCGGTGCTACTGTGACCGTACAATAACAGATACCTTAATTTCAATTCAAATTACCGAAGTATTGTAAGAAAATCATTTTGTTTTTATGTCAATGAAGAAAGGTGTTTTTGTGAAAACAATTTCCCAAAAAAAATGTTAACAAAAAGCAGAAATGAACACAAAATAACCTTGAATCCAATAACAAACTTCTCTAAGAAATATAGGCACTTAGTGAACTACAGTAATACCTATACTATATATACAGGGTACGTCAGGAATATTGGAGAGAAGGTAGCAACATATTTAATATCAAAACTGCACTCAAATAAAGAAATGAATTAAAATCAATTATATCTGAAAATCAAAACAACAAATATAACTAAGAACTCAAATAATTGAACTTATAAAATCGTTTTCAAAGGCGACAAATATTGAATGAAAAATAGAGAATTTGAAAAATCTAAAGTTTGCGAACGTGCTTGGCCACGAGATCATAAAATACAATTTGACCTTAAAGTCATTTCACGCAAAGAAGAACAAAACGCAACACGAAAATTAAAAGACACTGCCTTAATTCTGGCTTATACTTTCGTAGAATTCAAACGTATTTGTTTGTCGATAG
Source organism: Octodonta nipae (assembly GCA_034190945.1). Classification (NCBI taxonomy): domain Eukaryota; kingdom Metazoa; phylum Arthropoda; class Insecta; order Coleoptera; family Chrysomelidae; genus Octodonta; species Octodonta nipae. The sequence continues at coordinate 135,119,229 of CM067218.1, forward strand.
TTAAAGACATTACGTAAATCGGATCACTGACACAGCAGAATTTTTTGTCAGTTTTTTGAAGCGAAAGCTTATTAACGCAGGCACAAACTTACACATAAGGAAATAGATCAGTATGGTGGTGAAATGCAAAATTGAGAATTTGACCCGAGAGTTTCCCATACTACCTAGTTTTCTATCTAAGAAACAGAGTCACGTTATATACTAAGAATCCCGTCGTTTATAAAAAAATATAATAATACAATAAACTGTAGCAAATTAACAAATATAACATCTAATTAATATACAATACCAGCACAAGAAAAAATTTCTTAATGTGGTCTTGCTTTGTTCACTTCGTACCTTTTACATAAGTTTTCATTAATGTTTAATATGGTTTAATTGCTTAGTATTTATTTTTTTTTATTAATGTTTATACCTTTGTGAATAACGCGTAAGCGTCGAAACTAGTCACGTAGTGTAGAATTAATCCAGTGATAGAAAACAGAGAAATTAGTTTCATTTGACCATTCGCTAATATTTTAAATGTGAAAGCCATATTCAAGGCAATCATTTATAAAGTGGGTAATGTGATTCAATAGCAAAGAGAGTTTAATCATGGGTAACGACATTCCATCTTTTCCTGCGGCGTTAGATTTTAGTCTAGAGAAGAGACACCATTTCATAACTCACTCTGACTAATGAGAATAAATTTGAATATCGCCAAATTTAGAAGTTGAATAAAAATTATTTTTCTCTCTACAATTGTCGTTTTTAGAAAATTTGGAGAAATACTCGTTAAATATATTTGCATCTTGTGAGTGCTCCGGAAGGCAATATTGGGGATTATTACTATTAATATTTAGGTTTCTCACACCAGTCGACAAACCATTAGTATACGCTTCAGCCATATGGCTGAGGTAGGCGGCTTTTTCACGACTGGTCTAAGTTAAAGCAAAATTTCTATAACTCGTCTGTTCTAACTAATTTAAACTTGTGTAGTGCTTGATTGCGAACATTGTAAATCTCCTTTAAAGCGTCAGTAAGCCAGTGTGCGAGAGCTTTTTACACACATGCAGTTCTAGCTGGAGCATATAAATTAAAGATATGTGAAAGTTCATGCGCCAGAGAAGATACTTTGCCGTTAATATTATCAAAGTAATAGATTTTAATCCAGCAATACGCTTTAAGATTAGTCATAAATTTATCTTCGTTTAGATATTTGAAACTCAAAAAACTATTGTTTGGAAGATTAATGGAACAATGCGCTATTTGATTATTTTAACTCATTTCACATGGCACGACACCACAATTGCGATAAATGCTCCTATCACTAATCAAAATTGGAACCAAAATGGGAGCAGAGCATGCAGAAATACGCGTAGGTTTGCTGATAGGCTCAAAGTATCCATATGAATCAAAAGCTTCGAGGAGTAGGTTTGTTTAAGCATTTCAATATTGAAATCCCCTGTAACTATTAAGTATTTGGAACAAAGCTTAGCGAAGAGATCGTCTATAAAAATTCTAAACTGGCTGTAATTTCATAAAATTGTACTAGCATGTTTGCTATTATACGGTGACAACACACATTTTTACTAGCACTATAAAAATTCTGCTGAGCAGCTTTTACAACGTGATACAGTTTTGTTTTATCAGGCTAATATATATCAGACCTAAAAGTCTGACTGATCGGTTATCATTATTGATTTGCTACTATTGTATGTATTAGCGCCAAATTGAAGAAGATACAACATGGTTTGTAGCAGCATCCTCAAATAGCTAGTAAATTTCCAAAACCAAAACAAACCAATTAATATAAGAAATGACTGAAAGCGACTCCAGATTCAAAATTGAAAAGTCTTCGCAACAAAGAGATAAAGAAGGAAAATCCCAAAGGACAAATAGAATAAAAAACCCAAAGTTTGCTAAACACTTGTGACTGTATTTGTGACATTTCCCTGCATATAAATTCGAATCAAACGTTACGTTTTGGAATATTATTTCTGTCGATATCTCAACTCGTCATCTGTCTCAATCCGACGACAGATGGATGTTGTGTTCTTTTAAAATCGGATATATAAGATTTACGTCGAAATCAAACTGAAAAATAAGGTTGACACTGAAAAAGTAAACAGACAATTTCTGTGCTATTATGTTTATGGTATTGTTATTTCTAACCGGAAGATTGAGGATTAGACATCTTTCACTATAAACCTAGAAATAGAAAATTCAATGTTTATCTAAATGGATTTTTATCCGAGTAAAGCTGAAATTTCGCATGGTGATTGAATTTATATACTATTTCTAAAACAGTTAATTGGCTTAAACACTGAACGAGATCATATCATATTAACTTTTGATTGAAAATCACCGAAATTCGATTAAAATTAATTTTCATACAGACTTTATTACATTTAGGTACCTTAATATTAAACTCTATTGTGTATTACAAATGAAATTTTGTCATTCGGTATTATTACAACGATGTCAATAACCGCTTTATATTAATATTTGGTATTCAACTAAAGCCAGTTTGGTAATTGCGAGATATTAGTAAATTATGAAGCAAATTGACGAAATGGATCATAATTTATTGTAGCAATCGATTTAATGCAAATTAAATATTATAATAAATTAATGATTTCACAGCTATACACAGTGATATTAGAAGTGGTAGACTCAGATGGATGTATTTCCTAAACTTGATTTTTCGGCAATAAAACATGTTATTATACCAACGCCAAAGTTTTATCTTTCATAGTTTTTTGACCAAAACAAGTTTTATCTACTAGTGTTTTTACACTACAGGCTCGTGTCAAGTACTGAGTGCTCATTTGAACCATCAGAAGACCTCTATAGAATGATATAAGGGCATAAAATAAGAAGATTCAGCACTATGCCGTCACCTGTAAGCTGTCCAATTGAGTGCAGGTGAGAATTCAAATGCACATGTAGAGTAGTACATTTTCGTCATTTATTTTTGTTCTTACCATCGATTGATCCATGAAAAATAATGAGAAAACGCGCAGTGCCGCACAAAAGTAGTACCACAGAGTCCCTAGAGTTTCAATTCACCTTCTAATCGATAAAAATCCTGGGACAAGGGAAAAAAATCAAGGGTTGTAATCCCTTCCCTTTCCGTGGTCCAGGGGGGAAATTTGAAAAAGTACGGCATCTCTCTCAAAACATGATCTAGCACTCAAAACTACTATAAAAAATTATGCCGTCAAAAAATTATTGTTTATTTGAATGTATATCAATAATTATTTCAATTACATCCTATGAGGAAGATTCTCGGAACGTCAGCCGCATGATGGCGCCACTGCATACAAGGGTACAATGGCCGCCGTGCATAAGAATTTTGTATATGTGGCGGCCATTGTACCCTTATATGCAGTGGCGCTACCATGCGGTTGACGTTCAGTGACGTTCCTCACACTTGATTTATAAGATGGAAGGTTATTGATCCTGCACGGCAGCTTTTTTTCAACATCATATTATTAAATAAAATTGTTGTATAATATTGTAGTTAAAAAGAAACTGTTTTTAAATATATATATATATAGGGAAAAAGAAAAATGAAATTTCAAATGTTTCAATAATCGATTAGAGAAATTTTGCAATTTTTTACATATAATCGTGGTTTTAAAAAGTATTCAGGCTGATGAAAATGTTACTACCATTTCAGAGGTACTTTATGGTCATCTGATACTATACAGCATTTACGTATTTTTGATAATATGCATTAATCATTATGCCGTCTATCTAAAGTGACACATTTCATCTGGTTATCAATCGGATCGCAAAATGCAACAAACACGTTCTTGCTCTTTTTCTTGAACAATTCTTTCACTTTTACTGGAATTTTCGTTTTCGTCGATGTCCAACATGATCGGAGTGCTAGCAACACGGAACATCTGCTGTATTTTGAATCTCCGCGTCGACTCAGGCCCGTCACTCACAATACTATAACATATACAAGGCATATAAATAGAGTATATACAGTTATAGATATATGCCTACAATTCCTAAACGTCCGAACAGCACGTCAGAAAGCAGACTGAAAGCTTATCGTTTAACTTTCTGCACTCCTGAGCTATATAAACTTTAATTATGCCAAATCTCAGTTCCTTCAATCGCGCAGTAAGCTTAAAAAGGAGTTAGTAAACAAAGTAGATTATATCTAAGTGCTTCTTGGGAAATAACACCACAGTTTAAAGAAAATTGCTGTATATTCCAAACGTTTCGGGGTCTAGATCAGACCCCGTTGTCAATGGTTAAGAAACTACGGATTAAAAAGGCACAATTCTAAGATGTAAATTAAAATTTTTGACAATGTGGATTATTTGATTTTTGACGTAACTAAGAGAATTTTATTTGTAATATACAGGGTAGCACAGAAATTTCTAAAGATCATATAATCATAAAGTTCCTTTCAAATTGAAAGAATTTGAAAGTGAGATCTTCAGAATTTTATGTGGCGCTCCTAGGTGCGACTTTGTTATAAGATAGTGCATTCGCCAAAAATGCGACCAAAGAACTTTGTTGATTCAGTGATCACATTAAAATCATAAGGGAAAACCTAGGAAAATCCTTATGAACTATCCCGATATTGGGTTGTTCACAAGGACATGACCATTAGCAATTTCTTCCTTAATCATCGGCAACCAGGAACGACTGAATTCTACGGAGGTAGTAGTGATACAATCGTTTTCATTTAACAAATTTAAAGCAGACTCTTTTAGTTTTCTTTTGTTGTTGTATTCTTCTTTGTGTAATATAACTGAATTTTGAAACTGTATTTTATGACCAAGGTCCCAAGCATGTTCGCAAATTGTGTATTTTTCAAATTGTCTTTTTTTATGTAATTTTTGTGTTCGTTTATTCGAATATTCAGAGGTCTAGGGGTTTCTCCAATATAGAATTTATTACGTTCACACGGGATTTTATAAATGCAATTTTTTGTATTTTGAGTTGTGTTATTTGGTTTGGTTTTTGATATAATTGATTTTAGTGTATTTCTTGTTTTAAATGATGTTTTGATATTATATCTGTTTCCCTTTCTTTTTAGTCTTTCTGATAGACCCTGTATGTATGGTATAGTTATTCTATTAATGTGATTATCTTGGAAGTCAGTGGTGCTTGGTGAAGTTTGATGTTGGTTTTTAGCGATTGTTTGGTATTCCATTTTGTTTAGCTCGTTATTAATAAATTTATTTGGGTAATGATTGGCAGAAAGTACATTTTTTATAAGGTTTTTCCTAGGTTTTCGCTTCTGATTTTAATGGGATCCCTGAATCAACAAAGTTCTTTGGTCGCACCTAGGAGCGACACATAAAATTCTGAACATCTGCCTTTCAAATTCTTCCAATTTGAAAGGAACTTTATGATTATATGATCTTTAGAAATTTCTGTGCTACCCTGTATATTACAAATAAAAATCTCTTAGTTATGTCAAAAATCAAATAATACACATTGTCAAATATTTTAATTTACATCTTAGAATTGTACCTTTTTAATCCGTAGTTTCTTAACCATTGACAACGGGGTCTGATCTAGACCCCGAAACGTTTGGAATATACAGCAATTTTGTTTAAACTGTGGTGTTATTTCCCAAGAAGCACTTAGACATTGAAAAATATGCCACAAGTATCATTCAGAAAAGTAGATTATATATACATTAAATTAATTTAAATAAAAAAGTCATTAGAATCCGTTCATATTTTGAGCTCAGAAATGTTGGCAACAAATAATTACTAACATTAGAGCTATGCTTTTCGAGTGATTTTAAATGTTCGGCATTTATACAGTGTGTTTCTAAAATAAAAGTCTGCTGTGTATAGAACTCATTATAGTAAGCCAAAAAGTCCGTGTTAACATGTGCCCTAAAACGCACCCTTATAAAGTAATAGGGCTCGAACAGAAATTTTTATTTCTGTTAGTGATAAAACGGTCGAAAATAAATATAAAACAATTTTTGGGTCTTACATAACTTTTTATCGTAAATAACATGTGCTACTGCGTTTTTCGACATGCAAATCATAAAGATCCTATTTAGGTTAGTGAAGAAGGTTTTCGGCCTGTATTTTTTATATTTGAATTTTTTTAGAATATTTACGTAAACAATATTATCTTTGTCCAAATCGATATTTCCAATAGTTTTCGGGTTAATTAAGTTTAGAAGTTAGTCTGCTCTTTAAGTTGTTAGGCCAAAAATTACAAAAATCTGTTTACCATAGTAAATTAAAGACTGACGTTGCCACAACTCTTAACAATATAAGTTATTAATGAACTTTAATTGAACTTTGGAGTGTTTAATTAGTAAAAGTGGTGATTTACAAATTTTAGTGTGTCAGTAGAGTGGATTCGCCGATTCTAATGCCACCCCCCACCACTTGACCTTGACCTTGACCCCTTAACCTTGACTCATAACCTTGACACCTTAACCTTGACCCCATTAACCTTAACCCCTAACCTTGACCCCTTGACCTTGACCCCTTAACCTTGACCCCTAGACCTTGACCCCTAAAGCTTGACCCCTTAACCTTGACCTACCCCACCACAACTTATCACCCTACTACACTATAACAGACATTACTTAAGTAACGATGGATAGTCCTAGACTTCAGTTCAACAATGTCTAGTGAGAAATATAATTTACGTTTAGTAACAGATTTATCGAATGGTTCGTTAAAATTAAGACATTTAAGTGATTTAGAGATTGCGAAAATACCAGTGGAATTTTTAAAAGAATACATAAAAGACAATGTTCTTTCAACGGAGTTATTAGCTGTGTGGCATCGCTTACCGGAATCGTGTACGAAAGACTATTTTATTCAAATTTTCTTACCATGTTTTATACACCACAATAATCCCTTTGGAACACAATTTGATGGACCAATAAGTTCGCAAAAGAAGTGCTCAATTTGCAAATTAATTAACAATTTAAAGACGACTGACGGAGCTTATATCTAGAAAATGGGTAGGAGTATGTAGTGAATCAAATAGTGATGTGATCAAATATTTACGTAAATATGTTTACATGTAATAACTGTGGAAAAGTTTTTGCAAGAAAAGATAGTTTACGTCGACATGAAAGAGAGGTGTGTGGTGAAAGTAGTTCAAGGCAGCCACCAACGAAAAAGAGGAAACTGGATTTGAAATATTGCAGGGTATGTAATCTGAACATTTCAAATCGATTGTTTACCTCACATTTAAAATCTAATCAACATAGGAATGCTTCTTGTAAAGATTATAGACAAGGTGTGCAAGTAATTGACTGTGCTTTTAAAAATCGTATCATCACTTACAGAATAACACCCTCTCAGTGTCATACAAATTTCAATGAGTTTTTCGAAGAACTCAAGATTAATGTGATAGATTTAATTCGTGATGAAATTGAAAAACACAGCTCTATAAAATTAAATGTCACGTTGTTTGGTTCATATGTACTACCTACGAGGGAAATTCAAGAAATCAAATCCTTCAATACAAAAAATAAGATCGCCACGGTTTCGTCAAACTTGCCAAACATCTATGATGATTTCAGCAAGGAGCTTTCTACAAAAGCCTCAGAATTTGAAGCACATGGTTCACGTAAATTACTTTATGTTTTGGGTTTTAGTAACTAAATATTTTTATTTATTTAGGATGGTCTTTAGAAAATATATTATATTTGGAACTCAACATCAACAAATTTAACCCACTCCGAGCGTCATCATATATTCCCTTACCAAAGACAATCAGTGTGAAAAGAGCCATCATAAACGTTGAAAACAATGATCAGTGTTGTTTCGCTTGGAGTGTAATAAGCGCCTTGTTTCCTACTAATGTTAGTTCACATCGAATGAGTTCATACCCACATTTTTCGAATATTTTAAATTTTGCTAATATTGAGTTTCCAGTTAAATTAAAAGACATAAATAAATTTGAACAGATGAATAATATATCGATCAATGTGTATGGCTTAGAGACTATGTATGAAAACAAAAAACCAGTTATACAAGTTGTTGGACCCTTACATTATACTAGATATAAACGTAGAGTGCATGTTAATTTATTGCTTATTAGTGATGAATTTAATAAAAATTATCATTATTGTTGGATAAAAGATATGTCTAGATTAATTTCATCACAAATAAGTAAACAAGGCCATAAAAGATTTTTTTGTGATGGTTGTTTGATATATTTTACTTCTGAATCAAAATTAAATTTTCACCAAAAAATGGATTGCAATCATATATTTACAAGAATGCCTACAACGGATCTAAAAATTAATAAATATGGTCACTCAATGCCTGAAAATATTTTACAGTTTCAAAATTTTGAAAAACAATTAAAAGTTCCTTTTGTGATTTACGCTGATTTTGAATGTTATCTGGAAAAAGTAGAACATGCGAATCCGATAGATTCATCAAAATCTTTTACAGTTAATACTTGTAAGCATGTACCATACGCTTTTGCATATTTTATAAAATGTAGTTACGATGATTCTATATCTAAATTAGAATACTATTGTGGAGCTAACGCAGCACAAGTTTTTTGTGATAGATTAGAAAAAGATGTTCATTTAATTTATCAAAATCATTTGAAAGATGTTAAACCGATGTTACCGTTATCCTCAGATGAACAAAAACATTATGATACAACAACTATTTGCCATATCTGTAATAAAACTATAAATGAAACAGATATAAAAGTAAAAGACCACGATCATTTAACAGGGCGTTACAGATCCCCAGCACACAGTATTTGCAACTTAAATTTTAAAGTGCCCAATTTTATCCCAATTTTTTTCCACAATTTGACAGGATACGATAGTCATCTTTTCATTAAAGAATTATGTTGTGAAAAAGATAAAATTGATGTTATTGCTCAAACAAAAGAAAAATATGTTTCCTTTTCCAAGTCTCTTCTCGTTGATGAAATAAAGAATGAAAATAAAATCAACAAAATATTTTTAAAATTAAGGTTCTTAGATTCTTTTCGATTTATTGCAGATTCTTTAGAGAAGTTGGCAGAGAGTCTGGAACCTACTCAATGTGTTGAAATCAAAAAATATTTTTCAGATGATGTTAAATTTGATATAATTAGGCAAAAAGGTGTTTTTCCATATTCATTTGTCGATTCTTTAGAAAAACTGCAAGTAAACCACATACCAACGTTAGCTGATTTTTATGATCAACTAAAAGATGAAAATATTGAAACTGAAGCTTACAATCGTGCAGTAAGAGCTTGGGATGTTTTTGATTGTAATAATTTAGCTGACTATGCAATAATTTATTTAATATCAGATTGTTTAATTTTAACGGATTTCTTTGAAGCATTTCGTTCGATTTCTCTCAATTTATATAAATTAGATCCAGCGCATTACTATACGGCTCCAGGCTTAAGTTGGGATGCTATGCTGAAAACTACAGATGTAAAATTGGAGCTTCTAACCGATATTGACATGCTACATTTTTTTAAAAACAATATTCGAGGTGGAATTTGTCATTGCTCTGTTAGGAAAGCTGTAGCCAATAATGTGTTTGTAGAAAATTTTGAACCTTCCAAACCGAGTAGTTTCATAATGTATTTGGACGCAACAAATTTATATGGGCACAGTATGAGTCAGATTTTACCAGAGAGTGGGTTTGAATGGCTTTCACAAAACGAAATTGATGAAATCAATGTTTTAGAGATTTCTGAAAATTCCCCTATCGGTTTTGTGTTTGAAGTTCAAATAAATTATCCGGAACATTTGCATATATCTCACAATGAATTTCCCTTTTTGCCTGAAAATATTTGTTCTCCTATCTCGAAAACAAAAAAACTTATTTGTAATTTAAATAATAAAGAAAGATATGTTATACATTATAGAAACTTGCAACAAGCTCTAAATAATGGTTTAGAATTAGTGAAAATTTTTAGAGGTATAAAGTTTAATCAATCAGCCTGGTTAAAACCCTATATTGATCTCAATACAGAAATGAGAAATAAAGCGAAATCAAAACTTGAGAGCAATTGTTATAAACAGATGACGAATTCTGTTTATGGAAAATCGTTAGAAAATATAGATAAAAGAAATGATGTTCGATTAGTAACACACTGGAAAAATTATGGAAAAAAATTGGGGGCTGAAGGTTTAATTGCTAAACCAAATTTTAATAGCAGTTCCATTTTTAATTCAAATTTTGCAGCAATTCAGATAGATTAAGTGTATATTACAATAAACCAGTTTATATAGGTTTTACAGTCTTAGAATTATCAAAAACTGTAATGTATAGTTTCTACTATGAATTTCTAAAGAAAAAATATGGAGATAAGGTCACTTTATTGTACACAGATACAGATTCATTAATTTTTTTAATTGAATCAGATAACTTTTACTCTGAAATTCAAAATAATATTGATAAATTTGATACATCCAATTATACACCAAATAATATTCACGGAATTAGTATTAACAAATCAATATTGGGGCGAATGAAAGATGAATATGCTGGGCGAGTACTTTTTTGCTTTTATGGCACTGGTGCAAAGGCATACTGTGTTAATTTGGGTGATACAGTTGACAAAAAAGCTAAAGGTGTTAAAAAATACGTGATTAAGAAAGCACTGGATGAAAATGATTATAAAGAGGTAGTTGAAAGCTCTGTTACTAAATATAGGAAAATGAATGTATTTACTTCAATTTTGCATAATATATACACACAATTAAAAAATAAAGTAGCCTTATCACCTCAAGACGATAAAAGATTTGTTATACCAGGAATGTATAAAACTTTAGCGTGGGGACATAAATCGTTACCTTCAATTCAATCTACCTTAGATATTGCCGGAAGTGATGTTGATGAAATAAATGAACTTACAGAACTTTTAAACAATGAATTGGAAACAATTAATATATCAGATGATATATTGAAAAGTATTTATGAAAAACTGTTGATAAGTTAGATATAAAATCAAATTTAATGTGTTGTTTTCATTCCAACCATGGTTGTGCTACTGAATGGTTTAATATTGTTAACAGCTTTTGCTGGAAACATCTTGTACATTGAAAAATGGGGAAGTATCAGAGAAGGATTTATTTGCACATCGCTTAATGATAGCGATTTATGGCCAAATACGTGGGAAAGAATGAAAACAACAGATAATGTCTTTTCGAAAAATCTTACCGAATTTGTATCTTCTGGTGGTAAAATGTATAAGTTAAAACTGTATTATTTCAACAACTCTTTTATAGAGAGTGATTGGATTGATATTACCACTTCACCATGTAATGAATATATGATGTATATATTTTATTTATCATTAATTCTCATAAGTGTTATCTTTTCTATTTTTCTTATAAAAAGTTGTTTTTGTAAAAAAAGAATACAATAACCAATCCATAAGAATTGTATTATATTATTTATTTTTGTTATAATACAATCAGGAATTTCTTTTTCCATTTATTTCTAATATTTGTAAAAATATTATAATAAAGGTTATATTATGTTATACCATAAACAAAATGTAATAATTGCACAGGTATTGTTAAAAAGTTATTAAAAATTGCATATATAAAATGTATTTTATTTCCATATGGGAAAGAATGAAAACATACAGATAATGTCTTTCGAAAAAACCTTACAGAATTTGTATCTTCTGGTGGTAAAATATATAATTTAAAATTCTATTATTTCAACAACTCTTTTATAGAGAGTGATTGGATTGATATTACCACTTCACCATGTAAAAGTTATTTTTGTAAAAAAGAATACAATAACCAATCCATAAGAATTGTATTATATTATTTATTTTTGTTATAATACACATCAGCATTATCTTTTTCCATTTATTTCTAATATTTTGTAAAAATATTACAATAAAGGTTATTAAATATTATGTCATACCATAAACAAAATGTAATAATTGTACTGCTATTGTTAAAAGTTATTAAAAAATTGCATATATAAATGTATTTTATTTCCTTACATTTTTGCTCGCATACAGCGAAAAGAATGCTAAAATGTTAATAAGAAGCTTTTTAGTAAAAAATATCAAATAAAAAAAGTTTTATGTTGTTTTAAGTATTTCTAAGCAAGTTTCTCTAGTAAAATTGACACGAGATTTTATCTTCATATACTGCTGTTATTTGAGGCTGCAGAGAAAAATGATACATAAAGAAAAGTTTTGGTAAAATGTTGACTATCGTTTATGTCCAAAATATTTCTTTGATTCCCCAAGGTTACAAAGATATTTAACGAAAACAACAAGGATAACAGCCTCTTTATGAACTTCAAAAACGCTTAAATTTCACAAAACGATAACAGATAAAAAAAATGCAACTTTTTCAATTTCAAAAAAAAAAAAAAAAAATCTGAATACTGAATCGAAAACAACAATGGAAAAGTCAAAGGGTTGTTAGCTCAGTTGTTAAATGCTTCTAAATGGGGGTCTGCGTATAACGCTAGCTTGAGTTCAAATACCGCTACAACTCTTTTTGTTATTTTTAAATGCAAACAACCTTTTATTTGCTTCAAGTTATGGATTGGTGTGTTACCTTCAATCCATTTTATACAATGATGGTTCGCTGCTAACCAATCCGCTTGGCTCTGCAACTCTGGTGGTAACATATGGTAAGGAAAAGGTGGTTTGAACAAGTAGTGACATATTTTGTCACCATCATATCCAGCGAATTCTTTCACTACAAATTTATTATTTTCAATCTTGAAACCTTGGACATCTAGCACTAGATTCATATTGTTAAATTTTGTAATTGCACCAACAGTTTCTTCTTTGCACAATAGAACTTTAAGTCTTTTCTTAACAGTTTCAGATTTGTTATATATTCACTTAAACTTTTTGAATATTGTAAAGTTACGCGATTACTGAAGTTTTTAGTCTGCACTTTCATTTTATACCTTCCAACTCTAATTCGATCCTTCTCTATTTAAGTTTATTTTGACGCATGCGTAGCTCTTCCTCTATTTAATTTTTTGACGCATGCGTGGTTTCAGCTCTGCCTAACTATTTTTGTGAGCGGGTTATAATAAAAAAGTTTATCATGTAATATTAAACAATAGGCTGATGTGTTCTTTGGAACATTATCACTTGTTTCAAACTCAATTCTCATAACCACCGAGCTAGATTGAACCGATTCTTTTTGCCGCGAACAATCAATGTGCGCTATCGGTGCTATGGTTTTAAACTCTTTTGGACTAAATATACATTCATTGTTTGATTCATAATATGAAGAACGAAACTTTGAGAACATTTCATACAAGGTTGCGAATTTGTTGTTTTTAAAATCCAAGTACAGATCATTATATGGATATCTTTCTGAATTGAGGAATACCCTGATATTTATCATATTACAGCTATCAAATGTCGACATATTGGATGCAGCTTTGTTCTTTTTATCTGTCTGAAAAGCCACTATTACATGTCTTGGAGTTTCTAATTTGGTTGTTGTTTTCACCGGCCATGTATGTCTAGTATTTTCAGGAATTGATGGAAATTCCACAATCTCCCAAGACCTAAAGTGTAACGGAATTTCAATATTCTTGTTTAAAATTTTTGTTAGGGCTAATTGTTGAGGTATTTCCACTTTTACATGAGGAACTTTCCAATACAACTTTTCAATTGTAACCTTAGGCTTTTCTTCTACCCCGGTCGTTGTCGTTACGGCATCCAAATCATTATTATTTCTTATTAACACCAATTCCTGTTTCATATTTAATATAATTTTCTTGTAATCTTCGAAAAATCCCATAATCATATTTAAAGGTATGCATACATTAAATTTTCCTGAATCTTCTATTTTCGAAACTTTCGGAAACCAACCAGCATTTTGTAGTTTCAAGCTTTCCCCTTCGTTATACGACAAATACCCTTTTAAAGTCGAAGTGAGTCCTACGCTTCTAACAGAATCAATGACTACACCGTTTAGTTCATAACGAATTTCTCGAAATAGAAAACTATAACCGTTGTTTATAAATTTTAATTTATCAATATTGCTTCCATCTTCTTTTGTTAATTTTCCTTCGATGTATAAAAAGCTTTCTGATGGTAGCGTAAACGTATCTAATTCTTGTATTGCTATCCTTATTTCATCGTTGTAATCAAACTTGGAATTAACAAACGGTTGATATGTATGATATTCAAATTCTGTAATTGAGTTGTCTACAAGAGGTTGTTCAGTCACATTTAAGATATTCATTTTTACAAAACCTCAAAACCTAGTGATCTCAAAAATTCTTTGTTTTTCTTGGTTACTCTTTTTCGCTGCCGAACTTCTCTGTTTGTTACAACCTTGGAACTAGTTACATTTTTTCTACCGCGTGTCCTTTTATAGATATTTTTTAAAACTTTAATATTATACCGAACAACCATTATCTTTTTCTCAAATGTAATCTAATGGTTATTATTTCGTTGCGAAAATTAACAATCTCTCCTTCCTGATCCAGAACTTTTACTGTAATGGTGTTGATTGTCTTAATGCTTACAGGAAAATAGATAATGTTCTGAGGAGACTCTACTATTTTATATCCGGGAGCAACAGTTGGGAAAAATTCGTGAATAATGTGACTAGGCTTTCCATTAGAAAATGAACCTGTCGCGATACTGCAGTCTATACCCAAGGCATTCACTTTAATTATTTGTACTGGAAAATCCGAAACTTCTTCACTGTCGGCTTCTAATTGTCTACTTTTAAAACCCAACAGACGACCAATAGTATTAGTTGGTCTAAAATCAATCTTCTCCGAAGAGTAAATACTGACAAGTGATGTATTTAGGTTTGGTGTAATCGTTAGTTTGATTTTTGTATCGATATTTTTCTGAATAAATTTGATAATATCACCGATCTCATAAGCTCCTGTTGGTATGGTAAGTGATCCATTACCAATAATAAATTGATTATTTTTTTCATCGATATTTGGAATAACATTAAATGACTCAAAATTGGTTAAGCCGATTTCGTAATTAACACTATCTTCCAAATAAATTGGGGGGTTAAAATCAGCCTTTAAAACTGAAGAGTCACCAGAAAGACTAAAAGTGTATGACATTGTGATACAAATATTTATGAAGATCCTTCTTTATTTACACACTTTATATAGAAATTTCAAACATAATTGACCGCAATTATGAGAATTAAATTTTTGTGTTGCGTCATAATTATAACTTATTTCATTTTTAGCACCATCACTGAGAAAATATTTCACCAAATCATTAGGTGGGCGTAAATTTCCATAACTGTCAAAATAATTAATTACATTCTTTCGTTTTGCGTAAGCAGTCCAATGTGTGCCGTCATTTTTTGTTGAATCTAAATTGGTTATACCACATTCATTTTTTCTAATTCTCTTTGGTAAAGCATCACGCATAAAGACTCCGCGAAAATGTGGAATTTTCATCTTGTTGGCATATTGTTGTAATTCTATATTTGTAAGTGCATGTCGGGGTAATTTTACTGGAAGTTTTTTTTATATGGTGCTAAATATAATCCTTTTTCTCCTTTGGCAGCTTCTAATGCTAGATTATGTCTCTTTTGTTCAGCAAGCGTTTCTCTATTCGTCTTTGCATCGTTTACTGCTTTCGCTATACCAGCTGCGCCGCCGCCTAGAGCACCTAATGCGCCGAGAATAGGAAGTAATAGTGGTAAGAATCCACCTTTTTTAGGAATTGGAATAAACCTTTTTTGCGATTTATTTCGTCGTTTACGTTTGATTCCGTACCCTCTTTTTAACTGTTTGTTCTTTTTTACACCAACACCTACTTTTTTATATTTTTTTTAACCCCATACCTATTTTTTTCTTTAGATTCATTGATCCTTTGACTACTAATGCTGCAAGTTTTTCTCCTGCTGAAGAGTCTGAAGCTTTCCAACGTTCCGATGCTTGCTTCTCTAAAAGTCTATCAGCTTTGTTCCGATTATCAGAATCTTTAAACTGTTCGTAGCTCAAATCGTGGGATTTACAAAAATCGTCAAGTTTGTTAACTCCGGTATCTCCTCTTTCAATACGTTTTCTTAATTTTGTGCCCGGACCACAAAATCGATAACCTGGTATATGTAATTCAAATGGAAGTTTATCAATAACTCTATTAAGAATGCCTCTTCCTCGCACGATTTTCTTTGATTTGGTATTCTTATGATGTATACGCATTATACTAATGCGAAAGACTGTTTAAGGAATACTGAGAAAACCTTTATATACCCTATATTTCTATCAAAAAATTTAGTAACAAATTTTAATTAGTAAAATGCGGATTGAACAATCAAACACCCTTCTTCCTGTAACTAATTATGATGGGCTTTTACATGAAAATGGTTTCAGAAAGCATGGCAGCTTATTTAACGGCACATGTAAAAGGGGACTTGTAATTGGTAGCAGTGGTTGTGGAAAAACTAATGTTCTCCTTTCTCTTTTAACTCATCCAAATGGACTAAGATTTGAAAATATTTATGTCTATTCCAAGTCATTGTATCAACCTAAATATGAATTTATGCGTGCTGTATTTTCTCCTATGAAAGAAATTGGTTATTTTGAATACAGTGATGATAATGATATGGTCTTACCTCAAAATATACCATCTAATTCAGTTGTTATATTCGATGATGTCACGACCTGTAATCAACAAATCATACGAGATTATTTTAGTTTTGGAAGACATAAAAACACAGATTGCTTTTACTTGTGTCAAACATACTCTTCAATTCCAAAACAGTTAATAAGAGATAATGCTAATTTATTAATTGTGTTCCCTCAGGATCATCTAAATTTGAATCACTTATATCAGGATCATATAAATTTCGATTTAAGTCTTCAACAATTTAAAGAAATGTGTTCTATTTGTTGGGAAAATCCCTTCGGATTTATTTCAATAGACAAAGATTGTTCAAGAAATTCTGGTAGATACCGTCAAGGATTTGATAAATATATATATCCCTAACATATATAAATTAAAAATTGCGATTGTTAACATTAGTATCCGTTAAGAAATTTTCGGAATAACATGGATTCGAAGCTAGCTCGAGAATTACTAAAAACAAGAAAGGACGTGAAGAAAAAATATTTGACTTTAAAATCAGATTTAGCACAGAGTCAAACGTTGCTTGAAAAACAATTGAAACCAATTTCTGACCCTCTTCAAAAACTTTTACATAAAGTAGAACCTGTTAAATTAGAACCCAAAGTTGAAAAAGATTTTTCAGAGATCAGAGATGAAGTAAAACCTTATGAAAAATATCTCCCTCTTACAAATTTGAGCTTTCTTGAAGATACCTATTCAAATATTCAACCAAATTTATCACACACTGCGGAATATACCACTGAGGATGAAAATCAATTGATTGATGATGTAGTAGAGCAATCGCGACAAGACATTCTCGATATGACGCAGTCAGAGGCGTATAATTCCTACTTGGAGATGTTTCATCCTTTACCTCGAGAATATGTAGACGATTCAATACGAGGCGATGAAGATTTGTTCGATCGATACTATGGATTAAAGCATGATATTAAAAGTGATAAGTTTACTTTGGGAAAGTCTGATGTAAGAATTGATGGATCAGATGTCAAACTTGGAAATATTACGTATTTAGGAACTCCTGGATTATATGAATTGCTTTTTAAAAAAGATCCTGTTGGATATACTAAATCTGATTTAGATCAGTATATGGATATGTTAAAGCGAACGAATGCGTATCGAAGAAATTTTGAATCGGATGCACAGATACAAGGTAGTCAAGCACTTAAATATCGAAGTATTATAAGGCCGTATTTAATTGAACATAAAATACTTAAAGAATCTGGAATACAACAATCTGCTTCCTTTAATAAACCAAAGCCTCCCGCTCAACGTTTAAGACGAGTTCATACATTTAAATATGGTGGAATGCTAAAATTATCCAATAAGCCAATAGACTATATATATTATGATGACATTAACGAAATCGTAGATAGACTTCGTTTGTTACTGGCAAGCACAGCTGCTGGGAATACATCACATTCCAAAGAAGTTTATAGTATCATAGAAGAATTACGTGAGGCAAAAATAATCAGATAAAATTGCCTATTGATAAATTCGGTCGTCACATGCTCGGTTCAAAAACTGATTCACATAATGAAAACAAGGATCTTTATTTTTGTAACCCCGCAAATCTTACAACGCCTTGTATTATATATATAAGGGGTACATTTGACTTAAGTGAAAATGCTGGCTTCTATTTCTTAGAAAATAATTCAGTTTCCTATGTTGTACCAATTTCTGGAACGATTACAGCTATCAATATTAACGTAGATACAACTATTCGCATTAATATTAAAAAATTTAACAAGAAAAGCATTGTGAACCAAAAGATTGTAAAGGGTGATGAGCTTGCTTTTACCCATATTAGACCCCATGACAAATTGTTTGTTGAAATAGTTCTTCAATGTCCTTTGAGTAAAAATGAGTGA
This sequence comes from Octodonta nipae, assembly GCA_034190945.1. Taxonomy (NCBI): domain Eukaryota; kingdom Metazoa; phylum Arthropoda; class Insecta; order Coleoptera; family Chrysomelidae; genus Octodonta; species Octodonta nipae. Next base: position 135,137,636 of record CM067218.1, read on the forward strand.
TTTGAAAAAAAAAGTAGTTGATGAACTTCATAAACCTGCCCGAATAAATTTTAAACGTCGAAAGGTGTTTGTGACTGGACTAAATGATCTTTGTCAGGCTGATTTGGTGGAAATGATCCCTTATGCTAAAATTAATAAAGGATATCGTTACATTTTGGTTGTTATTAACGTTTTGAGCAAATTTGTTTGGTGTGAACCGGTAAAAAGCAAATCTGCTACAAATGTAACACATGCAATGGAAAACATTCTCACCAAAATGAAAAGTGTGCCACGAAATCTTCAAACAGACAATGGAAAAGAATTCTACAACAAAGAATTTCAGAAATTAATGGAACGATTTAAAATTAATCATTACAGTAGTTATTCCACTTTAAAGGCTAGTGTTGTTGAAAGAGTAAACAGAACTTTAAAAAATTTAATGTGGAAACAATTTAGTCTACAAGGCACGTATAAGTGGTTAGACTTACTTCCTAAAATTGTGAAAACTTATAATAATAGTAAACACTCTACTATACATATGAAACCAAGTGATGTCAATATAAAAAAATCTAAAATTCTGCTTAGCACTGTATATAAAAAAAGTACAGTTGTTGATCCTAAAAACATAAAATTCAAGGAAAATGACTTTGTTCGAATTAGTAAACATAGAGGAAAATTCACAAGAGGATATACCCCTAGTTGGTCTAACGAAATATTTAAAATTAGAAAAGTGAAATATACAAATCCTCCAACTTACCTTTTACAAGATCAGAATGATCAAGATATCGCAGGAGTATTTTATACTGAAGAACTTCAGAAGACAGCGCATCCACATATTTACCTGGTTGAAAAAATTGTTAGAAAAAAAGGAGACAAATACTTTATTAAATGGTTAGGACTGGAAAACAAATTTAATTCATGGGTACATAAAAATAAAATACTATAAGATGTAATTATTTAATTTAATTAAAATTAATTTACTTTACATATTGTTTTATTTAAATCTATCTGTATATATTCTAAACCTATGCTTACAATCTAAAACAGGATTGATAATATGTGATAATTTTACAATTTTATCATAAAATCGAAATCTGTCTGCAGCTACGTATTCCCAGTGCGATTTCCTTGATTGTTGGTATGCATATTTCCATACTACCATTGTCATTATTTGGTTATTTTCTTTAAAGGTGACTTTTTTCATTTTTCTCAAAATAACTTTCAAATAATTCGGGATATACATCCATAAATTCTATAGCTAACCCTATATTTTCAGAAGGAGAGTTTTGACATGTATGCAAAATGTTAAAAGCTCTTGTATAAAAATTCCCCCTTTCGCTTTGTAATTCCTCTTGCAAAACTTTTAGATAACGTTGGAATTGTTGCCTTTTAAATAATGCTATCATATGTTTCAAAAGAGGTATCAACTCCCATAGTTTACAAACGGATTCATATCCCAAATATATATATGAAACTTTTGACCAAAGTTGAATTATTTTGGTATTTGAAATACTATCAAAATAAATGGTGAATTCATCTGTAGAAATCGTTTCGTTCACATCATTTCCAAAGAAATAATTCGTTATTACTCCTTGATATTTTAACAACTTATTCCAATCGTTTTCATTGAAAAATATTGAATTATTTTTCATACCTGCTATTTTTACACCAGGTTCAAATCCATATTCGTATACTAATCCAACACTCACAAATTTACTTTTGGAAGCATTCAAAGGATACCTTCTTTCACCGATTATCACTAATTCTGTTTCCTTTTTAGCTTTATTCTTCTCTATTTTTTGATTACAAAATACACTTTGTGATGGTGTTGTAGAATATTGAGCAAACATCTTGCTGGAGCAAATTATAAACTGAGGAACCTTCTTACACACTCTCCATTATATTCGTTGCAGACATGGTGGTGGGAGATGTAGTAGGAGGTGTGGTGGGAGATGGTATTTGAAGTTCTTCTTCTTCTTCTTCTTCTTCTTCTACTTCGTTTTTTTTCATTTCATTTTCAATTTTTTTGTGGCAATCTTCTGAACAATAATCTTGTGGGAATGCTAATCTGAACTTGGCTTTTTCTGTTAGATAGTTGAACACTTCACATATCTCGGAAATTTTTAGTTTGCTCACCGAAGATGCCCAACATTCCTCACAAATTGAATTTTTCTTGTACAGTTTTGTTAGTTTTAATGCTTTATTATTTTGTTCCGCCATATTATAGCACTCATCTTCTGTTAGTATTTTTCCCATACCGTAAATCGCCTCATGTTCATACTCAAAAATATTTTTTGAAAGTTCATCGCAAACATAATCCAATGCAATTTTCAAGTCTTTCACTTCAATAACAGATGTATAGGCACGCCACATTTTTAAATCGTTAAATGGTAACAACAAATCAAACGACATTACTACGAAGTTGTGTTTGGTAATTCTGGTTTTAAATAGTAACTTTTAATAGGGGGGATTTTCAAGGACAAGCGGTGAAGGTCTAGGGGTCAAGGTCAAGGTTAGGGGTCAAGGTTAAGGGGTCAAGGTTAGGGGTCAAGGTTAGGGGTCAAGGTTAGGGGTCAAGGTTAAGGGGTCAAGGTTAGGGGTCAAGGTTAATGGGGTCAAGGTTAAGGGGTCAAGGTTAAGGGGTCAAGGTTAGGGGTCAAGGTCAAGGTTAATGGGGTCAAGGTCAGGGTCAAGTGGTGGGGGGTGGCATTAGAATCGGCGAATCCACTCTACTTGTGTCCATAAAAAAAAAGAATTCTGTTTGGGGCACAACTTCCTACGGGTGTGTTTAGGATACATGTTTATAGAGACTTTTTGGCTTATTTTAGAAACCCCTGTATAAAGACAAGAAAATATGTATCTATGTCTTTTATATATTAGGAATGCAAGCTGTAATTGTGTCTTGTTTCCAACTGTTAATAGCATTACGTCTTAAATTTTATAGATATTGCATGGATAATCAGCACACGATTTTAACCATTATGCAATGACTGAACGCCGCGGCTTACGCCCTTTATGTCCAGCGCACAACAGTGCGATGCTAAACATTTCTATTTGTTTATTTTTTGATTTTGAGGTTAACATCGTTTTTCATACTGTTTAAAGCGTTTTGGGAGCTAAAACTGGTTCGAAATAAGTGAATATTTTGGGTAAGTGTAAAAAACAATATTGAAATGGTATTTCAGTGCGTATATGCAGGAAAATGGCATATTAGTTTGCCGAATTATCTTTCCACGGGTAACATCAAGATCATACACGTAGCAATTGAGTTAAATAATAGGTTATTTAAAAAGAATTCTGTTTGGGGCATAACTTCCTACGGGTGTGTTTAGGATACATGTTTATAGGGACTTTTTGGCTTATTTTAGAAACCCCTGTTTAAAGACAAGAAAATATGTATCTATGTCTTTTATATATTAAGAATGCAAGCTGTAATTGTGTCTTGTTTCCAACTGTTAATAGCATTACGTCTTAAATTTCATAGATATTGCATGGATAATCAGCACACGAGGGTATACATGACAAAACGAACGCTAATAAAATTTAAACTTAAAAATTTAATAAATTACTGTCGAATTTCGACCACTGAGTGAAGATTACTTTTCGTTATTAGATTTGAGTATATTATTTGATGGAGAGATTAAATGTAAAGCAAGAAAAAATGATAAAATTCTAACTTAAGCACATTGTACTCATACTCAACATGTATCCATGTTTTATTAGATAAAGCTTAAAATCATTTCATAACAAACATACTTTCACTTCTGTCAACATCGCGAAGAATAAGTTATTAAGCATTATCTACGAGAATTTTTTACCTCGTATAATTCTGGGCTTATCGTTGTAAGTGAAGTTGACAGATATGAATGAAACGAAAATAAATGATGGGGCCTAGTAGACACAGGTAAACAAACATCCTTCCATTTTTCCCAGTCTGTAAAAGCGCTAACTCACAAAACTCTTCTGTCATTTCTGTAATACCAGGAAACAGATTACCCTATCCAGCTAATTTTCCAAGGCGTTTCATAAAGCAATAAGCGATTTATTTAATCTCGAGTTGTTTTTCACAAAAAGGCATAAACATTCCCGCAACTCCGATATATCTAAATTATTCGGTGTTCTCGACTGTGATATAACAATAAATATAAAATTTAATTTGAAGTTCCTTATTATTGCTCATGTTCTTTCTCTTTAAAACTACACCAGATTTATTTAATATACCAAAGATATGATTGCAGTAATATAAAAATGGTATTGATATATTATTGACCTATTCATTGGTTAAATAAAATATAAGCGCTTGTGTTTGAAAAGAATAAATTTTTTGTATTAATAAATTTCTTTCATTGATGCGCTCTTTAGAAGACCCTATAGAATGTTCCGTCAATGTTCCATGAGAATGTTAAATACTTACTTACTTACAGTAACTCTCACACAAAACTAATTAATTCGTAACCTAACTCATCCATCAAAATACTGTATGTTTACATTAAAAAGGGTTCAAAGATGTTTGCAGGAAAATAGTAAACAAATGCTTATAGATGTAAAACTTCTTTCGATTTTTACCAATAACACATAAACCATTATGCAATGCCGGAACGCCGCTGCTTACGCCCTTTATGTCCAGCGTGCAACAGCGCGACGCTAAACATTTCTATTTGTTTATTTTTTGACTTTGAGGTTAACATCGTTTTTCATACTGTTTAAAGCGTTTTGGGAGCTAAAATTGGTTTGAAATAAGTGAATATTTTGTGTAAGTGTAAAAAACAATTTTGAAATGGTATTTCAGTGTGTATATGCAGGAAAATGGCATATTAGTTTGCCGAATTATCTTTCCACGGGTAACTTCAAGATCATACACATAGCAATTGAGTTAAGCAAAATGTTATTTAACCAGTAAATAAAATTACATGTTAACATGTTATAAAGAAAGCCACAAAATTAGTTTTTGTTATTGTGCTCATTTCCTAATGAATTTATATATGTTTATATTAGTATGCTAGGCATATATTAGTATTATTTTGATTGTGAATACCATGAGCCTTTAATTTAATGCTGCCGGGACGCCACTGTTCGAGCCGGGATATTTGTAACCAAATATATTTTTCTCTAATTCTATTGTTGTCTCATATTTCAACCCATTTCTTTCGTTTCATTAGTAGTTTTGATCACAACCTATTAAGACTAGGCCACAGTGCAATGTCCTTTCTTGTTGACTAATAACCAGCTACAATTTCTGTAGCAACTTCCGTTGGGCACAACTTTTTTCTCTTGGAAAGTTAATGGACGAAGGCATCAAACATGTGCATATGGTGAGGGAAAAATTTTTTACTAACATTAATTTTTCAGTTGAATCCAGAGATAATGTGTTAATAAACGCGAAAGAGCTTTTATCCTTCAGAAGAGAACTACCGATGGACAGGGGTTCCCCGGTCCCAACGTTATAACGCCGGCTCCACACGTTGGCACGACCGTTGGCGCCAACGACACTCGTCCAACGTGTGGGCCTAGGAAATAGCATTGGCCCCAATGTTGGCGCCAACTTTGACAGTTGGCCGGTGAGAGTCGGTTTTATCAAAGGAATCTGCGACAACATTCGTGATACCTCCACACGTTGGCTGTGAAATATTATATATTATTGGAGAAAGTATTTAAAATAAATCGGTGACATACGAAAACATTCATCAAAGTCTCGTGAAGAATCTTAAATCAAATTATTTATGCCAAGCAAATTAACCAGCCAACGATGGCGCTAACATTTGGGTCACCGTATGGAACCGGCCTTATGCATGTTATTACAGATTTTGTGCGGGTTCAATACTACTTGTCACCTTCTATCCGTTAACCGCCTTTATACACTCATAGTGGTTCTCGATGTTCCCCGTCGGCTTCTGGTACGCTAATATGCATAATTTGTAATTCCGGGCTGGATTCTAAATTCTAGATACTTGTTTTTGCAATCAGCCGTATCATCAGTAAATACCACTTTTTGTCGGCATTGTTTATTTGAATAGTTTTACAGTTTATACTCTCGCAAAATTAGTTTTTATTTAGGATCATTATTTTCTCGATGAGCTCCTATTGGACAGTGTAAAACAAAAGGTTAACACTGCCCGCACTTTAATACTGTTCGTCCATAACGGAATCATTCTCTCCATGATGGGGAGCCAATAAATCCAAATCCCTGATCTGAATTCTCCAATTCCCGCAACTCCGATAGACAGCGTCATTGCTTCTCTTGACCCCTTCATATGGACCATCACAACCTCATGGGGGTTGCATAGCCAGACGTTCTCTCTCTCTCTCCCTTTCCCTTTCTCTCTCACACACACACGTTGGAGTGATCGGGTAACTGAGGGCAGGCAGCAGTGACTTAGAGGAAAGTACCTGAATCAAGGATCAAGACAAGGCTTAATCCGCGATCGAATTTCAGCCAGGTTAAGGATTCTTCAATCAATAAGGTAAGGTAAAGTCGTCTCTGATGTAAATGGCAAAAATCAAGGAAACCGGAAGTTACATGATACTAGCCCGCATTCAAGCAGAGTAGTAAGGTATGCTCTTAACCCCTGTAAAATTTTGCAAAATACTCTTCATCTCAGTCCTTCGAGACCAATCCACAGAGGCGCAATTACCCAACAATAAAATATTAATCAGGATTTAGAAGGAAGGTATAAATTAAGAAAGGGAAATAGAAACACTTCAGTTAGAGAATAGCTTGTGAAAATGTCAGATAAAATTTTGGCGAAACATCAAGCAAGAATTCAGTCGAATTCAACGGACGAATATATTCAATACAATATATTATTATGTTTTTTTCTGAGCCCCACGTTGGTTAGGCAATTTATTTTGATTTAATTATACGTTATAATATTATATTTATTTTATTAATTTTATTGAATAATTTTTTTTATCTTTGGTTTATATTGGGTGCCAATTTGTTATAATTTATTATTTTAGCCACACTTTGTAGGCTTATCAATTTATTATTGATTTATTTTATTTTTACCATCATTTTTATATAATACTTTATTTGATCAATTTATTATGTATGTTATTTTCTCAGGGTTTTATATAATTGTATGCATGCTCTTACCTCAAGGTGGTTCCACAGGCTCTAAGATTAAAATTGATACTTACATTTTTATTTTCTTTATAACTGCTCTGTTTCTTTCATTATTACATTTATTTGATACCATTTTATTAAACTTTTTTTTATATTAAAAACCTTTTTCCTTCTTTTTCTTTTTGTTTTGATGAATTGAAACTTTTATGTTCATTAAAAAGAATTTTGATGAATCTCTATGTATTCAAATGATATTTTTGGCTCATTTAAATAACTTTACACAATTTTGACTCTCAATTTTCAACAACAACCTTTATTAAGCAAGAAGATAAATTATCAACACATTTAAACCACAATTGTATAATAAACAAACGAATACTTGCTAACTACTAAATGTTTTGAGAAATTTCTCTTTTCATATCATTATATTTTAAAATTCAAATTTATTACTCCTAAAATTAATTAACTAGTATAAACACAAATCATTTGTCTCTTTATTTACAAAATTTTTTTTTCACTAACCTTAAATCCTTGTCTTGATTCAAGTCCATTAATTCCATATTCGTTCATTGTCCATTCAAACTTTTATTGTATTATTTGTAAAAATTAAATTTTATTATTGGTTTCCATTCCATATTTATTTACCATAATTCAATATTTACCATCTTGTTTTATTTATAATCCATAACAATTAAATTTTATTATTGTTTCCCATTTCATATTTGTCTAAACAATAATTCAATATTTTCCAACTTTCGAAAAGATTGTTGAGGAGATCTTGAATTATTTTGTCTATTCATTGGGTTTTCTCTCCTCTAAATTTTTTCCTGTAACAGATAAGTATTTAAAAAATTGTATATGTAGAACAAAAGTGTAGTAAGGCAATTTCGTAAAATTGCCCTGGATTACTCTGTCTGTACAGAGATTCTTCCTCACAGTTTTTCTGAGAGAAAGAGATGTCTATAAAATGATCAACCAGTATTCCTGTATATAAGTAATGTATTGTATATTGTGTAATACTTATCTGTGTATGTTGACGTTTCAACTCCGAGTCTGGAGTCGTTGTCAATCGTTTAGTGTTGTTTTCGAGGTTTTTTTCTAAAAAAATTTCGCTTTGATTTTGAATTTGTTGTTTGTCAAATTTTTTGACAAACAACAAATTCAAAATCAAAGCGAAATTTTTTTAGAAAAAAACTGTGAGGAAGAATCTCTGTACAGACAGCCAGTAATCCGGGCAATTTTACGAAATTGCCTTACTACACTTTGTTCTACATATACAATTTTTTAAATACTTATCTGTTACAGGAAAAAATTTAGAGGAGAGTAAACCCAATGAATAGACAAAATAATTCAAGACTTCCTCAACAATCTTTTCGAAATTACTTACGAATGAGGTATGGGCCAATTTCAACAACAAATTTTAGAAAATTAGAAAACCTAAATAAGAAACTAGCACGATCACAGAACAGCTTAACGTTCCTAATAAAATGCCGAAATGAAGGAATAATTCCAAAGGGGTTGTTACCAAAAATGCCATTCACAGACAGAGGTAGTAACAACAAATTCAAAATCAAAGCGAAAATTTTTTAGAAAAAAACCTCGAAAACAACACTAAACGATTGACAACGACTCCAGACTCGGAGTTGAAACGTCTCCATACACAGATAAGTATTACACAATATACAATACATTACTTATATACAGGAATACTGGTTGATCATTTTATAGACATCTCTTTCTCTCAGAAAAACTGTGAGGAAGAATCTCTGTACAGACACCCAGTAATCCGGGCAATTTTACGAAATTGCCTTACTACACTTTGTTCTACATATACAATTTTTTTAAATACTTATCTGTTGCAGGAAAAAATTAGAGGAGAGAAAACCCAATGAATAGATAAAATAATTTTCCAACTTTGTTGAAATATTACAATTATTATTTAAATTTTCACCATAATTGTCCTTTTTGATGGTCACATATACACTCCGCATTAATTGTTCGGTGCTTGTGTACCTTTATCCACTGCCATTTTTCGATTTCAATGTAAACGTTCTAACAGTTCACATAACCGCGACTTCCGGGAAAATGGCGGGACGGCCACACGTTTAAATAGCTAGTTAAGTTTAAAATTAGATTAAAGAAGCTAGAATTAAAGTTTTACATGAAATAGTATAAGAAATTGGTGATTGTTCATTAAGTGTTAGTTATCCCCATGAAGAGTAGTTTTGCTGTAAGGTATGAAAAAGTTAAATATGAGACGCTTTTACAAGTGAGAGACGCTCAAGAAGTGAAAATAGCTTATAAGTGAATTAGTAATATATGGACGTTAGATAAGAGGGAGAAGGGATAGGAAGAAAGAAGAGTTTAGTTAAGCTGGAAGTCCAGGAGTGGCTGTCCCGGAAGAATAAGTTTTTATTTATTTTTTTATTGAAATTGCTAATATAGAGGAGGATGGGTTATCCCAGACGCATTTAATTATGCACCAACCAACCAAACCAACCTTCACATAACCGCACTTTTTACCTAACTTAACCTCTACTTATAACAACGAGGCCATTGCAAATAAAACATACATGCACTTTGACTTCTTTTCTTCAAATTCAGGAACTAAAACAGAGCTTTGCCTAATCAAACGTAAGCTTTTATAATAATCTCAAAACAAATGACTGAAAATTGCGTTTCGTCTTCCCCGGTCACTCAAAATGGATTTTTTTCAATTGTTTTGTTGCGTTATTTTTACGGTCACTCATTTTATTTAGCCCATGTGTTTTTCCATAAGAAATAAAAATTTTCTTGTTCCCTTATTTTATGATACTTTTCTGATAGCTTGTTTTATTTTAAGAACTTTTTAATTCTTGTAAACTTTCATTTAAATGCTTTGTTTGTTTACAAATTGACATAAATTTTTCAAGGTCATTTACCTTTCAAATTCTTGTTATGATTTACAAAACTTTACCTCAAATTCTTTATTGATTGTAATTTAAGTTACAATAATCTTTTCCTTATTATCTGTAATGTTCATGGAAGAATTTTCTTTTATTTTTGTTCATAAATTTAAAAGATATGGACATTTTAATATTCCCTAAATCTATCTATATGATGCTTTGCTTCCTAATTAAGTTTGTACTGTTGTAACTGCTTTTTACTAATTAATATTGTTTTAGATCTCTAGCATGGATTTTTATGTTTTCCTGGCAATTTACAATGATTCCTATGGATTTATATCACATATTGTGCATACTCGTTACAAGACGTATGACCAAAGTTTTTCAATTACCTTTTAGAAATAATTTTGAGTATTTACAGTTTAATTATTATTAAAATCATATTAATTACAATACATATTACACATATATTCCAATCTGCAGAGAGCTTTATTTACAATTTAGTGCTCATTTTTGCTGGCATGTTGGAATGGCATGTTTACCGAGACTGAAATACAAAAGTTGTGCTGGCTTTTTATTGATTAAATGGTTTTGCTAAGCCTTTTATATTATAAAACTTGAATCTCAGTTGATTCTTTTCAACTATTAACATAAATTTTCAATTATAATTACTTTATTAGTGTCTTTCCCTATAAATGTAACTGATCGTTAGGCAACCAACATTTTCATGACCAATATACTTCTAATATACAGTCTACTTTTTGAATCTGTTTTATAGATTGCATTCCATTTTTATTTATGGCTATTCTAATTCCATTACAATATATAATCAAGTCTAATGAGTATTTACCCCCTTTCCCTCGCCGCGAATAAACAATAGTTATTATATCCTTGATACTTTATTGATATTCAGTTGTATCATTCATACTTGATCATTAAATTGTAAAGCCTTCAACTTTGATGAACCTCTCGCGTTACAGTCTGGTTATCGCAATGAATTTAATTATTCTTCAAAGCTTAAACAGCGTACAAAAGAATAAAGTATCAATGCCTGACAAGAGCGCTTCACTTCAAACTGAAAATCACTGCTTCGCTGAAAGTTACATTTGCGGCAAACGAAAGAATCAGTTAAGGCTTCAACGATTCCCGTTCGCCTCCTTATATCTTTCCAGGATCGTACGTATCTTTCGGATTAGGGAAATCCTGTTTCGCTCCCGGATCATTACCTCGAGACTCGGATTTGACGGTGCGATTGCACCGCTCTGGATTTTTTTTTTAGTCACAAGCTAATTGGAAAAAAGACAGATTGAAATGGAGATTGTTTTTCGACTACGTCGATTTTATGTCGCTTAGAAATAAAGATTTTAATGAAAACTATGTGTTTTAGTAAGGCAGCTAATTATCGTTTTTCATAGAATATAGTCAAACTAACTGTTGCTTAAATGGAGTTAAGTTATTATCAGACAGGTTTTTGTCCATTTTGTCCGGCTCCAGTTTTGGTGCCATGGTCATGCGCCAATGAAAAGGAATTAATATAAAATTTAAATATACCCAGAGACATTAGAAGTATTACACCTAAAATGAATAACTCTTGAATTTGATTTTGGCAACAGTATGGTTATGATACAAATGTCAACGTTTCATTAGTAGGAGAGCGAAGTGATATTTTTGAGCAGGTATTTAAGGCACCTTGAAACTTTATCAAACACTTTCTATGTAAAAGCTATATACAAAGTGTAGCCCTGGCTAAAGAGTTGTGAAAGGTAATTAATAATTAATAGTTACAGAAAAGCTAGATTACTTTGGTGAAATTTCCTACCAGCTTGGTGATCGAGAGAGTTATTCATGAATGCGAGTGAGCAACACTTTATAGCTAAATAAAAGTGCCCGAGAGCCTCTTATTATTACAATATTACACGAATTGGAAAAATCTTTTGCAGGCATGTTTACCTAGTTACAGTGAATGTGCCATATCACTGCCTGGCTTCCATGCCTCAACGGGATGTGAATACAATGCGTTGTTCTTCCAAAAAGGTAAAGCAAGAAAATTATCAATAAGCATTTACTGGTCTTGGGGTTGCTCACGTTTTTTGAAACTGTAGGGTAATTTGTCTGTGAAATTTAGGATTTTAAGAGTCTCAGAGTAATTAATACTGCAAGATTTCTGAATTTTGATCGAGTTACAAAGTAAACGAGAAATAACGAAACTCGCAAGAAATTAGTTAAGAATCTTGCCTCCCTGTAAAGCAGAGTTGGATCAACATCTTTTGAGGGGTCAGTATATTACAAGTATATGGCATATTTGCGTTTCCCAAGTTCTTTAAGACTGGACCGATAAGAATGGCAACAAAATGCAAATAGTTTGATGGGGAGTGTGTGCGAGAAACTGCTCTTAATGCTATTGTACGCTAATAAAATAATCGCAGGTCAGTTCTAACATTTTTATCATTATTGCATTTTCGATTTGTTACTTAATCAATACACTACTCACAAGTGGTTCAGATAAAGCGGAAGGAGAGTATTTAAGCTCAGATGAAGAGTTTGTGGAAAATGATGAAATGATTTGTACTCTCTTCAAGGTGACAATCGTTTATACGGAAAACATTTCGGTTTATTCTGAACACTAAATTTAGTCCCTTTGGAAAAAACTTAAAGTAGATTTGAGAATGAGTCAGTGAGTTAGGCGACAAGTTTTTCAACAAATTGGGGTACAAAATTATATCGGATGTTCATTATCAGAAAATGTTAGTTGAACTATGAATGTTTTCCAGTGGCCACTCTGTTTACCAGATTTAAATCCAATCGAACCTGTATTAATTAATTCTTATCTTCTTTCATTCTTCTTGTCGTTCTAATCATACTCTTCATGTAAAACAATTGTTTTAATTAAATTTTCGTGGTTTGGTTTTAAAAATTCATGTTTTACAACAATATGTTAGTACTGGTAGAATACATGGACAAATGGCATATTTCTTGAGACAACTGACATTATAGCTTTGAGACTATTGAGTTTGTTCGGAATCACAACCACGGAAGTTTGACGCATATGTTTATTGTTACGAGTTTTACTTCTTCTTAATGATCAAGTCTAGTGATCTTTCCGAAAATATTGGCGACGAACTGCAATTGACTACCAATCTGATGATACTAATCTGAAGATCTCACTAAATCATTCATTCAGTAGTAGAGAGTGGTGTGTAAAATAAACGCAACCTAGAACGAAAGAGGTTCAGTGGATTACCCGGGCCGCTCAGCCAAGGGGAGGACATGCTGATTCTTTCAGTGTAGCGCGCCTTGAGGTTCAAAATATTAAAGGGCATCGTGGACCTGTTATTTCTCATTCTCGTGCTGTTAGAAGCCACCTATTCGTCTAAGAAGCATTGCTAAAAATAAAGCCATGCAAAGCAGAGGCCGAATCCAACTACCAGCGAGCTTTTGAGATGTCAAACTACGCCTATTTACAAGCTAGAGTCTCATTCTTGATTGAAATTAAACATACAAATCGTTCTACCAACCAAGAACGACCATGCACCACCTCTCACCGAAAGCGGAAAAGCTCTTAATCAGTCAATCCTGTCCGGGTCATTTAACCACAGGTCTTAAAATTCAGAATAATGTCATTAATTAAATAAAACACACATTACCATAGTTAGCAAAAGCTGTTACTGTTTTGTATGAAAAATATAAAAAGTACACTGTTCATTATTCTTGAATAATATTTTCTCAGTGAAATGAAACTGGAATATTGAAAACGATTCATTAACCACCAACCTGCTGTAACCTAACTGCTAACAATATTTTGACATGTCAAAATTCTAATCACTACTAGGACGATGGCCATGATAATCAGTGCTGCCAGATCTAACTTTCTATCTTGAATCTTACGATTTTGTAATCTTAGTAAAATTATATGAAATTTATCTGGTAAAAATAAAGACTCTAAATATCTAATAATATCTAAAAATACAATATTTAATGAATGGTTATGAAAAATTTATTCAACAGTTGCAACACTCTAGTTGATAAACAATATTTACAATGCCAATGAAAGTTACAAATTTAAGAAGCGCCCAATAGATGGCGATTATTACATAATAAAAAAATACAATTTTAGTAGGTTAACGATATAAAATAAATTTAGGGAATGGTCAATATTCGATGAATTTCGTTTGATTTAGAATATCTTCCACATTCAATTCAATCCACCTTAATTTTTTTCTCTTCAAGCAATCTGGCGCCACTGTTACTACTATGTGTTTGGCTTTGGCGGTATGGAGTAAATAATGTTTTTATTAATATTTATTTTATTTAATGAATGAACCGATATTATAACTAAATTTTAGGTTTTTGCACTAAAGCTCATCCATAGCTACTAAACAAAACAAACATAATACAATCGGTTGAGCGACAACAGAGCATATCGTACTGAACTCTTTCGTCTTTGCCTATTTATGTACAGATAACAAAAATGAATCTCAGAGTAGATGCATATTTTATTATTAGTTAGAATGGGTATCTACTATTAACAACGTTATCCTAACTCTTATGGACATTCATGTTAACCTGTTTATAGCCTGCGGTTGCAATACTGCGAAATTGATTTTGTACTCGTATTTTATGGCTCTACGTTGAAATGAAATAAACCAAGTTGTGTTTGAGGTATTTACGAAATTCTTTTTGTATTCCATTGTATATGGAATATTACACTATTCAAGTGTCCACCAGGGCTTACTACGGTATGAATCCTAGTGCTTCAGTTTTCAAATTTAAGAGCGGCTTATTGACATAGATTCACGATTTCAGAAAACCCCTCAAGAAAAAATCGACGATCTTGGTGGCCAATTAACGTCACCTCTTCAAGACATATTCATACCCTTAAATTGTCCTGGATGAATGCCCATTGTGGTGTCAGCCATGTACGTATCATATCATTCATTGTATATAGAAATCGGTTACAATTATTCTGTAGCGCTCATCGCTGAAGGCCTAATTAATGTAGTTTCCAAAAAAATATGGACCAGTGACGCGGTAGCCCGGCCCAAAATCCGTATCAAACATTGAAAAATGTGGTTGCTAGCTTCTCTATCGAAATATCACTGCAAGTATTTGATTTGTTCATAACATATTGTTACAAGGTTTAGTTTCAACGCTGATTCTTCAAAGGGGTCCTAATTAATACAATGTTCGACACCACGCGATTGAAGTGGTCAAAAATAACTGAAAGTACTTTTATATCATATAACGCAGAGACCAAGCTGATCGAAACAAAACCGTCAGTTTCAGCAGGTGCTATCGAATAAGCCAATATTAATACAGAAGGGAGTCGAATACATCGATTCTGTTCCAAAAGGAAGATATTGTTTAAAGTAGGCCACGAATTGTTGAAGTCGAGATACTCTTAAAGTGTGAAGAAGAAGTGATAGTAGTATTTTAACTTTTGGATTTGAAAACAATTAATTTGCATTTTTGATTTATGATACATAATTTGGAAGTTAAATAATTTCGTTTGAACCCACAAAATATATAACACTATTTTAATGAATTATATGATATATAAGAGCAAGTTTTCTCTGTGTGATGGTATGTGATGAACTAGAATTTATAGGTGGCAAAAAGTTACGTCAAAACAACGGTAGGCCAGGCTGTATATAATTTCATAATCAAATTTTAGTAGTAGGCGGGGATCAACTATGGTTGGCAAGTTCCTAAGTTGGCTAAAAGAGGTTTTCTGTTTTTGTAAAAAGGTATTAGTAAGGCATACAATTTGAGAAGCCGTAAGATTAATTATTTTTTTTCTTTTTGCAAAGTTCAAAAATCAGTCAAAAATCGCTTATTTATGCAATATTAATTTTTTAGAAATGTATTTATTCTACTTGGATTAAAACACATTTGTAACTCCGATTGTCCGTTAGTTGTTCTGACAGCATCGTAACATCAAATTTTTTAAAATTTAGTAAAAATATTGCAACTTAAAACTTACATTATATTAAAACGTATTTTTGCTTATTTGAAAATGTGAGTGTATTCACTGAAATGGATAAACCAAACAATCCAAGTCGATAATTATGAATTTATATATAATTATTTCAATTAAAAAGATTACTGCAATTTTCTTTTTTTCTAGTTACCTCTTTATATAGCAATCTTTATTATTGCTATGAAAGATATAGTTTTTAATTGTGTTCAAAATAGAGGTGTTTGAAAAAACAATGAGAAAATGTATTAAATTTGAGATGTTCATAAACACCAAATTAAAATAATTAAATAATAATGAAAACCTAATTTTTGAAATATTTATTAAAATAGAAAAAATAAGTGATATTTGGCAGTTGAAAGCAGCTTGACTATTATATATGCTATTTGGAATTTTTTTGTTATACTGTATATATATATAAACAACCAGTTTTCTTTAATAATCTCATGTACAATTGTCAAAACGGTCTAATATTCAATATCAAAGTTTATATTTTCTTCAGATTTTAATGTCGTTGAAAACGAAGTCAGAAACCCTGTATGTTTCACTGGAATAATATTTTCTCACCAGATATAACTTAAGCCCGTAACATTTTACTGGGATAATATCTTATCCAAACATTGAATATACATCGATAAACAGATTCTGCCATCTCTACAGGACTAGAGGAAGCGTCGTTCTTACATAAAACTATTTGGTGAGAAATTATTAACTCAGTGATTCACAGATAAGCACAAATTATCAAATATTGATGATAGTGCCTGTTTTGGTTTTCTTTGGTGTGATTTTCAAAAAGTAATCAAAAATATTAATTACTGAAGTAAGGATGTTACGAAAGTACTTGTTAATGCAAAACTATTATGCATTTGTTTTTAAATGTTTAGACAGTTAGCCATAATATACGTAAATTTATATAAAAAAAGAAAGGTTAGAATTTGCACCCTTTATTTTTTTTTTTTTTTTCTAAAGTAAGATTGGAAACAAAACATCATTTCCAGTATCCAATTCATGGCCGGGCTGAAGTAACATGCAAAACATCATTGTGTGCTTTTTTTTGCAGTGCGAATGTACAATTTTCGTCCCATGTAATAAAAGTGCAGCGCAATCAGTATGGAGCGTAAATATTTGACTGATACGGAGTAGAATTGCTGATGAATGAAGAGGATATTGTCACCGATGATATGGCTATAGATTCCGAGTGTGAGGGAGATTCAGATGCCGAATACAATATGCCAGATGCAACTAGTAGAAATTCCAGAAGAATTTCACTTAGAAAATAAGATCAAAATTTACTACAACCACTACCACTAGAACAAGAGTTGCCCCATTCTAGTGATCTAGAAAGAATTAAGGAGTCTGAAGTCTCATTATTTGATACAATTAGTCTAGGTGTTACTCCAGTTCCCTTTATAGATTTACTGAATATAGAATCTACATCGACAGGGGTTGAGTTAAAAAAAAATCTATATATAAATATGCAAAGACAAATCGGTTAGGTAACATTTTCTCCTCTGTCTGTCAACCGATTTTCTTTATTTTTGTTGTTAGTAGCAATTGACAATGCTAAAATTTATTCCTAATATTGGTTCATTCATGAAATGAAATATAGTAAAAAAACATTATTTACGTACTGTCAATGCCAAACAGATAACAGTGACAGTGTCGCGAGATTGCTTGGAGAGAAAATCGTATGATGGATTGACTCGAATGTGAAAGACGAATTAAATTAAACTAAAAAGTAACAAATTTTTACTCTCTAATAAACAATTTAGTTATTATTCCATGGTTCCATTTCTGCAAAATCCTGGTTTTATTACAAGACTTTTACCTAAAATAAACATGTCACTGACATTTTAACGATCTGTATTTAAAATATAAAGAAATTAAATGCATTTACTGATTTGTTATGGTACATTTTTCCTTCGAAAACGGTCAAACTATTGAGTAATTACATATGGAAGAAGCGTTACCTGTTGTTAAATCATGTGAAGACCATCTTTGATAGTTCAGCATCAAGCGTTGTTTATTGCTCAGTAGTAAAATAGTCAATGTAGTAGATCAGTATTGATTTTTCGGACAAGTAACACTCACTTTCGTTTTAATAATTTTTGTTGTGAATTTAATTATTTTATTACTACATTATTTTCACAATCTTCCGAAGGTATGGTCTAACAAATTGACAATCAGTGGAAAACAAAAAATATATGTTAAAGATTTTAGTTTTTATAAGGTTGTTGGACATATATGTTTTTTATATTTTATGAACTCCATTGAAACTGCAAATGACGAAAACTTTTAGGTCACATAGTGCAATCCCACCAAAAACTGGGGGGCATGCATTAGCAAAATTATTTGGTATACCTATATTTGATTAAATTCTCATATATTTTTTTTCAATATATTTGTCAACATGACACAAACGATTTGAGGGGGGATTTCATGACGCCTTCTACGGTTTCTTCTCCACTTTATTTCTGAGAGACATATACTTTTGATAAACGAACCTCAATAATGTTCACAATTTGATGGGATAGGGTCGAATTTCGACCACTGGGCGACCACTAGTAATAACAAAATCTTATTCAAGAAAGTTGGTTAGAAGATTCTGATGAATCCATGGCAGAACCAGATTGTAACTATGAAACTAGCGAAGCAGAAGAAGATATGGAAAAAGAAACAGACGAAACAACAACTCACATGTCTATAATCAAACACAGGCAACAAAATATAAAAAAGTTGAAAAGAAAAAAATTATTGGAATGAAAATACAATTATTATGTATAGTAAAGCTCGGTTTACGGAAAATGTGGGACCAAATACAGACATCGTCATAGATAGTCCATTATCGATATTACAACAATTTATTTGTGATACATACCTTACAAAAAAAGTGGAGATAAGTAATTTATATGCACTACAACTACAATTTCTAATGCAAAAAAAACTGTGTTTGTCCTTTGAAAGAAACCTCAAAAAAAGGAACAACCCCGATGGCAGGAAACCTGTCAAAATTGTCGTCAGACTTTCGAGTGTAGGCAATCATATGCCAACAACGATCAAAACTTACAGAAGGTGCGCCAGTTGTAGTACCGAAACTAAGAAAAAAAAAAGCAATATCATTTGCTCAACCTGCAATGTGAGCATGTATAAAAATTGTTTCACTTCATTTCATTACTTTTAATTTAGTATTTGATGATTTTGTTGGTTTTATAGTAAAAAACAATAAAAAGAGCTAATCTGTTCTTTATTTTATAAATGAGGGAAACTATTCTCCCAATGAATTTATACGTATAATGAATCCACTGAATGTTTTCTGGGATAATAATTTCCCACCTCAAAGAAAAAAGTAACACAAAAAAATGTATTCTTAATTTTTACATTAACACAATTGCTACTTTAATGAAAAACATGGACAAGCTTTCACTTAAAAGACTCCTCAGACTTCTGAAACTTAAATGGTTAAGACTGAAATATTTGAATTTCTTGGAATATACGGCCTTTTTGTCATGTGGGGTGCTATTTCCGAATAAAACCATCAAAAGATGCCATAAATATGCGTCGACAAACATAATGAATACATTCGTACAACTGACACATCTTTATTTTCGAAATAAAAAATGTGGCCGATGAAGTTGATGAGAGGAAGGGCATTAAAGAGTTGGTCTATGTGATAAAAGTACCCAAAATAATATAAAAAAAAACAAACTAAAGATTTTGCTACCTCTTCAAATTAATTACTCGGATAATAATTTGTAAATACTTTTTTCGCTCATTATAATTAATAACAATATTGTAGTTAATTCTGCTGTCATAAATTTCCATTGGTTAGTGTCACGTTTCCTCTTTTTGATTATTTCAAACATTTGCGCTTGTTAGTACAAAATCCAAATTATTTGGTAACCCATCCAAATTCTAATTTTCTTTTCTGAAATTCAAATTTCTTTTAAACTTCCAACTTCCTATTCCTATTCTTCGTCCCTTAAGGCTCTGCCTGACTTCGCAGACTACTCCTATTTTCAATACGTCAATTAAAATATTTTCACTGAAGTGTTATTAAATGCAAATTCCACCCTTTATTTCTTCAAAGGAATAACTCTAAGCTTTAATATAACTGTTCCTTCCCTTTGGAGAGCTTACGGTTTTAATAACAAGTCTTCGAGACGGTTCGCAATAATTTTTTCAATAAGGCGATGAATTGGCGATCCAGGCAAATAATTATTTTCGTTTCCGGCTCCGTGAACACAAGAATTGAAATGGCGGAAGTATTGCATTTTCACTTAATGAAATGAAAAATATTTTGCTTTTCCATTTAGTACAACTATAATAACCCAATTATATGAAACGTAATTTCGAAATAAAATAATGACACAATAGTAATTTTTTTACTTGAATAAGTTTGTCCTTCACATAGGAACATTTTTTTTGTCAAATTTATTTTGAATATTATAGTGTATTTATTAGAAGATTATTAAGATATTTCTCCTTTTGTCTATTAAAATATGATACCAAATTATAACTCTTTTTATTCATATTTATATTAATATCGGCTGCAAGGTAAAAAATATATATATATATCTATATATAAATAGGCAAAGACAAAACGATTAGGTATCATTTTCACCTCTGTCTCTCAACCGATTTTCTTCATTTTTGTTTTGTTTAGTAGCTACTGACGGCCGTCTGTGCAGAATGCTAGTATTAATTTATAATATTGGTTCATTCATTAAATAAAATATAATAAAAATTCCTTATTTAAGTCCATACTCTCATCGCCAAACAACTGACAGTGCCGCCGCCGCCAGACGGTCAAAACTCAAAACAATGAGTAATTATATATGGAGCGATCGTTAGATGCTGTTATAT
The DNA here is from genome assembly GCA_034190945.1 of Octodonta nipae. Lineage (NCBI taxonomy): Eukaryota > Metazoa > Arthropoda > Insecta > Coleoptera > Chrysomelidae > Octodonta > Octodonta nipae. Next base: position 135,158,400 of record CM067218.1, read on the forward strand.
TCTTAGAGCATGTACTTCTAGAAGTAACATGCAAGCGTTGTTATTGTTTAGTGGTAAAATAGTCAATGTAGTAGATCAGTATTCATTTTTAAGACACGTTGAAGAACTTTCATATTAAACATTCTGTTTTTAATATGAATTTAATTATTTGATTAATATATTGTTACCACAACCTTCCCAAAGGTGTTGTGTAAAAAATTTTTAGACAGCAAACAATAGAGCATGTATTAAATATTTAAGTTCTCCTAGGGTTGTTGGTCCTCAGTTTTCTTTAATATTTCTGAACATGATTGAAAGCGCAAATGACGAAAACTTTTAGGTTGCATAGAACAATTTTCCAATTATTATATCCAGCCAAAAATTTGGGGGGTCATTCATTTGTCAAAAATATTTCGAATACCGATATTTGATTACATTTTTATTTTCTTTTTATTTCAATAGATTTGTCGATATGAGTGAACAATTTTGGTCATTACATCTACTTCTCCGATTTCTCCACAACTCTGTTTCTTATAAAATATACTTTTTACAGTTTCATGAAATAGGGTCGAATTTCGATCACTGGGCGACCACTAGTAATGCGAAATCTGTGGAATCATTGGTGTGTCACAGACGTATAAATAAAAGGTTTGTACCCTAACACCAAATCTTTATTTTTTCAGTCAACGCACGTTTCAACAGCGAAGCTGTCATCATCAGGAGTATACCAAAACAGTTTTGGTTTACTTTGTGTTTGTACTTAAAATTGTATATGTATAAAATTTGAGTTGTGTGTTTTGTTATCAAAAGCAGGAAATGAATGAATATTAGAACACTGAAACAAGGAGAACATGATTTACATCACAGAAAAATGACTATTCCAAAGGAGTCACTTGCAATATGGCATATAATGATTTACCTCGCTCTGCGGATGATTATTTTATTATAACTAGCTGTCGCCCAGTGGTCGAAATTCGACCAATTGTGTCAATATCTCTGGCAGGTTAAGTAACATGAAAATTTTATCGTGACATTCTATCCTAGGACTTTAGGGAGAACAGCAATTACAGGGAAAGGATCCAGATTAGGAACCTCTGTGTGATAGTTTCCTCGAAAATCCTAGATGTCGGTCTTACATCTCGCTTCTACAAATAAGTAAAGAAATTCAAGTTTTTTTCAGATATAATTCATAGGACATTATTTGTGTTCAAATTCGTAATTCTTAATTTAATATGACGGCAACGCAACCGCTAATGGGCTACCATACATATTTATTTTTTCTAACCTGTCTGTATAGCTATAATTGCACTCAATTCTCAAACATTTATTAAAATCCTCATTATAATAATTCCATCTCATTATATATTTCCACCACCCTGTATATGCAAATGCTCATGGACCACGCATAATATTTTTTAACATTTTTGAACCACCCGGTAAACCATTCTGTATATGCCACTGCCTATGAGCCACGGTATTTACTCTTTTTGTTTATGAAATTTTTAACTATCTTCTGTAACTATAATTCTACTCTGACCTATATTTCAATCATCATATATATGGAACTCTTCGTGGGCTACTCTATAAATCATTTCCGTTTCAAACATTTTTTATCATCATCCTGTATATCTATAATTCCTCTTACCCTATATTTCATCTTAACTATATATACAACTGCTTATGGGTTACGAAATGTTGCATTTCCATTTCCGCCACCCTGTATATGCATCTATGTATAACATTTTTTGCACCACCCTATATAACTTTAATTTTACTGCACCTTCTATTCCAAGAACCCTGTAAATTCAACCGCTAATGGGCTTCCCTATATAATTATTTTATTAGTTATAATTGCACTCTACTCTATATTTTAAACACCCTAAATATGCAACTGCTTATGGGCCACCCATTAAAAAAATGATTTCTAACATATCTGGAATCGCCCTGTATAATTATGATATTCAACGATTACTTTACCCACTAAACAATAACAACGCTTGCATGCCACTTCCAGAAGTACATGATCTAAGTATATAACAGCATTGGTCTGTCTATATATAATTACTCAATGGTTTGAGTCTGGCGACGGCGGCACGCGGCACATTCATTTGTTTGGCATTGACATTATTGACGTAAATAATGAATTTTTATTATATTTTATTTAATGAATGAACCAATATTATAAATTAAGATTAGCATTCTGCACTGAAGGTCGTCAGCAGCTACTAAACAAAACAAAAATGAAGAAAATCGGTTGAGAAACAGAGGAGAAAATGGTACCTAATCGTTTTGTCTTTGCCTATTTATATATAGATATAGATTAGTAAATTGTTATTCGATTTTTGGGACATTCATGACTGCAAGAATGTACATACTCAACTTTTGAGGTTCGGAATCCAAATGTATCAATTTACTTGAAAAATTTCTGTACTTACATAAAACTTTTGATCTGGATTCTTCTGTAAATGCGCAAACTTCAATTCTATTTGGTCACTTACGTAATTGCTGTCATCAGGATTGTTTAAAAAAATTAACGTCATAAATGAATAGAAAAGGCGGATTTTAGGGCATACATACATCTTTGTAAGTAAAAGTCGATTATTTTAGTAATAGTTTTTATACCATGCTAGTATTGTCGGCAATTGGAATTTTATTGTCTGCAATTGGAATTTTACTGTTAACTGCCGTCAAATTTCGAATATTAGATTAAGCTACTTGTTCATAGAGGGCGCCACTCGAATTTTATTAATAATTTTTGTTAAAATTACTTATTTTAAAAGAAATAAATAAAGATTCTTTATATATTCTGCACTGAAGGTCGTCAGTAGCTACTAAACAAAACAAAAATGAAGAAAATCGGTTGAGAGACAGAGGAGAAATTGGTACCTAATGTTTTGTCTAAGCCTATTTATATATACTAACTGTCGCCCAGTGGTCGAAATTCGACCAATTGTGTCAATATCCCTGGCAGGTGAAGTACCCTGAAAATTTTATCGTGACATTCTATCCTAGGACTTAAGGGAGAACAGCAATTACACGGAACTGATCTAGATTTGGAACCTCTGTGTGATGGTTTCCTCAAAATCCTAGATGTCGGTTCTACATCTTGCTTTTACAAATAAGTAACGAAATTCATGTTCTTTTTCAGATATAACTAATAGGACTCTATTTGTTCAAATTCGTAATTCTTAATTTAATATGTTAACAATTCAACCGCGAATGGGCTACCCTACATAATTATTTTTTCTAACCACCCGGTATAACTATAATTACACTCAATTCTCTAACATTTATATATAATTTATAAATAAATACTCATTATAATAATTCCATCTCATTATATATTTCTACCACCCTGTATATGCAACTGCTCATTGACCACACATAATATTTTTTAACATTTTTGAACCACCCGGTAAACCATTCTGTATATGAGACTGCCTATAAGCCACCGTATTTACTCTTTTTGTTTATGAAAACTATCTTCTTTAACTATAATTCTACTCCGATCTATATTTCAATCATCATATATATGGAACTCGTGGGCTACTCTATAAATCATTTCCTTTTCTAACATTTTTTATAATCATCCTGTATATATATAATTCCTATATTTCATCTACCCTATATATACTACTGCTTATGGGTTACGAAATGTTGCATTTCCATTTCCGCCACCCTGTATATGCATCTCTGTATAATATTTTTTGCACCACCCTGTATAACTGAAATTATATTGCGCCCTCTATTTCAAGAACCCTGTAAATTCAACCGCTAATGGGCTTCCCTATATAATTATTTTATTAGTTATAATTGCACTCTACTCTATATTTTAAACACCCTAAATATGCAACTGCTTATGTGCCACCCATTAAAAAAATGATTTCTAACATATCTGGAATCGCCCTGTATAATTATGATATTCAACTATTACTTTTCCCACTAAACAATAACACTTGCATGCCACTTTCAGAAGTACATGCTCTAAGTATATAACAGCATTGGTCTGTCTATATATAATTACTCAATGGTTTGAGTCTGGCGGCGGCACGCGGCACATTCATTTGTTTGGCATTGACATTATTGACATATATAATGAATTTTAATTATATTTTATTTAAAGAATGAACCAATATTATAAATTAAGATTAGCATTCTGCACTGAAGGTCGTCAGTAGCTACTAAACAAAACAAAAATGAAGAAAATCGGTTGAGAAACAGAGGAGAAAATGGTACCTAATCGTTTTGTCTTGGCCTATTTATATATAGATATATAATTTTGGATAAATAGGTATAAAGGATACATAAACTATTTTACCAATCCAACAATATATTGAATTATTCTATCAAACAACATATATTTTGATAAACAAAAAAATTTACATTTCGTTTTGATAAAATATCGATAAAGTATTGATAATATTCATAAAAGTATATACCATGACAAAGAAATCGCAACACCCAAAAAGAGATGGGATCAAAAATCGTTGTTTATTAATTTCAAAATGCCTAGAGTACCTATGTGTATACCAAATGTATCGCCAGCTAAGTGAATTTGAAGTAGGCCGTATTATTGGTTTACGAGAGACGGGTTTTTCATTTTAATTGCCAACTACTGTTATGAGATGTTGTCAAGCGTGGTTTGATAATACCCAAAATCTTAGAAGACTAGGCACTGGACATCGAAGGGGCCCATATGAAGTTCAAGATCGACGTCTAAAATTTATGGCCTTAAGAGATCGATTTTTGACAATTTGCATGATGAGTGGGTACGAGGACAAGGCCATTTGTAAGTGTCCGAACGGTTAACCGCCGTATGATGTCTTTTGGATTGCAGTATTATCGACCACATCTTGTGCTACCTCTGACCGCTGAGCATTGACGACTGCTTTTGTGCAGAGAAAGACAACATTGGAGTGTGAAATGGCATCAGGTAGTCTTCTCTGATGAATATCGATTCTGCTTGGGTCGACATGATTGCCTAAGAAGGGTTAGACCACAATTTAATGTTGAGCGACATACACTCCAAACCATAGGTGTTACTGAGTCTTTGATGAAGGCAAGATGACAGCGCAACGTTATCTTCAGGTAGTAGTGGAGCCATATGTACTCCCTTACCTTAATAGACTCATGGATCCCATATTTCAACCAAATAATGCTGGGCCTCATGTTGCTCGAAATTGTTTAAACTTTTTTGAAGAGAGCCATATGAATTCGTTGCCATGGCCGCCCAGATCCCCGATCTTTTGCCTATAGAACATGTTTGGGATATGATGGGTTAAGGCTCGAAAATTTATCCCAGTCCCCACGGACTTTGTAGTTTCTAAGACATGAAATACAGGTAGCTTGGGATAGTAAAATTCAAAAAGAAATAGGCCACCTTATTGAATAAATGCCAAGACCTGTGGAGGAGAGTATAGATATTTGTTTTCTGAAGGATAGTTGTGACAGCTCTGGTTTTTATATTTTCTGAGTTCTTTTGGAATAACACCACATATACCTTAAAGTCTGTCTATTGGAAATAGTCCAAACGTTGCAAGAACTAAATCAGATCCCGTTTTCAATGGTATAACTTTACTTAAATGAACAAGAAGAATTAAAAATTAAAATGATTCGTAATCGCAAATTTAGTAAATCACAATGTTTGACAATCAAACTGATATAACTAAGGAAATTTACTGCAAATTTGATAACACAAATATTAACAATTTAGAAGTAAAAAACTAATCACTTACGTTAGTCGAGGTTGTGTAAGCAGAAAAACATCTATAAACTTTAGAATATTCTTACAAATTGTTTTGGCAATTCAACTAACAAAATTGTTACGTTGGCATATTTGATTTGAAGACATGTGATATATATTTTTTAAAGTACGGGTAAACTATATTTTTCTTTGTAACTTACTGATAAATTGAAATATTATTAAGGAAACAAAAATTCATAGGTTAGCAAAAATTAAATTTATTTAATCAATCTGAGAAATCTGTATTTTACTCAGATTGATTATGAGTGTTTGAAAACTTATTCTCCATTTCCAGTAAGTTACAATAAATCACATTTAAATTTTGTAAATCTGTCTTTTTATTTATGGTATTAGACTGACCGTTAATGAAGACCATCTCCAAGAAGCTACGTTCAAAACTGTTACGTTCGATGGCCAGAACTTGCGGATTTTCAAAGGAAGGAAAATGGTTATGTTGTAAACAGTGAGTGGCTAAAGCACAACTTTCCTTTTTTACTTTTATATCACTCTTGTGTAAGGTCATTTGGTGCTTCAAATTTCTTGACGTCCGACCAATATAGGAAGCAGGGCAGTTGCTACAGTCGATTTTATATATAACGTTGGATTTAAGATCATTAGGAATTTTATCTTTTATAAGTTAACAGAGTATTTCCTAGTAACTCAAGAAGTTTGGCTGCGGAAAATATCAATTATCTTTTAGACATAATCCCTGTATGGACGCCTTATTTTTGAGAAGTTCAATTCAAAACTGCTGTCGATTTTAGTACATTTTCGGAACAATATCAGAAATTCATTTGTCATCGTATCAAGAAATTTACACTGTGCTTTTTTTCTTCAAAGTGAGATTTTATATGGAGCAAAGTTAGAGAGATCATTAAAAAAATGTAATATGTTTTTTGGAACCTCTGATATGAAAAAAATACCTTAAAAAATTATCTCCCACCTAACAGGGAAAATTAATTAGCTTCAATCGCAGAATCCAAAACAAACTTAAATTTGATACGAAGTTTTATCATACTAAGAAAATTTCGAAAAGACTAAATATTATTTTATGCTGATATCTCTTAAATTTTATCAAATTCCTATCCTTATGTATGTACTTTAAAACCGTTCAAATCAGATGTCCTATTTCTAACTTTGATGTTTACTATTCTATATAAGTATCATTGACCTGGAAGTAATTCTATTGTTTCAGTTTCTCCATTCGTGTTTCAATCATCTCGGCTTGTTTATTACAGTGACTGAATTCTAGGTAGAATAACAAACTCCGGAAGCACAATACTTTTATTACCGTACTTGATCGAGGTTAAGATAACGATCTTCCGGACAAAGTCTAAGTTTTTTGCAATGTAGTTTTAAAATCTGCAACACTAAACTAAACGCGAAACAGTAAAGCATTTTTCTTTGCAGTAATAAATTCTTTTAATGCAATTTATACCTCAATGTGACGCGGTGCTAAGACGAGTTGACCATTTCCCTGGTTAATATTGCCACAACAATTCCAAGCACTTATGTTTTGTCATGGAACGTGAAAGCTCATAAAATTTCACAACTTACTGTAACAACACTCCCAATTAGATGTGTCGAGTTTATTTTTATGTTCCAAACTGAGGTGAACAAACCCATTTGGTGGTTCATTCTGTTCAAACAATGAACGGGTTTGATTGAGTGCTTTCACGAACTTTTTTTTCGTGATTGGTTCGCTTAAGAAGTGTGATGTTTGTTGATGAATGGATTTAGAGCACGCAATAACTGGGGCTGTAAAATGGCAACTTTTGACATCAGCATAATTAATATGTTTCACACATCTAGTCGATTGATGAATCATTAGTGACGATACCGTAAAAGCTTTCTCATAAAATCTGAGACAAAGAAGACGTAAGTAGGATATATAGAGTTGAAAAAATGGGTTAGGAATGTTAATTACTTTTTATTATAATATTAAAAATATATATATATCTGTAGGATTCAGATGTAATGCAAGAAAATTTTGACAAAAAATGTATGTAAACTAATGGTAATATCGAGTAGTTTCAAGGCCAGAAAATTTTTTCGAGGTGGGTTGGATAATATTTGTGGGGTTTGGATATTTTTTTTTGATTGGCGCTGGGCTGATTGGTACTGCAAAATCTATATTTGTATTCATATATATCCAGGATATATAAACATGTACAAATATGAAATATATTTTTATGAAAAAGATGGTTAATTGGCTAAAATTTAAACTTGAAACCCAATATTCCAAAATGTCGGGGGAGTTTGAACCCCCAGTGTCAAAATTAAATTATCGTACTTAGTTAATAGGAAATTAGGTAATGTAACCCAAGTGTTTTAAATTGAATATTCCATTCCTCAAGAACATATTTTGAATTCTTCAGAGTGCAAAATTATAAAATCCAACATCTTAAATGCTTTATAGTACCAAAATGATGAAAGAAAATACCAGTGAAATTATATAATGTATTTTTCGAATTGTTAAAGTTCTTAGTGAATTCTTACGAATTGAAAGCCGAGCAATTTATGTGAAACATTGATTTGACAATACATTCCAATTTTTTGTTTTTCTGAACGATAATCTGGTTTTTATTGGGAATTACACCACATAAACTTGATAGTCTGTATATTTCAAAAATGTCCAAACGTTTCAAGATCTAAACCAGACCCGGTTTTCAATGGTACTAACACAAATGTACAAATTAAAAAATTAAAAGGATTCGTAATGACAAATTCGGAAATCACAATTTGACATTGTTTTAGAATTTAACTGATGTAACTAAGGTAATTTACTGCAAATTGGTTATATGCAGGATAGCACTAAAAATTCCAAAGATCATGTGAAATAACAAAGGTTCTTTCAGATTGGAAGAACACACTTGTGGAAGTTAATAAAATAAGCCTTAATAATATCTAAAAAATATGGGGTATTTTCGGTTTTTGGTTATAGCTTGAAAATTAATGATCTGTTTATAATACCGGCAATAGAAAAACTGTAGAGAATGAAAAAAACTTCAAACTGAGGATTTATAGATTTTGAATGCAGCATTTTACATAACGAAATGCTGGAAAAACCGATATAAAGTGAGTGTTCTTCAAAAATTCATAACTTGGTTGTAATAACAGCTGGAAGCTTAATCTGCTTCCTAATGATAGCGTATAACGTTGAGATTAATAAGGCTGAAAATTGACAATATCCGTCAAGTAGATCTTGCAGAATTGCATTTAAAATAAATTGTAGGCGTATTTTGCAGAACGTATCGTATTAACGAAGATAGTTTGACAGGGATATCCAATATATATTTTACTAGAATATAAAATGCATTTCACTTCGTATATCTTGAATTTTTGTTATAGAATATGTTATTACTGCTTTTAAATTTAGTTGGCTTAAACGACCGACCGTTACTTCTCCTCAGATGTCTTGGTAGCCGCGTGTCCAGTCAATGGAAAAAGAAATTTAATTAATAACAGTAGTCAATATACAGGTAACCATTAACTTAATAAACCAATGGATAAATGGACCAATATGGGCAGGTAACAATAAAGTAAATAAAAACCTAATAAACTGCTGAGAACCGACATATAATAATACAATTTACCATAATTTAGGACCTTTCAAAATATTTTTGTATATTCCGATCAGACTTGTCTCGTTAAATGGTAGGATATGCAGAATTTCTCTCTAAATTATTTAAATTCCAATTCTTCAAAAACTACTTATTTAATAGTATCCATCCTGAGCCCATATAACCTTTACATCATAAACTATTGTTTTGACTATAATTAATATGCCAGTGTTAGTTTCCAGAAAGTTATAATTTTTGGAAAAAAAAGTCCACTTTTGATCAGTATTACTCGGTGAAAAATGATTCCATTCGGATGTATAAATGCTCATTGAGTATGATTTCTGATTCTCTACAAGTTTTCTATAGACGACATTACGATTCCTTCATTACTATTCATTATGTAAGCAAAATATAAAAGAAATTCGTAGTTGTGCAGGTTTTTATTATTCAAATTTTTTACTTCTTCGAGTTTGCTGAGAAATATTTTCAATTATTCTGTATAAACTGTTGCTGTGTAACACTGACCGACTTGACATTTATCAAATCAGAAAACTTAAAATTCAATATACCTTGGCCTGCTCACAGTTGCTAGGCGGCTGCTTTTTATCGGGAACAATAAAGGGTGGGGGTAAGATATGTAAACACAAATTTTATTTTAATTAAGGGCTTCATTTGGTTAAACAACATGTAAATGAACATACCTTAAAAACCAAAAAACAGTATGGGGTTTTTATGTTACTTCACATCGGCTATATCGATACGTTATATGTTCCTTCTGAATGAACTATTTTGTTTTATCAAAAAGAATAATACCTTTGTTCAAAATTTTCACTTGAGCTCACTTAAAAAAAAACTCTAACAAATCGATAGGCTCAGGTGCAATAAAAAATATACTAAATGTAAACAGAAGAGAGTTTAATAAACAAATAAAATAATATCGTGTACAAAAATAATTTAGTCAAGTGCGAGTTGGACTCGCTTACTAAGGGTTCCGTACCACCTTCAAGATTCTAATATTGCAGTTTCAGACAAGCAGAGAATGAGTGCATTTTCTTATATTTACCTAATATCTTTTAAAGGAAGCGTTCTAAATTTACAAAAAATATACACTTTGATTTTCCACACATAGACTTTTTATTTTATCTGCTTCAGGATTCGCTTGATTTTTATCAGAATACATATGTATTTAATTGTCTAATTTGGCCCACAAAAATTAACATTACTAATAAACTTTCAGAAGAAGCCTTTTATAATCTACTGTCTGAGTTTTGAGGCTCTGTACATTGGAAGATAAAGGGCAAAATAGTTCAAGTTTTAAATTATAAATTGTTAAATCTGTTATTCAAATTATTTAAAAATACAAATAAAATATATTTTTCAAAATTCAAATAGTGCAGTTTCTAAAATGGGAATCTATATATAAATAGGCAAAGACAAAACGATTAGGTACCATTTTCTCCTCTGTCTCTCAACCGATTTTCTTCATTTTTGTTTTGTTTAGTAGCTACTGATGACCTTCAGTGCACAATGCTAATATTAATTTATAATAATGGTTTATTCATTAAATAAAATATAATAAAAATTCATTATTTACGTCATAATGTCAACGCCAAACAACTGAAAGTGCCGCGTGCCGACGCCGCCAGACCAAAACATTGAGTAATTATATATAGAGGGACCAATGCTGTTCATACTTAGAGCATGTACTACTGGAAGTGGCATGCAAGCTTTGTTATTGTTTAGTGGTAAAGTAATCGTTGTATATTATAATTATACAGGGCGATTCCAGATATGTTCAAAATCATTTTTTTCGTGGGTGGCACATAAGCAGTTGCATATATAGGGTGTTTAAAATACAGAGTACAGTGCAATTATAACTAATAAAATAATTATTTAGGGAAGCCCATTAGCGGTTGAATTTACAGGGTTCTTGGAATAGAAGGTACAATAGAATTACAGTTATACAGGGTGGTGCAAAGAATATTATACAGAGATGCATATACAGAGTGGCGGAAATGGAAATTCAACATTTCGTAACCCATAAGCAGTTGTATATATATGGACGATGAAATATAGGGTGATAGCAATTATAGATATACAGGATGATGATAAAAAATGTTAGAAACGGAAATGATTTATAGAGTAGCCCATATATATGATGATTGAAATATAGCTCGGAGTAGAATTATAGTTACAGAAGATAGTTAAAAAATTCATAAACAAAAAGAGTAAATACGGTGGCTCATAGGCAGTGGCATATACAGAATGGTTTACCGGGTGGTTCAAAAATGTTAAAAAATATTATGCGTGGTCCATGAGCACTGCATATACAGAGTGGTGGAAATATATAATGAGATAGAATTATTATATCGAGGATTTTAATAAACGTTAGAGAATTGAGTGCAATTATAGCTGTACAGGGAGGTTAGAAAAAATAAATATGTAGGGTAGCCCATTAGCGGTTGCTTTGTTGTCATATTAAATTAAGAATTACGAAATTGAACACAAATAAAGTCCTATGAATTATATTTGAAAAAAACTTGAATTTCTTTAGTTATTTGTATAAGCGAGATGAAGGGCCGACATCTACGATTTTCGAGGAAACTATCACACAGAGGTTCCGAATCTGGATCCGTTCCGTGTAATTACTGTTCTCCCTAAAGTCCTAGGATAGTATGTTACGATAAGATTTTCGACCACTGGGCGCCAGCTAGTAATAATAATTTTGTTAATATCTTTTAGACAAATGATTTAATTCTATAATTTGACCCCCAATATTAATTTTAGGGATTTCTTCTTATTTTTCCTGTAAACAAAAAAAAAATGGGTCTTATAGTTTGGAGAATAACGGGGGGAATGGGTATTTTTTTAAATATTTTTTTAGCATATTTTAAAATAATTTAAAAAATGTTTTTTAAATTCGTCATAATGAGCCCTGTGATTTGATATATTACATGATCCGTTAGAAACAATTATATTTTTTTATTTTCCAGTTAATTCTATAATTTGCCCCCCAAAATGAATATTAGGGGTTTCTCCTTATTGTTCCAGTAAAGTTCAGGTGAGGGGCTATATCTCCATTTTTTTTCAAAATTTTCTAGGTTATGGTTTCGGGGATAAGGGGGAAATGAGTAATTTTTTTTATATATTTGTTAATATCTTTTAATTTATTTATTTTAAAAATATGAAAAAATATGTTTGTTTTCGTCATAATAAGCCCTTTCATTTGATGTGTAACATGATGGGTTAGAAACAATTTTAATTTTATATTTTCCATTTAATTCTATAATTTGCCCCCCAAAATGAATATTAGGGGTTTCTCCTTATTGTTCCAGTAAAGTTCAGGTGAGGGGCTATACCTCTAATTTTTTTCAAAACTTTGCGCTTTATAGTTTCGGAGTTAAGTGAGGGGGGGGATGAGTAAATTTTGGTATATTTTCGTTATTATCTTTTTAAATATGAAAAAAATATATTTGTGTTCCTCAAAATGGGACCTTCCATTTGATGTATGTCATGATGCGTTTGAATTTTTTTTTATTTTTAAATTTTCATTTAATTCTGTAATTTGTCCTCTAAAATTAATAGTAATGGTATCTCCTTATTTTTCCTGTAAAGTTCGGTCAGCGTTCTATATTTCCTATTTTTTCAAAATTTTAGTCTCAGTAGTTTCGGAGATCAGGGGGGGAACGGTCTATTTTTTTAGTTTTTTCCCCCAGAACTACCTCTAAAATCAGAATTTCTTCTTTTACGATATGTACTCCTGATCGGGTCACCAAACTATACATTGATACCAAATTTCAACCTCTTCCGTCCAGTAGTTTAGAAGAAAATTGCTGTGATGTGACAGAGGCAGAAATCCGGAGTGATATTATAAGGGTATCCGTATATTGTATATACGGAACCCTAAAAATGATCAAAAGAAATGCATCATTGTTTATAATGATTAAATTTTGAAAATTTATTATTTCTGTAATAGTGAAAAATTGATATATTTGGAAAAGACAAAAGTCAAAATGAATGTATTTACAAACGTTACTAAAATGAAATTAAATAAAAGTAGTCAACTATGATTCTATATTCAAAATGGTCTGTTCAAAAAGGATACCGGTATAAACTCTTAACAGAGATACCTCACCTTGTACAATGTCGTTTGGAAATTTCCTATTACCATATATAGATCAAAATTGCTATTTGGACTGTATTTTTTGAATTAACTATACTGGAAACTCAAAGCCGAATACTTCCGCAATCTTCTACCATCAAAGGTCTGTACTTCGTCCACTAATAGCTTTACAGTAAATAAATCCCTCGAATAAAAAAGTAAAATTCACATGTCCTGTCGTGACATAATCTCCTCCACAAAGTTACCAATCAAACTCCAAATACATAACTTCATGCCACATTATGCTGCACCGAAATACTTCAAAATATGTGGGACCAACTTCAACCTAACATGCCCCATTCCATCGTAGGGTAACGATTCCAACACAAAGACGAAATCCCAACGTAAACTAAAGATTTCGAAAAGATTGTTGAGGACGTCTTGAATTATTTTGTCTATTCATGGGTTTTCTCTCCTCCATACACAGATAAGTATTACAAAATATACAATACATTACTTATATACAGGAATACTGGTTGATCATTTTATAGACATCTCTTTCTCTCAGAAAAACTGTGAGGAAGAATCTCTGTACAGACAACCAGTAATCCGGGCAATTTTACGAAATTGCCTTACTACACTTTGTTCTACATATACAATTTTTTAAATACTTATCTGTTACAGGAAAAAATTTGGAGGAGAGAAAACCCATGAATAGACAAAATAAACTAAAGATCCCAACGTAAAAGAAAGATTTCCGTATAAAAGCAAAATTCCAAGGCAAGAAAAAATCTTAACGCAGAAGAAGGATCCTAAAAAGGTTTGGCTCTTAACCTCAAAATTCTTTAAACATCAGCATACTTTCTAACTTGATTCAAACACCAAAGCTTATATATTTCAGCCATAAAATATTGTACGGCTGTTGGCAGAACACCAGAACAGAGAAAAATCAGCCGTTGGTTTTCAAATAAACCTTTTCCTTTCTAAAATGACCAACAAAGGCGATAACGTCAGTTTCATTTTCCCTGTTTCTGTGGAGGTTTTACCATATAACATATTGAGGACAAATGCAGCGCACAAATTAAGCCGTCCTAACCTACGAAAAATCGAACAGATATAAATCTTTTTAAACAATAACCTTTAACTTAAATGATTATACAAACGAGGAATTATAAACTAAAAGATATGAATTAATGTAACAAGATTTAAGTTAAAAACATTTTAGGAATAACTAAAACGTTGCTGTTAGAGGTTTTGAAACACCAAGCTAACAGGGACTGTACAGTGCCAACAGAAGAATAAGGTTGTCCCATGTAGTGCCGGCTGCACAAATTCGAACAGACAATCGGCAAGGTGCTCAAGCATCACAAAAACACTAATTAGTTCAGAGAACCTACCAACCAAACAACTCAGCTACTATAACTCCACGGTAAGAAAGACACATTTTATTTCGAATCATAAGGTTTTTTTACACGTTACAACTGACATGATGGTATACGAGAATTGCTGTTAAATTTTATGTCTGAAAATGAGTTCAATTTTGCTCTATAAAGTGGTGAATTGGTTAACAAATATAATTTGCTATCAAAAGACACCTTCATTGTCAATTGAAGGAAACTCGTTCTAAATAAAGAAGAATACGTACATTTAAAGTACCAACAAAAATTTCTCTCAATGATATGAACTAAATCGGAAATTGAAATTCATATTTGTTGAAATTGAATGATTGCCTATTCAAAGGATTTTCGATTTTGGTGTCGATGATATAAATTATTGGCAAAATGTTTTACTTTGGAATTTCTCAAGATCGCAATTATTTAATCAAAGTACAACTCACAGAGGTTCACATTCGGAATTAATATATTGCACTGCATTCAAAGGTATTGTTGAATCTCGAAATACGGAAGTCAAAGGAATGCTCCTTGTTCCTTTTTGTTTAAGTTTAAAACTCAGATCTCCTCTGAAGCTTCATTTCGTCTTTATCAGAGTTTTAAACCGTTGCTCAACGTGATTCGAAAAATCGATCCAGGCACCGGACGACATCAGCTGAAAAATGCGAATGGACTAGAAAGCTGATACTGAGCCGAGAAATTTACAAGACAGATTAGTATTCCAGACATGAAGATCAGAAATTACATTCGGAAGGCCAGGCTGTTGGGTCTGATTAGATTTGAAAAAACGCCATCATTTGGTCTTGTTACGGTAATATGCGAAAAAACAGTATTTAAGTAAAAGAGCGAGTGTTTATGTTTGATAAGCCAGAGAGAAATACACAGTATATCTAGAAGTCATAATATTGATCGTTATATTAACCGACATCAAAAAAAGACGATATTCTCAATTCGTGTAAGTATGTTTTTTTATATCTGTTCAGCGATCCCTCGAAAACGGCACGACCGATTATTTTATTTGAAATTGGAATGTCAAGGTGGATCCACAAGAGGTCCAATATAGTTCTCATAACATGGTAATTACTTTTTTCAGAAATTTGGAAAAAAAGTGTCCTTATACAGGGCTCTCATTTCAATTCTTTTAGCATATCTTTAAGAGAAAAAGAGAAAAAACACGCTTTTTATATTTAAGGGGGGAAACATTTGACAGGTATCGGTCACCCTGCAATTTCAACACCTAAGCGGGGTGAATAACTCTCCTAAAAGCTTAAATACAAAGGGTCATTTTTTAAAATCAGATTATTTTTTACAGACTTATAATCTAGAAAGCATAAAAAATTAAAATTTTGAAAATAATTGTCAATTACACCAAATTTGGTTTAGGGTCAGATTTGCAAAATTCAAAATGGCGGAACCAAGATGACGGATGAAAATTTAAGAAATCAACCGATATACGCCAAAATTGGTAGATAGGAGTTCTTGGGTTTTTTAATCGTGAATCCGGAATTTACAAAATTCACGACGGGGGACGAAATTTTCGTCTCGTTGCTTATTTTCAATGTCCATATTGTATCCTCCATCTTGAGTTTTGTCTATAAGATTCGTGATCAGCGAACCCAAAAACCCCTCATAAGAAGTTTGGTGCAAAACGGCAGATGTTTTTAAAATTTTCATTTGCCAACTTGGATTCGCCATTTTGAATTTTGCAAATCTCTCGGATTCGTGATCAGAGACCCTAAAAACCAACCTAAACCATTTTTGGGGTAACTCAATTAATTTCCAAAATTTTTTTACGGTTTCTAGGTCATTACTCTGTCAAAAATAATTTGATTAAAAAAAATATGTATCAAAAGATTGGCGAAAAGAAACCTTTAAAAAGAGGTATCACATGATTTCACGTTGTATTTAAATTTGTAAAAGTGATATTCACTCCCGCTTAGAGGTTGAAACTGCAGAGTAACCGATACGTGTAAAACGTTTATTTTTGTCTTTTTCTTTTAAATATATTTTAAACGTTATTTTGGGTGGCTAGTTTGGACTATAGTTAGGTAATTGATCGTAAAAAGCTCATGATAATGTTATTTGCAGTCATCAATTTTTAAACAGTTACCTAGTTACTTGGATTGATAATTTATTTTCAACTATTTAATTCTCATTTGAAGTCGGTTTTGTTAAAAGTTGATTACTATTTAATGATAGCCGACCTTTTTAACCGACATCCAAAGAGGAGGAGGTAATCAATTCGTTTGCAACTTTTTTTTGACGAGCTTTGATTATGCAAAAAGGGCTTGGAAAATTTTGGTGATTTAAACTGCATTATATCAAGGAACATTACAGAAAGTTCCCATATAATTGTTTATAACATGAGGTTTACGGTTTTCCAGAAAATTAGAAGTAAAAATACATAAGGGACTAGATTCCAGTGAATTTCAATGAATCATCACTGTTTTCTCTAAAACCGCTCAAGAAATTTGAATGTTGTAAATTGTATTCTAGAAAGCTATGTCCAAGCTTGATTCCGTATATTTTTTTATAACGTAAAACTTTCTGAAAATCGGAAAAATATATTCAAAAAACTGTAAAGATTATGGTTAATGTCAAATTTTTATCATAAATATCTAGTTTAAATGTCAAGATATACCATGAAAGTATATCGTACAGGGTGTTTGTAATGGTTTTCATTTTAATTCCTTTGAAGTAAGTTTTCTTTAGAGACGAAATTAAGTTAAGGGGTTTATAGTCTCGTGAAATGGCCGAAAATATTCTGTTATTTTATCGAAACGAAAATTTGTTATATCGGCGAACTCTTCCATATGGTATGTATACGGTTGTAGGTGAGTGCGTGCGTGTCTGTAATATTAGGGATACATAAGCAGTTGTATACATAGGATGGTTGAAATATAATTTGGAATTGAATTAGGGTGGTTATAAAAATATTGTATTGGGTGTCACATAAGTAGTTGCGTATACATGATGGTTGAAATAAGAGTGGAGCAAAACTATAGTTATACATAGTGGATATTTGATTATAAGACGGAGAATAATTACAGTTATAATAAAAAATGTGGTTCAAAAAGGTGAATTTTGTTATATAGGCTAGACCATGAGCAGTTGCATAAATGGAATACTAGACATATCGGGCGAAGCAAAATCATTGGTATACAGGAATAATTTAAACTATGGAAAAATAGAAAGACTCAATAGTGTGGAGAGGATTTATACTTATACGGGGTGGTTTTAAAGATATCAGTACCGTTGTAATATGGTGTTGAGTTGGATTATAGCTGTACAGGCTGAATCAGAAAATGATAGACCAACAAGTTATATAGGAGTGAAGAATACGCAGAAACATATATAGTGTGGATGCAATATAGAGTGAATTAGTTACATATATCGAAAGTGGTCCAAATAATAAAACAAATAAAAAGTTAAAATATATTTGGAAAATATAGACAAAGAATAAAAATTAGATAGGGAGAAAGACAGAGGGAGAAAAAAAGGGAGAACGAGATAAGAATACGCTAAAATTCTTAATTGAATTGTACCTTAAATCAGATAAAAAAGAAAATATGTCTGAAAATAGTGATTGATTGCACACGGTTTCTAAACGGTTTTTATTTTAAGTCAGTTGAAGTCGGTTCTTTTTTAAATATAAATTACTAAATACTGGATTGCATGACATTTTTATAACTATCTTAGTTTATTCTAAATTGCATGACATGCATAACTTAACAAACTCTGATACAAACAAAATGTATTTATTTATATTCTAAATTAATTTGCTTGACAAGAAAGAACGCTTATTTAATCTTATTTGTAAAACGTTTACGTGGAATAACTTTTACTCAATTAGAAAACTAATTTTACTTCAACCGCCTTACATCTTCTTCTCTATATAATGTTTTCCACATAAGAAGCTTCTGTACTAAATTAAATTACCCATGAAACTTTGAAAACGAACATAAACAGAATTCCAAGGCTGTCGTTTCATTTCTTCCACCGAAGATTAGAAAAGCAAGATTGTGAAAAGTTATACGAACATAAACTTGTTCAGAACTGAAATAAAGAATGTATCTTGACAAGTCACAGCAAAGTATCCATAACAGAAGTGGGTCAACGTGGGTATACGTGAAATATGTTTTAACTGTGAATAATTTCTGGTCTAAAGTTCCTGATAAGTTATGAAATGCAACAGTAGTTAGTGTTTCTGATAAAGTGGCCTGCAGCGTTGGGTAATTCTGGTATTGAAGTCCTCTGAGTTATCTGCTAAAAGTTCTGTTGGTCCACTGAGAGCGATTCTGTTAAAAATGGCAATTGATTAAATAAATGAATATACTCTGTAACGACTGTTACAGCGTTAAGTAGAATATTTATGTTTTACTTTTTTTTCAGCAAGAGTAGCAGACTACAGAAGCAACAACTTTAATTATTAAAGTTGTGAAATCTAACACAAATTTAATCAGACACCAGTTTCATTGTACTGTAACTTTGTCATTACGGGTCAATTCAAAGTCTTAACCAATGGCTTGTATACAAGTTTGCCACAAAAGACAAAAATGGTTCCGAAAAACAAATAAGGGATTAACTGAACTGAACTGAACTGAACTAAACTGAACTAAACTGAACTAAACTGAACTGAACTGAACTGAACTGAACTGAACTCAGCTCAACTCAACTCAATTGAACTAAACTATCTTATGTTACATTGTAATTATTACATTTTGGTTAATTTTGAAGGGTCTCAGTTTTTTTGTAAGATGGCTAATAGCGTATTTCACATGAAATGAGAAATCGGTTAACAGAAATTCCATAACAGAGATATCTCAAAAATGAAAACTATTTTTCCGTAGAATTCAGTGGTGTAAATATATTTTTGATAGAAGAGTCCTATCAAAAATAAATAAATATAAGTATTGAGTTACAGTCGTTACAGACCAAACCATATATGATTTAAATAATATACTCTTTATATTCCAAAACAAGACATTTCTTAACTTTTATTGTAAGTAATCTCGCAATTTAAAATCATTTACAAACTAATTAGAATTCTACAAAATGGCTCTGGTTGCACAGACGAGGTTAAGAATGAAAGCTTTTACACAACAATTACTCTCTTTATTTTGAACTTATATTAGATCGACATTGTTGAGTAGTGTTTTAGGTATTTAGGAATCTTGAGAATTGGTTGCAAATCAACAAGATGGAGTTTCCAGCTATCACTCTCATATTTTTCGCCCGTTTTTGGACAACAATTTTCCCTAATGATGGGTTGTTATTCATGGAAGATGGTCCACACAATAACAAGATCTGAGTGTATTATATTTTTGACATGGGGATTTACCAAGGTATACAAGATTCGCCATCCTTCTATGGATGAACTTCGTGAAGTAATACATATGAATTTACGTTCAATATTTATTCACAACGTATTAATAAGTGTTACAAAACGTGTAAATGTGAGATTCGAGAATACAGTCACCATTTATTAGATTCCTTGCGAATGTAAGAAATTTTATACTGGAGAAACCTCTAGGCCCATAAATGTTCGAATAACTGAACAAAAAAATTATTTAAAGAAACGACATTTCGAAAAGTAAAAAATTTGTGAACATGCCTTGGACCTGGATCATAACATACAATTTCAAAATTCAACCGCAGTATACAAAAAAGAGTACAACACAAAACAAAAGCTGAAAGACTCTGCTTTCATTTTATTAAATGAAAGCGATTGTATAGCTAGTACTTCTACAGAATTCAGCCTGGTTGCCAATAATCAAGGATGAAATTAATAATGGTAATATTCTTTTGGACAACCCTATATCGGGATATTTCATAAGGTTTTTTCTATGTTTTCCCTTATGACTTTAATGAGATCTCTGGAACATCAGAATTACTTTGGTCTCATTTTAGGCGAATATACTATCTTATAACAAAGTCGTAACTAGGAACGCGACATGAAATTCTGATGATAACTCTTTCAAATTCTTCTAATTTTAAAGAAGTTTTGTTATTTCATATGATATTTAAATTTTTTTGTGCTACCCAGTATATATCAAATTTGCAACAAATTCCCATAGTTAAATCAGTTTTATTGTTAAACATTAATGTTAAATTGTGATTACGATATTTGTCATTGCGAATTCTTTTAATATTTCAATTTTTAATTTCTTGTCCATTTTGTATTAATACCATTGAAAACGATGTCTGATTTAGACCTTGAAACGTTTGGACTTTTGAAATATACAGACTTTAAAGTTTATGTGATGTTATTCCCGAAGAACTCAGATAAAATAAAAATCAGAGATGCCACAATTATCAATCGGAAAACAAAAAAAAGCATCTTAGGACGGTTGCCATTTTGGTATGTCAAAATATATTATTATACGTATTCAAAAACATCATGGCAGATGATTCCTATGGTCATGACGTTATGGCAGAGAATTAAAAATTGAAAAAATAATCAAAATTATATTACGAATTTCTAAATTTATACCTTATTCATGGTCATATTAGAAGCATCCATTTTTCATGACAAGGATCTACCGGGTGCTTTGACCTGGCAGACCACCTTCTCCCGCTCGAGTATACTTGTGTGTAGTAGATATGTCTTGTATGGAATAGAAAGATATTCAATCTGTTTTTATTTTTCGTATTTTTTCGTTTTCAAGTTTTCTTTCCAGCCGGCTCATGGTCATTATTGGAATTACTTTAAGGTCTAAGTCTGCGTACATCTGTTGCTCTTAACAACAGCACATCGGCATAACAGCTTCTTGTTATTATCCGCAGCTTATTGTAAAACGTTGATATCGGTGCATGTAATGAACCCATAAACATAGGAGTGTTAGCAAATAATATTTTACTTTAATGCTTTATATAGTTTATCATTACAGGGTGATGGCAGGTAAAATACAATATTCTGCGCTTTCAAATAATCATGAACTCTAATTAAAGGACGTGGTTTTACCCAATGAAATTTATGTCAGGGGCTCTCATAGCCAATGCTAAGTGGCTTCTAACTTAGCACCATCTCCGAGTACTTCGCAACCATCACCATTGGCCGAGAGCTCTAGTGTTTTTCATACTGCCATTCAAAATTCCTGTTTAACAAATGTTGATTTATCTTTAATGTATGGTGATATTGTAGAAGAGGTTAACGATGCCAAACGAGATGTAACTTCACAAGCAGAAAACGGAATTCCGGTGAATGTACATGAGGACGAGGATTCAGAAGACCATTTAAAATAAATAATTTCATTTTTTATTCATATTCTGCGTCAAATAATTATGCAATAAAAATAATGTCATTTGTATATTTATTTATTATTCATTATATATTTATTACACTCTGCCAATAAATATATTTAAGACTTTCCTAAAATATATGGCTCATAGACTATAAGTTTTGGAATACTGATTACTAATAGTTTCGTTTTTTTTTTTCGTTACCTTGATACATGTTTCATTCCTACTCTGTGTATTATTGTTAACATTCACAATTTTTTTTTTCATCAATACTACTAGAATATTTAGGAACTCTATCGATGAAATATATATATGAAAATATATTCTCAATTCAAATAGCTAGGTAGTTTCTTTCCTCAGGTGGCTCTTAAATATAACTTAAATAAAAAGATTCACGAAACTGTGAGTTCCCTCTACCAGATATCGAGGCGCAAAATTCGATAACAAGTCATAAATACTTAATAGGAGATTTGAGAAGGCGGAAATTACAAGAACTAACACACATAGCTCATTTGAATAATGCAGGACAAGTCGAATAAATTCTAGAAAAAGATATGGAAAATGTAATATCACACTCTGGGACTTGTTACTTTTTATCAGTATCTGCAACGTCTAGGAAAGCAGCGTTGCGCATTATAAAGGGTGTATTTTTAGATGTATAGAACTTCGAAATGGAATAAAACAAGGATATTTTTTTTTAATTGGCATGAAATTTACTTTATTCGAAAGATAATCTTCTGGCATTATAATTTGAATTAGACTTCTGCCATATAACAGCCACGGCTGGCTCGGACGTAGTCTAATCTGGAGGTCCAATTTTCGATGACTTTTTCCAACATGTGTGGCCGTATATCGGCAATAACGCGGCGAATGTTGTCCTCCCACAGAAAATAGTGAAGCGGCGTTAAATCGCCCGATCTTGGTGGCCAATTCACGGGTCCTAAGCGTGAAACTATGCGGTTACCGCACGTTTCTTTCAATAAATCAATTGTGGCACGAGCTGTGTGACATGTTGCCCTGTCTTTTTGAAACCACAGGTCTTGTGCATCATGATTGTTCAATTGATGACCAAAAAAGTTAGTAATCATGGCTCTATAGCGATCACCATTGACTGTAACGTTCTGGCCCATTCACCAAAAGTACGCCTTGCTAGATGATCGTGTGGCTTCAACTCTTGCACAAGTAATCCATATCGTTGTGAAATCAGAAAAAATATCGTTCTGGGGAATTAGGTATTGTCAAAAAACTTATCTGAAAAGACCTTTACATAATTGAATTTTTGTATGCGCATGCTTTAAAGTCCGCCATTTTTTGACAATTTATACTTGTTTATAACGTGACTACGATAAGTTCAATGTAAATTATTAATTTGCTATTAGTAGTAAGGTTTTAATAGTTATAAACTTAAAATGAAATATCAGTCTGATCATTTTATTAACATAAATCATGTTTGGAGAAATTCTTGTATTTTAATTGTTTTCCAAAGCCTTGTATCGAATATTGTCGAAAGCTTAGCAAATCAACGTAAAGAAAAAAACAGTTAAAGTTTATCTAAAATGTGCTAAATGTGATTTATGAGTTAGAGATGTGAACTTAGTGATGGTCGATTACAAGTAATTGATTATGTAACTAGAGATACATATTTTTGTTTATTTGTATGTGTTTTTAAGACAATGACTTGCTAAAAGATAAAACATTAAATGAAACGAGAGTTAACCTTTTCCAAATCAGTTGTAAATAATGTACTCGTGACCAGACAGACATATACATGAATATTGAGTTTAATTAAATATTTATTTATTGAATTTTCTATTTTATATTATTATATCTATCAATTTTTGTCCTAAGCTATCAAATAGCTCAACTTTATTTTCGCATTGTGGACGAAAATAACACTAACCACCATTGTAAATTAATACAATTATGTGCCTTACTTGAAAAATGTACAAATAAAGCACCATCAATACACATCACACTGGGTGTAAAGATTTATTGGTAACAAATAGAAAAGTTTTTGCAGGTTTGTCTGTATTTGGGTCAAATATGTGAAATCATGTTTGAGTACCCTGTGAATTTACATAGTTATTAGAATAATTACAAAAAACATTTCGTAGGCATCAAAGTATTTTCGGTGAGCTAAGTGGGGTTTTAAAAAAGTAATCATCTCAGAAAAATAAGTTTACATATATTTTAATATGTATTATGTTAAACTATATTACAGCAGCTATTTTAAAGAATATTCTTTGGATGTTTTGATATTTTAAATGTATATACCAAAAAACTTCCTATATTTTAATCTATTTCAATTAATATAATTTAACAAATTATATATTTTAATTAAACCTTAACTTATACGCCATATGTTCCTTTGCATATGTATTTAAATTAAGACCTAATAACACATCTTTATATATATAAATCTTCTGTACGTGTGTTAGTCATTGAACTCCTCCTAAACGGCTGGACCGATTTTGATGAAATTTTTTGTGTGTATTCCAGGGGGTTTGAGGATGGTTTAGATTCACAATACGGTCAATTAGATATTGTTTTTTTAGTTAAATTATTTATTTAAAAATTGTTGTTGATGTTAGCACAACTTACATAGCATCCGACAGACTGCGCTGTAGTCGCTGTGTCAAATATTCAAGAGTGTGCTTTAGTTTCAGTTACGTCTGATAGATGGCGTTCAGATTATATTGTTACAACTAATTTTTAAAAGTTTACATGGGACAGGACAACGTCTGTCGGGTCCGCTAGTAAGGAGTAATACTTGAGTGGTAACTAAATAGTGACAATTATTTTAATTATGTCATATTATTTTAACCTATGTCCATTATAAGAATGACACAAAGAGAAAGAGACAGACAGGGAGATAACAGGAGACGAAAACTATATTTCATAAGAAGCTTCGCATCCACCGTTCATACTCTATGACTGCCACTATGTTTTTTTATTAAATGCTTTTCTTTCTCCTGGCCATAATTGGACTAGGCTACAAGGCTGGTTTCGTCTTGTTACTTGCAGTAGAAGATAAGCAATTCAAATTGTCAATTTCATTAAAGGACCACTTAATTTATTTCTCTTAAGTCAAAATACTAAGTTGCACTATTAGTTACTTTTGATTTATCATATTCTGGTTTATTGTCTTCATTATTTCTCTTCAGTTTTGAAAAGTTTTCCTTTCCAAGTTCTGCTGTAGTTTCATTTTTTTCTTTCCACAGAGGCTCATAAATTTTTAAATTTATTAAAACCATTGTTTATACAGCAAAATAAAATCTTCCGTACTAATTGGTGTACTGATGAACGTAGGACTTGACCGAACCTTTTGATTATTACTCGCTCATGAAATGAAATGAGTATAATGTGGATGTACTAAGGCACACGAATAGAAAACCTTTCGCTGAAATTTATTCATACATTTCTAGGCATCCATTACCTTAGCAGGAAAGTAGTAATGAAACTCTAGTTGGGAAGCTCGCATTCGGGAATTAAAATTTTTCGTTTAGATGTGGCCAGGAAAGCGGGTTTATAAATTATGCTTTATGGTAAATTTAACACTATGAAAATTTAATTTGGAGTTCTTTTGGGGAGCATCCAGTTAGTGTCACGGTTCCAAAGTGCAATTTTATCTCAGATAGTAAATTCGGACTGCTTTCACCAGATGCTTTCGCCATGACATATAGTTTGCGATATTAATTTTCGAGCTCGTTCATGTGCAAGGTGTGACATTCTTATCTTTTGATTTAATGTTTAATTTCTGATGATATAGTTTGATTAACTTATACATTTTCATTTCATAAAAGATTCGTAGGTCAGTCCGAGAAGATGAGCGCTGTAGTGGCTTTATGAAAAAACTGAAAATCTGACGTCGTTTTTGTTTTTCTGAAACATGTACACTTACTTAAGATATATAAGATCAGTTTAATTAACTTTAATTAAATTGAATTAAGTTGGCTGTTACTTTGTAAGTGTTGAAATTCGTGATGAATTGGTAATACTATTAATAAAACACTTACATTTTTTTCAAATGAATATGTAACAATTGTTTCACTTCTTGAGATTTTATTATGTTGCTTAGTTACAAGTTTATAAAAATATTGATTTGTCAAGTAGAAATTAATAATATACATTATTTGTAAAAATACTTCGTGATTATTTAATTATAAAGTAATAATCTTAAGAGATTATGGGTCCAGACACTATGAGTTTCTCACCTCTGCTAGCTGTTGATAATTTCAATAATGCAATGCATCTACGGCTAAGAAAATGATGGATGATGTTTGAACGGAAAAGTGTCTTTACAAAATTACGTTTAAAACGAATATTATTGTCACTAAAATGTTCATAATATGGGAAATAAGAAGACCATTTTCTGAAATTTGATTGTGTTTCCAGGGAATTGGAAAGTTGAAATCTAAATTTAATGAATCTGATTAAGAATGCCACCTATTATATAATATTCCTGAAAAATATAATACCGACAGTAATTACAGACATTGAAACGTTAAATAATGTGTTAAATAAAGATTATTAGATTATTGAAATTTGGAAATAAAGATTATCATAATAGTGAAGGTTAAGTGTATTATTTAAAGCATTTTGTTATACTTTTTATTAGTGTTGTAAAAAGGTGAAAACATACAAATATAAATAGATGTGGATATTTGAAAACAAAAAAAATGCTATTAATGTTGGAACAGATAATAGTACCAAGAGGGAGATATTATAGATCTAGGTGCAATAGGAAAGAGCAAAAGATGGAATAAAAATATTTTGATAATGCTTTGAGAGTTTTAATCAGGCTTGTACCAAATAGTTAGTCTAATTCGTGAACTGCTTGGATAAAGATTTTCAACAATAGAGTATACTATATATAATGACAAAACTGTGGTATGTCACAGATGCAGAAGCAAAAAGTTTGGTACTTTAACACCTAAACCTTTATTTTATCACAAGAGTCAGTACAAAAGAGCTTAAATATAAAAGGGTAGTGTGTAATCCATTTGGTCGACGGAGAACAATAGGGAAGTAAGACTTAACTACACTGAAGCCACTATGGAAAGAAAGCCACGATTCTTCTTCCAATTTGAAAGCAACTTTATTATTATAGGATCTTTAGAAGTTTCTGTGCTACCCTGTATAATATCAAATAAAATTCTCTTAGTTAAGTCAGAATTCAAATAATAGATATTGTCAAACATTTTTACATTTTAGAATTGTGCCCTTTTTCATAGTTTCTTAGCTATTGACAACGGGGTCTGATCTATACCCCGAAACGTTTGGAAATATACAGCAAAATTCGTGATTCTGGTGATATTTCCCAAAATGTTCTTAAACATGAAATTGTTTGTTATATGAGAACTAATACACAGTAACGCCTCTCAAAAATTACACACCGACAGAGTGCTTTTCGACAAACAGGCTATGCAATGGAGACCATAGAGAAAACCTGTTATAATATAATGATTTAAAATCCATCGTCAGTGTCATTTTCCTTTTTGTAATAGCAACAAGTCTTTAAAATAATAAGCATATTATCTATTTCATTATTATTCGTCAATAATATCACAAATCAGGAAAAAATGCAGGAATCACGTTTTGGTAGGAAAATTCCTTAAATGTTAATGTAATATCAGAAACGTCACACCGTCTAATTCTCTTTTATATAGGCTTTAAAACGAAGTGTCACTTATTATTTAAAAAATTGAGTAGGTAGCGCTATGGAGATGAGGCTGCAACTTAATTAACGGTTAGTATTGCCAAATATGACCCTCTTGGTAAATCTTTTGACGTGTTTTTTGGATTTTCAAATAAATGAGTAGTTTGGGTAACATTCGGGTGGCTCGTTTTTGTTGGGGTACCCTGTCTCTATACAATGCCCAATAACCGGAGAATTAAGCAACGTGCTTTAAAGTTAATGCGAGAAAAAGTATACATTAATCTAACCTATACAGCCCCTCCTGTTCATACTTACTTGTCTGTATTTAGTGTCCAATAACAGATTTTATTATTTGAATAATAAAATACTGATTTGCACTTGCTTATCCGATATCTGTTTCTTATTATATATGACAGATTTTACATGTTGCGCTTGGAACAGATGCTGGAATACTTCGCCCTTAAGAAATGATAAATTGATTGCATCTGTATTTAAAAAATATTTTATGAGACTTTCGATTCACAGAGGCGTTAAGATCGGGGCGGTCGTCCCTACCGCGCTCTCTCTGGATTCTCACCTGTTATAAAGATAAAAAAAAACACTTCGGAGTCCACAATATAACAAAATGAATAATATACGTGAAGAAATAAAAAATTACACAAGTCAGAAAAAATAAGTCTATTTTATTGAACTCAACAGTTGCGAGACTGATTGTCAAAGACCACAAACGTAGTACTGAAAAATAGATTCACCATCGTATTTTTCCTTATTTATTGCGCAGGTAAATATTTCAGTTTCAACCGATCCTTCTAAAGGTTTCAAATTTTGCTGTTTCGCTGAAGTTCTTTATACCTGTTTTTTTATATTTACAAACTTGAAGTTTTGATTTTCAGTCCATCTTCATTAAAAAAAGTTGCCTTTGAACTTCCGATAGCGCACACCATTCCGAGTAAAGGAGGAATGAAATATGAGTAAATATTTGCAGAGAGAAAATGTAAATGTCAGCAATATAAATTTCTCGATATAGAGATACGTTTGAAAAATCGTTTTCCAAACATTTTTCCATGCAGCTAAAATTCTGTCTCTGTTAATATTAATTTCCATGAAAGTGTTAATTCATTTATCACTCATGTTCACAAGCAAATCAGTAACAAAAGATTTTTTTTGTTTTGTCTATATTCTATGTTGTATTTTGCTGGCCAATAGTAGGAGTTAATTAGTGAACGAATCTATATATATATATATATATATATATATATATATATATATATATATATGGGTTCTCACTAAAAAAGAGTAAATAAAGCATTATCTTCATACAAATTGTAGTTATTTTTATTTGTAATACTATATCTTTTTAGAAATGCATAATGCAGAATGTAAGTAGTAAAGAATTTCGACTGCATTTAAAAAATAAAAAGCTAACTTAATGTCAGGATCTCAGTGTATTTTATAGCACCGGTAAAAAGCTGTCAGTCCCATGTAACCTAATCTTATTGTACAGAAAGATTATAGGTAAACAATAATAGTCCAGTCAATGACTATTTTCCCCGGCAATTTATCCAAACAGCACCGATTTGACATAAAAATGTACAATTTACCCTCTAAATATCACCCAGTTGAAATTAGTTGCTATCACTTCACAAATCACTTACTTATTTCAAATATGCTCAGAAAGTTTGACAGTTTTAAAGTAAGTAGTTTTGAAACAAGTCCAGCCTCAATTAAATATTACATTTTTAAAAACATTTTCAATTTACTTGAGCTTTTAGCTTATAAAAGAACCTACAAATTGGTGATTTGTGAAGTGGTAGGAATTAATTTCAACTATTCAGGGGGTAATTTGTACATTTTTTTGTCAAAAAAGAAAAATACCAGTCTTATTTATATCATAAGTCACTTAATTTTCATGCTAGAGACTTCTGTAAAAAAAACAAATTAACGGAGTTTTTAGGCAACTTAAAACAGTATTTATAAACTTTTCTCGAAAAATGCATAGTTTTTCAGTTATTCCATGATAAACCATTTAATTTTTGTTCTTACAAGTAATAACAAAATTTCAACAAGCTATAACTCTGTTTGTATTGGTATTACAGAAACCACAGAAGCAACACTTTTTTGTTTTGTTTTTGATCCAAATGATTTGTTTCTTAAAATGCATATTTTTAAAGTTATTTACGAAAAACCGTATGAAAACATGTTTTTTTTTTTTGGTTGAGAAATCGATAATTTCACTTGAGATTAACTCGAAAAGAATTGACTTTTAGAGCTTAAAATTAGTTAATTTATTTATTCCCTGAATTTTTTTCATATAATGTTTTTCACCCACGAGAAGGGGTAGTTTCCCCCCACGGGAAAAAAGCAACCCCCGGCACAGGGTCAACTTTGAAGTAGAGGGTAAGTAGAATCAAAATTTTTAGGAAAACGGTGCTGCTTGGACAAATTACACAGTATTACCGTTTTGCCTTCATTGACTGGACTATAAGCAATATTTTACAACTCTTATCATCCCTAGTTTTTAAATCTTTAAAAAATATATTTCCTTGAAACAGACAAAAACATCTACAAATTATTTGAATATATACACTCTATTTTTGTTGCATACCCTGTACAGAGAACCACTTTTACGCTTTACTAACACAAATGTGTTACCTGCTAAAGGCAACCATATACTTAATACTAAACTATATAAAGGCACCACAAACTTACATATATAGTTTTTATTCGGTGAGCATGAATTCAAAAGGTAAGGCTAACTAGGGTATTAAGGGCATCAGACACACAACTTACAGCCATATTAAGAGAAATACATTCAAAGTTAATTCGGTAAGACATGAGTTATACAAACGTGTGAGGCTACAATGTGGGAACAAATTTAAAATACAAATGGTTGCCTGTAAATATACTGTAACAGAGACTACCTTTTTAGGCGTTGGAGTAAGTTGGCGTTCTTCTAATGCGAAGCTCAAATAGCGGTGTTCTCCGTAACTTATGGCTCCCCTAAAGGTGAAACGTAGAAGGTAATGACTTACTCCTTAATTCGGGCAAATGAAATGGTGGAAGTGTTGGAATTCCTCCTTTAAAGTATGCATTTTCTGGAACTATTTTGACCTCCAAGGACAGTTCACTTACATGAAAGCAGAAAAAAGTACAGATTATTCCAGATATTGGTTGCTTCAGAGGTTAAAACCGCAACGAGCAGTTTTCACTTTCCATTAGCACAAACACGAAAAGTCTTTAATTTTCTATCTACATGGTGTTTTGTAGAAGGTTCGCCAAACTTGGAGGGCAGATAGGTGGGCTCATGTGCTATATTATATAACCCATAATAACATCTAGATAGCTTATGGTTTTTGTTTTTTTTTAATTTAAATTTTTTTTCTTAATTCTCTGATTAGATTTGAACTGTTATAATTTTTTTTTTTTTTTTACTACATCTTCACCAAATAAACTTATATCGCATCTATGATGTTTGTTTGCTCATCTGCATTTGAAATTTGACACAAATGACGAGTTTCCATGAAAAAGTGATTAAATTAAACACTTTATCACATTGCAAAATAAAAAAATTAGAACCACATCGAAAACTTAGAATGCTTACAAAAACTTCTCTACTTCAACCCTTTTTTATTATCACGTATAGGAAAGTAATCAATAATAAAATTTGAGATTGTAACTTACAAGGTTAGAACTACAAAAAATAAAAGATACATCAAGTTGCAATAATTTCTTATGAATTTTATTCAAACCGGCTTCTACCGCTTCGGATGCAATCGTGACAGCTTTTTCTGATTCCTACAGTGGTAGTCTCTAGTCGCATTTCATCCCCTATTATTTCAAAAGCAACATTTATTCTTTCTCTTAACTGCTTTCTATAACGTGCTGGACAGCATATTTTTTTAATTTTTTTGACCAATTTTATTGGTCTGTCTTCTAATGGGATTTCATCTAATATGGTTTGGAATGCATTGATTATTTCCTTTAGCTGTTCCGTGGTGTCTATTTCTATCTCATAAATGACGAATTTTTAATGAACGATTTATTGATTTTATTAGATTAAATCTCATTGGAAGAGACATACTAATGATATTCAAATAGGGTGCTTGTCCAGCACATTATAGGCGAACTGTCAGAGATCTCCTGTAGATTACATTCCCAAACGCGTGAATTGAGAGAACTGGCCCTATACTATGGCTTCCAAGGTCGTCAGACCTGACCCCTTTGATTTTTTTGTATGTGGACGGGCAAAGCAGCTCGTTTATGAGAGAAAAATTGAAACCAAAGTGCAGTTGAGAGAAAGAATAAATATTGCTTTTGAAATTATATGGGATGAGATGCGACTAGAGACTACCACTGTAGGAGTCAGAAAAAGGTGTCGCGATTGCATCTGTAGCGGTAGAAGCCGATTTGAACAAAATTTAACAAATTATTGCAAGTTGATGTATGTTTTATTTTTTGTAGTTCTACAATCTCAAATTTTATTATGATGCTGATTACTTTCCAATAAGTATGAAATATCGTTGGAAAGGGGTTGAAGTAGAGAAGTTTTTGTAAGCATTCGAAGTTCTCGATGTGCTTCTAATTTTTGTAAAAGTGATAAGGTGTTTAACTTTTTAACGCCATTTGTGGACTCATATAATTTTTTCAACCAATTATTTGTGTCAAATATCAAATGCAGATGAGCAAACAAACATCGTAGATTAGATATAAGTTTATTTGGTGAAGATGCAGAGAAAAATAAAAAGTTACAACAGTTCAAATGCAAAAATCTGAAAATTAAGAAAAAAAAAATAATAAAAAAACAAAAACCGTAAGATATCTAGATGTTATATGGGCTACATAATATAGCATATGAGCCGATCTATCTGTCCCTTAAGTTTAGCAAATCTGCTAGAAAATACCCTGTATAATAAGAAAGTGATCTTTGCCCATTTTTTGCAACACTATGAGTTAAAGGTCAACTTACTGGGGCTGAATAATAAAATTACAGGACTGTAAAGTGTAGAGATTTTATTTTCACGCCATCAAATTTATTTTCTTTCAATGCAGCACACCCTCAAAAACATTCAATTTTGAGGGGTTGTACACCAAAAGCAGGCTAAGTTTTATAAAGATTACATTTGTTTCTAAATTAAAGCTAGTCTTTTATCCATTAGCTGGTTTTCGAGTATGTTAAAGATATTATTATTTTCATGATCTCGCTGTACCGATCTATTCTTCTCGCTCTTCAGTAACTTTTTCCTGTGAGTTCTTTAAGTTCTTGTCATAATATTATCGCCTAGATTCTTCACAATTTCTAAATTTCTTGTATAGTATTTTAAAGTCCAATTTAGGCCATGAAGCACTTCCGGTTTTTAAAGAATTTACTACGTCTTTTTCTAGGTTTTTTGGAATTTCGAAAATTATATTCTGGTTAAATCTCTCGTTGATCTTTTGGCAATATAATTCCTTATTCTTTCACATGTGTGAAGCTTGCTGAGATTCATTGTTTGGATGGCTACATTAATTCGTTCCAGCTTTTCAATTTATTGGAATTTGTATAGAAATTCCTCCGAAACTTTAATTTATGTTGAAGTTTATCCCACTCATATAGTATTTGCAGTAAGGCATCTAGTTAGTATTATAATTATCAGTAAGTGAACCGTTTTCTAAAATATTGCTTGAATATAGTTCAGTACTATATATTATTAAGAAGAAAATAACATTTATTTATAAGTGTAAAAATTATGTGACATAAAATATATATTCTTAAATGTTATAATCTTGTCTTTCTAATAATTGAACTGCGGAGTAATAGCCTAGAATTTGCAGGTTTTTTGGTTAGAATAAAACCGAAACTCTATGGAATAGCTCAAGAACTTATTTAGTGCGATGTTTACTCTTACTTTGGAATGGATGCCAGCACTTCGCAGGATAATTAGTGTATTTAAAATAATATCAGAAATCGATAAAGCTATGAATTCTAACCGAAAATGATGTGATATAGGCTTTTATTGTACAATACTGGACTGTAATGTTGAACTGTAAGGCATTTAGTAACATAACAGACTTATTTATATATAAATAGGCAAAGACAAAACGGTTCGGTACCATTTTCTCCTCTGCCCCTCAACCGATCTTCTTCATTTTTGTTTTGTTTAGTAGCTACTGACGACTTCAGTGCAGAATGCTAATTATTTTATAATATTGATTCATACTTTAAATAAAATATAATAAAAAATTAATTATTTACGTCCATACTATCAATGCCAAAGAAATAACAGTGACAGTGCCGCCAGATTGCTTGGGGTGAAAATCATAAGATGGATTGACTCGAATGTGAAAGACTAAATTAATCGCAACAAACAACAACAAGTTGTTCCACATCCTGATTGAAATAGAACCCAGAAAATTTATATTACTTAATTCTCGCCATTTGTTGGGATTTCGCAAGTTTGCGACTTTTATTGCTTTGTAAATATGGTTTGTCAACTAAAATTAGAATTATGTTATTTGATCAATTTATTGCTAACAATAATTTATTTATTTTATTATTAGGTATTTTTTTAATTTAGATTTTTACTTAATATATATTTTTTGTAATGTGACATGTGACCAAGCTTACAAAAATTGTGAATTTATATACAGACCCTAAGATTCAAGATAAACAGTTATATCTGGCAGCCTTGATAGTCACGGCCATCTTTGTTTTAAGTTTTATTTAAATTTTGACATTTCATAATATTGTTAGCTGTTAGGTTATTAAAGCAGGGTGGTAAAGGTAACTTTTTAATTCAATGAGAAAAGTATCCAACAAAAGTAGGTATTATTTAACATTAATAAATAGCAGGTAAATTGTATTTCTTTATATTCTCCATGCAAAACAGAAGTAGTCGTTGCTTACTATGTGTGTTTCATTAAAATTTATGCAAATTACATTGAATCTTAAGATATGTGGTTTATTAATATATTCTTATGTTTTATAGTTATTTTGTAATACTAATATTAACTTTAAAGTTGGTTGCTTGCATTTTCTGCTTACTAGTTGAAATCGACAACTATGAAATGTTAGAATAAGGAATATAATTTGTTTTATTCCTCCATTTAATATTATTATTATTTTTCATAGATAATTTGTTTTATATTACGTGGGTCATTACCTGAAAAATCTTGAATTTCATTACAAAGTGACTGACTTTTATATACAATAAAATTCTCACTGACATTTTAAGATGTGCATTATTTGGAATATAAAGAAATTCAATGCATCTACGGTTTTTTTATTGGAAGTTAAGCATGTGCCTACGTATTTATTCTAGAATAAAATGTAGTTTTATTTTTTCCTCGAAATCTTGCCTTGACGGTCGAAACATTAAGTAATTATATATGGAGGGAACGTTAAATACTGTTAGATTGGTTGATATCTTAGAGCATAAACTGCTGGAGGTAGCTTGCAATGCACAAATTTCGTGCCAAGAGTAAAAACAGAGAACAATAAATAGAGAGAGCAACAGTCTCTTTCACTCGATTGCGAGGTGCAGCCAATGAACGACATGCTGCACATAGCTGAGTGTAGGTGAAATAGCCCTAGCCCTCTCTTTCTAGCTTTGGCACGATATTTGTGCATTGCTGGCTACCTCCAGAAGTTCAAGCTCTATGTTATCACAATTTTCCGAGTGTGTTGTGTAAAAAATTGTCAGTTAGCAGACAAAAGAGAATATATTATAGATAGAAGTTGTCAAAGGGTTGTTGGTCATCCTTTTTTTTTAATTTTTAGGAACTCGATTGAAATGACGGAAAGTTTTAGATCGCGAAGAACAATCTTCCAATTATTATATCGAACATTTTAGCAAGAGTCTTTCCAGTTAAAAATGAGGAGGCGGCACGCATTTGACAAAATTATGTCGAGTACCTCTATTTGATTAAATTTTTATTTTATATTTATTTCAATAGATTTGTCAATATGACGTGAACAATTTTGGACATTACACCAGTTCTTGGATTTCTCATCCACATTGTTTATTATAAAAATATATTTCACCAAAGAACCCCAATAATGTTTACAATTTGATGAAATAGAGTCGAATTTCGACCACAGGGCGACCCCTAGTTTCTTTAAATTTAACTGTTACCACCAATCATGTCTTAATTATTTAAAGTCTTGCAATTTTATCACATTCGCGCGTAACCCATGAGTCGACTCTGCTGTTCTTGTTACCAATAAATTGCTTACTCATTAATATATAACAATATTTTTCAACTAACCTATACGTTATCACCGATACTCGCAGACAAACAAGCAAAACATTGGCCTGCCAGATGTTTTGCCCTGTTGCTTCCAAATTGGTAATGCAATATTGTGTCCGGAAACATATTGCTCTCCAACTAGTAGCTGATGATTACAGCTCTCGCATCTCTATTTGTATTTCCAGCTTTGCATGGCGCTGTTATTACGGAACAAGCACCTGCTGAGCATAGTAACGAAACAAACACGTTTGAAAGTAAACTACGTTATCGATACAAAGCATTACCATGGAAAAAAATGAGGCATAACAAGACACGCGTGTGTGTTGTTGTTTGCGTTCATTAATTAGGTAAATATCGATGTTGCTATAATTAGCTAATACTGAACTGAACACTTAAAAAGCGACAGGATTTTAAAAAATAGTATTAAAGTATTTTCTATGTTATAACATGTGGAAGTATGAAAGCTTAAGATATAAGGGTTAATATAATCGTGCACTAGTTATGCACAAAATTATATCTACTATTCTATGAAAAATCTCGGTGGTCAAGAAACCCAATAAATACATTTGAAAAAATAATTTAATTAAAAGGCAAAGAAAACTTTTTCTCTAACAAGTGTCCAGTTGAATAGCAAAGTTGCTGCTAGGTCGAACTCACACACCAAGTTCCCAAATTATTTTCACTTTAACTTGGCACCGATTTCAGGAAAATTATTAAATTGTTGTCTTTTAGTTAAGTTAATTTTGCTTTCTTTTGTGAAGTCGGTTTTTGTTTTTATAAATTGCAACATTGAATGCAGTTTTCAAATCTAATTAACTTTTTATTGTTACCAATTGAAAGTATTTTACTGTTTACTTTTAAACAACATTCATTGTTTTTACCAGTCTCATTTATTGTTGAATATTATAGAGTTACTAGTTTTCTAAATATTTATATGTATTAAAAAATTTTGCGTTTGATTCAAACTTAGATGGACCCACTATATTGTGGACGATTTGAGACATGTACATCTTTTTAAGGTCTTATAATTATCAGAGATTTTAATGTAATTAAAATTACAAACATTTAATAGTTTCTCCTCCACAAAGTTTAAAATAAATCAGTTTTCCTATTAACAAAAAATATTCATTACGCAATTTATTGTGATATAATCGGATTGAATGCATTTTCAATTCTAATAAACTTGTTTTGTTTGATAACAATTTTAGATATTATGAAAAATAAGTACTTGACTGTTAAGTCAATTGGACATTTTCTGCCAATCATAGTATACACTTGGAAAAGTGACGTGAATATTTATTGTGAAATTTATAGTGATATGTTATAATTAGATGACGTTTTTATTTCTAACTACCTTATTTTGATAAAATTTTTAGATCTCTCTTCGAGTTGTCATTCTTTTGTACGCTAGAAAATTTATACAATATATATTGTTTCTGGTTAGGGAACCTTCATCAGTTGCGCTTCCCACAATTAAATGTCCTCTCAAGCACATCTTTATGTATTTGATGCATTTCGTTAAATCTGAAGACGCGAGATGGAAAGACCGACATCTAGGATTTTCGGGAAAACTAGCACATAGAGGTTTCGAATCTGGAGCCGTTCCATGTAATTGCTGTTACCTTCGAAGAGAG
Organism: Octodonta nipae; assembly: GCA_034190945.1. Classification (NCBI taxonomy): domain Eukaryota; kingdom Metazoa; phylum Arthropoda; class Insecta; order Coleoptera; family Chrysomelidae; genus Octodonta; species Octodonta nipae. Next base: position 135,195,939 of record CM067218.1, read on the forward strand.
TATTTAATATCTTTAACAGGTGAAGTTAACCTGAAAATTTCATCGTGACATTCTAACCTAGAAATTACGGGTAACAGCAATTAGGTACATAGAACGGCTCCAGATTCGGAACCTCTATGTGCTAGTTTCCCCATAAAATCCTAGATGTCGGTCTTTACATCTCGCGTTTAAAAATTTTTAGATGTTATCAAAAATAAAATCATTTTCTCAATGTAGTATGCATAATCTCATTTTCAAATAAAGCCTATTTCCATTCTTGCCTAGGTCCTTAAAACTTCGTCTTCCTATAGCTTAGGTTTGGTAATAATTCGTGGCTTCTTTTTTTCTTCATTTTGTTCTGTAATATGAAATTTCTATTAGTATTCTTTCTATTTTCAGTTAAATGCGTGTGTCTTCACTTCTGAACTTATGTACCTTAGAGCAATCTTTTAGTTTTCGTAAAAATGACATTTTTTCTACTTCAGTTCGACACATCTGTTTTCTTGTTATTGTCCTGCTTTCATTACCATGAAATAGTTCTAAAGGACTCCAGTTTGTTGTCTTTTCTAGGGTTATTTTTTATTGTTCGGTTTATGATCCCACATTTCATTTTAAACTTTTTGAGCCTAGAATACCCATACAACTGTAAGAAACAGAGACTAGGTTATACATCTCTTCGTTTATTGCAAATCAATAACTCATAGTGAATAAATAAATATAACATGCAATTAATATACAATAACAGCACAAAATCTAATTTTTGTTATAACAAACATTCCGATTGAGAAGGTAGGTTTTCGCGGCCAGATCATAGCTGATTCTACTTTTTCCGGATTTGGACCACGTCATTTTTTCGAATTAATTTTTTTATATACCTAAACTAGCATATAAACAAAGTTTTCCAACGTTTCGCCTACACTTATAAAGGGCTTTTTCAATGATGACAAAAAGCAAAACAAATGTTACTTACCTTAAGGCAACTCCATTCATTCAGTCTTTTTCTCACAAACACACTTTGAAACTTCACTTTTATTAAAGTTGTCACACTGACGCACAAACTGTAAATGACTAATAGGTAGGAAAAAATAATAATTGGCCCTCAGAAATTTTCAGGTAAAAGAAGGGTAGGAGGCACTTAATTTAATTTGTGCGTCAGTGTGACAAGTTTAATAAAAGTGTGTTTGTGAGAAAAAGACTAAAGGAATGGGGTCGCCGCAAGGTAAGTAACATCTGTTTTGTTTATTCTCATCCTCAAAACTCCCCTTATAAGTGTGGGCGAAACGCGGGAAAACTTTGTTTCTGAGCTAGTTTAGGTATATAAATAAATTAATTCGACAAAAAGAAGCGGGCCAAATCTGGAAACGCAGAATAAGCTAACCATTCCGATTCTCTGTTTGTGATATTTTAAATTAGATACTTGACATACGTTATAACACATGACAGAATACCACTAAGAAGGCCAACGTTACCAGGTATAAGCATCGTAGAGGCATGGATGATAAACTAGAACTCCACAAAAAGGTTAACGTTACCAAGTTAGATGGTAGAGGTAAGGATGTGAAACTTATATGGAGGATTAAACTTAAAAAAAATAACAAGTTCAAAAAGTGATGTGGAAAGAAAATTATGATGAAAATTGCTAAATGATAAATATAAAATAATAAAATATTAATGTTAGCCATCGCTTTTGTATTTTTTTAACCAAAGGTATATGAAATGTATATGTTTTCCTAGATATATATACGATGTTCTACAAATTTTAGGGTACTGTTTAAAATCTACTCTCGTGCTACATCAGCTCCACCCTAATATAAGGGATTTTGACTGAAACATTGTTCTATTGTAATAGATTAAACTATATTACCACAGCTATTTTGGGGATCCTTTGATATTTAAAAAATATCTACTTAAATAATACATATGTTCCTTTGCAGTTATTTAAAATAAGAACTACATTACACAACTTGAACCGTAACAAAATGGTGAAATATAAAATGCCTGAAGAGAGAAGTGTTATTGTTCATTAGTTTTATCAAATAAGTTTTTTAACACATATAAAGTCCAAATACAAATTTTGAAATGAAAATTGAAATATCAAAAATTAATCTAAACCTCACTCACTAATTTGGCGTAGAATTTACTAATGAATCCTGACTCATTTAGTTCAAGAATTGCTACTTGTATGCCCTCTTTTTATATTTTGCTAAATTAATTTAAAATTAATATTTGCAATAAGAATATTTATATAAGAATATAGTTTCACACGTACCAATCCTTAGTAATTTTTCCAATGGACTCGTCCAGATCAAAGAGTTAAGAATAGCCAAATATTTTCAATACCTATATAAATTTTTACTTTAAATTTTGGAAAACTGAGATGAAGTCTCTCTAGAAGTCTTGGTCAACTCGTCTACTTTCCAACGCTGGTTTATTCAGAGGAGGTGAGGTAATATAACACTTTAAAGCAAGAGTCCTCCATAGGTTTCACTGAAACATAAATTAGGTGTAAGAAGAATTACATTTTCAATAATGAAATAGTTTTAGCTATAAAATAAAAAACTATATCAATTATTTTTTGTAATATCGGCTAAAGGTTCCAATATCTAAGAAACCAATTAACGAAGTTAGCGTATTATACCTCATTTTATAGGTTTTTCATTTCTCCACAACACTACATATACAGGGTGTTCCTAAATTGGAGGTACAAATGAAAAGGGGAGATTCCTGGAATAGTTTTAGGAAGAAAAAGTCCCATAAACATGGGTCCGCAAACGTTTCGTTTTCAAGATACAGAGTGTTAAAGTTTGAATTTTTTTCAAGTTTTTTTCTCTTAGTATCTGCACTTCACAAGATATTAAAATGAAATTTGGCATAGATATTACAATTAAGAGTTTACACCTTGTGACATGCCAATTTCGATTGCAAATCTACTGGGTGATATTTTTTCGGGAACACTGTCCACTGTTGTCCTTCAGAACTTTTTTTGGTGAGCCACTGGTACTTTCAAAAATTGTAAACAAAAGCTTTATTGCTATACCAAACTTTATGTTCTCTTGTAGTTTTGTCGTATCTACTACCGATTTCGAGAAAAAAAATTTGAATGATTCTTTTGAAATCCTCAGAAAATTCCGAATTTTCTTAGAAATCTAGTTACCTACCTAGTAGACTGTGGTGAATGAATAAATTTATTGTTAGTTTTGACACATCAAATTAAACTCCTGCTTTGAAAATTAAAGATGGTTGCATTTTAATATCAAAACCGAATTTTACGAATTCCGAAATGGCTGACATGCATTTCATGTATGGTCTTGCAAATGGTAATTCAAGAAAAGCTAAGCGTCTTTACGTGGAACGCTATCCCAATAGAGTGATGCCTGGTCATCGGATGTTCTCTAATAGTCACAGGCGTCTTTCAGAAACTGGATCTTTTTCTGCGAAAAATATTAATGCAGGTAGTCCACGAAGTGTGAGAACACCACGACTCGAAGAGGCAGTGCTGAACGAAATATAAGAACATCCAGGAACCAGTACAAGAAAAATTAGTGTTACCTTAAATACAAGTCATCAAGTTGTTTGGCGGATCTTGCGGGATTCTTTACTCTATCCTTATCACATTCAGAGGGTGCAGGCGCTCTTGCCTCGAGATTGTCATCCAAGAATTATTTTTTGTCAGTGGTATTCTCAAGGACTACAATAATAAATTTTCATAATGAACACATATGGGTTGAGGAGAATCCACATGAAATTGCAGAAGCTTATTTTCAAGAGGAATTTTCATTAAATGTGAGGGGTGGTAATATTGGCGAATATTTGATTGGTCCTTTCTTCTTGCCAGGGCCACTTACTGGTCAATCATACAGACATTTTTAGAGAACGATTTGCCCTTGTTATTAGATGATATACCTCTTATGATGCGACGTGAAATGTGGTTCATGCACGACGGTGCTCCTGCTCATTTTTCACTTTTGGCTAGGGAGTATTTGAACGAAAATTATGTTCGATCGTCTATGAGAAGAAGAACACAAGCTTGTATAAGGGTTGGGGGAGGACATTTTCAACAATTGATGTAGTTTAATTCCTTTGTTGTTATTTAGTTTTTTTATTATGATTAATTTTTGAGTTGTACGTTTCTTGCAGTAATACATTTTTTTGATGATTATACCAGTTTATCTTATCTTTAAGAATCATTGCTAGTTTAATAATTGAACATTTTTTTCTCGGAATCGGTAGTAAATACGACAAAACTACAAGAGAACAAAAAGTTTGCTATAACAACAAAGCTTTTCTTTACAGTTTTTGAAAGTACCAGTGGCTCACCAAAAAAAAGTTCTGAAGGACAACAGTGGACACTGTTTCCGAAAAAATATCACCCTGTAGATTTGCAATCGAAATTGGAATGTCACAAGGTGTAAACTCTCAATTGTAATATCTATGCCAAATTTCATTTGAATATCTTGTGAAGTGCAGATACTATGACAAAAAAACTTGAAAAAAATTGAAACTTTAACACTCTGTATCTTGAAAACGAAACGTTTGCGGACCCATGTTTATGGGACTTTTTCTTCCTAAAACTATTCAAGGAATCTCCCTTTTTCGTTTGTACCTCCAATTTAGGAACACCCTGTATAGTAGAAAACGCCGTTCACATGGATATTTCGTGTAAATTGTCAAAATTAAAAACTCTTCCATAAAAAGTGTTGAATTTTATGTCAATTAATCATTTTTTATCGTTAGAAAATGTTTATATTTGTTTTGTTCTAGTATTAATTTTTCCTAAAAATTCGAAAATTGTTGGAAGATAAATTTCATAGAAAAGCTTCCCATATTAGAACTTACAGCTTGTACGTGGAAAGAAAGAATTTTTAAACAATAATTAGTTTGGAATGTCATTTTCAATTATTTCACAAATGAAGTCATTGTAGAATTTAACGTGGCAAATTTACCAGAAACCGAACGCACAGTTACCCTAATTTACAGCTGAAAGTCAAAATAGCTTTCCTTAAAACGAATTTCCAAACCCTTCGGCAATATACAGAATGATCTACTATAAAAGCTTGTGTATTTTTCCATTCCTTGCCATACAAACAGATGAGATTAAGTGCCATTCATCGATATTGCTCTTGACCCAGTAACGACCTCGGTAACATTGGGCTTATTCCAATTTCGCGGACGAAAATCTCTTATAGAAAGTTCAGGGGTTGACTTTTGTCTGTACCCTGACGGACTATGTGGCGCCGTTTTCAGATCCTTGCTGGTAAACGTTGCCGCCACGATATTATACGTTTATGTTGTGGAATATGTGAAGCGAGTTGGAGGAAAGCGTATATCACGAATATGCATTTTCCAGTTTCATGACAGTTAAATCGGTAGTTGTGTTGCTAACCACTGTCGAGGGTATTTCGAGCAATAATCCGACTATTTACAAGTCTAATAAAAATGAAAGTATGTTGTCAGATTCCAGGAATATCTAAAATATCTTATGGGTTCAAAATACACTATTTTTTGGCAATTTGGGAGATTTCAAGTGAGGCGCTAAGCGAAATTAATGTCATATTTGGTTTTTCTTCATCTTTGGATTAATGCTACTTTTAAATGACCTGGATGAATGTGTATCATTATTTTGTTTTGAACAAGCCTAGTTGTCAGTTTATAGAATTTTATAGAAAATAAGTACGATTTTTTTGAGAAAATATAAAAATTCTTTTGGGCAGTTATTAGAAATTTATTTATTTTTTTCGTCGAGGAAACCGGAAGTAAACATTTCTAATCGGATTTCACTTAACTTGGGTTTTTATTTTTTATATTTTCATGTCAAAATATTGCTTGTAGTCTATAAATAAAACCAATTAAATTGTAACTTGTAAACAATATGAAGCTTTGTTTGACTAACGTTATGATGTATTTGAAGTAAAATGTGCCTTTATTACTGTGGAGTTATTGTAGCTGTAGTTATTCCTTGGGTAGATTCTCTGAACTGATTAGCGTGTCAGTGATCCTAGAGCACCTTGCTAAATTGTTTGCTCGAACATTTCTACAAGCCGGCAATATCTGAGATAACACCTTTGTTAGCACCGTACAAGGTGTGTTATATTTTTATGTGTCAAAACTTCAGACAACGACGTGTTAGTCATTCCAAAAATACCTTCAACTTAGACATCGTTAGTTTGATTATATATTTTACCTTATAATTCCTTTTCGAGTAGTTATTTGTTTGAAACAGTTTTGTTTACAACCATGAAGTAAACAGACTCCATCTGTCAGATTTATCGTAGGCTAGGACGGGTAGATGCTCTAAGGGTGCAGATGATACTGTCAATCGTCTAACGTTACCACCTCTGTTGGTTGTTTTGAAAATAGGATCATTTGAAAACCAATGGCAGCTTCTTTTCTGTTCCCTCGTCTTGATGCCGATGGGTGAACGTTGTCAGGCGATGCATTCGAATTTATAGACGATGTTATTCGGCCAAACGGTTGTACAGTATTTTATCGCTGAAATGTATAGGCCATGGTGTTCGCATCAAGTTAAAGGTATCCTGATGGTTAAAGAATTTTGAGATTAAGAGCCAACCGCCCTTTTATGGAAAGGTAAGACCGGCCCTTTTGGTTGAATAAAAGCATCATTATAATATATTTTATTTTAGGATCTTTCTGCTACGTTAGGATCCTTCTGCTACGTTAGGATCCTTCTGGTATGTAGAAATCTTCATTTTACGTTAGGATCCTTTTTTCTACGTTAAGATTTTTCATTCTTGTAGGAAGTTTGCTTTTATCAGGAGATCTTTCTTTGACGTTGGGATCTTTATTTTACGTTGGGATTTTGCGTTTATATTGGAATCGTTCCCCTGCGATGGAACAAGACATGCATGTTTTGCACCTTCACACCAAACCTTAATTTTAAACACTCAACGCCGTTTCAACAACTCTTTATTGTCATCATCAAGGAGTAAACTAAACTGGTTTACTCCAACTTAGACTTGTTGAAATGGCGTTGAGTGTTTAAAATAAAGGTTTGCTGTTAGGGTGCAAAACTATGTTTTTTACATTTATAGAATCATAGTTGAGTATTCTTTTTTCAGTTTCATTTTTGTACCTTTTGTCAATATATTCATTTGGACTTTTTGTAAATATTCTAATTTTTCACTATTACAATAATAGATTTTCAAAATTTAATCATTATAAAGACTATTGTACTTCTTTTGATATTTTTTGTACGCCATATTTTTTCTTTAATTTTTATTAAACTCTCCTGTGTTTGTATTTTGTATATTTTTTATTATACCTAAGCCTATCCATTTGATTGAGTTTTTATAGTGAGCACAAGTGTAAATATTGAACACAGATATTATTGTTTTTGGAGAAAACAAAATTGTTCATTCAGAAGGAACATATACAGTATCAATATAGACGGTGTGAAATAAGATCACAACCTCATACTTATTTGTTTTTTTATGTATGTTTACTTCGGGTTTTTAACCAAATGGCGCCCTTAACAAAAATAGAATTTGTGTTTTAATATCTTACCCACACCACTTATTGTTCCCGATGAAAATCAGCCGCCTAATAATTGTGAGTAGGCCAAAGTAGGTTATTTGTTGAATTTTAAGCTTTTTATAAATACCAGGTCAGTGTCAGTGTATTCGTTTTGGATACAGGTGAACTAAAGTGTGACGGTGCGGCACTGAGTGATTTCGTAATTTGATCATTTTACATGCCAAAGGTTTAAAACAAAGCGGCATTATCAATATAAATGGGTTCTATAACTACTCTAGATAGATAATAAAAAAATTTAAAAATTTTAATTGTTTAAAGTTGTAATGGTGAAAGTAGCACATTATTTAGGTGAGAAGTAAGGTTTTATTTTGAATTATTTTTAAATCTTTTTGGTTAATGCGGTTTTCGCCCTTATATAAATTTTTTTTGGGCTAGTGATTAACCTATTCGCTGGCAACTGTCACTAAACTTTTAAAATTTTCACCAAGATAATGGAAATTGACATTAAAAGAAAGATTCCATATCAAAATCTTCTTTATTATAATTTACCGTATATAATTTTTATAACGGTTCTTCCCTTATGTAAAATCAGAAAAAGGAAATGCAGATTTGATTTTAAAATTTTACACATGTTATTTATAGACTTTCATCTACATTTTGTCTAATAAACTAATAAAAAACACCGAAGTTGGTGAAATCAAATTTGAAATGTTTACTGCCGATTTCCTTGCAGAAAAAAAATTATTTGTAATAGCTGCCAAATAGAACAAAGTTATTCAATTAGTAAAAGGCTTGTTAATTGGTAACTAGGCTTGACCAAAACTAAATAATGGTGTATATTTATTCAATTAGAAGGACAAATTGTCATCTCTCGGAGATTTTGAATACTCGAGGTTTTTTTGCGTACAGTAGAATATTTTCGTTCCCATTCAGTATTGATCACGGTCAATACGTTTATTGTCTCCAAAACTTTGCTCGACTCAGGAAGCCTTATTTCTGAACTTTTTTGTTGAAGGAAATACTGTGTAGTCGGATCGTAAAATCGGTGGTGGTCGAAGAAGATTGCACCAGCAACATTTCTCACAATTTGGTGAAATTAAATCCTCGGTATCCTTACTATTTATATATTTTTGTTTCAATGTTCTATGACTGGAGCTAGGTTCACATTTTGAAACATGTATGAAGAATGCTATAGAACCAAATTGTTGTTTTGTGAGGATATCAGTCCTTTCTCAACATTATTTTTATCTAATGGAGTGCAGCTGTAGCTTACCTAAGTCTATAAAATGATGGATTACTTATTCTCAACTTTCTACTCTATTTCTGAGTCGACCTATAAAAGTGACAGTGGCTATAAATTGCCTTGATTCCCACGATTTAACTATATCTTTTAATTGTCTTATTTTAACATTTGTGCAAGAACGAATTCTTTGCATGGTCATGGTCATCTATGGTCAATTTTTTTTTGCCAATAGTCTCACACTTTTTCCAGGACTCACACATTTATACTCTAATTTCAACTAAAAACTCGATATAGTTTTCCTAATTCGGATATGCCAGAAAAACTATAGTTTAATACTAAAAACGGAAAAAGCTTGGTTTTTGTGTCAACTTCTTATGGAAAAATAAAAAACCTGCTTTAATTTCAATCTACACCAAAAAACAAATATGCACAACAATAAAATAAGATTATATATACCGTCAGCTGATGACCGATTTGGATTCACCACTTTCTGGCTCTGTGGGGGCTGCAAGAAGTGATATCTTGACTATAGTGACGTGAAATTCATTTTTCTATATAAAAAAAAAGATATTTTGCTTCGATTTTCTCCCATTCACTCTGTTGCCAAATGGTCACGTCCTTATTTCAGTCCTTTCTCCACGAGAAACACTTTTGTTTATCGACTTTCCATGCTGAATTTTATCATCGAACTAATTCAGTCAACCTGTAGACGGGAAAAAATCAAAGACAAACATATTTTTGGAAAATGGAAAACGAATTTGTCGTATGTGAGCCCCTCAACTCTCTCGTAAATTTTGCTTCATTATAGAGAACAAAATAGCAGTTTTCAGTCCCCTTCAAGGCGTTAAGAAAATGGTGGACCCAAAAATTTAATACTTTGATAAATTAAAAGCAAACTTGCAAAGAATTGCAAATGCACGTATTGCTGTTTATATGACGATTTAATTACATTTCAACAAAATAAAATCGCATTAGACTATTTCCTAATTGAAAGTTTTCTTTCTCATATTTGAATTCATTAATGATTTTCTTTCATTCAGCATGTTCTGAACTGAACTGTGATGCATTCAATGGATTCCTCTCCAAGTTATGTATAATCCGTTAGTGAAGTTATATACCACGCAAATGAAGCCCAAGTAGTCAAAGATGAAGCGAAACGTTTGAAGTTACTAAACCGATTTGACAGAAGCATCCAAGCTCGGCAGACAACGCCATGATTACATTTGAGAACTGAATAGTGGTACCAATGCAAATGGAAAATACTATGCTGCAAAAATTACAAATACCACCCTTTGATTGAAGGCTGAAGACTAGACATGATTATCAATGCATACATGGTATTTGATTTGAATTGTTAATGCTGCTCGCAGGAATGGTAACGTTGAACTTAAAAAAGATATCTTCAAAAGGAAGATCCTGGCCCATTAGGGTTACCTACATACCAAATTTGAAAACATTGTCCTTTTTAGTTCGCTAGAACAAATAAGAGATCCCTCAGCTTAAATCACCCTATATATTTGCAATCCAATACAATCTAATGAGTAAGTGCTTAAGTCAATAAAACCGAGACCCTCTTTATAAATGACTCAGATAACATGTGTAAGGAATTAAAGTAAAAACGGAAAGTTAACATGGTTGGTTTATCGTCGATAATTCCGCTGGAATGAAAAAGTTAAAGACTTATTTAAGTTAACACATCGATCAGTTTGCTGACAGGTCACAAATCGTCTCTTTTATTCCCAAAGAACTGAGGTAATCTTATATCCCGTTAGACGACAAAGCTGTCTAACTGATAAACTACTTAAGACATCTAAATCGAGTGGTAGGACAATTTATAAAGGACTAAACGTTTCCAATATAGATTGTGTTCATTTTCGATAATTTATGTCCGGTAAAGGAAAGTTACGGATTTTCCGCTTTTATATTTCAAATAATTTATTATTTTAGGCTTTTCTATAAAAAAATCGATTTAAAAAAATACATATAAAGGTGTTACAGTCTTTGCAGTTCAAATTATGAAAAATACTCTCTACTGTTTTGGTAATTCTTTTTTTTAACCAGCTTATAACAGAAAATATTGTCAATTCTAACTTAATTATAGTGAATACTTTGCCAAAAAATGTTTCTCCTCTCCATTAAAAATTATTCTACAATTTCTCAACAGTATTTATCACCATACACGTTAAATTTTATCAGAAAATCGGGAGGGGGGGGACTTTAATTCAACATAGTTAACGTTATTTAAATTCTTTGATAAAATTAAATGAAGTTTGAATGAAGTGAGAATAAATTTTAATTAGGATCTTTCAAAGAAGATGGTGGTATTCAATTCCTTTGTCTGTTTGTTATTATTATTACTTAGGAAAAATGTTAATCTCAATAAAATGATCTCCTTGGTCTGAAACGTACAATAAAATCATCGTATGTCTCCATATACGATAACAAATATCGAGGTGAGTTCACTTAAGTTGAAATCATATTAATAATCAGAAAAACGTTATTTTACATAAAATAATCTACATAATCTAAACTCTAAAATGAAGATATCGTTTGTCACTTCTTTCAATTCTATACGGGTTTTGTCCAATAATACAAATTTTGCTTAAAGTATATATATAATAAAGCGTAGCAGGATCGAAATTGAACCAAATTTAACTATAATTGACAATTGACTTGAAGTATAAAAAATTATCCGACTTCAAGGCATAATAACACAAATGACATTAAAATTTAAAATGAATCTAAATACGTTGTCATAAATTGTAGCTTGACTGGTGTTCTTAATTTGTTATGAACCAAGGGGTAGGCATAGATGCTTCGGCCTTTGAATGGCCTATTTATTACTCTTGTTTGTGTCTCCCGATACTATTTATGATTACGTCTTTATAAAAGTCAGATTGTTCTTCAGTTCAAACTTGTTGGCCTTTCCTTGTCGTATTAGATGGTAATTCTTAACCGAGTTGATTTTGTTGCAAGTCTGTTAGAGTTTTGTAAAAATCAGGCCCCTCGTCCTTCCATAGAATTTGTGTTTTGTTGACGATTATATTTCCTTTCATAGCGATATTTTTGTGGTTCATAATCAGAGCTCGGTTTTACCCTCGTTGGTGGCTATCTTTGATTCAAGATACCATTGCTCTATGTCGTCGATGGCCTATTGGAAAAGGTAGGTACGTAAATTCAACCATATGAATTTTACGATTTGTATATTTAGTCGTGAATTAATAGTCATCCAGAAGTTTCAGATAAATAAACCGCTATAATCTCCAAATCCGGTTATCGTGCTAAGTGTTGTGCTGTCACCTTAAAATTCATAAGGTAGAATTTATGCAAAACAAATTCAAAAATTATATATGACCCAGGATGTTCCACTGTCGCTTATATGGACCACCTAGCGTTAATAGTGAGTGCCAAGAAAAAGATCGGAACATCAAGCTCTGCAGATTATAAGAGAGAGATGATAATAAAGTACATCAGTTACTTGGAGGTGGTATTAGATGACAAGATTATTTTTAACTAGCATATCAGAAAATTGATGGGAGCGGAAAGGATGGGGAAAGCGATTGGCAGACTTATTCCGTACTGCACAAAGTAAAGTGCTTGCAGAGGTAATGAGGTCGATTGTTTCGTATGTGGCGCTTGAACGAAAAGGTTGATGAAAATGAAAAACATTCAATGACAAGATGAATAAGATTCACGTTAAATGCTGACAAGGGAACTGCCTATATAGTTCACTGTGGTAGAAAGAGTGTGACCTTATAACAAACCACGTATAGAAAAAGAGAGGAACGAGAAGTCTGAGAAGTGTAAGAGAATGATAGAGGCATCAGAGGCACAAACAGAAATAGCATAGTGAACCAGGATACCTTATCCAGATATCAGGCCCGCATGTTTCGTAACATATTTTCGCAGGTTTAAGGGGAGGATAATATAGAAGAATATACGTGTTTTGAGGTTCCTAGGATTGATAGTTTGTAATGGATGATGAGGAAGGAAAATAAATACAGGAAATGGAATTAGCAGACATGTGCGCCGTCTTATATAACTGAGCAGATGTAGATAGGTTGATTTGGGGGATTTGATATATACTTCGATGTAGACGGTTGCTAATAGATATATAGAGGACAACTAAAGATGTTTTAATAAGTGAGAATTTCACATAAAGCCTGTCCCGCATGTAAAACCGTTACCTGGATTTCACATCTGACAAAATAATGGTCTTCAACTAATTTCGAAAAATACTGAATAATCCGCATTTTTTCTTTTTCGAAACATTTGACGTCCAGGCACTTTCTACACACCAATAGAACCCTACTATCTATCTTCATTACATTTCCTTACCTCTCCTCTTGACAATAGGTGTTATAGTCACAGTATCGGTATCCGATGTCTTTTGAAGATAAAAAACGTTTACGAAATCAAATAGTATTAGCAAAGTTAGATGAATTAATGTTACCTACAAATTGCTATAAATACATTAATCTATAACCATTCCTGAAAGGAAATCGAAATGTAACATTATACTGATGTTATAAATATTTGCAGATATTTCATAGAAAAACTAGTTGGGAAATCCAAGAACCTGTGGTATCTCTGTTAATCCTGAAAGAATTTTTTTCTGTAAAAAGGAAGCTAATATCCCGGACAATTCACAAAAATTGTCTTGACTAAACTTTGATGTTCAATTAATTAAGTCATTTGTTTTTCAAAAATAATGATAACTTAGATAACCCAAATCAACTTTAAGAATAACCTTTTTTAATGGCTGCTCTAAGTTTCTATAGAATGATTTGAACATTTAACTAAATTCAAAAAATATTAATTTGATTTATTTTGAGGATAACATTTTCAAACACCTATATATCGAGAAATTTGATTTGTCAATTATTCACTGATGTAAACTGGCTTTTAGTGATGATTTTTAAATACGATACTTTGTATTATGTTATATTTAAAACATATGTTAATAGTTTTTTATCCTTCTGTGCTTTGACTTGGTGCACTAAATAATTTAACGAATTATTAAAGTTCATTTCAAAAATGAACTTCTAAAACCGAACAAAATTTCAAAAATATATTATCAATAGAAACAGATATCCAATTGACATTTAAGATCTTAAACCGTGTTTTCTTGTGATTGGTACACAATTCTTGAAAACTACCTAACCGGTTTCCATGAAACTTGCCCGGTTTATTCAGTTAAAAGTTACATAGATCAATAAGCCATTATTGAATATCTATCTCTAGTTTCTGGCAGTTTCTGAGAAAACTGTTCATGCAAACATTTATACATGCATACACTGATCAAATTTAGAACATCTGGTTAAAAGCCCAAATACACCAACATATTCGAATATTGTACAAATTATAAACAATATTACATATATACGGGTGAAATCGATAACCTTCTTTTTTGAATTTTACAGAGAAGTGTCAATCAACATGATAGTTTACCCATTACAGGGTGATTGTGTGAGTCTTCCGTTAAGAATATCACCTGTTAAAACTCGTCTGAGCGATTGACATCATTGTTTAAGTAATTTTATTACGCTGTCAATTTTAAAATTACAGAAGAGAACAAAGGAGAGAAAAAAACTGTTACTAGAACACAATGGATTTCTTTCATTCAACAACACTGGTTTGGCGTTTATTTTCAACATAATCTACTCCGATTTTTTGAACATCATTCGTCATTGTCAACTTCCGGATACGCGAGCACACACCAAAAAATTTATCTGCTCATCATGCGCAAACCTCCAAATCTTTTATCTTTCACTCGCATCCAGTCGAGAGGCACAAGGACGCGCAGCCCCTGAAATATTATTTCACCTTGAAAAGTTTGCCACACAAGTTTGACAATTAATTTATGTGCTTTCGTCGCCGATAGAAGCGGAAGAACTATAAACTTTTTACGAGATGGCTCCACTAACGCCGAAGCCGCTGTCGGCCGCCAATCCCGGCACTTTACATTTTTGGTTACGGAATTGCGTCGGAATTTTGTGGGAGCTCTTCCACTTGAGAAACTTTTTATCTCTTTGTATAGACGCTTCGGTTTTTATATAGAGTAGATAATACTTCCTGAAGGGAATGGAACGATGAAACGGAATTGACTGTTTTTATAAAATAACGTCGAAGGGAAAAGGTGCCCTTAATTGTCGAGAGATAATTGAAAATTCATTCAATAGTTTGTAGTGGTTTTTGATATTAGACGCAGTAACCTTATTTCCGTCACCACAAAAAATGTAACCAGTTAGTAGGCCCCTGGAACTGCTTGTAGGGGAGAAGGTAAACTTCATTGCGCGCGAAGCGGTGTAGGATTGAACTTTCACGGCACGTTTGTGACGTAATGTCAATAGTGAAAGATCAGAATTCGTCAATAGAGTGTTATTAGTTCCAAAAATACATTGTGCAGTAGCGGTTCTAAAATTTTCAGTTGACTCAAAATATCGGCACACGCTTAATCAGAAATTTAAACGGATTTCCATCGTGAGAAAATAATTATGAGATAACCCAAATAGTGCCTTTATTGTAATGCACAAAAATGTAGTTTAATTTGTTTTTGTATTTAAATACGAGATTTAAAAAACTGACCTTCAAATAATATTTGCTACAGGTTTCATTTATTTACTAGGAGATTGAGATTGATTCTAATAAAAGATTCTCAAATTTATAAAAACATTAACATTCAACGTAAAAAAGTTTGATGCCATGTCACACTTTTTGGGAAATCGAGATTTTCACAAAATGAAACTGAAGAAATTTGTACTGTGACTGGAATTACAGTTCACGTGGAAATGATAAAGCAGCAGTTAAGAACTTACCATGTAACCTGAACATGTGTTTGATTTTTGTCCGCTTCCTCCTATAACAATATACGTTTTTTTTTTGTATTCACTTCTAAGGCCACATTTATTAGAATCTTCTATGAGTTTGGTAAGCATGTGTTCCATATTACAACTTAGTTCTCCGCAAACTATTGTAGGTACATAGGTGGCTATTTTCCAGTCGTATCTCCATCGAATTCCATTTTCTACTGCTGTGCTTTAAAGCTGCTTTTAAATAAACGCAAAAGCTCACAGCTTTTATTGATTGGAAATAAACAAATGGTGGAATTAACCTTTGAAAGGGTAGCTTCAAAGACCTTAGTGCAACAATAACAGCCTATGTAGGTGAAAATAACTGCAAAAATTCTCTATTTAAACAAATATAATGCGAAACTGTCATCAAGAAACCCTAAAATACAACTCTATGGAACAGTTATAAGACGGGTATGTGTTGCTGTGAAATATGGACAATGAAATAAGCAGTCGAGTTTAAACTTCGATGCTTCGAACACTAAGCTCTGAGAAAAATACAGTCAAAACGAACCCCCTGAAATAGTTCCCAAAATAATCATTATTTTGAAAATGGCCAAAAACATTTCAAAATATTTATCAAAGGGACATATTTGGACATACTAACCGTTCATTAAATTACACCCTCATCACCCCAGTGCTAGCTACTTAATTTTTTTAATGGAACCCTCCCATAAGTGACACCTCATTCTAAAACGTATTTAAAAAAAAATTAAGGATGTGTCGTAATTGATAATCCATCAACATTTAAAGAATTTGCGAACTAAAACCAGACTCCTGGATATTTTTCTAATCTTTGATATTATTGACGAATAATAATTAAAATACATACATTGCTTGTAATTTTAAAGAATATTTAGTACTATGACAAGAAAAATGAAACTGACAATGAATTTTGAATCATTTTATTATGACAGATTTACAAAATCGTCTCCATCCACTGCAAGTTAGTGATATAATCGTGGTTTAAGTTCATTGCACACATTGGAAAAACATCTGGAGTAAGTCGGCCACATTCTTCTTGGATATGTTGTCGCAGATCATCCAGTGTCTCTCGAGGAGTATCATACACGTGTCCCCAAAAGATAAAATACAGTGGGTTATAACTGGCGACTTTGCTGCCCACTCGATGGCACCACGTCCTCTAATCCATCGGTAAGGAAATAAATTATCCAGAAACTCTCTAACTGGCCAGACATAATGCGGTGGAGTACCTGTCGAGCTGAAAAACAAGTTCGTCTACTACTAGACGAAAATTGGCCTCCAAAATTTCACTTATTCTTGGATCTACAGCATTTGCAACTAAATTTAAATACTTATCTCTATTTGAAGTGCCGTCTATGAAAAAGGGACCAACGATATGATCACGAACGATTTCTGCTAACACATTAACTTTAGAGGGCGCTGAGAATGAGTCTCTTTAAATAACTGTGGATGAGTAGTACTCCAGTATCGGGAGTTATGACGATTTACCTCACCATTTAAATAAAAGGACCAAACAATTTTTCACAGATTCTGTTCTTCGGTCAAAATCGTCTTTATTTAATTCTTGGATTGGTCTGATTATGTAGGGAGGGAACTTATTATGTCTCATAATTCGGTTCCATTACAACATGTCGTAATACTGCTACTTCAAAGTCATTGATTCTTCTTAGCTCGCCAATTTGCTTCGCAGTTCAGTAATGTATTTATGACTTACGAATCTTTTTGAATGCGAGCAATTTCTCTAGCACAATTAATACTCTGATCATAAACAACAATAACTTCAATTTTCCAGGTGTAAATCATTTAGTCGAATAAGAAAAATAACGATGAAAGACTTAACTGCACTGAAGTGACTATGGTAAGAAACTAAGATAATTACTAGTATTTTTTTTTTATTTTTCAGCAAAAATGTTATAAAATTTGTTGATATATGAGAATACAAAATTCAGTGTCAGTTTCAACCTTCTTGCCTTAAAATGTCTTTAAACTTAAAAACGAATTGACTATTTTAATTATAATTAGTCAATAACATTAGAGATTAGAAAAATCTCCAGAAATCACGTATTAATTCGCAAATTCCTTTAATGTTGTGGTCCCGGAGACTAGTATAGATGGGTGAAACTTGTCTGGGAAGTCATTCCATAAATTCCAAGGCCCCCAGGAAGGCCACGTACGAGCTGAAGAAATAATATCTTAAATCCATGGGCTATGAAGTGGACATTGATGGACCGTTAGGGTTAGAGACTGATTGTACAGTTGAAGAGCTATTGTTAAGTAACTGACTGTACTATGTTCTCATTTTTAATACATTCAAAATTAAAGCAAGAATAATATCTTTAAAAAGTAATGTTTTTCAGATAATGTAAAATTATACCTAATAATAATTATGACGTTTGCTAAATCAAACGTAAATACTTACGTATATTTCCAAACTTTAATATTTGATGTTTTACTAATCATATTTTATTTTATTTAACAGTTCAAATCTGCTTAATTATCTGGAAACTCTCATCATCTATATTGTGTATGTTCAGAACAGTAATATGCACCTTCTTTTCTATCCTCTAAAAGTTAAATATATAATTCTCATCAATACGATTAAAATGAAGAAGTGTGTTCTAAGAAACTTTCTAATCGTAAGTACCTCCGAAAGATCCTTGTGAGATTATTTTTTATATGACTTTTGATAAAAGCCCCAATTTCATAACAGTTCCTCACACAAAATAGCGACAAAAAAGTGTTTATCGCCCGATTGTTTCTAATCTATATACCCCCTAATGTGTTTTCTTTTAAGGCACGCACTGTTTGACAGGAAAACTCCTTGCGTGACAAAAAGTCTCTCCATTTTTATGAAGAATCCCTGAGTTTCGTACACTTTCGTTAGTAGCTCCTTTGGGGGCAGCCGAAGCCACATATCATGCACCCGAGGCTGAACAGTCTCTACAGGGAAATCAAAAGAATTCTAGTAATGTCTAAGGTGTGTATCGGAGTTTCATATTACCGAACCACCGACATTTTGAGGACACGTTAATAAATAAAATTTGTTTACCAACGTGATGACTTGCAATAAATCTCATCGAACAGTAATGTAGTATATACTTACCCATTTAACTTTTAATATGAATCTGCTTTTCTTTTGTTTACTGAAAATATGAAGTTTAGTTATGATGGAAGGTTCAAATATTAATTTAAAAATGAATCCTTATTGGTATCAACAAGATAGTGCAGCATCAATATAACTTCTTTCATTTGTTTTTTAACAATTTCATGAGCTGTAAATTATCTACGGCATACTAGTTTTAAGTCAAGTATGACTAAATAGGCTATTTTAAGTAAAATTAGGAATAACTCAACATTTGTCATATTTAATAATATTACTAATATGAATTGAAAAAGGATAAATAATAGTATAAGAATATATGGAAGGTACAATTCGAAAAATTATGTTATTCCTGTTTAAAATTTGGATTTATTTCTGGATTCTCTTATAAAATTAGCAAACTAAGTATGAGTTAATGAGCTTTAAGCCTCACCTCCTACAAATATTTCATAATTCTATTTCGTTTTGGTTAATAATTATGAATATTATTATATTTGAGTTACAATGTATATATTTCTTAACCTGCAAAAAGAAGGAAATATTTGGCGAATCCGGCTGAACGAAATTGGGTGGTAACTTGTTCTTAAATCGTAACCTTTTGGAGGGTGGACATTAACTGGGGTGAAATAATTTTTTACGTACGTTTTAATGCCTAAAATAAAAGATTTTTTTCCTGATGCTGTTAACTCCGCAGACATATTTTTACAAGATGGAGGCACATTAAGCAGCACTAGTACGAGCTTATCTCAATCACGTTTTTTAGCATCGATGGATCGGCATTGAACTGAATAAAAATTGGAACGGAAACTGAATCTCATATAGTGAGGCCAAATAAAAATGTATGTATACAGAGGGATTTCCATCTCCCACTTATTATTGCGTTTAATGACGAATAAATAAAGGACAATTTAAATTAACTTATTTCATAATATCTATTACTCTGAATTTGTGCATGAAATTGATTTCTAATCGTTGACGTCTAAATAAAGGAATTTAAATAAATTAATTTAAATTTTAAAAAATATTCCTGAATTAGATTTTTATGCAGTATATTATCTTTAAGTTTAAGCATTTAATCGATAATTTTAATATTTTTACCAAGCATAGAAATCCCTTAAGATCTTACTATATTGGACACTAGAGTTGATTGAATGTTTTTTATACCCAAAACCAATTAAATATAATTTTAGATATTAGAGCTTAGTAATGTTCACGTAACACAATGAAACACGACATTCATTTTTAAATTACCAAATACCATGTAAACATCATAATAATGCTGTGAAAAGAGACAGAAATGCCTCGCTCATGCGTCCAATTAAAAATATATTTTTCAAGTCCAAAAATCAAATAGTCCTGTTATACTCTCTTCGAGGTTTCATTCTTTTGTACGCAAGACAATATATATAATAAATATTGTTTCTGGTTAGAGAACTTTCATTAATTGCGCTTCCCACAATTGAATGTCTTCTCGAACACTTCTTTATATATTTGATACATATTTAAATTTGAAGACGCGAGATGTAAAGTCCGACATCTAGGATTTTCGGGGAAACTAGCACATAGAGGTTCCGAATCTGGAGCCGTTCCATGTAATTTCTGTTACCCGTAATTCCTAGGTTAGTCCTATGTTGTTGAATTGAGAACTGAAAACTCTTCTAAGCACGTTATCACCCCCTACCCTTTTTTATGTAAATTTTTTATGAATAATTATTACCTCTAGTGAGTTGAAGGGGTAGGTGAATAGTTTTATTCAAAAACTGATGTTTCATATATAAAAACTGACTTGTTTCAGTATTTCTCATTTATATTCATAATTACGTCAAAAATTAATTTATCGGTTATTTTAAGACCTCACTGTATATCATTTTAAGTAGCTTTGCCATTTAAAAAGTACAAACCAACTTTGTAATTACCTGATAATTGCTACTGGCCTTGTTTAACCATCAAAGGGAGTATATTGTATTTACATGTTGAAAATTGTTATTATTTTTTCTTGAGTCTTCTCTGAAAGTCGGTAGCATCGAAAGTACTGTCATCGCGGAATTGGAATGCTTTTATAAAAATCGATAATTAACAATTATACGAACAAAGTGAGCTTGAGAAGCGTTAATTTATTTAGCCGAATGTATGTTATAAAAAATATAAAAAAATTGTATACCATCATCACGGATCTCAAAGAATTTTACTGTATTCGTTAGGAAATTTGTTTATTTGCATACCTATTTAAAGGGTGTCGGAAAAGGTAAAACTTTGGGATAACCGTTTCCCTAAGTTTCCTTGGACTTCTATCGTCTTGAAGTGGTTGGTCTTACAACATTTCAATAACTGAGATTTTGCTATCGTCATCAGGTAAATGATCAGGAATTCAGATTATCTGTTGTATTTATATTATGCGCTTATCCGGTCATGGTGGTTGGTTGCCGGTGATGCGTAGCGGCAGAGGCCGAAGAAGAGCTCGCCAAATATTTTTAATTTTGACGCTGGGATTGGTTCAGGTGCTCCAGGAATGCCTGTAGTTCTGTCTCTCCAAGTTGCCAAATAATAAAGGTGTCATCGACATAAATCAACCATAGCTTAGGCTGCTTTTGGTACCTCCTCAGTGCATGTTCTTCGAACCATTTCATGTAGATGTTGGCGATGGCTGGTGATAACGGGGAACCCCTAGGCAATCCATCTTCTTGCATGAAGAACCGGTCCTTCTCCTGAAAGTAGCAGTTCTTGAGGCAACATTCAAGTAAGTCCATAATTGAGTCTATTTGTAGCTCCGTCCTCTCTGGGAGGACGGCGCCACCTGAGCACCTGAACCAATCCCAACCATCCATTAAATTCACCATGGAGATTGAAGAGAGTGGGTGCCTACCATTCCTTGATGTAAATTATCAAAGGACTGGGACCGGAATCCAAATAACAGTCTACAGGAAGGCTACGCATACAGGATTATACCTTCACTACAATTCCAACCACCCATCAGCAACGAAAACTGGCATGATCAAAACACTAATCCATATAGCCAAAAATATCTACAGCACACCAGAAGCCCTCAAAGAAGAACAAGTGAAACTTAGAGAAGACCTTTTGGCGAATGGATATCCGGAAACGATCATTATCAAGGCGTTAGATGAGCTGGACAAACCACCTAGGCAGGAAGAGGACACAATGGTTGCAACTCTACTATTATCGTATACTAAAGGCTTCTCGGAGAAACTTAGAAGAATTGCAGACAGCTATGGAATCAGAATGATCTTCAAAAGCAACAACACCTTGAGGAGCATGATAACAAGAACGAGGCCCGACGCACCAGCAATAGCAAATAACTGTATATATAGCATACCGTGTGAATGTCGAAATCTTTACATTGGAGAGACGAAGCGACCGCTGGACACCAGGGTTAAGGAACAACGCACAGCTACTCAAAAGGCGGAGGTAACGAAGTCTGGGCTAGCTAATCACGCATGGACCGAACACCATAATATTAACTGGGACCAGGCCAGAGCAATTCACAAGGAAGTACACTAGTACAAAAGAAAATTCATAGAGGCAGCATATATAATCTCGAACGAAAATATAATTAGCGAGCCCAGTGCCCAAAAATTAAAAATATTTGGCGAGCTCTTCTTCGGCCCCTGCCGCTAAGCATCACCATCAACCAACCGCCAAGTACGATGACGCTGATTGGACCGGATAAGACCCAATCACCATGACCGGCGACGCATGACCAGATAAGCGTATAATATAAATACGACAGATAATCTGAATTTCCTATCATTCACCTGATGAGATACTCTGCTATTGAAACGTTGTGAGATCAACCACTTCAAGACGCAAGGAAGTCCAAGGAAACTTCGAGGAACGAGTTACATTGTCTACCAACTTCAGACCTTTGTGATAACTGCGTAGGCACCTTCTTTTAATTTCAGTTGTTTTAATGTCATCTAAAAAAATATTAGTTTTAGTAGGCGTGTCTAACCGCCGAATGTATTTGGCATACAAATTTTATTTCAATTATAAAAATCGCTATGTTCAATAATTGTATTTTGGAGTTATCATGCATGAGGTTATATACATATAATACAAGGAATTAAGTAAATCGATTATTTTAGTTTTTTTAAATTTGAAAAGTAATGAATGTTTCAAACAATTGTATAGATATAATCAAAGAATATTAATAATCATTACAATTATTATTATCACAAATATAATGGCAATTATCATCTGATTTTTCACTTTCTCCTTTATTTTGATCCTGGCTAAGGATTTTTTCAATTTCTATTGGTGCTATTGGGCCATTGCCACAATGGTTCGAGTTTCATATATTTCAAACTCATATCGTCATATTTTAATTAATTCGATTATAGTTTATTATTTCAAGAAATATAAAAATACCACACAATTTTATAATTATAATACACGAAAAGAATTTATTCAGTTATTAAAAGGGAAATTTCGTTTCAACAATGAATAATTTTTAAATGGCAAAGCGCAGGTATAGGTACTAGACAAAATAACGAAACATTCGATAGTGATGGAGACAACACACAAATCGCGCCAACAGTCTTGAGGCACACTGAAGGGATAGACTCAACCTAGAAAAATGCCCTTGGACGACCTTACCTTAGGGCACTTTTTGTATTCAACATCAAATATGTAGAGATAGAGAGAAAAACTTTGAAAGTACTCCTGTAGTTGACATAACAATTGATACAGTTCGTGTGTTGTTCATGTCCCACTGCGTCTTTATTAGAAATTCCAAATCCCTGTATTTATCTATTTTTTTCAGCCTGCTTAATATTTATGTTATTGTTGTTAGGGACTGATATGCCAATTAAGGTTGTTTTCCTAGAGATTTTATCTACTAAAAATATATCTGGTCTATTGTGAGCAACAGTCCGATTGGTCAATATCGTGCGGTACCAGTACAGCTACATATATTATTAACGGAGTTAATATCCATATAATATAAAGGATTTAAACAATTATTATTAAGCAATATTATTTTTCGTAAAAGTATTTGCTACAAAATAAAACTATTGAATTTTGTGATTTTTATAATTAATGTAAAGGAAGCCCATGAAATAAAATTGGTATGCCAGATACTTTCGGATTTTAGACATGCGTATCAAGATATTTTTTGATAACATTAAAGTTAATTATCGCGTACCAACATCATTTTGTTCTCAAATAGTTAATTATAGATTTTTATAAAAATGTTCCAATTTCAGGATGACGGTACATTTGGTGTCACCGGCTCCTCGCTTAATAATAGAGAGTTTGACAGAGAACTATAGAATCGTTTGCAATAATTTCACGAAAGCAAGAGAAGTTATCATGCGGAATTTATTATATCATTAGATACTATTAATTTTTTTTAGGTTAATTTAAAAACAACAAAACATTAATTAGATTTTTTTCTTCTTTCCAGGTAAGGATTACTGCAGTTTCCCTACATAGCTATCAAACCAAAAATCAGTAAGTTTTGCCTACAATATTACGACCTTCAATAAAGTTCGCACGATTCCATTTCAGCTAAAATTTTGCGTAATAGTAAAATTCTGAGGAAACGTCGTTAAAATCAAATTAGGTCTGAGGCGAAGTTAGAAGATTTGATATTTCACATACGTTAAAATTTTCATTGCTGGAATAGCTGACGACATCCATCAACGGCAGTGAAGCACGAACGATTTATTTGGCGCATTAATTGAAGTAATTAATCACTAAGGACGTTACGCTTTCAGAAGGAGAACCGATCTTCAAGTACAGAAACAATTCGTCTATTATACCAACGTTGTCAATTCGATTATAAATGATAGTTTAAGCAAAAACTTAATGCTGTGCATCTGCGTTTGAGCTGCATTTAACTTGCAACAGATACTGTAGTTGGAAGTACATACAGAAATATCGTTTGAGTTGAGAGGTCTTAGGCTACTTAGAGGGAGCAACTTCGTAACGTGGGTCACCCTCAACAGGTAAAAAACGTAACTATGAATAGTGTTAACTTGTGTAATTTCTAAATGATTGTTGAGGACGTTCTTAATTATTGTGCTTATTCATTGGTATTTTCTCTTTCCTTTCCGTAACAGTTAATACTCAAAATTTGCAATAGAGTTAGTGTTGTAGGAAAATTCCGAAAAATTATGCAAATTCTTCTCATTTTTTGGTTTATACTAAAGGGACCATATAGCCTCGAACAACTCTTCATATTGAACAGCTACAAGTAGGCATAAGAATGTTAATGGATAATTGAATAAATTAATGTTATATGAAGCATTTTTCAGCTACTTTAAGAGGTCTTATTTGCCTGACTAGAATCTTCCATATTTTTTCATCACCCACATGTTGTAACTGAAAACTCATTGTTTTCTGAATGATATTTGTGGCATATATTTTTTTAATTTTTAAGCCCTTTCAGGGAAATAACAAATCACTATAATAACTATACCATACATACAGGATCCCTCAGAAAGACTGAAAAGAGTGGAAATAAAATTAACAGATCATTTAAATCAAGAAGTACACTAGAATCAATGATATCAAAAACAAAACCAAAAAACACAACTAAATCCCTTATGAACGTAATAAATTCTATTATAGAGAAACCTTTCGACCTCAATGTTCGAATAAACGAACACAAAAAAATACATTGAAAATACGACAGTTTAAAAAATCCAAAATTAGTGAACATGCTTGGGACCTTGGTCATAAAATACAATTTCAAAAAGTTAGTTATATTACACAAAAAGAACACAACACTAAATGAAAACTAAAAGTGTCTGCTTTAATTTGTTAAATGAAAACGATTTTATCGCTATTACATCCGTGGAGTTCAATCGATCCTGGTTGTCGATGATTAAGGAAGAAATTACTAATGGTCATGTCATTATGAACAAATCAATATATTTCATAAAGTTACAACCGTTGATTTTCACCCTCCAAATTTCATTAATAAAAGAATAACCGTTTAAAAGTTACAAGGGTGAAGGGTACTTTTGACTGGCACAGTATACTTTCACTTCAAGTTCTTTGGTTTTGTGTCACATTTCTAGAGTATTCGATAATGTAGATATATTCGTTGTTTTTTGTCAAACAATTTTGACAGAGATAGTTTTTGCTTCAAATATTCCAATTCATATATCAAATACATTTTAAACAATAAAAATTATAAAACGTCTTAAAGGAATTATTTATCACTCCGCATTAGTAAAATACGACCATTTACGGAGTTTAACAATTATATAAATTGCGATATATATAATTTTTTAATCACTGTAATCAATAATCAATATATAAGTTCCAAAAACATACCATTATAAAACAACAAAATTTGTTCCTACACAAATTCAAACAAATTGAAAAATAAATATAAAATTTTAATAAAATTGAAACATTATCATATATATCAACAGTAATATTATATTATTTCAATATCCATGAAAAATTATTATAAATTATAAAAAAGTAAATTGAAACAGATTTTTTCGTTACACATTAAAAGGAAATTTGCATCTGATACAATGATTGAACTCGTAAAATACACCTAAAAGCAACATATTTTTTAATCGAAAAAAATTTCAAAAAACCTGACATTGGCCGGCACGTGAGTTTTTCACTGCCAACTATAGTTATATTTGGGTGCTATTATAAAAAAACAGAAACTAACTATGCAATAGATATGTTGAAGATTTCGGAGTATAGAGCTGCAGTCGTTTTTGTATTAATTTGATTTTTTTCTTTTAATTATTTTGTTTTTATTTTAGACATATTAAAAATTATGTAATTATATAGAGTTAGTGAACTTTCTGTTTCTTTTAAACAAAATTTGAGTTGTTAAATATTATTTTCTAATTTTTAGTCCGGTTTGCCATTCAAGGATGTTTTTGTTTTTAGTTTTCAAACTATATTTTATTTTTAATTTATGTTCAGTTTTCTATTTTTAGCGTGTATTTTTAGTTTTCTTAGGTGTTTTTTTTTCGATAAAGAAGGATCACTTGGACAATACTGACATTTTTCTTCTGATTATCCTTATCAGGATCAGGACATTAGGAGGGAGGTATTAAATAATTATCTAACCATCGGTCCTTATTGAGCCTACAATCTTTCGAATGATTCAAATGTAAAGATATATTGCATTAAAAGTTTGATAGTTAGATGTCAACATAAGAAAAGTGTGTAAAAGACCGTTTTACAGCCATTAATAAATATTTTAAAGCGAAATAAATACCAAATCAGGGGTCCTGCTGTGTAACGCTGTTTCCCTTGATTCCTAGGAATTACACGAAAGAATTCACTGGTTAATATAACCTCCAAATTAATTTTGAGACTATTGTTTGAGATTTTACAGTCTACTGAACGCAAGACAAGATACTGTTTTTAGCAGGGAAACTTCATTAGTTGCGCTTTCCTCAACTGCTTGAAATCTGGAATACTTATATATTTATTTCATATATCAAATTTAATGCATTTAATAATTTAATGGGAAATTAATACCGCCATCTAAGACAACAGAGACACCAAACTGGGGGTCTCGCTGTTTGTAATGCTGTTTTCCTGTGATTTCTAGGATAGAACTTACAGACAGGTTAACGAAAACCCCTGTAGGCAACTTTTTCCCTAAACCTCCTAGATGTCTGTATTCATTTCGTGCTGAAATATTAAATTCACTTATATATACACTTTTATGACGAAAGCGCAATAAATGAACGTTGCCGACTTGAAACAATATATTGTCTTGGGTTCAAAGATTGTAGAAACTCGAAAAGATATTATCATAATTAATAAATCTAAGACTATAATTACTTTAAAAATTCTAGGATGGTGTATTTTTGCTTGTAAAACATATAGAGTTGTGATTTCGATATCTCGAGAATGGAACACCAAATTCCTAAACTCTTTTGCGGATAGTAAGCATAGCCAATTACATATTAATGATTTTCCTTCTGGTTAAGTATCAGATCAAATGTTCTCAACCTGTTTAAATATGAACATACATTCAATTATAATTAATCGATTATTTACTGAATAATTAATAAATAAATATAGGGCCATTGACAACGAAGTCAGAATAGACTTTGAAACGTCTGGTTTTCCTTCAATATACGTCGTTTTATTTCGATTGTGGTGTTATTGCCCCAAAAAACATAAAAAACCAAGAATATGCCACAAACAACGTTTAGAACACGATTATTTACTATCACGATAAATCTAGCGGCATCTAACATTATCGACAAAATAAAGAATGCAGAGTGAAAAATAAAATATTACTATGTTTAAAACTTTATGGACAATATATAATATACGTTTTGAGGCTATTTTCCCAACATTAACGAACATCAATCACTTCTGACACATGACGTGCTTTATTAAATTTCCAAAAATAATATATTACATTTAGAACAAGCACATTACCACACCATTCAGCCATTACTGAAAGTGCACGAAATCAAGCGCATTTTTTAAAGAGCTTTGTTACAGATTTGAACAGATTTACAGAATATTTAATTATTTTGTACTCTGTTTCTCAGTCGATTAAAGTAAGTTCAAGCTAACGTCCCAATATGTCAGGAAATGTTATAGGTTACTGCTTGCCGTAAGGTATTTGTGATTAAGTACCTTCATCTAAAGGCAAAACATGCCTGAAGGTAGGTAATAAACTATTCTATTCGGTGACATGTTCACCCATATAACAAATAAATGACTTGATCGAGAACCGTAAGTAATGCTTTGTGAAGTTTTTAGAATGCACAGATGATATGAAAACCTTTATAAGTGAGAGAATTTTCCAGAAAATTTTTCCTCTGCAGAGTGTGTGGTACATAAAAGGTCCCATAAATAAAATCGGATAGAATGAGTTATTCAAAAAGAAGCACGCAATTTTTAACGGACTTCAAAAAAGGAGGAGGTTCTCAATTCGGTTGTATTTTTTTAGAATTTGTTACCTCTTTACTTCGGCAACTATGAACGGATTTCGATAATTCTTTTTTGATTTGATAGAATAGACTTCCAAGATTGTCTCATATTTTTTGAATTTTTTCAATTCATGGAATGATCCATTTTGCAAAAAAAAAGGAAAAAATTGTAACCTTCTTCTCAATGAATCATAAAAAATATATCGCGAATGCGGCGGTATCAAAAGACTTTAATAACTCTTATTCGAAATCTAGGTGAAATTAATTGAAAACAGATTGGAATTTCATGAAAATATTTTTGAATTAACCGCTTTCCATAAGTATGTTTTCAATCTGTCTGCATACAAATAGTAAGCACTTAAGTTAGAAAATTTTCGAGGTGTCGTTATGAGAAATACAGGTATATTTTATTATTTTAAAATGAATTTGTTTTAAACTATTTCGAAACATACACAAAATTCGGCCTGTTCTTCTTTTTTCTCCGAAACAACTGAGCTTAGAATTCAAATTTTACAGAAACAGTAAACCGAAAATTTTAATATTAATTTGGGGGACTAATGAAAAACAAAACTTTTTTTTTTCAAGCGCATTATGTAATATAACACGTGAGTTTGACCGACCTCTCCTTTATTTATAAGGAAAAATAAAGACAAAATCTCAATCGTAATTTTAGCCTGTAAATAAGAAAATTAATTAAATTTAATTTTTAAAAAATCCACTCCATCATGTAGTAGATCAGAGAAAATGCTTGTTGTCATAAATAAAATTGTAGTGTAAACTAAAAATTTAATATATATTAGTGTATTATAATTGACCTATACTATAACAAATGTCAAAACTCGTACTGAATGAACCATCAGTGTGCGAGTCAAAGTCGTATTTGACTAAATTATTATTTTTTACTTTTTTCGTCTCTGGGAACAAGGAAATAGTGAAATTTTCATCTAGATGACTTTGGAACAGATCTCAAAGAATGGAATCAACTGAACTCATTTTGGTGATTTTTTTTTGTTGCAAAGCCTATAGTTTGACTTAAAATCTGGTAGATATTTGATCTCCCTAAGTGGACAGACAGGGTAGATATAACGTAAAAACTTCTACCATCTTGGATAACACAATTACGCTATTGGTTCCACCGCAAGCACCAAATATTAGATACTGGAATCAGCTTAGCTTTTATTCAAAATCAGAATGTGCCAATGTAACATGTTTCGATTTAGAAAAAAATCAACTGATATATCAACCGTAATTTTACAGAGTGTTCTATATATAAGGAAACTTAGTGCAGAGTAAAATGACATGGATTTAAAAAATCTAAAAAAGTTATATTAGGGTACCATAAGCAGATTCATATATACAATGTGGTTGAAATAAGAGGGAGTAGAATTAATTATACGGAGTGGTTCAAAAAAGTTATATTGAGTGGGCCATAAATAGTTGCAAATACCAGGTGGTTCATAAACGCGTGGAGTAAAACTATACTTACATAGGGTGGATAACAACATGATATATTGTTTGGTTATTTTGTCTATTCATGGGTTTTCTCTCCTCCAAATTTTTTCCTGTAACAGATAAGTATTTAAAAAATTGTATATGTAGAACAAAGTGTAGTAAGGCAATTTCGTAAAATTGCCTGGATTACTGGTTGTCTGTACAGAGATTCTTCCTCACAGTTTTTCTGAGAGAAAGAGATGTCTATAAAATGATCAACCAGTATTCCTGTATATAAGTAATGTATTGTATATTGTGTAATACTTATCTGTGTATGGAGACGTTTCAACTCCGAGTCTGGAGTCGTTGTCAATCGTTTAGTGTTGTTTTCCAGGTTTTTTTCTAAAAAATTTTCGCTTTGATTTTGAATTTATTGTTTGTCAAAAAATTTGACACTGACAATTTGTCGTTTGGCGATCACTTGACGCTGAGGTTACCGTTTTTTTGTTCTGTTAGCAGTAAATTCTTCCAGTCCAAATGAAGGTCAGCTGAAGGTGCTCCGATTTCAGTGTTGTTTATCATCATACAGCTGGCTTCTTTAAGTTTTCTCTTTTTTAAGTTTTCTTCTTTCAACAAGATCTTTGTTTTATCCCAGTCTATCCTATGGCTGCCGGTGCTCGTTAATACATGATTGGCCAAATTTGATTTGTCCACATGTCTTCTGGAAATGTTATATTGATGTTCTTTTTTCCTTACTTCTAAAGGTCTTGAAACAAAACAAAACACAAACAAGAATTCACTCCATTAAAACGAAAACACTTAACACCACACTATAGTAAACCTCCACATTTATATGGCGTTCCAAAAATACATAAAGACACAATACCAATGAGACCCATTGTAAGTTCAATAAATTCACCATTACAAAACATATAAAAATTTTTACTAAATATAATTAAACCTTACGAAAATAATCCAAACAATTTAAAAAACACTAATGATTTTTTAACAAAATTAAAAAGCATTATTATCAACAGAAATGATATACTAGTAAGTTTCGACATAGTTAGTCTTTTTACAAATGTACCTGTTGATAAATCATTACAAATTATAAAACATAAATTACAACAAGATATTACCTTACACAACAAAACAAAACTAAACATTGACACAATTATGGAACTAACCGAACTTTGCTTAAACACTACATATTTTCAATTTGAAGGAGATTTCTATAAACAAGAATTTGGTATGGCCATGGGTTCTTCTTTATCTCCTATAATCAGTAATATATTCATGACATATTTTGAAGAAAGATTCATAGGCAAATATAAAAATAAACCAAAAGTGTGGTGGAGATACGTTGATGACATTTTTGTGGTTTGGGAGTATGGTGCTGAAGAACTGCACTCATTCCTAGATTACATCAATAGTCAAGAACCCACAATAAAATTTACAATGGAGATGGAAAATTTGCATAAACTTGCTTATCTTGATGTACTTATAGATAGAACAAACAACACAATAAGTACAAGTACTTAAGAAAACCTACAAATACTAATAGATATTTGAATTTTCACTCCAACCATCCTTTAAATGTAAAGAAAGGTGTTGTAAAGTGCTTATATGATAGAGCAAAAAACATATCTTCATCCACCCAAATCTTTAACAAAGAAGTCAATATTATCAAAGTACATCTACTTCAAAACGAATATCCCCAAGACTTTATAAATAAAACTATACATCAGTTAGAAAGAAAATCGCAACAACAAACCAGCACAAATAACCATCACACTAATACCAACCAAACACAAACAGACAACCAAATTATGAACATAATTCCATATATCCCAGGTGTATCGGAAAAAATTAAGCGGTTAGGAAATAAATACAGCGTTAAAACTGTTTTTAAAACAAATAATACCTTGCGCTCTATCCTCACACATACCAAACCGTTTAACGCAACCCAGAGTTCTAAAAATTGTGTGTACAGTGTTTTGTGTGACTGTGGCCATTCTTATACCGGTGAAACTTCAAGACCTTTAGAAGTAAGGAAAAAAGAACATCAATATAACATTTCCAGAAGACATGTGGACAAATCAAATTTGGCCAATCATGTATTAACGAGCACCGGCAGCCATAGGATAGACTGGGATAAAACAAAGATCTTGTTGAAAGAAGAAAACTTAAAAAAGAGAAAACTTAAAGAAGCCAGCTGTATGATGATAAACAACACTGAAATCGGAGCACCTTCAGCCGACCTTCATTTGGACTGGAAGAATTTACTGCTAACAGAACAAAAAAACGGTAACCTCAGCGTCAAGTGATCGCCAAACGACAAATTGTCAGTGTCAAATTTTTTGACAAACAATAAATTCAAAATCAAAGCGAAAATTTTTTAGAAAAAAACCTCGAAAACAACACTAAACGATTGACAACGACTCCAGACTCGGAGTTGAAACGTCTCCATACACAGATAAGTATTACACAATATACAATACATTACTTATATACAGGAATACTGGTTGATCATTTTATAGACATCTCTTTCTCTCAGAAAAACTGTGAGGAAGAATCTCTGTACAGACAACCAATAATCCGGGCAATTTTACGAAATTGCCTTACTACACTTTGTTCTACATATACAATTTTTTAAATACTTATCTGTTACAGGAAAAAATTTGGAGGAGAGAAAACCCATGAATAGACAAAATAATTCAAGACCTCCTCAACAATCTTTTCGAAATTACATATTGTTTGGTTCATAAGTAGTTGCATATACAATTTGAAATAAGGGTAAAAGTTACGCATTATGTTCTTTAGTTATTACAGTTCAGAAATGGGTTGAAAAAATGGTAGAAGAAGTTGTTTATACAGGGTGGTTGAAATATGAAATCGAATGGAATTATAGATTATACAGTGGTTTAAAAATTATTTTATATCCACAAGTAATTGCATATATATGATGGTTGAAATATGTAGCGGAGTATAACTACAGCTATACAGTACAGGTGGGTTTACAAAGTATTATAAAGAAATGTTATGATCTACAAGCTGCTTGCTCCTTTTGCCGGATGGTTAAAATATAGGGTGGAGTAGAATTTTAAAGATACATAAATGTTATATTGGGTGGCAAATAAGTTGTTGCATATACAAGGTTGTTGAAATGTAGGGTGGAGTAGAACTATAATTATACAGGGTGTGTAATATATGGTAGAAAAGTTTTGTTATATAGCAGTTGCATATATGGAGTACCTGAAATATGGGACACAGTAAAGTTATAGTTACACAGTGTGATTCAAACAAGGTTCGAAAACGTTGCAAATGAAGGGTGCTTTAAATGAAGTGTGGAGAGAAAGTATACTTTATAATGTGGTTAAAAAAATTTGAGGATGTATTGTGAAATAGCGTGGCTCATAATCAGTTGCACATATAGGATACTTGAAATATAGGGTGGAGAAGTGTTATAGTTAAGTCTTTAAAAAATTTTATATTGGTTCACAAATAAGCAGTAGTGTATACAGGGTAGTTGCAATGCATACAAGGTGATTCAAAAAAATGTTGAACAAAATTAATATATAGGGTGCCCCATAAGCAGTTGGAGTTTTGATGAAATATATTGGGCATTGATGGATTTATAGTTATACAGAAAGGTACAAAAAATGTTAAACTGGGTGGCCGATAAGTAGTTGCATATACCAGGTGGTTAAAATTGAAGGTGGAGTAGAATTATAGTTAGATAGGTAGGATATATTTTTTTGATAGAACATGAGCTGTTGCTCATATGCAATATCTGAAACGTGGATCGAAGTAAAATTATAGTTATACAGTGTGATTAAAACATTTTTAGAAAAACTTTCATATACTGGTGGTTGAAATATAAGGTGCGGACAAATTATACCTTCCATGGAGGTTAAACGATGGTTACATAGTAGTTCATAAGCAGTTACGTAGATAAGAGAGTGAGTGGAGCAGAGTTATAGTTAAGTGTTTAAAAAATGTTATATTTGGTGGCCCCTAAGCAGATGGTGATTGAAGTATTTTGTAGAGTAAAATTATGATTATACAAGATGGTTAAAAATAAGTTATAATGTTTGACTGATTGGCAGCAGTATATACAAGATGGTCTTAATGATGGAAGTAGAATTATAGTTATACAAGGGTGCCCAAAAAGCAGTTGAAGTTTGGGTGAGTCTTTAAATAAAGGTTGGTGCTATGGTGCCCAATTGTGTTTTTACATTTATGACACACCAAGTGTTCCACAGGCCTTTCCATTAAGGTGGTTCGAAAAGTTGAAAAAAATTGTTATATAGGGCATCAATAGTTGCATCCTACTATATTAAATACCTGAAACATGGGGCGAAGCAAGATGATTGTTTTAGGGTATGATTAACACAATGTTAGAAAAAGTTGCACATAAAGAGTGATTAAAATATACCTTTAATGGAAATTGTACTTCAGAAGGTGGCTTAAAAAATATCATAAATAATTGTTATATAGCGTAGATCATAAGCAGTTGCATTGTTGAAATATAGGCTGAAGTAGAGTTATAAGAGACAAATAAACAGCACCATATACAGGATGGTTGCACTACAGGGTGAAGTAAAGTTAGTTATACAAGATTATTCCAAAAAATGTTTCAAAAAATTTGGAAAAATTGTAATACAGGATAATCGATGAGTTTCGTAAGTTATTTCTTTTTGCAAAGACTTGTACATTCCGTACGAGAGTGAAACCGCGGGTAACGGCTAGTTACTAATAAAAAAGAAATCAGACGGAACCATAGGGCCCACGGTATACAGGAGAACCACGCAAACTCGCACCATCACCCCGCTCAGCAACTTTCAGTACTGAAAACCCTAACACACAGATCGAAAACTCTAACAGACAACGGAAGCAGCAAGGCCGAGATGAACATTTTGAAGCACTTACACAGGAACCCAAACCCAAGAAAGAAGCTGAAAACGTGTCGACAGCTTTTCTTCCTTTTGTCCGGGGTAAAACAGACAAAATTGGAATATTCCTTTCTAAACATAATATAAAAATAGTTTTCAAGTCACACAGAAAAATTGGAGAAATCATATACCGTCACCCAAAGAGAAAATTCCCGTTGAAGATCAGGGCGTCTATGAGATAACGTGTAAGACTGCAACCTCGCATACATCGGTCAAACCAATAGAAAAGCAAGTGCCTGTAGAGAGGAATACAGAAATGCAGTAAAGCAGAAAACAACGAAGTCTACATTGTCACAAAATAATCTAAATACCGGCCAACAAATAGATGTCGACCAGATGAAGATATTAGCAAAAAGTGAAAATTATAGTACAAGGTTCTCTAGGAAAGCGATTGAAATAGAGAAACGGAAAACAGATCTTAACAAACGGGACGATGCTCAACGCCTCCCACCCTCATGGAGAACCGTTCTAGCAGACCGTTACATTAAAATGAAATCTCCAGCCAAAAGGCCAAGTAACGTCAATATATCTCCCAGGCCAGACAATTTCGCAATGACCGTCGGATCGATAACTCATCACAGAGTGATAGGTCTGATTGGCCAAAGCAAACAAGACCACGCCCCCTCCGGCCGATAGCCTAAAACTAAGACGCACAGCAGCATCGACTCATTTTGTACTACGCTTAGTGTATCCTGCCACATAATAGCTTTATTCGCGGAATACAATTATGAACCAATTCGTTATCAATTCAGTTCTACTAAAGAGCGCATGCCTGATTCAGAACTAGTAAAAGATACTTGTCTACCATTGCAACTAATTCAGTACCCTAAAAATCTAATATACCTAATCTTGTACTGTCAAATGATATACATACGTATTTGTCAATTAAATGAGCCAGTCTGCATTCTGCTAGTGATATTTATGGTAGAGGTTTGAATGTTCTGACGGGGCGAAACGATTTGCTTCCACCCTTAAACGACTAATCCGAAAATGAAACTCAAACTGATGATTATTAAATACACAATATGTTAAAAATAATCAATTGTGTTTGAAACACTCACAATTTCCAAAAGTTTTTCCAAATCCCCGTCACTTAAAATTAAGTGGTCCATCTCAAAAAATATTCTAAACAATTTTAAAGTCCAAACAAAGTTAACAATAAGTAAATTTCCCGATGTAGGTAACACAAAATAACAATTTACTAAATTCGTGTAAAATTATTCAAACGCGCATGTCAGAACGAGGAATCCTAGCTATAATTCAAGAACTGATAATCTGGTTAAGAATCAATAATGAATCGAATTTTCCTTCACCGCGAACACAGAATTATTACTGCCAGTTCAGTAATTTCTATATCGCGAATGCTTTTATTGCAAATGCGCATGCGATCAGTAATGAATCGGTAACGAATTGTTACCGCGAATAAAGCTATTGTGTTCTTTTGGATACACAACTAAAACCAAAGGAAGATGTTGCTGAAAACCCAAGAACCACCTTACTGTCATCAAGGGAACAATTGACAGAATCGGGCGAATTCTCCGAATATACAACATAACTACCGCGTATCAACCACACCAAACCATAGGAACAACCTTGAAAAATCTAAAACCTAAAATCCAGGTGTATACAGTATTGATTGTGAAACATGCGACAAAAGGTACGTCGGCCAAGCAAACAGGAGAATCTGTGCTAGATTAGAAGAGCACAAATTATTATCTGTCAGCAACAAACAAACGATGTTGGCTCTATTTCAACACCAACTACAGATGGGCTATAAAATAATTTTTGACAGCTGCAAACAAATAGCCAACACAACAAATTATAAAACAAGGATTGTACGAGAGGCAATTGAAATCTAAAAAGCCGGTCAACTGAGCCGAAGAGATGACGCCCTGCACCTTTCCAATACTTGGAAAACAGTAATGAAATATTGCAAAAACCGATCCGGCAGCAAACACCGCGGAGCTGTCGACTGGTCACGTGACCTTGCTCTTCTTGGCGAAACGTCAATATTCAAACATGAAGAATCAAATTAACGAAGGAGGTACTCCCGGATGAATACTTCTTCATATATATATATATATATATATATATATATATATATATATATAACAATCTGAACAACAGGATGTTACCCATTAAACATTTCCGCTAAAATTTTAACCCAAATTTGCATTTTCGGAATTAATTTAATCTTCATGACATCACGTCCAACTCGAATAATCCAAACACTTCAATTTTCATCCGTAGATTAAAGGTTTAATACCATCAGATAATTTATTCCTCAGAAGCTCAGCATAAGTCTGAAAAGAATCTCAAAGAAACGTTTTGCTCCTAATATTTATTAATTGAGAATATTTATCAGAAGACGGAGAACCGCATCATCACGAACTCGAAAGAAATTTCAATCAAATTTCCGTCGAAAACTTGGCTTTGGAATTTCTATTTATTTCTTTTTAAATTCTATTACGGAAAACACGTGTTTTAAAAATCCGGTTGGTGAAAAATGTAGAATCGAATGAAATGATGCAGTAATGCAATTTGGTCCTTTTTAAATACCTAGGGTTTTCTGCAATTGCATTAAATATACCACTGGCAGTCACAAATTGGAAGTAAATTGTTCGCATTTTTCGGTTGACGTCCCCGATCATTCAGTTGAAATCAAAAATCAGAATCATGCAAAATTAAATCTGAATATCAAATATTTTATTACAGAGCAGGCGATTAAACATTCATTGTATAGTCATACTTTGATGTCCAATAAAATGTGATGAAAATGATTTAATATAATTAAAAATATGTCAATATATCGTACATTTAGGGTACGGTTTTTTATATGGGGTGCTCTAATATGTTTGACCACACAACAATATTTATTAATATTCTTCTCTATGTAATAAAAATGAGTGTTATGCCCGTAAGCTCATAACTTGAGAAAGGATGTGCCTATTTGCCAAATTTTAATTGGAGCGAAAGTTTGTTAACGGATGCCTACACTTACACATATGAAAATAGATGAGCAAGGGAATGAAATGCATAACTTTATATTTTATTTGTTTCGACACAACACGCCACGACACGACCGACCGACACTAGACACTGCTTCAATCTTCAAATACACATCCAATTCAGTCCTCTGTGTAAAAACCGGGAACCAGAAATATATTAAGAGTTTTTTTATAGAAAATAAATAATAAATAGGAAAAAAAACCAATTAATCATCCAAGTAATATAGAATACCTGCATAAAATTTGCTTTTCGTTCTAATAAACGAACTTGAAATATCCATCCAATTCAGTCGTTTATGTAAGAAACAGGGACCAGGTAATAAATTAAGAGTTTCTTGTTTATAGAATTTAATAATTAATAGGAAATAAACCAATATAACCATCCAAGTAATATAGAATACCTGCACAAAATTTGCTGTTCGTTCTAATAAACACTCCAATTTTCTCTTAGTGATATATACCACAAAAAAAGCCAAATTGGCATTACATTTTCAAATTATTAACGAATATAGACTCACCACTCAATAGAGGGACTGATGTATTATATAAAGCCGAAACTTTTCTTTGACATCTTGTCTTCATATATTTATTCAGATGAACAAAACTATTTACAAACATTTACTCAATATCTAAACTTATATTTCTTTGCAGATATATACAGGGTGTCCCAAAAGTCCCGGAACGGCATTTTATCTCGGCGGGAACGCATTTTAGAGAAAAATGTTTCAAACAAGACTTATAGGATTCGTCCCTGGTTATCGAATTCTGACCTTTAATTTGACCTTGACATTGACCTTCAAGGTCATTTCAAGGTCAAGTCGATTTTTTCAAATGGGACAACATATTTCTGACCTCGGAAATGGAAAGATCTGAAAATTTTACGTTCAAATTTGTCCTTGACCATTTTTAAAACTTGACCTCTGGTGGTCAGTAAGGGTGTCCCAAAAATCCCGGAACGGCATTTTATCTCGGCGGGAACGCATTTTAGAGAAAAATGTTTCAAACAAAACTTATTGGATTCGTCCCTGGCTATCGAACTGTGACCTTGAATTTGACCTTGACCTTCAAGGTCATTTCAAGGTCAAGTCGATTTTTTTCAAATAGGACATCATATTTCTGACCTCGGAAATGGAAAGATCGGAAAATTTTACGTTCAAATTTATCCTTGACCATATTTAAAACTTGACCTCTGGTGGTCAATAAAGGTCAAATCAAGGTCAAGAACAACTTCGTTGGGTAGCTCGTCAAATATGGGTTTAAAACAATTTTTCAAGAAGTAAGGTTTAGGATTTTTCCACGGAAATGCAATGCTTGGTATGGCTACGCAACGAAGTTGTTCTTGACCTTCACTTGAATTTTACTGACCACCAGAGGTCAAGTTTTAAAAATGGTCAAGGACATATTTGACCGTAAAATTTTCAGATCTTTCCATTTCCGAGGTCAGAAATATGTTATCCCATTTTAAAAAATCGACTTGACCTTGAAATGACCTTGAAGGTCAAGGTCAAGGTCAAATTCAAGGTCACAATTCGATAGCCAGGGACGAATCCTATAAGTTTTGTTTGAAACATTTTTCTCTAAAATGCGTTCCCGCCCAGATAAAATGCCGTTCCGGGACTTTTGGGATACATACAAACGAAAAAGTACGAGATATTTCAAGATGTGCTTCATCTAGTCATTTTATGACGATAAGTTCCCTTGAACATATGTCCGCAAACGCTTCGTTACCGATGTACAAGGTGTTGAAATCTTCAGATTTTTCAAGTTTTGTTTCATCCGACTACTAAAGTTTTTGAAATATTTAGTGCAATTTTGGAGTATTGTTGCATCTATGGAGTGCTCATAATAATATCTCAGAAACGGTCGTAAAAATCTACAGAGTGGTACTTTTTCTCAAGACACGTGTTCTTTCTCCCCCTACATTTTTTTTCAGTACGCCCGGAGTCATATTAATTCCTCTTATTGATAACTTTGTTGTTAATTAACTATCGTTGATTTTTACTGACACACAGTGATAGTTGTACGTGACTTCTCGCGAATTTTCAGCAATGGAGGGTTATTCAAATGCAGAAATGGCTCACATGCATTTCTAATGTAAAATCCTTAGAACCGTAGAGAAAGTTATGCTGCAATGTATCCTTAACGTGAAGCTCCTCATCACACTTTGTTTCGATAGCTTCATCACCGACTAAGAGAAACAGGTAGCTTCAAACCTAGAAAACATGATTGTGGTCGCATTACAGCTACATGATATCCATTTGCCATCTTAAAAGAAGCATATACAACCAGTTCAGGCACTGTTACCTCGTGATTTTCTTAACCGTCTCGCATTTTTGTTTTGGATGCTAGTTATGATTAGACAACACTTTATTCACGGACGATCAAGTTTTTCAGGCGAAGCCATTGTTATTAACCACCTCAACCACTTATGAGCGGAAACAATCCTCATGCAATCGTTGAAGCTCACCACCAGGAATGATTTTCTTTAAAGGTGTTGAAAAAAACAAAAGAACACGTGACCCCAGAAAATTACCACCCTGTAGATTTTCATGTCCGTTTCTGAGATCTTATTATGGATACTTCATAGAGGCATTAATGCTCCAAAATTAAATATCGCGAAAACTTTAGTAGTCAGAAGTAAAATATTGAAAAAATTTGTATATCGGTAACGAAGTTTTTGCGAACATATGTTGATACGAACTTCTCATCATAAATTGAATCGAGAAAGCACATCTTGAAATCTTTCGCATTTATTCATTTACACCCTGTATTTCTATTTATTTGATAAAAATTTTTAGGGGACGAAACAGAAAAGGTTCTTGGAAATATGAAATTTCAGAAAAAAACGAGCAAGTTAAAATTCTTGAAGCTGTCGGTATTAGACTAAATACAAATACAACCGGGACTGGTAGAACAACGTCTTCTTGGATAGTTAGTGTAACTTCATCATCATGTTCAGCTATGATATACAATTAGGTCATAGTGTAGCCTACCTTACAATTAGTCCACAAATTACAGATGCTTGCTCTTACAGAGATATGTACTGACTTTGAGGTCTGAGTGAAACGACTCGCAACAACATATCAACGAAATAGCTGTGCTGACTTAAAAATGCTAAACAATTGCTGTATCAATATATCCCATTTATGATTTCTTCCACGTGTTCATTTTGTTAACATTTTAGGAACATATTCGTACTCTTTATGTCTTTATCGAGGCGCTTTCTTGATCTTTGAATATTTCTAGGATACTACTGAATAGTTTTTGTTGTCCACCTATTATTCTGTCAACTCGCCAATGACCTGCCTATTGCCACTAGTCTATTCTTTTTCAAACTTTCATTATTATTTTTATCATAACTTTTTTGTGTAATATCTGTTTTGAGAATCCAGGTGAAATAATTCTTCTTAAAGTGGATTGGCATTGTAGACTTACCCCGATGCGAACGGAGTGCAAAGGACAGTATCTGATATAGTGCTTGTCAAAAGTCCCTCTCCCTGAGTATCTTTTCAACGGTTCTACTTACTCTAATGAAGTGTGGAAGGTAAAAATAAACGGTTGTAAACTTCTCTACTAGTTGACGTTTTTTAACGGTCAAGTAATTGTTACTTTGTGAAGTTTTTGTGAAAAACTTTATTTCTTAAATATTTAGTTTTATTATTGTTGAACGAGACGTTTAGGAGCTAACATAGGTGGTAAATGGTGCATCAGCGTTCAGATGACGACCCTGGCACTAGACTAGAAATCTGTGAAATTATGACAAATAAAATTAACCTAAACCAACACTACACTAAGTACCATTTGTTTTAGAGATACAAATACTTTTTCCCTGTCTTTCGTCAAACCATACTCAATTTGTGTATAAATAAATGTTTGAACAGGCTTTTAGGGAAACCATATACATGGACTTGTTTTCCCCACAATTAACTAAACTAGTGAAATATATCTGGAGATATTACAAGATGCAATTGGGTTCTTAATTGTTGACATGCGACAAGATAATCCAGATGAGTTCTGTAACTGAAAATAACTTTTCAACAACATATTGCTCTTGCACATTATTACCTTACCTGGAAAAAGATTATCGTGACAAATGGATAGGACCGCAGGGTCATATAGACTGGCCAGCTCTGTCACCGTACCTGACCCCATTAGATTTTTTTCTGTGGAAGCTACTTGAATTCCAAGGTTTATTCTACGGAACCCAAAAATATTAACTTTTCAAAACAACGAATTATTGAAGAATGCAAAGTAGTGTCAGCAGACACATTCTAACGAGTGTCAGCAAGTAGTCAGAGCATATTTTTAACCCTTACTGTAAGTATTCGTTTAATTAATTACAGTGTAAATGTGAATTAATAATTATAGTATTTATCTAATTTAACTTTAAAATTTGGCCAAAATCCGAACAAAATGCATAAGGCTGAGTAGGTACCTCTGTGGCATCATCTATTACTATTACGTCATCTGTTACCACGAGTAAATAAGTTTACAACTGTTTATTTCACACTCGCAATTTTATTGGTGTAAGTATAACCCCTCAAAAGATTCTTTTGATTGGTGCTTATTAAAGATATTAAAAACAAATTACAGTCAATATCAATATCACAGGTTTTATAACCCATGAAATAAGATCTTCAAATTTTTCAATTTTATCAATAAATATACCTCATTTTGCTATTTGCAATATGGAATATGTTCAATTTACTTTTTTATTTATTGTTTGCAAAAAATGAAGTACACCATTCACTTGACTCATAAATGTAAGCTCTACACTGATTCCCCTAAAAGTATTTGTTTATTAACAGTGCCAGCACCATATAAACTAATATCGTACTAATTGAGTAATAACCAACTCGGTTAAGAATAGGCATGATGACAAATTTTGAAATTCGTTTGTAGGATGTAGGTATACGTCTAGTTTTTTTTATCAAATAATTGCATTTTTCTCTGTCCACTTTGAATCAGGTGCGGAAATGGCTCTTGGGTGTCATGGCGTCTCTTGTAACGTCACGTCTATATATATTTTAATTTTTTATTTATTGTTATTTATTTATTTAATTATTTATTTAACTCTCAAAAATATATATTACAACTTACCAATTACAAATTATTATATATAGTTACATGTTACATATTACATACATAGGATATAAAACTTACATACATTACAGTTTCAAAATATTGTAATGACAGTGGCTTTTTAGGCATTATACTATGGTGTCTTTGGTTGTTGAAAGAAAGTCAACAAATCATTAAGTATTTTTTGTCATAAGAATAAATTTTAAAGTTTATAATTCGGGCGCTGTACCTCTGTGTAAAAAACTTCTGTAATAACACCTAATAAATTTACTTACCATACAAGAAAATCTTAAGAGATAAGTGCTGAAACCATATTGTATTGACAGGAACTTGTGGGTTTACTAGAATAGGATATAAGTTTGTCAAAGTTGGCACGACATTATTTTCGAGCAGTTCTAAATATTTATCTCCATTCAAGTTGCCATCAATGAAAAAGGGAGCTACGATATAATTTCCAACAATTCCTGTACAAGCATTAACTTTTTCAGGATATTGCGTACGTTTCTCTATCATTCAGTGATGATTCTCATTAGAAAAATAGCGACTAACATGACCGTGAAGTGTAAATGTGCTCTCATCAGAAAACAAAACATGTTCTAAATGTTCATCATTTTATAGGGATGCATTTTACTTTTCTTTAATACTCGAAAAATTGATATGTGGCTAACGTTGAGCAGTGGGGCTGCTTTTCGACCAGAATTATGTGGGTTTTCTTGAAACTCAAGTATAATATCCAATACATAAATAAATACAAGTCCAAGCTCGCGAAAATGCTTTTCTATTTTTGTAATTGTTCCTTGGGATACAGGCGGCAAATTTGGAAAATGCTTGTGAAATAAGAAAAAAACTTCCATTTGTGTCAGTATGTTATCTTCATTTGTAGAATGGTTGTTTTGTGCATTTCTGTTGAATGGACCACTTTCTGATGTAAGACATACAGTTAACAAAATTCAAACGACAATAGCACTATGGCTATGAGTTTTGAGGAAAATACGCAAAACAGTTTTTTTCCAAATCTGTAAAAATAATTGCAGGAATGGTTTACTATCTCAATATCAAGAACTACTTGGGAATTAAGTATTGAATCTAATGTGAATTTGTGATATAAAATAATTTTCTTTTCTTAATGATAATATTTGTAAAAAATCTGAAAACACTTATATTTCCGAAACAGTTGAGGATAGGTGTAGGACATTGTACATGAATTATGTCTAGA
The DNA here is from genome assembly GCA_034190945.1 of Octodonta nipae. Lineage (NCBI taxonomy): Eukaryota > Metazoa > Arthropoda > Insecta > Coleoptera > Chrysomelidae > Octodonta > Octodonta nipae. The sequence continues at coordinate 135,240,182 of CM067218.1, forward strand.
ATTTTCTAGAAAATAAATGATATGCAGGGGTTTGCATTTAAAATAAGAAAGTTGGTCATTGTCACATGACACACCCTATATATTTTTTCGTTGAAAAAATGCGCATTTAAAAATTCAAATCGACGTGTCCAAGCGTTTTCCACTAGAAGCCCTCCTTTATTCGTTATCGAATTTATTCCATTTGGCTGTTTCACACGGTATAGGCGCGGCGTCATTCTCTGTGGTTGGTGTACCAACTAAAATGGTTGACTATAGAATCCTACACTTTTATTTTATTGAAAATCGTACTAGTCGCATTGCTTATTTTAAGTTTAAGACGTTTTTTATGATCGTTTCAACAAATATTTTTATTTTATATCACTCATTTCTATTTTTTGAATACTGTCATCATATACTTAAGCGTAACCGATTCCGATTTGACGGAACGGTTTCGTTTACAGGTCAGATACGTGAGTAATTACTCAACTTTAGTAATACCTTCAACAGAGATTTCGTACATTATGGAAACAAAATAGCGGCCAGATTTTGATATGCAACAAGGCAGAAACGTATTGCTCGATTAACAATTTTCGATCAAAATTTCAACTCAATTATCCAGCAATAGGTCTTAAACGAATAAATATAGACATGAAAGTCAAAATCAACATGTTCTTATGCAGATGATATTCGTTACAGATTGTCTACAAGAACACATCTGTTAAATATTTTAAAATGTGGACTGGTGTTCTCCACAGATGATAGGTAGTCACTATCTTCTAAAAATCAAATTTTACAAAATGGAAGCCCCTGTAAAGGTCCTGGGCCAACATAAATTGTTTACTTTCACTAAACATTTTAGTATATCAAAATTAAATCTGACATTCTAATTTAGTATTCACATCTCTGTATCAACACTTTTTGCTTTCCGTTTTGTTAACTCTCGAGAAGTTTCCTACAAATTCACATTCACATTTGTTGAAATCTGACACTAAAATCTGATTTTATCTTCTTACTACAGAAATGTAGACTGGATGCTTTGAAAGAGTCGCAGGTCCATATTCGCAGTCTCTCTATTTCCCTTTCTCTGGGGAATCCGAGGATACAAAGGATAATAAAGTAGTGCTTCTATCAAGAGTTCGGCCGAGATCCACTCTCCAGTCTGAGGCACTCATCCCGAAAAAGAGACCACGAATAAGGTGATAGCTAATCCTGGATTACATTTCGCCTTTTAAAGTAACTTCAACTTTTACCAAGATGGGAGCTCTCGTCAGGTCGCTTTTGTATTGTTTTATTTTCTAGGGGATCCTTGAATTCGTCAAGAAGTATATTGCTCGTCGCCTCAGACGCGGTTTATTTTCAGTTTTAATTTATTTAGGAAAACGAGATAGCTCGTTTGAATGGCCTACAGTTCCCTTAATGCATATAAAGAGGATTTATCCTGATTTCTGTTTGGATATAGTTATCATTTGATGTTATAGCTCTGCAGGACTGTATAATTATGAAAGGAGAAATTTAATACAGTTTAATTTATTCTTTATATTAATGACCAAAATGATAACGAACACAATGTGAATCTGCCAGAGATTTGCAATTATACTCTGGCATATTGTATTAAATAGATTTTATTTATAGATACACGTAACATTTTGACAGTGAGAAAACTACTTTGTTATTGTTTGGTTGATATTGTTTTCATACAGAATGTAGAATGAGGAAATTTTTTTACAGTTATCTGGACTTAACGGCAGAAAATGAAGGTTATAGTTAAAAATAAAAAAGGCATACAATTTGTTTTTATTTAACCCCCGACGCAAAAAGATGGGATCTGTGTGTCTGTCTGTGGCCGGTCAGCTCTTAAGGTAGAAAATTATGTTAATCAAACAAATTGATCTTCCATTTGCATTAAAACATTCCGTCCAACGTCTAACAAGGACCTTATTTGTTATAGCCAGTAATTGATTTCAACGCCATTTAGAGGTTTAAGTGATATTTAATAAAAAAAATCCAAACAAAACTTATGTATTTTTCAACAATAAATGCAATTCCGATGTCAAAAAGGGCACTTCCTATTTAAAAAGTCTACTTCTAGTCTGTCTCAGCCACTTCCGATATGAAACTGAAAGTAAGTTTTTGCTCATTTGAAAGAATGTGGCAACTTTACTGAGGAGTTAAACTCAGATTTTTGAAATACTTGTTATTTCTCATTTTATAAGGGCTGTACGGCTGGTCTTGACCACCCGGTATATATAGATATCTAATACTATAGTACGAGCAAGGTTTGTATATATATATATATATATATATATATATATATATATATATATATATATATATATGTCGGGGTTTGATCCACGAGGGAATGTCGGGATTGATCCAAAAGGGAATAAATGTGGGCTAAACATTTATTCCACAAACAATAATCACACTAAACTGACCGAAGGCACCATAATGATCCACCACTGGAGTTTCAAACTATACGAACAATAGATAATGTTAATTTCGAAAAGATTGTTGAGGAGGTCTTGAATTATTTTGTCTATTCATGGGTTTTCTCTCCTCCACTAAACGATTGACAACGACTCCAGACTCGGAGTTGAAACGTTTCCATACACAGGAAAAAATTTGGAGGAGAGAAAACCCATGAATAGACAAAATAATAGATAATGTTGTTGATCAATTTATCTTGGGTGCCACCTAACATAAGTTCGATCGGCGTAGCGATATGATAGTATTACTCTAAATTGGTACACAAGGTATTCTACTCGGAACCGCGATCCCGACCACGCGATAACCTTCCACGATCTTACCTCGCTGGAGGTTCGAACAGAACTGCCCTCGTTCATCTCGATATGATTGTCATGAAAAACATCGTGCATAACACCTGACTCATAGTCTTCTAAACGTTGTTTGTGGCATATTCTTGATTACTTTTATGTTTTTTTTTTGGGCAATAACACCACAATAGAAATAAAACGATGTATATTGCAGGAATACCAAACGTTTCAAAGTCTATTCTGACTTCGTTGTCAATGGCTTTATATTTATTGATGTAGATAAATCAAATTTTATTTTTGCAATCTACATCAATGCAATACCTGACTCATAATCACGTAATCAACAGCTCGCCGGGTGATTGTGATTCACCCTCGGGCCCTAGCTGGCAAATTTGTAATAGAGTATAATAATCGTAAACAAAAGTACGAAAGCACAAATATCCTGTTTCTGATAATATAAACTATATAGTCTTTAGACCTTCGCCACTTGAGAAACCAACTATTTCGTTATCTCCGACATATATATATATATATATATATATCTATATATATATATATATATATATATATATATATATATATAGATATATATATATAGAGACTGGTTAAATATGACAAATGGCTTGTGCATAACTTTTTTAAAATGTGATGGTTTTAATCTTAAAAATTGTACTCAATGGATGTGTGATCCAGTTACAATAATGTTTTATTCAATTGTTGATATATGTTTGTAATGTTTGTTTAAAGCGCATTACGCATTCTACAGTACTTGCAATGAGAACCTTTTTTAATAATTTTCTAACCTCGATATTAAAATTGACTGAAGAAGAAATCAATAAATTTCGAAAGCTTTCATAATATAATAAAAGAGTACACTTTATTTAGTGCCCTTTATACAATAAAAAATTGGCTACTTTCCCATTATTTTTTGGAAATTCCAAAATTCTATCCAGATTCTTAGCCGTTAATTGCTACGTAATATATATATATATATATATATATATATATATATATATATATATATATAACTGAGTTCTGGAAAACTGCTCTAACGATGTTGATGAAATTTTCCCATTTGGAAGTTTCGATGGATAGAAATCTTTGCGAAAAATCGTTTTAACGAGAAATTAAAATATTAAAAATGTTACTTCATATCTTCAAGTGTTTTTGCAAGAATAGATACGATTCTCTGTGACAAATAGGCCAGCCACACTATCCCCCGATCGCTTTGCTTGAGTGTGTTACATCTTGATATTCTGTCTCCTTGCTTATTTAACACGTGTGATTATGCGAGAGATACTTGATGTCATCTGATTAATCAAATTTGATAATCAATCGGAAAATAGTGCCTTTACCAATTCGCTACCTTCTGTAACAGATTTCATTGCTTAATAGTTTCAAATAAGCGGCACGGCCCGAACGTCACGAACATAACCAAAGATAAACATAAGCTCGTTCGCTCGCTATTAGAATGAGATGTTTGTTACAAACGACATATTTTCTTTGAAAATCAAGACACTAACACAGAAAAATGTTTAGTCTGGACAGTACAAAATACTTTAATGAAGATTCAGAAGTAACTGAGAAGTAACTAAACAGAAAAAGTCATCTTATTTTATGTATGGTTTCAGGTTATACATATTCAGGTACTTACGGAATACGATAGCGAGAAGCTTGCACCAAACGGGAAGTACTTTTTAAATATAGCCAAATCATTACAGGAAAGAAAATCCAAATCTAAAATATATTTACATTTCTTGATATAACTTATATGGGATACATTTACTTGTTAAAGTGATACTGTGTAATTAAAATTAGCTACCACAAAATTTCTTAATAATATTCTAGTGACAATAAAATAAATTTCAGATGTATAATGTAAAACCGCACAAAATTTATTTTATTGAACTATTTTTCAAGGGGGTCTTTCTAACTGACATAATGTTAAAATTGAAATACGAGTATCATCCTTTGGAAGTAAGAAGAAAGGAGTAAATAGGTTTGTGTAATAAGAAAATATTATGTTGTTAAAGTAATATCAAATGTGATAATGAAAGTAAGTGCGATCCAAAAATTTCAGTATATCATTTGTCTGGATTTGTTCAATATATAAATAACAAACATATATTTAATAATTAGCATGTAGCCTAAGTTAAGGTGTTTGTCGAATGTGATATTGAAGCAAGTTCGTTACCAAAATTTCGAGTAGGGTGTGGATATGTGAATTGAGTCTTGAATAACATATACTTAGGATTTCAATAATTACATATTCTCCCTGTTAAGCAATGAGTGATTCCATAGTCAGTTGTAATCATAATATTCTTTAATACCCTTACAACTAGTTTGTAAAAGTAGCCAATATTCAAATATACAATTGTAAAACATGTAAAAGGTGAAGATTCCGTTGTGCAAAGTGAAAACATTCACAGTATATTAAAGTAATTTAAGCGAAATACTATATTTGTCTTAGAGCATACACCTTCTGGAGGTCGCTTGTAATGAACAAATATACCAAGTTTGAACGAGAGGGCAATAGAGAGATCAAAACTTGCAGTTTCCAATCTAGTGAAATAGTGTCTTTCCCTCATATTGCCCTCTCATTCTACGTTTGAGACGATATTTGTGCAGTGCAGACTATCTCCAGAAGTACAAGCTCTATGATTTTTGTATTTACAATATTCTGATTTCTTACAAGGCATTCCTTTTTGTTTATAATTCAAATCACGGTGTAAGATTAGTAAATCGTGATTGGAATGTAATAAATAACTTGTAAGGGTATTTAAAAAAGTAAAAGTAGAACACACTAGGTGGCACCGATCGTCATCGTTCCCAGTGACCTTTACGGACGCAGGATTTTGTGCGAATTGAAATCAGTATTTCGGAATAATGCACCTTTTTTGAATTATGTGGTAACTATTAAGTTTGATGTATGTTAATTCAACAACCTTACTAAAATAAAGAAATGTTAATTTCAAATTAATCGTGAATTTCAAGCAATAAATGAAAATTTTTCCATTTGCTTATAGTATTCTAATTCATCTAATTCATATATTTTGATAATTTATTGAACGCTTTTTTGCAATAAAGTCTAATAACATTCAGCCTATGAAGCATCAAAATTTTCAAAGATCTTTTGTTGAATAAATAAAAACTCAGAGATTAATATAACTCTAAAAAAATATGAAAAAAAAATACGAATGAATTCTATCGTTATGAGTTATCATGCTCTTATATGCTTTACTAGTCCCACAGGATGGTTATTAAATTTGAACTAATGATCTCGACACTGACTTAAAATAAAAATAAACCAAGATTTCTTAATTTACTACAATTTGTTTCGTTAATTTATTTCAAGTTAATTCGAATGCGTAGTAGTTGAACCAATAGACTAGAACAAAAAAAAAGTCGATGCCAGTGACATTAGAAATATCTCAGTATGACTTTCGAGTAACACTTTAGCTAATGACAGATTCGGATTTAGCGACCCACAAAAACATATGTATGAATTTTTTCATGTTTTTTGATTAGATTTTGGAGATTTGACCTTGGCTTGACCTTGAACCTGACTAGGTCAAACCGATCCTGGATTCGGATTCAGCGACCCCACAAACACTTGTATGAATTTTTTCAGATTTTTTTTATTAGATTATGGCAATTTGACCTTGGAATGACTTTGACCCTGCGCTGGTGAAGTCATACCGACCCTGGTTTCGGATTCAGCGACCCCAAAAACACTCATATGCATTTTTTCAGATTTTTTTATTAGATTATGGCAATTTGACCTTGGAATGACTTTGACCCTGACCTGATAAGGTCAAACTGACCCCGAATTCGGATTCAGCGACCCCGAAAACATAAGCCTACATAGATCCGGTCCGATGCACAAGAGTTTATGTTTTTTTGTGGGGCTGTGTAATCCATCAATCAAAAGAAATTAACCCATCAAATCTCAATCCTGTACTAAATTTTTTAAAAGAATAATTTCTCACCTGTTAACCATGAGAAATATTTTGCAAAATAATTAAACTCGTTTTTGTTTGTTTGGGCAGACGAGTACACATGGCAATTTCCGCCTATCACTTTTACTTTCTGCAATATTGAGTTTTCTTAAAACAATAGAAAAACCCAGTGCCCCATCCTATTATTAAACAATTTAATTAAATAAAATATACTTTGTTACTCCTTTTCATTACTGAAATAAATTTTCAAATCGGTAGAGTACATCCAGAGATTACCCGCTACAAACATACAACCAATCAAACAACGAAATTCTTCCTCTTGATATATTACTATAGATGAATTATAATGAACAACAATTTTAAAGGAGTGCCCAACAGGAAATTATAACCCTAACTTTGTCTTTGCCTTAAAAGCAAATGACTATGATAAACACTTCAAAACTTTTTGAAAGCAAACAGTGGTTAACACAGTTGTTACTGCAAAAGAATATTTCCCTGAAAAAGTGCCTCGAACGGCTGACCCAAATGTGGATGCCAAAAAAATCTGGAAGTGAAACGGCACGAATTTGTTAAACATGTTCCAATTTCGTATTTTCTGCATGTAAGCAATTCCTGCAAATGACATCGTTATTTCTCCGTTTGAAATTGAGCCATTTTGAGCTGGAAATCTCTTTTCTCTATATAAAAGCAAAAAAGTAAATACCTCCAAAATACCAGTGGCCTTTCTCGTATGTATCAATTCGTCGGAATATCCACTCTTTTCCATAAGGACACGGACATTTTCATATAGCCGGAGAATTCCCGCAGTTATTTCATTCTTTCCGTAATAGAATTTCTCGAAAAGAGATAACAGACTATGTCAGCGAACCAGCCGGATATCTAAACGACATCTAATACTGATACATTCTGACCTATGAGGTCTTTTAGAGCGCTGGTCGTCATTTCACCCGATGGTTGAAAGATTTAAGGCCATTCGGAGCTATATTTGCTCTAACCGACGGCTAGATTCGTATTAGAGTCGATCAGGCGGAAAACTGCCTGCTTAGAAGCAATTTAAATGCCATTTAATAAAGATATTTATTTTACCCAAAGGGCGGATGTGTTGTAGTGTATTTTCTGGGCTTAATGAGATACAGCGGTAGGAATTTATTGATCCTGCGAAAATATATGCAGAGATTGTAGGTGAAGACAGGTTTACCTATGCACGTGGGATGCAGTTGCTGAGTGAAATTCAATTAATTTAATTATTTTCATTATGCAAGTTTTCACTGAGATTAGACTAATCAACAGCTTATGAATGTTCTCTGAAACCTGGAATATGGTTCATTATAAAGCTCTAGATGCGACAAGTTGTTGTTCAGGCTTGTAATTGGATGGAATATCGATATATGTTGATCCACATTAAATTGCCTAGTCACGTCACCAGCAGATTCTATTTTAAGATAGCGTGTATACTAAAAATCTAACACGACTATCAGTACACGTTGCGTAATATTTCCGTGAGTGTGAGCCTGAAGTAACTCAAAGCAGAAAATACTTCCCGCTGTGTTGACCACGGATTTGGTTTCACTGCATGACCTTAAGATCTTAACTCAAAGTAGTATTAATCTTTTAGGGGCAGGTTATAAACATTTTATTTTTTAATATTCTAAATAAGCGATTATGATATTAAAATAGATATGTTTGATCAAAAAAGAATGTAGGTATCTCAAATACAAATTATAAAAATGTGTTAGAGAGTTTATGCTATGTAAGAATTCAGTTTTTGCTCTGCTAATTAGATCTGAGAAATATCATATAACCCGTTTAGAAACACTGTATCAGAAAAAATAAAGACCTGTCGGTCAGGTCAAAAACTGAAAAAAAATAAGGCAGGAATGAATATGAATTGCGTTTTAGAAAATATTCTAAGGAGAGATTTTAAAAACACCACCTCAATACAAACCAATGGTCCAGCGGGAAATCGATTAAATGGAAATTTGTTTTAATTTAAATCGTGGACGGTGGTAACGGAAATTGTGCGGTAACATAATGTTGGAAAAAGGTAGTCTTTAGCTGGACACTGAGAAGCCTCGAGCAGATCTCACAGAAATCTACTACGGGGAATCTTCTAATACGGGTTAAACTGGAGGTGACGATTTTTACATTTTTTCCTATAATAGCTCAAATATGAGTGCTACGCTTTTAGGAATACTATATTATTGCGGTACTTTTTTACGAAGTCATTGAGAAAGTAAAAAGTAAAATTTCAGCGTGCTTGGTTTTCGAGATATTTCCATGGATTTTCAAATTTGTTATGGACGCCATACTGGATTTTTTCCATTACTTGGAAGAGCATAGCAAGATAATATAGAATAAGTCCAGGTTATCAAATACCCTACGGTTTAAAACTCAAAATTATTCTTTCTACACAGTAGTCGTGGTTATACCTGGCGACCACAATGAAATAAGCGAAATCTGCTTGTGATTGTTTGACTTATCCAGTTACCTTACAACTGTTTACTGTATTTGTGTTTCCTATATGTTCCGAAGGTTTATGCAGTGGTATGGCAGCAAATAAATATTCAAATGCAGCACATGCGTAAGAAGAATAATTTCCTGAGCAATGTCAACCCCATGAGAGATATTTTCCGTTAGTATTTACCAATTTTCTAACTCAAAAACATAAACCTAAAATCCATACTAAAGAAATGCAGTTGCCCCAGAAATGGACAGGAACGCACTTCAACATAAGTGAGAAAAATTTACACAAAAAACAATTCCCATACCTAGTGAAAATTGGATTCTAAAAAACATCGCTTTTATCCGTACAAATCTCGTATAGTTCTTCAGCTAAAATATCATAGTAGACGAACAAATATTTTGTGATTTGTTTATAAATAGAAAGAAAGAAAGAAATCCACGATTTACAACAAACAATAATTTGGACAGCTGAAACTCGCTTTAAAAATTGTGGAATATTCAATAAATATAAACATCACTACTTCAAATTTATCGAAATGTATCAAATACATAAATAAGTGTTCAAGAGTACCTTCAATTGTGGGAAGCGCAACTGATGAAGGTTCCCTAACCAGAAACAATATGTATTATATATATTGTCTTGCGTACAAAAGAATGACACCTCGAAGAGGGTATCACTAGTGCCGGTCACAGTTCGTTCCCGGTCTGTTCTCGGTCTGGTAAAATATTCTCATATGAGAAACAATGTGTACATTCACACTTATGTGCCAGTCAAGGTCCAGTCGATTCCCGCTTCACTACCGATCAGTAGATTCAAACAGTGCCACGATTCGTTTTCGGTCTGTTCCAGGTCTAGTAAAACATTCGCAAATAAGAAACAATGTTTGTATTCACATTTCCATACCAGAAGTCCGCTCGAGTCCCGCTCCAATAAAAATATATTTCAAAGATATTTTGAACGAACCTAGATCGAACACAGGGCCGGAACTGGGATTTTTTGAGGAAGGGGTGCAAACTGAAAACTGAAATAATGAACTGTTACCAAGAGCATATTTAGCAAATTGAAAATATGATTTTTATTAAGCTTATATCTCAATTTTTATATTCCAGAAAACTACTATTATTGAACTCCCCTCGTATGAAAATATATTTATTTCCTTAATAAATGAGATCTTTATGAGAGGGATATCTCTATCTATATATCTATACTATACTATACTATACTATTTACTGTTATAAAATTGTAGTGTGTCTGTTTATTTGTTTGTTTGTTTGTTTGTTCGGGCAACACGTAGGAACTACTCAACTGATTTTGCTGAATATGTTTTTGTCGCGAATCCTATAGTTTGACTTAAAATCTGGTATACATTTTATTTCCCTACATTGATAAAAACTGTAGATATAGCGGAAAAATTACTAGTATGTTTGGTAAGACATAATTAATCAGTTTTTTCCACCTCATGCAACAAATATTAGATACTTGCATCAGCTTAGCTTTTATTCAAAATTGGATATATCAAGTGTAATTTTACAGGGTGTTCCATATATAGGATATATGAAAGCTAGAGCCGAGTAAAATTACATGGATTTAAAAAATCTTGAAAAAAAGTATATTAGGTGGCCTGTAAGCAGCTGCATATATACAATGTGTTTGGAGGATGTTATACGGGGTGGTTCAAAAAAGGTATATCGAATGGACCGTAAACAGTTGCATATAACAGATTGTTCATAAACGGATGGAGTTGTACTATATTTATAGGGAATAAGGGGTGGATAAAAAAATGTTATACTGGTTATATTGTTAGGCTCACAAGTAGTTGCATAGACAATGTGGTTAAAATAAGGATACAATATAATTATATTTATATAGGGTGGATAAAAAAAAGTGTTATGCAAGCAGTTAGGATATTAGAATTATTTACTTAAGCGATTATTACAGTTATGAATTGGGTTCAAAATAATGTTAGTAGCAGTTGCTTATACACGGTTGAACTATAAAATGGAGTGGAATTATAGTCTATTGGGTGGTTAAATTTGTTTTTATATTCACTGTAGTTCACAAGTAGCATATATAAGATGGTTGAAAAATGTAGCAGAGTATAATTAGAGCTATATAGGTGGGTATAAAAATATTATAAAGGATTGTTATGATATACAAGCTGTTCCATATGCCGGATAGAATTGTAAAAATACAGGGTGGTACAAAAATGTTATATTGGATGGCAAATAAGTAGTTACATATGATATACAAGCTGTTCCATATGCCGGATAGAATTGTAAAATTACAGGGTGGTACAAAAATGTTATATTGGATGGCAAATAAGTAGTTACATATATAATGTTGTTGAATGAAATTTAGGGTAGAGTAGAATTTGGAAAACTATGGAAACTTTGGTGTTTCACATACGTATAAACACAAAGTTTTGTACCCTAATACCAAACCTTTCTTTTTTTCACTCAACGCACGTTTCAACAGCGAAGTTGTCATCATCAAGGAGTAAACCAAAAACCTTGATGATCACATTTTCGCTCTTAAACTGTGCGTTGAGTGAAAAAAGGAAAGGTTTGGTGGTAGGGTACAAAACATTGTGTTTATAGAGTAGAATTGTAATTATACAGGGTTGGTAAAAAAATGGTAGGAATATTTGTTTTATAAGGTAGAACATGAGCAGTTGGATATATGGACTACCTGAAATATGTCATATGTTGCCAATCGTGGTTTGATGATACCCAAAATCGGAGAAGATTAGGCACCGGACGTCGAAGAGGCACAAATAGAGTTCAAGATCGACATCTAAGACTTATAGCCTCTAGAGACCGACTTTCATAATTTGTTTGATGAGTGGTTAGGAGAACAAGGCCATATTGTAAGTGTCTGAACAGTTAACCGCCGCATAAGGTCTTTTGGACTGCAGCTTTATCGACCCCATCTTGTGCTGGACGTGATGGCCGAAGAAGAACGTCCAGAAGACGTCAACCTCAATTTGATGTTGAAACACATGTACACCGAACAGTAGGCGTTATGGATGAATGCTATTGCACATAGAAGTGGCTTCATTATCTTCAGAAAGTAATGGAGCCGTACGTAGTCCCTCACCTTAAACGGGTCAAGGATCCCATATTTCAACAAGATAATATTCGGCCTCATGTTTCTCGAGTTAGTTTAAACTTTTTTGAAGAGACCCATTTGAATCTCTTGCCATGGCCGCACAGGTCCCCCGATCTTTCGCCCATAGAACATGTTTCGGAACATGATGGGTAGAAGGCTCGGAAATTTACCCCAGCCCCATGGACTTTGGAACTTCTAAGACATGCAATACATGTAACTTGGGATACTCATATTCAAGATGAAATAGACCATCTTATTGAATCAATGCCAAGACGTGTTGAGGAGTGTATATATAATCGCGGTGTACAAACACTCCTTGGTATTTTTTTTTAATTTTAATTATTTACTCCTTGGGATATGATGGGTTTCTATGTTTTACCAAAACAATATTATATTTAAACATCTGCTGTTGAGTGTTGCTAATTCTATGTCAGAGAGTATATATTAACGAAATTGTATCCTAAGAACGAGATAATATCACATTGAACCAGCTTAAGTATTTATTATCCTTATAATTAAATGAGCAGAATGACTCATCAAATAACTTTCGAAGCAAACATTGCAATACGCGCAATACGCGGATATGCTGAAATCTCGAGAAATTCAATTTCACTCGAAATTCCCGTACAAAAGCATTTCTGGGCGTATCTCATCAACAAACTTTCTTACTTCATTACCATATAACCCGTTTTCGTGTGGTGTTTGGTGTGATTTAATTTTCACCGACATTTTAATACTGCTTGCTTTGAATTTGCATTGACTCGTTTTATTTTGCAAAAAATCCGAAGACCTTCCTACAAAACTCGCGTTTAGTCACGCGACGATTTCAATATAGCCATAGCAGATTAGGATAAATTATGGAAATCTGACAAATTGCTCTTCAAGAAACTGAATTAACCGTCAAAGTTTTTGGCACACTATGAAATTATTATGATTTTAAAACTCCAGTTATTGATTTGTAATCTAAATCCACATTATAATAAGTTTATTAATAAAAAGAGCGGCAGTGATTTGAGACCAAAGCTCCTTACGAAATATATTCTCGGGTCTCTTTTCTGTTTCCTTATATCATTTTAGTAATGGACATAAATTTAAGGAGAATTCAAATAGCTGGCATACCCTAATCAATAAAGATTTTTAAGTGGAATAAAATTCAGCAACAAACTGCTTATGTCATCACATTAGTAATAGTTAATAGACCATTAGTAACTTGATTTTAACAGCAAATTCGAAGAAGTAAATTATTTAAGCTTATGGAGGAATCGCAATACTCTCAATGGAAAAGTTCTAAGGAATCACAGAACCGGAGAACATTTAAAATGAGCGGTTACAAGTCCCGATCGGAGGATTTTTCGCTGAGATCCAGAAAAAAATTATAACTTTGTTCTAATAAAATCTGCAAAGTTAATTTTCCGCTCAATGATAGACTACAATGTTCGAAATAATTAAGCTCAATATGGATTTTGTCGGATTAGTAGTTTTTGCAGATTTGTAATTTAAACAATTAATAGAGATATTTTGCGAACGGTACCGTATTAACTGCGTCCTTCTGATAGGGATATACCAAATACATTTTAAAAGCTCGTATCATGTACTTCAATTTGTATTTATTCGATTTTCATTGATACGCTGTAAAAGTGGTTAAAAATGATTGTGAAAATCGCATTTTACGTGAGAGATTGTGCCAGAGGGAGAAAGAAGAAAATGTGGTGGGGATTGTCAAGTTAATTAAGAGGAAGCAGACGCGACGGGTTGCTGTCTATTGAGCATAATTGAATTTACTTGAATGCAGTAATGGACCATTCTTATTCTATATTTTTATATTTTGTTATCGTATCATATATGTCTTACACCTTTAAAGATATGATCGCTAAGATATTTATCTTCGAGTGTCATGAATGACATGTCCAAATCAGTAGAGTCAGTTAATGTCTTTATAATTTATTGAGCATTTTAATTACTTAAATAAGCAATATGAACAAAATGATTGCTCAGTACGAAAATATTATAATTCTTAATTCACTTTAAAAAATATGTTAAAAAGTACATGTCTAAATACATTATAAAACATCTGGTCTTGTTTATTTACAAATGTGTACATCAATTGAATAAAACTGTGTTTTTATCTAAAAATATTATAATCCTATATATCTCAGTTATTTGTTATAAAAACTATTTCCCATTATTTTTTGACATGCTCAACTATAACCTACAGAATCAGTAAAATTATTAAATGAGTAAAAATTATATAAAGCCAAATTTTGAATAAACACACAAACTTTAAAACATAAAATAAGATTTATTCATTACTGTATAAATAGCATTTGACATTTGAGCATAACGAGCAACCGGGCTTACGTAAGTTCCCCTTAAATAGTTTGGCTGTTGACTAACGCTTCGCTCCCCACCTTTCACGTAATTGTGCCTATAAGATCCAAGTAATGCCCTAATAGAAAAAGCGTGGTTAATATGATACAGTTTGTAACATAAATTGTTTAAATTGCAATTCAGCAAAAACAATTATTTCACAATACTTATCTTGAAAATAGTCAGTCATAACATCATAAGCTGCCATTGTACGGAAGATTAATTTTTTAATTTTAAATACAACAAGTTATGAACATAATTTCTCCATTATTTTTCTCAATATAAGCCAAAAACAAATAAAATCCATATTTTTGCTAGTTTTGATTGTTTAAATAAATTATGTCCACGAATTTGTTGTTAAAATCATATAAGATATCACCTATGAACTGTTCCTGAAGAGATGGCATCTGCGGTTTGCTGTTGAAGTTTATGTCCCAAAATGCCTTCAATTTTGCTCTATGATGAAGCACTATTTTGTTACGATTCAGGTAGGTATTCCATTTCATAGATAAATACGGAGATTGTTACAACATTTTTAAAGTCACTATAACCGTCTTTATTTGACCAAAATAATACACAATACTTATTTAAAACAACAATGAAAACTAATACAGAACAGATGTTCACTGCGTTGTCACCGACTGAAGTTCTCTTTTAAGTCAATGGCGTTTTTCCTCTGTTCTTCTGATACGCCAACTTGTGTGGTTTCATATTCCAGAATGAACTCAGTTGTATTTTCAGAAATCCCTTTCTTTTCAGCATTTGTTTATTGGGAAGTTTAGTTTTTATTTGGGATGTTAATTTCTCGAATGTTTCTTAATATTTGGCATTGAAACGTCATAACAATTTGTAGGTACAATAAGTTTCCCATATGCAGCCGCAGTTTTTTCAGATTTTTTTGCGGTAACTGTAATCATTCTGTAATACACCGTGGTGCGAGTGCGAAGGAATATTATATATTACACAGTTCACTTACACAAAAAACGAAGCATACGTTAATGACTCAAAAATTTTCTAAATGAAATATCCATTGATCACTTTTCGTAAAATAAGCAAAGAATCAAAACCATATTTTACCAGTTTATTTTTATTTAATTAAATTAGTACTACTAGTTTGCTCTTAAATGTATGTCAATTATCATCTAAGAACTATTATTATTTTCTGTTAAATTGTATGTATTGAAAGCCTTCGGTTTTGTTTTATTGATTAGTGTAAGTGACTAACAGATCACTTTATAATTCAGAAAACATGAATGATCACTGTGATCATCCAGCACTTCCAATGCGTTGTTTTCAATAAATTATAAATGCAAAGCCATACATCAGAAAGGAATTGACCGTAACTGACCTATACGGTCCGGCCCATCTCAGATCCCTCTACTCTAAGATGAATGTATCCATTTTCTTGGAACCTCAGCGGACATGAAGGGTCTGTAAATAAATAATTCCCAGACTTTGTTGTGCCTCTTGTAACAATCTTAGAGGGTTAATAAGAACAAGAGACTCAGAACTTTTTTAACAATTTCAGCTACCTGAAAAGTTTGGAGAGTTTGTGAAATATTTAGCACTGTTCAATGCCATCTAAAATTTCTTTTTCTTTGGAGCTCAGAGATAAAGTTTTCAGGATAGAATTAAATGTTATTTCATTTCTCTGACCATAGAGACAAATAAAATAATAAAGTACAGAAGCGCCGGAATAATGAAGAGTTTTATAAGTCTACTTCGACCGCTGAAAACTAAACTGAAAACTGTTAACAGTGAGAACATCTGAGAAGATAATAAATTTCCAGAAATACAAGCCCTCTATTTAAAGCAGTTCAGTCTTAAAGTTATTCTGTGAAAATCCCCTAAACAACTGTAATATAATACTGGTAATAACAACATGTAAACGATTTTATTTGTTTTGAGTTCTTAATAATTCTTAATAAACTTGAATTAATATACAGGGTTTTCATTTCAAAAATAGCTACCCACAATAACTGTTAAAATATACTTAAAAAAAAAGACAGAAAAACACCTTAATTTATATTTACAGGAGTATACATTTCACACGTATCGGTCAGTGTGACCGATACGTGACCTGTCAGGGTGACCGATAAGTGCAGGTGCAGTTTCAACCAATAAGCTGGGGTGAATATCACTTCTAAAAGTTTAATCACAAAAAAATCTTTTTAAAGGTCTCTTTTTTGGCAAACTTTTGACACATAATTTTTTTATAATCAGAGTATTGACATAGGAACCGCAAAAAATAATTTTTTGAAAATAATTGCCAATTACACCAAATTTGGTTTCGGGTGGTTTTTAGGGTCTCTGATCGTGAATTTGAGGTCAGATTTGCAAAATTCAAAGTGGTGGATTCAAGACGGCGAATGGAAATTTAAAATACTCAGCCCTGTATATTAGATATATGAAAAATCGATCCATTTTTTTCTCTACGAATCATCAATTCAGGCACAGATAGTAGATTTTTTTGAAAAACCGAATCAAACTTCTGTTCTCAAACAAAAAATTAAAAAAGCAATCATCTTCTATTCTGAAAGTGAAACGATAATAAAATAACTACTGTTTCGGGTTTTTCTGAAGAAATTCCATGCTATGAATAATAGTTACAGCTGACACAAAAGATGACGTAACTAAAGAAATGTTTTGTAGTCAAGCTTGATTTATTTATTTAGCGTATGGCATAGTTATACACAATACATTACTAAAAAAAAAGAAAAATTACAGAGCGATATTTAGTTTATGAATATATTCAATCGACGCTGGTGTCGCGTGTAGGAAGTCTCTTGGGTCTCCGTCGTACTTTCTTATTGGGCACTCGGTTGTGATGTGGTGGATTGTTTGCCTCTCAGCTCCGCAGTCGCATTCGGGGCTTTGGATTTGGTTCCATTTATACCGGGAAGTCTGCGCAGTTACCGTGCCCAGTACGTATTCTGTTCAACGTGGACCAAACCTTTCGGGGTAGTCCGAATCCCGGAGGGGCAGTGTTGATGCTGATCTCTCGGATAGCTGGGATCGCTCCATTTTGTTGTGTACTGTGCCACTGGGTGGCCAATGGAAGTTTTTCGCCCTCAGTTGTTCAGCTGTTCTCGTTGGCGGGTTTCTCAAACGCAGACGGTTGTGGTTAGTACCGACTATTATATTACGAAATGGCAGGTTAGGGTTGTTTTGTATCTCCTCTGAAGTTTTCAGTAAGGCGTTTTGACGTCGCAGTTCTGGAGGTGGTATGTGGCTTAGTAGTGGTCACCATTGGGTCGGGGTGAATTTTATGGTTCCGGATATTATTCGCATTGTTGTGTTCAGTTGCGCGTCGACTAGTTTTGTATGGGTGCTGTTTAGCCACACTGGGGCACAGTATTCGGCAGTTGGGTAGACAAGCCCTAAGTCTGAGCATCTTAGTAATATAGCGTTTGAGCCCCATGTTGTTCCACACAGCTTGTGGATAATGATGTTCCTAGTCTTTAGTTTAGCTGCTTTATTTTGGAGGTGTTGTCTAAAAGACATTGTTCTGTCTAGGGTCACTCCTAGGTATTTTGGCGTGCTGTTGTATCTTAGCAGGTAGTTGTCAGCGAAGACTTGGAGCTGTCTGTGTACCATTTTGGTGTTTAGGTGGAAGCAGCATACCTCTGTTTTGTTGGGGTTAAGTTTGAATCGCCATGACCTAAAGTACAATTCCAGATCAGCAAGGTCCTCAGTGAGGATGAGCTCGGTGTTTTCCAGTGACTTGTCCCGCGCGGCCAGTGCCCAGTAATCTGCGTACCCAAATTTTTGACTGTGGATAGCAGGCATATCTGATATATATATATATAGGCTGAATAAGAGTCAAGCTTGAAGACCTAGGGAAAGGTCGTACAAATGTCATCTATACATACGATTTGATTTCAGGGCCTCAATATATATTTTTCCAATTTTGTTTCTTGTGGTCCATGGTGTGTTAACTGCGAAAAATGTTTTATGCTTATCCTGCCATATATCTTGCTAGTCAAAACCCGGTAATCAACCAGATGGTTCAGAATTGGCAGCTACTAAAGCGTCATCGTTTTCAATGTTTAAACTTCTAACATAATTTCTTATTTAAAAAAATACTAACGCCTCACGCAAATTAATCGTTTGGATCAAAAACACATAAAGTTGGCAACTGATAAATGTTGCACTGTTTAGATGCTGTTTAGTATTTAGCTTAATTCTGTTTCCACGGAATGTGTCAATTGTATTGCTAAATCGCCTGTTGTCGTTGTCGTTTCTATGGGTTTTTTGCCTTTAACATATTGGTCAGCAATCCGAAGGACTTTATACAATGCTTTAATATATTTTCAGTTTCTGTTAGCACAAGAGGTTTGTGAATTTTCAACCAGTAAGTTCAACAATTGCGCATCGAATATGTTTTTCTCTATACTACAATACTATTAAAAAAGTTGTCGTCAAAACAAAAATAAAAGTCCCAACGCTTGACAATTGACTAACACCTCTGTTAGTCCAGACAAGAGCTTAAAGGGGGCGATAACATACTAAATTTAAGCAACTAGAGGAACGTTTTTTCTACCCATTTGTGAATTTGTATGCATACTATTTTCTGTGCTCTTATACTAAAATTAGACAATTGAAAGTGTAAACCCATGAAAGTTACTTTCGTCTTGGCTTCTGGGTAATATTCCTTCTCCCTCACCCCTTGGATCTGTAAATACCATCTATGTAAACACATTTTCCAACAAAAAATATACAAGTTTACAATTAAATAAAACGCAAATCAATTAACACTATTACAAAAGGTAATCCTTTCTATATCCTGGTTAACTTGTAAAACAGTCAGTTGTTTTTGTGCCATATCTTCTTCTTCTTTGAGTGACAATCTGTCAGGCGATATTTGCAACCAAATGGCTATCCTTACTTTATTCACGGTAGAGTAACATAGTTCCGTTGTTGTCATTCCAAACCAAGTACGTAAATCTCTAAAATAAGAGTTTCTTTTTTTTCCTGCAGAACAAGTTGTAGTAGTTCGTATCTTTCTCTATTTTCATAACCGAGATATTTTCCGCCATTTGATAGTACTGAGTACTTCTTTGTTCTTTATCCTCACGATAATACTGCAGGGTCACCTCTAAAAGCTTATACGTTTTTAGAAGTAGTATCCAAAAGAGTCCACGTATCTGCATCTTATAAAGAACACGAACTACGCGCAACACTCTAATTTTTTTTTTCAAATTGAGATCATGGTTTACGCATTTTAATATATACTGCTCCTGTTTTCCTTATTGGTCACTTAATATCTTGGGCTTAGATCAAATATTGTTGGAGTTTCTAAAATATCTGGGCTCTGTTGTACTTAAAATTGCTCATACCGTTGCCATATTAAAACTAGAGAAATCGTAAAAATTATAATGCAATCGCACTTCTTAGCGGCTGTTATAAATTTCTGGAACCAATAAAATATAACATAATTAAATAAAACACAAATATTATATTTAATATTTAATTCCGCCATATCTCTTTCTGTTTGATTTAGTTTAGGTGTTTCAGCATTTCGTAAGAAAATTCTTGTCGTCCATGAACATAATGTTAATTGTTTAAAGCTCATTTTGTTGATAAAACACGTACCCTGTCTATCGACAAGCTTAATTCTACTAAATCAGGATCACATTGTCCTAGCTGTCTTTATGATGATTTATTAGCTAGATTGTTTTAATTTCCTTAATTTTAAATATGGGAACAATATAAATGTCTTTTGATATTATTGTAAATAAATGTAATTACCTGATATTAAATTAAATCGTTGCATGCTAAAACAAGAAACTGCCATCGATCCAGCCAATATCATAGACAACTTCTCGTCAATGCAAATAAAGTAATGTTTCATTTTGCCTTTCCAACGAGAGAAGTTAAATATTTTCCTAGAACTTTTCAGTAAATTGAAGTGCCCTTTGGAAACTATAACTGTGACAGAACAAACCACGAGTAACGTAATTTTCGCTAATTCCCTGACGATGTATTTTGTCTTTGTGCACTCGAGTCCGCACTCAACTCCGAAGAGTTTATCTACACAAAAGTTTCTCCGTAAATTTGGTCTCATATTGTAAATTCTTACATTTCCAAGGTCAAGGACAGGACGGATGAACGGAAAATGGAAGTTCTGTATTACATCGGATTTTCAGCGTCAAGAAACTTCCGGGATAGTAAAGCATTTAACTGGCAGACAAATAAATGTTCATTGTAAGCTAAAAGGTTAAGTGTTACGAAAACGGTACCAGCAGATTAAGTTAATTAGTAAACAGGAATTAATACTTAAGTAATGTATTAATTATTAATTTGTTATTTAAAAATGAAAATATTACACAAGTTAAAGGGATGTAACTAAGGCGAATTCAATGTAATTTGCTTTATACAGGGTTCTACAAGGTATATTTTCTTAAATTATATAAATATTAAAGGATCTTTCACGTTGAAATAAGTCGAGGGAGTTTCCATCAAAATTTTTGTGAGGCACTCACTCCTATCTGCAAATTTGTTTTAAGAGAGTCAATTCGCTAAAAAGTTTTGTTTTTTAGTGATCTGAATAGTGCCGACCTAGGTGCCAAACATTTTGTACTTTTGACACTTGCCATTTCTCCAAAAAAATTTAATCGCTCACAAAGGAATTAAAAAATGCAAATTTTGAACATTTAACATAAGATTTTTAAATTTGTGTCTGATATACTTGCCGTTCTGATTTTTAGTGGAGTTTTAATATAAAAACTCTTGAAAGTTTCTTTGACCTTATGACCAAGCCGGAAAGTATGTTATTGGTTTCAGCATTACTTGTTGAGATTTACTGCTGATTTTTGTCGTGATGTTTAACTTTACGTTAGTGATTTTTGAATTTCGGTCAAGTATGATGGACCAGCCTCACCTCAGATATTTATAAATTTTAAAATATTCAGAAGTGAAAAATATATTTTGTAATAACTGCAGTTCAACCCCCTTTCAACAACATTTTATTTTGTAAATTGGGAAACTGAGGTATGATAAATCCAGTACAGAAAGTGTTAAGTAGTGTAGAGACGCTCAAGAAGTGAGTAGTGTACAAATATTATATAGGCTAAGCCGGAAATCCAAATAGATTGCTTTACGTATTTATAAAGTGTACATAGTATTTAACCTTTAAGAATTATAAAGAATCAATTTTATGTAAGAGAAGAAGATTTGTTCACTAAATAACTTATAGAAACTAATTAAGTTTATTTAAGGAAAATTATAGAAAATAGATGTCTTACAACTAAAATTATTTATTAAAAAGAATATAGTTGATTATTCTTAAAAATTCCACAGCAAACGTTTGTGCAGCAATCAAAATCAACTCACTCATTAATGGTTAATAAGACTGAAAGATCAAGACCACTCATACTCGAAACAGGCCACTTAGAAAACAAGAAAAATATATATTTTTTTAGGATACTAAATAGCAGAAAGTATATTTTGTGTGTATTGGTTTGTGATTTATCATCTAAAGATTTAATGGTAGGTACCCCTTTTTACAGTATTTTGATGAATAAGAGTTCAAACTGACGCTAACAGGTACTATATATATGAGTTGGTTTTTTTTTCTGTGAACTTCTTAGTGGACTGAAATTCTGGTTTCATTTTTCAAATGCCTAGCTATTTTGTCCAATTTATAATGTAAATATATAATTTGGAATTCTAACAGTAATACAGCGAGAAAGAGGTTGATGCTAGTTTTAGCTGCATAATTGTAGGTATGAAAGCTAAGGATGAGTGCACTATTTGATCTAGATCCCACAAATAAACAACAATTCATAACCCAGAACATGCAATTTTCTACAGAACCTGATATCGAGCTGATAGCCACCCCCAAATGGCTAGAAATGTGCAATAATAAATATACAAAAGGCATAATTTCAGACCTACTCCTCGCCATGCATAAGATTAAAAAGATCAGTAATAAAGAATTAAGCTGCTATTTTTTCGAAATATTTCAGTCCATTAACGCAAGATGGCAGGAACAACTAGTTCACAGAAACTCCAAATCGGAAGTCGTAGTGTGGTGTAATGCCGTTTTGCTTCGGCTAGGTCCCCAGAAGTCGAAATTTCACATTATTTCATCAGATTGTGAACATTATTGAGGTTCTTTTGTCAAAAGTATATTTCAATAAATAAAGTTGAGAAGAACTCAGAGCAGACGGCTTCATAGCACCTCCCCCAAATCGTTCACGCCATATTAACAATTGTATTTAAATAAAAGAAACATATGAAAAATTAATCATATGAAAACTACAATATTTAATATAGGTATTCTATTATCCCCTAAGTGACAAATTTTTACAGAACACATTAGAAAGTTATTAATAAATTAATTAAATCATTAAACTCACAACAAAAACTTAAGAATAATTAATGCGAAAGTTGTTGCTAATTGTCCGAAAATTCAATAATAATCTATTACATTGACTATTTCATTACTGGGGCAATAAAAAACACTTGATTCTCAACCATCAAAGATGGTCTTCACATAATGATTAGAAATAGCGTTAGCCTGTCACTGTCAACCAATCCAACAGCATTTAACGCTCTCTACGTACATAATTTCTCGATGGATTGACCATAAAGACAGCCTAGCAAAATTTCGAAAGAGAAATAAGTTGCATAAAAATATATTTGATTCTAGAGTAGATGTAGGTACCTAACTTACCATAACAAATAACAGTCAGTTACTTTGTAATAAAAGCGATGATTTCACAGGAATGGGAACATGTAATGTAAAATAAATTATCAATGAGATAAAATACATGTGCAGAAAACAATAACAGAAAACTACAACTAACTAATACATTACCTATCTAAAAATAATTAAAACATTCGACTTTTAAATATATTTAAATATATATTTATAATTTACAACATAAATCATAAATTGTTTTCTGAATGATACTTGTGGCATATTTTTCAATGTTGTCTAAGTGCTTCTTGGGAAATAACACCACAGTTTAAAGAAAATTGCTGTATATTCCAAACGTTTCGGGGTCTAGATCAGACCCCGTTGTCAATGGATAAGAAACTTAACTTACGTCAAAAATCAAATAATACACATTATCAAATATTTTAATTTACATCTTAGAATTGTGCCTTTTTAATCCGTAGTTTCTTAACCATTGACAACGGGGTCTGATCTAGACCCCGAAACGTTTGGAATACACAGCAATTTTCTTAAAACTGTGGTGTTATTTCCCAAGAAGCAATTAGAAATAAATCATAAATATTAATTACTATATTAATATTGAATACATCTAATATTTTTAAAAATTAGTTAATACTTACATTTTCCAAACTGAAAAATAGACTTAAAGTAAGTAACAAAACGAATTAAAATCTATATTCAGACATTTCACAGTTAACGATTTCAGCTCGTAAGCAAAAAATGCAAGCAAGCAACTCAAAAACTACTTTGATGATGATATAACATTTAGCTCAGGTCATTTACGAAATTATCTGACAAAATTAATAGTAGAACAAAACCGATATCAACGTGTTCGATGCTAAAACGTTCTTATTAACTGAAACCATAGATCTTCTCATACCCATTTTATATTATAAAAATACATACTATAGACCCGGTAGTTTTTGCAAAATTTCAGTCAGTCCTATGGAAGACATATCTTTTTGAAAAGGCATATTATCTTACCAGATAACCCCATCATTATGAGTAAACTGCCGTTGGAAAGTAGAAGAGTTGATCTCACAGTTGATCTAGTGATCCCTCATCTC
Organism: Octodonta nipae; assembly: GCA_034190945.1. Classification (NCBI taxonomy): domain Eukaryota; kingdom Metazoa; phylum Arthropoda; class Insecta; order Coleoptera; family Chrysomelidae; genus Octodonta; species Octodonta nipae. The sequence goes on from CM067218.1 coordinate 135,264,586, forward strand.
ACTTTTGTAAAATTTAAAGTATAAATACATATAAGTATTGAAAATATTTGGCCATTCCGTTAAAAATTATTTGGACGAGTCCATTTAAAAAAATATTAAGGGGTGGTACCATTATAATAAATATCCTTAATGTAAATTTTAATTTTAAGCAGACATGTTTATATTTCTTGCATAATATGGACTTATGTAATAAATTTACCAAAATGGAATAGCTATACTCCATTTAGCCACAGATGATAATGATGGAGCAATCATAATATTAGGCTTAATGCGAAGGCTGTTGCAAGCGATTTTTTCATTTGTAAATGTTTCAATAAAAGGTACTTGGCTTGTAGACGCGAGATGTAAGACTGACATCTAGGATTTTCGTGGAATTTGGCTCTTCATTAATTAGTATTTATTAATAAAAAAATAACAGGAATCTGAATTGAACAACATAAAAAATGTATTGTTAACTATATGAGGAATGACTAGTAGAAGTGTAAAGTATCGTTACTTTTGAGTACTCGTAAGTATTCGTTACTTTTCAGTAAAGTACTTGTTACTAAATATTCGTTACTCGAGTACTCGTTCTATATATGCTTCGGGCACAGAGCTATCTATGATTATACTGTGCTTCGGGTAAAATGGTGTAATTATTGTATTTGTACACCAAACAGTCTAATAGACGAATATACGGCTGCGACAATGCAACTTTATAATACAACTGTAAACCAACATTTTATTGTTATTATGTCGATATAAATAATTATGAATTTTTTAGATAAGAAATCTGTAATCTGTATATAAATAGGCAAAGACAAAACGATTAGGTACCATTTTCTCTTCTGTCTCTCCACCGAATTTCTTCATTTTTGTTTTGTTTAGTAGCTACTGACGACCTTCAGTGCAGAATGTTAATATTAATTTATAATATTGGTTCATTCATTAAATAAAATATATTAAAAATTCTTTATTTACGTCCATACTGTCAAGGCCAAACAACTCACAGTTCCGCCGCCGCCAGACGGTCAAAACTCAAAATATTGAGTAATTATATATGGAGGGAGCGATCGTTAGATATCTTCTTAGAGCATGTACTTCTGGAAGTGGCATGCAAGCGTTGGTATTCTTTAGTGTTAAAATAGTCAATGTAGTAGATCAGTATTGATTTTTCGGACGCGTTGCAGTAACTTTCATATTAGATATTCTGTTTTTAATGAGAATTTAATTATTTGATCATTATATTATTATCACAACCTTCCCGAAGGTGTTGTGTAAAAAAATGTCAGCGGACAATAGAGAATGTATTAAATATTTAAGTTTTCCTAGGGTTGTTGGTACTCTCTTTTCTTTAATATTCCTGAACTTGATTGAAACCGCAAATGACGAAAACTTTTAGGTTGCAACGAACAAGCCTCCAATTATTATATCGAATATTTTGCCTGGAGCGGTTGCAGCCAAAAATATGGGGGTCATTCATTTGTCAAAAATATTCCCAATACAGATATTTTATTAGATATTTATTTTCTTTTTATTTTAATAGGTTTGTCAATGAGTGAACAATTTTGGTCATTACACCTACTTCTCCGATATCTCCGCAACTTTGTTTCTTCGGCAACGGAATGACCTGAATGCGGGCTAAAAATTAACTTCGCCCATGTCGACTATGTTTACATTGCCATTCATCAAATATTCGATACTTACAGAAACATTCGAGTACAAGAATAACTATTTTGTATTCGTTACTTCGGATCCGGGCAAGTAACGAGTACTCGAGTAACGAATAGTTACTTTCCTTACATCTCTAATGACTAGCATCTTTTGTCTTTTATTATTAACAATTATCAATTTGTATCAGCGTTTCAATTTTATATAATAATAAAATTTGAAATGTACTGAAAGTGTAAACAAAGGAACCTACTATTATTTACTTATGTTTTAAAAAATCAGTGAGTAGAGAAAACATATTTTCGTTTTTATTTAAATTTAAAATAAGTACGTATTTTGCATATTAAATTCATCATTATCATCAGTCTCTGTGTCTCCAAAATTTCCATTAAGATTATTAGTTATAAGGATTATAGTACCACCCCTTAGCAGTTTTTCGAATGGACTCGTTTAAATATTTTTTTACGGAATGGCCAAATATTTTCAATACATATATGTATTTGTGCTTTAAATTTTGGAAAAGTGAGATGAGTGATCTCTAGATCAACTCTTCTACTTTCCAACGGTGGTTTACTCATAATGATATGATCATTCGGTGAGGTAATATGGCCATTCAAAAAAATATGTCTTCCATAGGATTGACTGAAATTTTGCAACTACCAGTGCTACAGTATTTTTGTTCAGAACATAAATTGTGTATGAGAAAATCTATCGCTTCAGGTAATAAGAATATTTTAGCTATAAAATAAAAAAATATATAAACGATTATTTATTTTTTTGGAAATTTGGGTATATGTTCCATTATCTAAGAATTCAATTAACAAAGTTGAGCGTATAGTAGCTCATTTTGTAGGTATTTCAGTTCTCTTCAACATTGCCCATAGTACCAAACAAGCTTTTATTGGTGGATTTTGTGTAAAAGGAAAAAAACTAAATTGTTACCGATTTTTCGCTGTTTTTTTGTTAAAAAACAAAAACGCATCGATAAGAAATGTTGAATTTTATGTCGATCAGTCAAGTTTTATCATTAGAACACGTTGATGTTGTATTTGTTCTACTATTAATTTTGTCACCGAAACATCTTTTTCTCCGTAAAGGACCTGAGCTAATTACATATAACTACAAAACATGCGTAGCTAGATATTAATAAAGAACATATATTAAAATTCAGATGAAACTTGCAAACTTGCGAGAGCCCAATAAATGGCAATTATTATGTAATATAATTTTTCTTGAGTTCAGTTCAATAGCATTACTAACTAGAATAACTTTCTGAAAGGATCTAAATTAGCTAGGCTTGCCTTTAATTTAATTTGTTTTCACACTTGAGTCAATCCATCTTACGATTTTCTCTCTAAGTAATATGGCGGCACTATTGCTATCGTCTGTTTGGTCTTGACAGTATGGACATAAATAATCTTTTTTTTTATTTTATTCAATGACTAAAATACTATTATAAATAAATTTTAGCATTCTGCACTAAAGGTCGTCTATAGCTACTAAACAAAACAAAAATAAAGAAAACCGATAGAGGAACAGAGGAGAAAATGGTACTGAAACATTTTGCCTGTTTATATAAACATTCCTATGATAGAAACTCCTAGATGTCGAAATTAATTGCGGGGTATAATATTAAATTCAGTTCTCGAATAGAAACAATATATTGTCTTGCGTTTAATGGTTTGAAAGATTTAAAAAACGGCGTTACGCACAATATGAGCTAGTTTTTCCTCAAACTCCGAGATGTCGAAATCATTTCTTGATAAAATAATTAAAGAATTGTGTAAAATTAATTTCAGAATCATAAATATCACCTACAATATATAAAAGGAATATAATTTATATATATATATATATATATATATATATATATATATATATATATATATGTTTTAGGTGGTTTCCGGGAATTCATCCGCGTAGTTGATAACTGATCCCTGCCGGGGTCGATGGTAAAATGACGACGTTTCGGCAGAGTCACATCTGCCCTCTTCAGGTCGGTTCGCATAATTCTCGTAGCCTTCTGCTTTCGCTTCTAGTTACTCGAATACTATTCTCGAATAGTATAGTAGTAGTATGTGACTCTGCCGAAACGTCGTCATTTTACCATCGATCCCGGCAAGGATCAGTTATCAACTACGCGGATGAATTCCCGGAAACCACCTAAAACATTTAGTGCCCGCGAAAACTTAAAAACAAATACATATATATATATATATATATATATATATATATATATATATATATATATATATATGTATATATGTATATATATATATATATATATATACATATATATATATATATATATATATATATATATATATATATATATATATATATATAAAGTAAGTAAACTTCAACCTAAAATTAAACACATACATTTTTCCGACCGAAATATCATTTAATTGCTTAATACAAAACAAATGAATTCACCTTAGGTAGACTTATTTCTATAATTATTAGAATGCAGTATAGCTGCTGTCAGATTTTGAACTGTTCTTCTCCATTGGGTGGCTCAAAAACAAATGTCATTAATCTTCATCTTTATTTACATAAATTTATCAAACATAAATAATCCACGTAATTATTTATACGTTTTAAACTACAGTAATTATATTCCTTATGGCCGTTAATACACTAACAATATATTTAGATGCAAATACATACTTTTTTCTAGGTCTAAAACCCATCATGGGAATGGTATGTTACACTCTCTTAGTCCAAAGCTAACCCGATATCTCTAAGCACCTGTGCTTTATGCTCTAACTCCAGTATTATGTTTCCTCAGCCCTCTGAATCTGAATTCTTATATATTGTACGTAATTTACTGTAGGCAATAATTTTCAGGAGATATTCATAATAAACAAATATTGCTAGACAAAGTAGTAGCACACTTAACATGGGAAATTTTTCTGCCGGGAAAAAATCCTCAAGAAAGACCACCCACCATGGAGTGATGAGTTTGATACAATTATAAATTCCAAACTAGATTTTGTAATGCAATAATAGGTCAAATATTTAATTGCAACAATACCCTCGAGAAAAGGAAGTATTGGTCTTATTTCTGATCTAATCAGATTGACTTATGGCAACATTTCACATACATAGTAAAATATAATATTTTTGTCCGAATTTAGTTCCACATAAAGATATCTAACGCGTAGTAATAACAAACACCACCATTAAATAAATTTATACTGGTCATATTTCAAACATATTTTTGTTCTCTCCCGCATATTTCTTTTTACTCGTGTCTGAATACTATATTTAAATTTGCCCTAAACAGGAACATATTTCATTTACGTTTGTTCTCTCAAAACAAGTTCGCTAAACCAAAGCAATTGATCGTTTTCCCCATACCAAATCAATTCTATTACATAAATTATGGAACCAGCGAATTAAGTAAAAAAAATCAATCCAAGTCTGTTCTTCTATTTCGTCGTCACCTCTAAGAAATTCAAGAGCTCTGAAATATCGATACCTTTCGGATTGCATTCTAATGATCTTTTTACTCGAGATACTAGAGTGTTACGTGATTCACCCTCTAAATCATTCTAAATCTGCTCGTTCGAACAGGAGACGTTCAAAAACGAACTTATCCAATATCTGGATGATCGCATCGAAATAATATATTAAATTTAGATCATTTGCTATGAGTTTTCTGTCGTCTGCTGTTTTTGTCTGAATATGAGTTTATTTATGTCGATATTTTCGCAAGATAAATAAATACACTAAAAAAAGCAAAATCCGACTTCAAAAGAGTTAAAAAGCATAAATTTTTTTTTAATGCAACAACTAAATACTTTTCCCCAGAAGTTGGTGCCAAGTTAAGCAGCGAAGTGGGGAAGTGCAACTTATAAATGTACTTACCAAATTATTTTCACTTTAGCTTGGCACCGACGTCAGAAAAAATATTTAGTTTCTTTTAAGTACGTTTGTGTTTCTTTATGTATTTATTTATTTGACAATTTTTACTGATGTAATGTCTGTAGGGAAAATGTCTTAGACACGCCAATTTGTATTTTTAAAGCGCATTTTTTCAACAAAATAAATTATTATAGAGTTTGTGTCTTGTGGCAGTGGCCAAAATCAACTTTCTTATTTTAAATGCAAGCCCCTTTATATTATTTATTTTTGGATTCTCCAGAAACTTCTAGACATAATTTATGTACAATGTCCTACACCCATCTTCAACTGTTGCTCAATTCGCCTTTAGCTCTTGATATTGAGATAGTAAGCAAAAACGATTCCTGCATTCATTTTTACTGATTTGAAAAAAAAAACAGTTTTGTTTATTTTCGTCAAAATTCATAGCCTAAGCATCTTGTTGTCTGCCTCCATGACAGTGGTCGTTTGAATTTCGTTAACTGTACATAATATTAGAAAATTGGTTCATTTAACAGAAATGTACAAAATAACCATTCTACAAATGATTGGTTATGGACAGTTATGGAGACACGGACACAAATGAAAGTTTCTCGCTTATTTCACGAAAATTTTTCAAATTTGCCGCCTGTATTCCAAGGAACAATTAGCAAAATAGAAAAGCAGTTACACGAGCTTGGTCATGTAAGACAGATAGGAAATGTAGCTACAATGCTCTAAGTGATAATACGAAATTGGATATAATGCTTGAGTTTCAAGAAAACCCACATAATTCTTGTCAAAAAGCAGCCCCACTGTTCAACCATAGCCACACATGAATTTTTCGAGTATTAAAGGAAAGTACACTGTATACCTATAGAATAATACCGACTCAGAAGCTCATTAAAGACGATTTCCATAGGAAAACGTATGTTTGTGGACAAATGATGGTAAGGTTAGATAACAATGTGATCCAATTAGAAGATGTTTTGTTTTCTGATGAGAGCACATTACACTTCATTGTCATGTTAATCGTCAAAATTGCCGCTATTGGTCTAATGTGAATCCTCGCAGGATGACCGAGAAACATACGCAATATCCTGAAAAAGTTAATGTTTGGACAGGAATAGTTGGAAATCTTATCGTAGGTCCTTTTTTCATTGATGGCAACTTAAATGGAGAAAATATTTAGAACTGCTCCAAAATAATCTCGTGCTAACTTTAACAAACTTATACCCTTACTTATACGAAATCAGTGTCCGGCAGTATCTGAACCAAAGTTTTCCAAATTCGTGAATTGGGAGGTGCAGATCGATAGAATGACCAGCACGATCTCCTTATTTGACGCCATTGGACTATTTTTTGTGGGGATATCTCACAAGTACTGCATACAACAACAACTACACCCCACCACTAAGATGACCTAAAAAGACGAATCACGCTTGAAATGTAGAGTAACGTTAAAATACTATACTATATACACCATATTGGCATGAGGTTCGCGGCGGGCATGGTTTTTTGCTTTTTTATATTATTAAGAGATAAACAGTATTACTTATTAGGTTTTTAGTGTAATCTAGAGAATTTGTGAAATAAAATAATTTTCTTTTTTTAATGTTAATTTTTGTAATAAATCTGAAAACACTTAATATTTCCGAAATAGTTGAAGATAAATGTAGGACATTTGTACATGAATTATGTCTAGAATTTTCGGGAGAATAATATACAGGGGCTTACAATAAAAATATGAAAGTTGGTATTGGTTACTGTCACATGACAAACCCTAAATATTTTTTTGTTGAATAAATGCGCATTTAAAAATACAAATCGACGTGTCCAAGCGTTTTTCTCAACACGGCCTCCTTTATCCGTTATCGAATGTATTCCATTTGGCTGTTCCATACTGTATGAATTACGACAGTTTTGCTTATGATTACAACTTGGTTGTATCCACTATATTCTAGACGACATGACTATCATCACTTTTAGGTCTGTTAATTATATTAAGGTTCATTTAGTAGTCTCACATCCGGGGAAACTTATAATAACTCATTATACAGACTTAATAGAACACCGTTTTCAATTCTAGTGAACTTTGTTTGATATCAATTTGAGTTACTAATAAAAATAAAGGTACTTCACTTTTAAACAAAATGTATATTCTTTGTCAAACCTGGTATACAATTTGATAAAGTGACATTAATATTTATTATGCATTTTTTGTGATGTGGCATAATTAGATGCATTTTATTATTCTTATTACTTCTGTTTAATAAGAATTGTAGATATTTTTTCAAAAATAAAGGTATTTTATTTTAAGCAAAATTAATTTTGCTGACAAACCTCGTATACAGTTGAAAAAGTGGCATGTAATGATTACAGTTTATGTTTTTGACCATGCAAATTTGTTCATGTCTTAATATTATTCATAAAAAAAATGTCTTTTGATTTATGAAGACATATGTATATACAGACTAATTGAGAATCTTCACCTTTAAGTTGATTAGCTAACATTTATTTTGATTAGAGCAATTTCTTGTACCCCAAGTAACAAACAGAAAAATTTCATATTTTAATACGAGTGCCTTCACCATAGCTTACAATATTGGTAAAAAAAGTTTTTCCCAATTTTCTAAAAAAACGGTACAAGCTATGTTATTGAATAAAGTATGAAACCATGTCAGGATCCCCCGGAACTAAGCCAATTTCTTTTCAATTTATTATACACCAAGTTTCGAACAGAAACATTTCCATATTTTTAATACCTGCAGTGACACCAAAGCTTACTGTATAAAAATGTCCGTAAAATGTTATTGAATATTATGGGACCACTTCGGAATCCCACGGAACAGGATCCATTATAAAAATAAGTAATCGCTCTTTACCAATGGGTTTTCGTTTAGAAGGGGCAATTGGCAGCTTTTGGCTTTTAGAGGTAGGAAAAACAGGGCAGGTTTTTGCCTTAGAGCAGGGTAAATTAGAAATTTACATAGATACAAATGTACGTTTAATACAGTACGTATTAATTAAAATAAATTATAACGTTTTTATTTCATATGTAATGTCACCGTTCAGCAAGAGTTGTCCAGGGGGGACAGATGTCCCAGTCCATGACTGCAACGCCTATGCTCGTAGCTAACCTAAAAGAAAGTTGTGTATTTAACGCGTCTGTTTTTAAAGTAAAACAATTCATTATACAATATGTAATGTTAGTCCTATGTATGATCTATGGTCCTAGGCATGTTATTGAAACTGGATTCGAGTCCCACTCCTGCTTCTGGGTGTTTCTGATTGTCTAAGTGCTAGGCGTGCACTTGCGAAATTTGTAATTAGAGACTTGCTAAACGTTAAGGCCGTAACGGATTCCAAATCCAAGTAATCGCATTTTACTTAAAGGCAGTTAGTATTTTCAGTTGTAATAAAATTCCACAGGTTTTCTTGAATAATGTATATAGGATAACACATAAAAACAGTAGTTAACAAATTTTTATTCCTTAATGTAAATTTGCAATAATCGCAATTTTTGGCAGTTTTTGTAACTTTTCAGCAACGAATGAAAAGTTCTAGTGGCAAAACTAAGATTAGTTTCTACGTATTTTCTATAGCTACCAAACGATTGGTTAATCTAGTCGATTGGCTAATTAGTTGTTTTGTTCCAAGGACTTTTCCTGCTGAAAGAGGAGTTTTTGTCTATCTTTCTTCGCCACTACTTACTGGCCATTTTAGGCGATCTACTTCAATAAAGCCTTCCCTTCACGCTGAAATCGATTCAGAAGCCTTTCAGCGATCTCCAATCACACCCGCTTTTGGTTTGCAGTCAACAACCTCACAACCTATCGTGCACTAATTTTTCTGAAAACAAGTTGATCACTCATAATTGATTAAACACTTCGATAGCTGACACCTGACACCCAATTCGAAGAAAATTTCTTCTTCCTACTGTTAATCGGCTGTCACGTTCAATAAACTCTCGAACGCTACTGGTATTAATTGTAAGCTGTCTCGTCCACCCACAAATTTTCTCACACACATATACACAAGATTTTGCCTTCAAACGAATTAAAATTTCTGCGAATTCAACGCCGTCACTTGTTAAAAACTTTATTGTCATCTGTTTCTAAATAGCCGAAAGTAACTCTTGCTCGGCCTTGGCTGTACTGTGTACTGACCTCAGGTCATACAATAGGTACTGACGACAAAACCAAGCATACGCGCTAACCCGGCTAATTTTTCCACTCATAATAACCCAAAAATCCACTCCACAGAACATTATCTAGCTCGAAATTGCATTCTCAGCAGAATACCAAAATTACTGTTTACGTTTGATTTACCTATGTATATAATGTAATTTCTATCTCTGAGAGTCTTTCACAAAAAATAAATTTTACTGCAAGTTGAGAAGATTTGTAGTAAGATCCTTCTGTTTTCTGAATGATACTTGTGGCATATTTTTCAATGTTGTCTAAGTGCTTCTTGGGAAATAACACCACACTTTAAAGAAAATTGCTGTATATTCCAAACGTTTTGGGGTCTAGATCAGACCCCGTTTAAGTTAATTAATTAATTGTCAATTGTTAAGAAACTACGGATTAAAAAGGCACAATTCTAAGATGTAAATTGAAATATTTGACAATGTGTATTATTTGATTTTTGACGTAATTAAGAGAATTTTATTTGTAATATACAGGGTAGCACAGAAATTTCTAAATATCGTATAATCATAAAGTTCCTTTCAAATTGGAAAAATTTGAAAGGGAGATCTTCAGAATTTTATGTGGCGCTCCTAGGTGCGACTTTGTTATAAGATAGTGCATTCGCCAAAAATGCGACCAAAGAACTTTTTGATTCAGTGATCCCATTAAAATCATAAGGGAAAACCTAGGAAAAACCTTATGAACTATCCCGATATTGGGTTGTTCACAAGGACATGACCATTAGCAATTTCTTCCTTAATCATCTGCAACCAGGAACGACTGAATTCTACGGAGGTAGTAGCGATACAATCGTTTCCATTTAACAAAATTAAAGCAGACTCTTTTAGTTTTATTTTGGTGTTGTGTTCTTCTTTGTGTAATATAACTGAATTTTGAAACTGTATTTTATGACCAAGGTCCCAAGCATGTTCACAAATGTTAGATTTTTCAAATTGTCGTTTTTTGTGTAATTTTTGTGTTCGTTTATTCGAACAGTCAGAGGTCTAGAGGTTTCTCCAATATAGAATTTATTACATTCACACGGGATTTTATAAATGCAATTTTTTGTATTTTGAGTTGTGTTATTTGGTTTGGTTTTTGATATAATTGATTTTAGTGTATTTCTTGTTTTAAATGATGTCTTGATATTATATCTGTTTCCTACTCTTTTTAATCTTTCTGATATACCCTGTATGTATGGTATAGTTATTGTATTAATGTGATTATCGTGGGAGTCAGTGTTGCTTGGTGAAGTTTGATGTTGGTTGTTAGGGATTGTTTGGTATTCCATTTTGTTTAACTCGTTATTAATAAATTTATTTGGGTAATGATTGGCAGAAAGTACATTTTTATAAACGTTTTTTCTGCATTGAATTTATTAATATTAGAACAGTTGGTTTTTGCTCTGTCATATAGAGATTTAATGATACCTCTTTTTACTGAACTTGGAACATAAAATTCTGAAGATCTCGCTTTCAAATTCTTCCAATTTGAAAGGCACTTTATGACTAAATGATCTTTAGAAAATTCTGTGCTACCCTGTATATTACAAATAAAATTCTCTTAGTTACGTCAAAAATCAAATAATACACATTGTGAAATATTTTAATTTACACCTTAGAATTGTGCCTTTTTAATCCGTAGTTTCTTAACCATTGACAAAGGGGTCTGATCTAGACCCCGAAACGTTTGGAATATACAGCAATTTTCTTTAAACTGTGATGTTATTTCCCAAGAAGCACTTAGACATTTTTCTTCTGTTGGTATTAAATTTGCAATTTTATCAAATATGACTCGCTGAGACTACACAAACGAAAATTACTTCAATTTGCTTATTACTAACAGTGAATGCAAGATATGGACCTGGGTTATGATCTGGGACTAGATTAGCAGGTTCATCTACGTTTGCTGCGATTTTGCCAGTAAGGCGCTCCGTAACAGTGAGGAGGTGCTCCCTGAAGTAGCTAAAAGTATGATTACATCACTAGCAGATAGTGGTTCATTCTGATATGGGACATGTGTGTGACACACATACCCCATATCCTTATATCTTTCTGGGTAAAATATATATTGTTTTGTAATAGGGTTATCTGACCACATATTTTAGTTCGGAATGCATAAATAATTCCAAAATCATATATCGCATTTGCAAATCGCTCCATTACTCAAAACACGATTTTTTGAAATGTGACGGGTTATAGGGTAAATCTAACGACGGATTGTAGTTTAAAAGGCAAATCAGGTGTCGAATTTACAGATCTCTCGGCAAAATTTGTTACTTTTTGGATTTTCAGGGAGGTTCTGATGGTTTTCAGCGATATGCTGAAAATGAAAAGCTGATTGAATAATCTGACTATGGATTTTGGTTTAGAATACAAATATACTGTGAAAATTAAATGTTGCATATATCGCTCCACTAATCCAAATTTCCGATTTTTCAGAACATTTTCAATGATGTGCTGAATCCTAAAGAGTGATGGTGCTAATCTGAATATTGATTGGCGTTTAAGATTCGTAAATTCTCATAATCCATGAATTGCATATAAAGTTCTGACAACTTTTTTTGTTGGTCAGTATAATTGTAAAATTTAGGATTGATTGATTAGGAAAACGAGATTTCCATTTGAAGATGAATGTAGGTATTGACCATTTAGTACAAACCGTAAAAAATTTTATATGCACGCATAACATATGTACGTATAGAGATTGTTAAAGCCATAAAGATTTATTGACTTTTGTATTTACAGTTATTCACATGCATCTACTAAACAGCGAGTGGCAGTCATATGTTTAAACCATTCACCCGATTTTCGTATAGTCCTTGTTCTGTTGTCGCTGGTAAAATCGACACTGTATAGACCCACTGTGCTCCTGAAAAAAAAAACACAATGCATTTATGATATTTACATATTTAGTTTTTATATTTATTAATTTTCTAATCCCGTATTCGCAGGAAGTAGTCTTTGTGCGCTATTTCAGATGTCATTAAAATTTCCAAAATATAATACACCAGGAAAATTTTAATAGTCTACGTAGGCTTCAAGAAGTTAAATGCTGTGAAAAACTCTGTTGAAATATTTATTCCAATGTTAGTGTAAGTACGAAATTCATTAAAAAGTTTAGATAAAAAGAATTTTTCCAAGGATCATTAGAAAAAAGTCTTTCGTCGGATATAATATGTTCTGCCTTTGAAAACCACAGTTTCCAGTAATTCTTTGACGTGTGTTTTTGTAAGCTATCTTTTGGCAAGTTGAAAGGTTAAACTGTAAATCAAGTCGAACAGATTTTGTCCCATAAAAAAACAACCCAAAGGTCGTTGTTTTATAAAAAAAAAATGATTTCAACATAAGTCCGTAATTTTTTACATACTCAGTTAGTCTTTGTCTTTAAAATTGAATAGTTTGCCTACTTTGCAGATAAAATTCAGTGGAACTACGATGTGTAAAAGTAAAATTGTTCTGAAGTGTTAAAATAAAAGTTTATGCTTTATTCTATATATACCCTTGAGCGTAAAGTAAGTTGTAAAGCATTATACAACTTTAACATAGTAATATAAATAGCTTTAATAATATAAATAACCAGCGGACCCGACAGACGTTGTCCTGTCCCATTTAAACTTTTAAAAATTAGCTGTAACAGTATATTCTGAGCGCCATCTATCAGACGTAACAAAACTAAAGAACACTCTTGAATATTTAACACAGCGACTACAGCGCCGTCTACCGGATCCTATGTAAGTTGTGCTAACATCAACAACAATTTTTAAATAAATAATTTAACTAAATAAACAATATCTAGTTGATCGTATTGTGAATCTAAACCATCCTCAAACCCCCGGAATATACACAAAAAATTTCATCAAAATCGGTCCAGCCGTTTAGGAGGAGTTCAATGACTAACACACGTACAGAGGATTTACATATATATATATATATATATATATATATATATATATATATATATATATATATATAAAGAAAGAAGAACATTGTGAATTTTTTAATGCTGTTTGCTTTGTTGTGCAACATATATGCAGTTCTCAGGTACCAAGTTCACAGTGATTTAGAGTACACAATATTTATTTGAAATATGCAATTTAATTACGTTTTACATTTTAGTGTCATTATTGTTATGACTTGAAGTATTTCTTTATAGTTATTTAATTAAATTCAATTTTTGTTTTTTTAATTAATTTGTAATTTTTAGTGATATAATGGCATAAAAAGATTCACATACAATTAACTTTTATTCATAACAAATTTCGGTATTGCTAATCATAAACCTAAAAAACTTTTAAAATATATTTAAAAGAAAAAGGCAAGAAAAACATTTAAATTTACAGGGGGATCCATTTACTAGTATCGGTCACCCTGCAGTTTTAACCCCTAAGCGGAGGTGAATATCACTTCTTTCTAAAGGTCTCTTTTTTGCCAATCTTTTGAAATATCTTTTCTATAATCAGATTGATTTTTACAGAGTAATGACCTAGAAACCCTAAAAAATTAAAAATTTTGAATTTTAATTGACAAAGGTATGAATATAAATACCGAGACAAACAAGCGGTAAAAAATCCTAAAATGCTTTTGCGAAATATATTTGCGACTGTAAATGTAAACCATTTCGACAATGGTTTATTCTTTATAAGAAAGAATTGAGTTTTTCATCAAAGACATCCCGATAAAAATATTGGGCATCAGCAGGTGTTGGATTTAGTTCATAAGTTTCACGAAACTGGAAGTCTGTGCCATAAAATTATCAAGAATCGTAGAGTTGTAACTGAATCTGCACAGGTTTAGATTTCACGTCATTTTGCATAAATAAATTCTTTCCGTATAAAATACAGTTTTTACAACAGCCTGCCGAGGATCATTATAACAGAAGTTTAGAATTTTGTGAATTAATGAATCTAAGAACCTAATTTTAGTAAAAATATTTGATTTTCTGACGAAGCAGGATATTTCTGAACGGAGTTTTCAAAAACATAATTGTAGAGACGAGGACAATATCAATCCAGAAGTTTTTCGGGAAGAGCACAGCAAACATCCTCAGAAAATCAACGTGTGGGCGGGAATTCTCGGAAATAAAATTATTTGTCCTTTATTCGTGGAAGAAAATTTAACTCGGGAACTGTATTTTGACTTATTAGAAAATGTGATAAATCCCCTTATAACCGATTCTTTAGAAAACCAAATAGATCAAGATGGAACTTTTTTTGCTAGACCAAGAAAACCTATTTTTTAACAAGTCGGAGCACCTCCACATTATGCTTTATCTGTACGAAATTGGTATAATAAGACATTTCCAGATAAATGTATTGGAAGAAGGAGCTCTATAGAATGGCCAGCAAGATCACCCGACCTAACGTCTCTTAACTTTTTTATGGGGACATCCGAAAACGTGGTTTATAAAACACAACCTCGCGATATTCCTGAACTTAGACGTAGAATAGTGGAGCAGTGTAAGCTGATTACACCAGAGACGCTACAAAAAATACGGGAGGAATGCGAGCAGCGACTTTACCATTGTCTTACCAACAATGGCCGACATTTTGAACATCTAATTTAAGTAAAAGCTAATTTTAAGGCTAAATAATATTAATAATGTAAATACAATAAATAATAATTATTTTAATTT
Source organism: Octodonta nipae (assembly GCA_034190945.1). Classification (NCBI taxonomy): domain Eukaryota; kingdom Metazoa; phylum Arthropoda; class Insecta; order Coleoptera; family Chrysomelidae; genus Octodonta; species Octodonta nipae. The sequence continues at coordinate 135,279,930 of CM067218.1, forward strand.
GAAAGTTTAAAATGGCATTACTCTGTAAAAAACAATTGGATTTTAAAAAATGATGTTTCAAAAGATTCTGTATTTTTCAGTTAAATTCATATTTTTTAACAAACTTTTAATGATTTCACTATAGATTTTAGATAATGGAGTTATTTTAATTATTTTTATCATATTATTAGTAATTTTTTTCAAGTCTAATAATTAAATTTACTTCTTAAACCAGGATCGGACTTTTTATGGTAACCATCCCCAATTGAAAAACTGGAATCGAACAGTTAATTGGTGAAAAACTAACCAAAATAAGAAAATTGTTATAAAGGGTTTACATAACTCCTGAACATGAACATAAGACTCATAGATGAATTTATTCAATAAGTTAATTTTATAAAGACATAAGTAGAAGTTACTTCAGATCAGAACTTAATTAGTAAATTGTATAAAATTCTCTCTCGGATATTCAGCTTTCGTCAGCAACATAAAAAACTTTTCTGGTGTTTAATGCTCATATTATGCTAACAATTATGCAATTAAAAACCAAAATTTTTAAAAGTAAAAACACACAAAAATGACACACAAAAATTATACTCTTAACTTATATTAAGTAGTAAATTTTGATCAAACCGTTCAAAAACTTCATAAATGTGCGCCTCCGGTGCTGTCGTTGTTGGCCTCTCATTTCCTATTTAACATTTTGAAAAACTGAGGTGAGGAATCTTTAGCGAAACTGTTTTATTTTCCGACGATGCTTGACAAATCACGCCTGTGTGCTAATATAACCCTTAAGAAAGGAGTGTCTACTGGGTTGTTAGATATTTTAGAAAATCTAACAACCCATTTCTACAGCACAAATTCGGTATATATGTGAAGACATAGCTTCAGATAAGAAGCACTTTACTATAATAATGTTACACAAATTCAAAAAATAATTATCTGTTCTAGAAATTCTTAAATTTGAGTTAATAGTGAATCAGTTTATAGGTTTCGCACCAACGATGCACATAGCAGCAATCATGAGTTCACAATTAGTTTTTTGAAGAGAGCAAGAAACTAAATTATTAGCGATTTTACAATGTGAGCAATTAAAAGCGCATCAACAAAAATGTTGACTTTGTGCCGATAATTCATATTTTATTATCTGAAATAGTGTAATAATCTTGAGAGATTTGTGGAAATAAACTTACATTTGTTTCACTGTTACACTGGAAAAGTTCATATTACTAAAATAAATACCAGAACGATTACGTGGGGCAACTGAGCTCTATGAACGGGCTCGATTTACGCCTGCCAACTTGTTTAATTGGCTCAAGTTAATGTGAGTTTTTTTCATTGTAGTTCAGATTACATTGACCGAGAGGAATTACTGAGACTCTGAGATAAATTTACTGTCTACGTAAGACCGTGTATATCTGCAGTATAATTAATTGAACTTTTTTGTTGGCTAAAAGAGAACAGACATTCAGTACAATGTACGTGTAGATTATCTCAATTGTAGTCGTCTTCTTCACGAGTGCTTGGGAGAAAGGTAGTTTGTAAATATTTTTCACTAGAATAAAGAGTGAAGTGTGGCTTATTTTTAACATTTTTTGGTTAACTTCACTTATATACAGTGCTTCAGTAGATTAACGCATATATTAGTTTTTTTGTGATTTGAATTTAGAGGTCTACCAAGTATTATTCTAATATACAGTTTGAACTACTTGCAAGTGATTACAACATCTGAGCTGATTCCAATATTGTACCACAATTGTCTATCTGTATGGACCAGGATTAGAAAAACACAGATGCAAATAATATGATGAATTATCCAAAAAGAAACATTCCTTATATTTTCAATGTTATTATTATTAGAAGAGCAACTATATACAACTTTTCATCTACAGGGATTCTGTTGTCAATAGTATTACTGCAGTAGTTCTCCGTTAATCCTACGATATTAAATATTATAGCAATATTGAAGACATATTACTTATTTATAAATCACAGTGTAATATTTCTGCAATATAATCAGTTTACCGCCAGTATTGCAATATTTGTGCAATATACATTGCTATGTGTTTTTATTAAGTGTTAACCTGTATGTGTATAACCCAGTCAATAAAGACAAAATTAAACAGCTAGCTGCGGTCATAAATTTAGTAGAAGTTTTTAGTCTATTATTAACATCATTTATAACATCGAATACGTACAAGTAAATTTCCACAATTGTCATCAATGGAAAAGCTGTAAAGAATCTGGAATTTTTCAACATCCAACTATTCACGAGATAAAGAGACTATCTAAGAAAATAGGAATACCGTGAAGAACCCAAAACATTATCTAGAGAAGTAATAAATAAATATTTCATTTAACTCATTCATTATAAACATCTCTAAGTCATAACACATTTTAATTAAATTGTTTATAAAAACATCATTTTTATTATGTATAATAAAATACTTACGCAAATCCATCTCCCCATTCAAAATCATCCATAAAACTCCAAAAACTGTAACCAAAACATTTTGCACCATCCGTCAGAGCATCTCTAATGCGGCTTAACCAGCTCTGCAAACAAAGAGCATCAGTACTTGTTGTGTCCGTGGCGACATTTTGGGTGATGTAATTTATTCTTAATAACCCCATATTGTAATTTCTGTTTCCGTAATAATTAATGGTAATTGATTGGTTACCTGTATAAAGAATTTTCTCTCTACATCATTGTAGCTGGTGTCTTTTGTCAGGAAACCGTTTTCAGTTATCAATATTTCAGGATTATTGTATTTTGCTGCAATCCATTTCATAAGGGATCCTACTCCCCAAGCCCCGTTCTGAAAACCAATTACTAGTTAGACATTGTCTGCACAGATCTAATCTAATACTATCAAGAGAACAACAATTAAATTAGGTATTTACAATTATCCTTTAACTGATTATATTGAGTTCAGATAGATCTGAACCATTGTTAATATATTTATTTAAGCCAACCTCCCACTCATTACTCATTCTTTCTTGCTTAGTATATTTTCTACTGGTGGACCAGTAGGTACAGATGTTTCAGATAGGGTCTGACCAATATGTTGTTTTGTCAATTTATCCGAAATCAATAATAAGCAAGAATTGCAGCTTCATTACTTCTTGGATGTTGTCGAAATGATCCAGTAGCTGGGCATAGCCTTCCGACATTAAATGTTGCAAGAGCTTCAAACAATAGAGTTTGAAATGGAAGCAATATCGCAAAATCTCTCATAGAGTCTTTTTGGTATTCCATTTTGGTGTAGATTTTCTCTGGGTCAAGATTCCTGTGACCACCACACCATACTTTCTATCAATCTTTCCATTATAAGGTGCGTTTACTTAATCGGTTCTTTTACTTTTACTCTGGGATCTTTGGAGTTGGGATACTATACCAAAATGGATTTCTTAAATGGCAACACTATTCCAAAGTCTCTTCTGAAATCTCGCTGACCAGACATAACGAATGAACGTGTATTAATTACAATAACAAATTTAGTGGTTATGCGGTTATATTCAGATGTTTTGAAAATAAGTTAATTGTTGTTGAGACATGTATGTATTTTGAATATTAATGTTTATAATTGTAAATAAAACAGTAAAACAATTTGGTCGAGTGCGAGTTGGCCTCACATACTAAATTTTTCGTAATACCATTGTCATAATGAGTTTAATTGTCTTATTTGACCACGAATGTTACGGTTAGAATTTTCTATTTATTTTTACAATAAACAACGAACGATGCCCTATTTTTTCTACATTCTAGATTCAATAGCTTCGAGATAAAAATATGTCACATTTTCGGCATTATTCTCAAAATCTTTTAAACGAGTTATTTTAAAAATAGAAGGAAAATATAATTTTGTTTCATTTATCCAGTGTTTAAACAACCAACTGTCGAGATTGCTGATTCGCGAATAATTTTACTTATGTTTGATGATGTGCAAGAGAAATGCTCAATGTATTCTCTTTCAATTTTAATTTGTGCCACAAATCTTAAAATTCAGTTCGACCCTATATTCTATTTTTTTTTTTTTCAAAACTTTAGGTTTCTAATTTCAGAGACAAAGGGAAAGAATGGGTAAATTTTTGTAATATAATTTCGGTAATATTCAAACCTATGAAAAAGAGAGCCTTTTCATTTCTTATATGACACGATGAGCTTGAAAAGTTTTTATTTCTCATTTAGTTATATATTTTGCGATATTCCCTTTATTTTTACACAAAGTTTGACTAAGACAATATTTTTCGATTTTTTTTTCGGCTCCGTTGTTTCGGAGATAAATGATTTTTGTAAAATTTCCTCTTAGAACTATCCCCCAAAATCAGAAACTTGATTAAGGCATCAATATGTGAACTAATACCAAATTATTAGCTCGGAAGAAAATGGGCCGTGACAGACGGATATATATTTTCAGCATGTTCTACTGACTACTGACAAATCCCGGGTTTTTAAACATTTTCGGCCTTTTGCCGACCTCTTAAAACACACCCACACAAATATAAAAGTATGTATGCTCAAATATTACAACAAATTATTATTGTTCTATAACCTACGTTTTCAAAGCACACGAGACCAAGACAAAGCGTAATTGACGGGCTAAGATACCGTTTAAGAGTGTTTATAATGTAGCCCTTGGAAGATTACATAGAAAACACTTTCACCATCAAATAATAGCAACTTTTATTCATAATTCTATTAGTGTTTAAAATGAAGGATCCGAATACTCATACAAAAAAAGCAAGATATAATAATACCAAAGCTATATTGTTTATCAGAACTCTTACCGGTTCTCCTGGTTTACCACCCATGTCCTCGGCCATATAGTCGTTCTTTCTTACTGCGGGACTTACTACTGGCGGTTCTTTTTCACTTGCTTTAACCAAGAAACTATATCCAGTGTTAAGTCCGAAGAAGTCTACAGAACCTTTTAACATTTCCTTCTCCGCTGCAGTGAATTCTGGAAGACGACTTTCGTTATAACCTTCGAGTTTGCTCCTGTAAGCGATACGCTCTTTCATCATATCTGAGTAATCTCCAAAATAAAGTGGGTTTGCCCACCACCCAAGCTAAAATATTATATAATTTATTAAAGTTAATAATTGCCACATACCTTAAAACAAATTTGTTACATTGGATAAAAATGATACTGGTCAAAATTTTGTTGTTTAAGCAATACGCGACAATGAGAAGAAAATTTGAATACCATTGTTTTGGACACTCAATAAATATGACCAACTGACAATATTAAATGGATCAGACGACAACCGTATATGCAAAAAGTTTATAATTAATCATTACAATAAGTTTAGAAGGGACTAGCTATTTGGCTATTTTGGTATGATATTCGTAAAAACCAAACTAGCTACCAAATATAACGCTCAAAGATGCAAACATAACGAAGAAAATTTTCGTTGCAATTATTATTTCTCTCATGAGCACTAAAAATGTGTTAGTTTCAATTAAGAAGACAAAATATTCTTCTAAATGCTCTTGAGTAATATGTGGCACGAAAACCGATACATGTGGAATTTAACAAACATACATTTATGAAATACGAAAAAATATAGGATTAAAGTGAAGCAATAAAGTAAACTTCAATGCTAAAATACCAATACCAAAAACGGAACTAAAATAAAAGTGGTTACATAAAACAACCCATTACCCAAAATCCCCCTGATTCAAATATTACTTACTACAAATTCCTGGTGTCTTTCTGCTGCATCTATATCCGCCTTGGTATTTGTATATGGAGCAGCATAGGAAACAGCATTCATCATAGCAATTTTTCCTTTAGTTTAAAAAAAAATTATTACTTGTTACATATAAACCACAGACAAACAATTAACACTAACAACTGTAAAATGGAACAGAGACCTAAATTTGATTTAATTAATCTATGAGAATGCATTTCAATTTTGATTCAAAGTTGTAGTATATTAAATGTAAACAAAAAATTAGGAAAATTTAACTGTAAATACCTGCATGGCATCTCTAATTAACATTTCTGTCAGATCGTTATCTTTAAACATAGAATCGCTAGAAAACATATCTAAATGATTTAGATTTTCTTTAAATAAAAATCAGTGGTTTTTGGTACCTTTCGAGCAATTTCAAAATAATACGTTAATTTATCAAATTATTATGTTTTTGATGTGACCAGATATAAACATATTTCACATAACTACCCAGGAATAATACCACATGCTCAAATCTCTAGATCAGCTAAGATACCAGTGAACCTAAGAAACGCGCCCCATTCATTAATTAAGCACTAGGATTTTAAACTAAAAGTTATTAAAAAATGTCTTCAATCTCACATCTCTATCGTGGGATAAAATAAGTATGATAATAACAAGAAAATGATTACCAAAATAAAAAGTAAAATTGAAACTGTAAATCCAGTTAACACTAGATATAAAATAAATTGTTTAAACAGTAATACATGTTAGGTTGGTCAAAGTAAAGAATATTTATATAAAAGAATAAATAAGTATAATTTTGATTTTAGTAATATAAAAATTTCAGAAACAGAAACAAATAACTCTCAAAGAATGATAAAAGAAATGAAATATATCAAGCAATATAACAAGTCCATAGATTTATAGAAAATCTTAGTAACGTTTATCACAACCTTATGTCTAGTTAATAGGTTAAGTTAAATTACACCAACTGTTTCAAATTATGAATAATAATTAATATACTGGCAAATATTAATCTTTGTAGCTAGAAAAATGTTTCTAATTCAAAAAATATATAAGGTTGTTATTATATTCCAACTACTTTCGATAAATAAAAAATTAACACAAAAATTGTATTCATTTAAATATTGACGAATATAATTACAAATGTAATAAAAACCAAAGTGCTTTATATAAGATAATAATTAATGTAAGGTGATTTATGATGAATTTTTTTCAACATGAATAATTAACATTTTTCCAAAAAAAATTAAAAATTATTATATTTGAGAGTAATTTTTTGCCAACTAATTTTAATGTTTTTTTCGGAAAATCGGAACTTAATTATTCCGAATCGTAAAGGAATGATTTTTATTTACATAGATAAATAGAAATTTACATTAACAAGCCATTTATTATTAGAGGCATTTTCTGCTGATAGGAAATTTTCACAGCAATAGTTACTATTATTTAACTACTCCGTCTTCTTTTTTAACAACTATTGAAGTAAATAATTTAGTTGATAGATTATGTTTATCAAAAAATTCTCGCAAAGCACCAAATACTTGTCGCTAAAACATGTTTTTTTATGATTTTAGTAACCTTAGTGCTAACCTGGCGTCGACAATTTAAGCAATATTGCTATATTTAGCATTACAAAGTGAACTGTACCTTAACAGATATTATAGCAGATAATATATATTCACGTACCTCCCTGTTCAGCTTTGAATTCCTTCTGATACATTCTATAAACTGAAGCATGAGCTTTCAACATATTATGAGCTTGGAGATAGGAGTGAACGCCGTCAGTTCCGCAAGTGTTTATAGGTTCGTTATAAGTGAACCAATATTTAACCATTGGACCAAGTTCACGGAAAACAACTTTCGCATATTCGGTGAACCATTCAGAGAACTGTGGACTTCTAAGGCCGCCTTTATTGTCGAGTACTATTGGAATATCCCAGTGGAACAAGCAAACCATTGGGATAATACCAGCGTTATTGAGTGCCTGGATAACATTCCTGTAATACTCCAACCCTTTTTCGTTAACATATCCAGTACCTTGATAAAAAAATAGCTTTAATAAGTATCAAATTACGTTTTTACGGTTCTTGAAAAGTTTGGGGTGACATAATTGTTACAAAGATTGCTTACCGTTTGGTAATATTCTTGGCCATGAAATGGAAAACCTGTAGTGGGAAACTCCCAAGTTTTTTAAGATTGCTACATCTTCTCTCCATTTGTGGTAAGAGTCACAAGCCACATCACCGTTGTTTCCATCTTTTGCCGGATGCGCATGATACATTACGTCAAAATTGCTTAGGCCCTTTCCATCTACGTTCCATGCACCTATACGAAACAATTCTTAGTACAACTAAAACATAAATCATGTATTTCAGGTTTCAAATATTTAGTATTTACCATTCTATAGATAACTGTTTAATATCAGTGTTTCAAACGTACAATTATCCATACTTACCTTCGAGTTGATACGAAGCACTGGACACTCCAAAGAAAAAACCTTTAGGAAATGTTTTATTGGAGATTGAATATGCTCCATCTGCAGAACTGGAAATAATACAAACTTGATAAAGTCTATTATTTCAAAATTAATAAATCGGACAATTTCAATTGGTTCTACAAATTCCCACACTTACACATTTGAAAACGCATGAGCAAGGGAATGAAATGCATAACTAGAAACTTCATTTGTTTTGGCACGACCGACCAACCGACCGACCAACCGACACCATCCAATTCAGTTCTCTGTGTAAAAAACACTGAGCAAGTTCTATATTAAGAGTATATTCTTTTATAAAACATCAGTAATAAATAGGAAATAAACCAATATAACATCCAAGTAATAAACAATACCTGCACAACATTTGTTTTTCGTTCGAATAAACAGTCTAATTCTCTCTTTGTCATATATTAAATTGGAGACTTGACATACGTCAGAAATTAAAAAGAATACCACACAAAAAGGCAACTTGGCATTAAATTTTCATATTATCAAGGAATATACAGTGATGGGCAAATGTTTGGAACCAAGCAAATATCTCTGGAATTATTAGAGATATCAAAATGAAATTTGAAAGTTGGATACTGCAGTAGATTGCCTATTTGTTTCCAAATTTTTTTACAATTTTGAACTTCCCGTTTTACCGGAAGTAATGTCGAGTTTAAAATTTGCAATGAAACACCCTGTATAGTATTTTAGTTTCTCATGAAACATTTTATTGCGTATATAAAAATATCGGGTTTGATATTGTTTACTTCAATACCTACCGAGATATTAACAGAAAAGTAATTAAGGAAAGGAAAAATCTAATATCCATTAATTCAAAACATTGAAACTTAACTTAACTAAAGATAATGTATTTATTTTCAAACTGAGCACCGTTTACTTCTTGAGAATAAGCAAGTCGATTTTTAAATTCTCTAGTAACATTAGCTATTACTTCTGGTGTAATTCTCTGGATGTCTTGAGTTATTCTTGCAGCTAATTCTTGCAAATTATTTGGTCCATCAACATAAACCTTAGACTTTAAGTGACCCACAGAAAATAGTCTAGTGGATTAAGGTCGGGACTTCGTGCAGGCCCTTCATAAGTACCGCTTCTTCCAATCCATCTGTGATGAAATGTCCTATCTAAATGATCTCGAACAATGCGAGCGTAATGGGGTGCTGAAACCAGATATTATTTGGTAATTGTCCATTTACCTCCAATGCCGGAATAACTTGTGTCTCCAAGAGCTGTAAATACCTATGTCCGTTTAAAGTTTCTTGTAGGAAGAAGGGTCCCACGATTCTGTTGTTATAAATGCCGGCCCAAATGTTCAATTTTTGGGGATGTTGTGTATGAGCCTTTTGTACCCAATTAGGATTACTTTGCGAGCAGTAGCGGGAGTTATGTCGATTAACCGCCTTCCATTCCATGCATATTGGCGAGGTCGGTAGTGGATAAGTGAGGATTTTCTTCTAAAGATATAGCAACATTTTGAGCTACACCTTCATTACTTGCACTTTTTAACCGTCCACTTTTTGGTAAATTGCTAACTGTTCAACTTGTGTCGTACCTTCGCAAAGTTTTTGTCACTACTGAACGGGATATTTGTGTATTCGGATGAACAATGTTAAAAAGGTCACAAACTTCTTGATGCGTCCTTTTCCTCTCCCCATACCCAATCATCATTAATATTTCTATTCTTTCTCTTTCCTTAATTCGGCAATTTTACGATCAAATTAAAATAATACAATCTTTTTACGTTCAAATAAAAAAAACTCACTTCTGCAATGAATTTCATGGACTACTAAACTTATTCAGAGTTAATTGGCGCCTGATTTAAACAAACGCACGTGTATTCGACTATGGAACAAGCAGTGCTGTTGGCTGTGACGGTATAATGCCACCGATTGGCCAATAGAAATACAAATCCTTACCGAACGGTTTGTTTATATCGGGCGTAAATGAAATCTGAACCGAGTTTAGCTACCATCGAATTTTTCCTTTCCTTAGTTACTTTTCTGTTAATATCTCGGTAGGTATTGAAGTAAACAATATCAAACCCGATATTGTTGTATTCGCAATAAAATGTTTCATCAGAAAATAAAATACTATACAGGATGTTTCATTGCAAATTTTAAAATTGACATTACTTCCGGTAAAACAGGAAGTTCAAAATTGTAAAAAAAATTGGAAACAAATAGGCAATCTACTCCAGTATCCACCTTCCAAATTTCATTTTGATATCTCTAATAATTCCAGAGATATTTACATGGTTCCACACATTTGCCCATCACTGTAGACTCTTTGTCAACGTAATGATAGAAATTGATAATCAACGAGATGTAACTTGATTTACATATAAACATTTCAATGAATAAAAATAAATAATGCATGAACGAAGTATTTTACAAAGGTTATTCAAATTGTTCAACGTTTGCAACTTGACAATGGTGAATATTTTATGAACTGAATTTTGGATGATTTCGAGAGTCACGGCGTTCCCTTGTTTTCTGCAAATTCTCTGGTCAGTCTACATGAGGTTGGTTCTTTTAATAGCCCCACAAGAAGAAAACCATTGGGCTCGAATCTGAAGATATTGATGGTCACTCAATTGGCCACGTCTTCCATTGAAGGTGGTGTCTAGGAACCTTCTTCCTTGTACAACAAAATGCGGCGCTGCCCCATCTTGTTGAAAAAATAATCTGGGTTTAAATGTTGTGCATTGTTGGGATCTGGAACGCTTTAACAAGCCAGGGAGAATTAATAAGGTCCCATCTATTTGCTGTTTACTTTATCTGACCAAAAATTGATTTTGTGTTGATTCTGGGTGTGTACAATTTGTGGCCAGTGAGGTCCTGAGACAAGTATTGACAATTGTGACAATTTAAACAGTAAGTGTCTTCTCGGAAAACACAAACTGGTTTAAAAATTGGGGATCCTTGTCACATTGCTGCAAAGAAATTTCACAAAATTGTAATCGCCTATCAGGATCTTCTACTGTCAGTTCATTAATGAGGTGCCCCTTTCACATTAATATGGACTTTCTTTAAATATTTTGCAATAAACGAGTGCTTATATTTTCTTGTGGTTTGCTAGAAGATCACAAAAACGTTACCCTCGGTAATTGACACTGGCAATTTTTTTAACACACAGGAAGAATTGTATCAAAGCGAAAATTTACGAATTAGCCGCTAGCTAAAACAGAAAATGATTGATATCTACTCCAGATTTGGAGTTGAAACGTCTCCAAACTCAGATAGGTATCACAAAATATAAAAACTTTTAATTATTTACAGGAATACTGGTTCATCATATTTAATATACATCTTTCTGTCAGAATATCTGCGAAAATCATTTCTGAAAAGTTAATCAGTAATCCGGGCAATTGTTCTAAATTAGGTTATTAGTAATTGACTTATATGTTGCATGAAAGAAAGCCCTAATATACACGCAACATAATCTATGACCTCCTCAACAATTATACCAATTTACTCACGAAGAGTAATAGCAAATAGAAATACCATAAACAAAAAACCACTAAAGAATTTTCAAGAGAAAGTTTGCTAATAACAGACATTCTATTCAACTTATTCTAATTATGAATGGATGAATCTTACCTCGCGATGAAACAATACAATAGAAATGTTAGAAAAATCATAGTTGTTTTATAAAAATCCATAATTGTGGAAATATTTTGTAATTTATAACATTCTTCAAACCGGTATCTCCAAAATTATCTTATCAAAAGTTATTGAAACCACTCATAAATTAATACAAGTTGAAGAACTTATCATATTTGGACATTGAAAATTATTGACATCGGTATAATAAAATAGTTTTCTCAACAATTTCTCAATAAGTGTGATAAAATTCATTATTTTCATAGTTTGTATATAAAGTTTTTTCCTTAAACTTTTTCTACAGCACTTCTTTATTAAACAAAAAAATATTTAAAACATTCGGCTTTCTAATTCTATATAAAATTTAAAACTGAAAATAGGCCACGCTGTTAAAAAAAAAATTGGGTTTGTTAAGTTTTTTCCTCTCTGTATTTGAACTCTTCAGCATTTCTAAATCATTGCCATAATATTGGAAGATCTCAACGTCTCATAAGTAATCATACACGACCCGAAATTAACGAAAGATTCAATGAGATGTTAAAACGTTTTGGGTAGAAATTGAAATACCAACAGCAAATTACCAAGTATTGTACGTAGTAACAGCTTACAACATAACTACCAGAACATTTTTTGCTGAAAATCACTGAATGTTGGTATACTAAACACTGCTAATGAAGGCAGTGGCAAAGAGCTACTACTTTGCAAATCAATACCGCCAAATACAAGGTACATATTTGATGTTTGGCAGTATAGTAATAATTTCTGGATGCTGAAAGATCTAAATAGAAATATGATCTAGCAACTCATTTATAATGAAATTAACATAAACGGAGATTAACTCCAAAAACTATAGAGAATACTATTAAATGAAATTAAAAAACACATTGTTTTAACGGAAAGATAAAAATTTAGTAGAACAGATGAAGAAAGCTTACGTGAAATATATCGGGAAACAAGTAATATCAAACAACACAAACAAGAAATGAGCAACACACACCTAAGAATACATGACATCAACCAAAAATATTCGAAAAAATTCTAAATAAATAATATGAGATAGAAACGGTAGAAGGAACATGTTACCGAATAATGGAATTGACATTAAAGACACAGTACAGATACGATCAGTAATTGTTGATGAATAGAAATCATGTTTTGACAATCTATAGCAAGGGCTGGCGGAATATGGCCACTAATCGAAATAGATCCTGTAGTATATAAGTCACAAATAAACCGATTACTTAAAAAATAAATAAATAAAGTAGAAAAGACCAAGCACTGTTTTTATTTATTTTTATTTATTTACTAGTACTCCATCCAACAGCCATAGGCCAAATCAAGGATGGGCATTTCAATTAGTGTACATGCAAAATTATAAAGTTACATACAAATAACATAAAAATCAAATACTATGTACAACAACTTACAATATACACTGCTAAAAATACGAGAGAGGACATTAAAAGAAAAATGAAATGAAATTTCTCCTTAATACATTGAAATGTTCAAAAATCAAGGCCCTGGAGCATTTGCCTCTTAATCATTCCAATATTCCCAATAAACAAATCAATATCTGACTGCAATTCATAATAATTATAAAAGATATTGAAAAGCGGAGAATTTTGTAGTAGATTGATTTGTTCTGGGCGTTAACATGTAAAAAAGTGAGGGAAAGCGAGTTCTGATGTTAGGAACATTAAACGAGATTTGAGTTACTAAACTTGGACAATCCAACTTGTTGTTTAATAACTTATGCAAAGTACCTAATGAGTAGTATTTACAACGTGTTGCTAAATCCATTAACTGAAATCGTTGCAGTAACATATCATTAGATATACCACGATGTGGATACACCCCGTCAGTTCTAAACAACAGATATTTAACATATTTCCTATTGATGTTTTCAACAGCATTAGTATATGTTTCGTATCCAGGATTCCAGATAATGAACGTACAAAAGCATTGAACAGAGTAGTTACGGTGCTAGTTCGGGAGAAGTGACGCCCATTCCGTATTACAAACCCCAAATTTCGTTACGCCTCCTTCTGAATAATGCTGAGCAAAATTTAGTTTTGAATCAAAAGTGATTCCTAAATCCTTATATGTAACACACCTGTTAATGAGGTTCCCATTAATGTTATATCGATATTCAATTGAAATTGATTTCCTCGTGAAGGTCATGTGATTACACTTGGAAATATTCAACGGTAGCCTATTTTCTATACACCAATGTGAAAAACTATTAATATGTTCTTGTAATACTTTACATGCCTCTTTATCATAAATTGAATTATATATTTTTAGATCATCTGCATATAGTAATGATTTACACTTTAAAATCTCCACAATTTCATTAATAAATATATCAAATAACAACGGACCAAGAACCGAACCCTGTGGTACACCAGATGTAGCTTGAAAATTGAATGACTGGAAACCATAATAATCAACTCTTAAATTGCGATTAGTGAGATAAGATTGTAAAAAAATAAGAAATGATGAAGTGAAACCAAGCTTCGATAATTTGCTCAATAAGATACCATTGTCCAGTCGATCAAAAGCTTTAGAAAAATCTGTATATATTACTTCAACTTGGCCACCAGCATCTAGTACCTCAGCAATATATTGCGTTAAACATAATAGATTTGTAGTTGTAGATCTACCTGGATAGAATCCATGTTGTTCTACGCTGATGCACGGCTTTACATGTGCAAATATGAATTCATACAATACAAGAATTGTAATCGACCTATAATTTTCAATATGTTTTGTCCCTTTCTTCCATATTGGACAAGCGAATATTTCTACACAACCGGAAAAGTTCTACTACTTAAAGATAAGTTAAATAAAAATGAAAGCGGTTTGGCCAATACAAGAAATCAGGTATGCCGTCTGGACCCCAAGTGGTTTTTGGTTTTAATCGTTGAAGGGCTTGTAATACATTGTTATCAGAAACGGGTGGTATGGTGCAACTATTATAATTAGTAGAAGGCAGAAGATCTACATCTGGATAAGAAGATCTAATAAATGCCGATTGAAAAAGTTAGCAAATCAATTTACTATATCCTGTGGATTATCTAATGAATTAGTTCCATAATTCCTTGAATTTGGTATACTGGAGTTAGTTTTCGGCGAGACAATGTAGCTCCAAAAATATATAGGATTACTAGATAATTTTTGTTCAATGTTTCGCATGTAGTTTTGATAACTCATTGCAATATCTTTTTTAATTTTACCATGCAAAATACCAAAATCATTGTAAACATCCATATCAAATGTACGCTTATACCGAGAGAATAGACGAGCATTAGTTTTAATACTTCTAACTATTTCATTAGTATACCATGGCGGATACTTTAAATTAAATTTAGGTACTGTTTTCGGAACACTTTTATCAAAAACGGAATCTAATTTTGAATAACATAGGTCACACGCTGCATTTATATTTATACAGTTAACTAAGTCATTCCAATCAATATTGCTTATATCTGCATACAGTGTATGAAGGTTAAGCTTCCTAAAATTGTACGATGGCTTATTGTTAGTTACAAAGTTGTTGCAAGACTTAGCTACAGATATAGTTATGTCTAATGGAGGATGGTACTCATCTTCTGGAACAGTAGGATCTATTGAACGATGTACTGTTACATTAAAGTTACTTAAGATTAAATCAAGTAACTGACCATTATTGATTAGTACCTCATTATATTGCCTTAAGTTCATAAATGTTGAAAAAGTTCAAGGGTAGAAACATAGCTGTTTCCAAATGTAACATCAGGATGACTTTGGTAATACTGTGGTATATTGAAGTCTCCCAAAATAAGTAAGTCATCTTCGCTATGATATAATTGGGATATAAAGTCGTACAAAAATTCATAGGTATCGAGACTTAACTGTGGAGGAAAATAAACTACAATTAGATATATTTTTCTATTTTTTGAAATAGAAATTCTTGCGCCAAGCATATCCACATCAGGTATAACAGCTGACAACTTAGATAAATCAATGACCTCTACACAGTATTTGTTTTTAATTGCAAGCAATACACCCCCTCCCATTTTTGTTTTAGTAGTTTCAAAGTCACAATCAGAACGAAATAGCTGATAGTTTACATGAAATATTTCAGAGTCGTAACCCGTTGAGGATAGCCAAGTCTCCGTTAAAGCAATAACATCTTGATGACAAGTTGTCGAATGGTTATTGACAGAGATAAGTTTTGTATTTAACACCCTCACGTTTTGATAATAAATTACAAAATTATGTTCCTTACCAACATCAGAACTGCTTTTTAATTGCTATTTACAAAGTATACTATTTCTGTAGTGCTCCAGTTTCTTCTGATACGGGGTACATTTAGAACGATCCCATGCACAGTGTCGATAGTCAACATTTTTCACATTGAGACAGTTTATACATTTAATTTCAGAGTTAGGCGGACAATCTTTAATATGGTGCTGCATTGAACACTTAGGACAAGCAATGTCTCGATCGTAAACAGGACAGACATCAAAGTTCACAAAAACATTTTGGTGTTCTAGAACTTTTACATACGTCTCCTTATCAAGCTCTAAAATTGCTTGATATATGTTGTTATTCTTCTTAGTTGGCCAAATCTTTATAACATTACATACATTAGCACTTTGCACGGTGCTATTCTGATACTTCAAAAATTTAATTAATTCCTCGGGTGGGTACTGATCTATCATACCTGCAATCCTTATCCTCGGGTCCCGGCTCTTAACCTCATAGCTGTTCGATAATTTTAAGTTGGCCACCTCCTTGAATTTTAATACATCAGTAGCATTGCTCAATCCTATTAGAACTCCCCCGTCACTAACATTTTTAATTTTCGATACTTTTATATTTTGATCAAATGGTTTAATATTGCTCATGATATCAGATTTTGTTTGAGAGTTTTTGGAGAAACATTTTTAGGCTTTACTACTACCATAGATTAAGTACCAGCAACTTGAGCAAAGGAAGGTTTTACGGTTTCAGTTGAAAGGTTACCAGTGTGTTCCTTAGCCATGGATACAAACATTTTCTCAACATTTTTAAAGACTTCCGTTAGTTTGAGGTCAATTGCACCCGCAATACAGTTGTTAATATCACTTGCCGTAGGGTAACATTTTTCACAAAACCACAGTAGACCCGTAGTTTTAATATACTTGACAACATCGGGAGCTATTCCAACGCAGGCCACGTGATATTGTTTATTACAAAAACCCGCGCAAAATGCACCGATTTTTGTACGTGTTATTGACGAATCGCACTTGTTACAACTCATAATAAGCCATAAATGTCACTGTTTTATTCAGGGTAATTACCACTAATGTTTTTATATTTGTAACTGGACTTTCTCTTATATCACACAAATTTTTATTTTTGCTGGTTAATACATTAGAGTTTTTCACCGGAGCTCTGAAAACACGTACTGATTGTTAATACACAGGACCGGAATGTTAAAATATAAAGTGCAGCAATTAGCACCTAAGCTAAATTATGTAACACATAATTTATCAATTATCTATTCCGGTATAATACTTTAAAAATATTCAAGAAAATTGTTCCCAGTGACATTAAAACAGTAATAAATAATAAAACATTTTATTGAAATATTTCAAATATACGGCGTTTTTGTCAAGTTTGGTACTATTTTTAGTGATGGGCATAATCGAATGATATTAATAATCGATTATTACAACTCCAGTAATTTTAATAATCTAATGATCCCTCGAATGACCAATCACTCGGATGGTACGTTTATGATTCTAACGATTTTCGCTTGTTTATTCTCAGATCCGTAAACTTTGCTACGTGTCAGCGGCTATCCTGTGTGTGAACATTTAAATTTACATAAAATTATACTAGTCTGAATCTGGTAGAAAATTACAGTATTGATTTTTTCCCCAAATATTCATTTAATATAAAATTTATTTGTGATTCAAATGTTAATAATTTAAAGAACAGTATAATGTTCCTTAATCTAAATTAAAAGCCAATTTATGAAATTACTTCGCATTGCAATAATTGCACCGTGCCCTGAAAATATAGTATTTAGGTACATATTTCTTCTATACAATGAAAGATATTAAGAAGTCACTGAATGAGAGAACCGAGAACGGAGAAAGTGCCTCTATATGAACACCGAATGGCAGAACAGCATTTCTCGATTCACAAGGAAATCAGTCGGATTATCACTCGACTTCAGAATCGCAGTTATTCGGTGAGTGTTTCGAGTTAAATAATCGATTATTTTTCATTCGACTACTTTGATTCCATAATCGGAATACTCAAGAGATTTTCATAATCGAATGACCGATTATATTTCATCTTATTACTAGTAATTAGTTATTTGTTATTGTCCAATAAAACATCTAAAAAATACTTCACTTCCGATCATAATGCGCTTGGAATTCCATACATGAGACTAGTACTCATATTTGAATAGTTGTCCCACTGTTTCGTTAAAATCCGTGCAGTTATTAAGGAGTTTAAAAAAGTTCCTTGAACCCGATTGCTGCGCCACCTACTTGGCCCAATTGTGAATCAAAACACTCAAACACACACCAAAAATATCAAAATCGATCCAGTCATTTAGGAACAGTTAAAATAATTATTGGTAAGACCATTGTGGCAAGGACAAAATAAGCTGATGATCATCAACGGCTGACCAAATTTTCGTAAATTATAGTTAAGAACCATCTCCATCCGTCAAATCGTTTATGAGCTACGATGTCACAGACAGATACATAGGTCCACAGATACCTACACACCTTAAACTTATAACACCCGTCATTTTTCTTCGACGGTTAAAATGTAAGTAGAATATGCCACAAACAAGCTTCAGAAAACAATTAAACATAGATAGACGAACCTTTGTACTTAAGTAAATATTATCTTGAAAATATATTAACAGTAAACTGCTTGTCTTCTAAACGTTGTTTGTGGCATATTCTTGATTACTTTTATGTTTTTTTTTGGGGCAGTAACACCACAATCGAAATAAAATGACGTATATTGAACAAAAACCAAACATTTTAAAGTATATTTAGACTTGAAACGTTTGGTTTTCGTTCAATATATGTCGTTTTATATCGATTGTGTGGTGTTACCGCCCAAAAAAAACGTAAAAGTAAGTAAACTGCTTGTCCCATGACTTATATGAAATTATTTGTAGTTTTTAGTTTCAGTTTTATTATTAACAACTGACAGTTTTAAAAATTCGTTCGAACAATTTTTCAGTTGGAAAAGTAAAAATTTGCTTTGGCCGACTATGAGCAAAGAATGGTTTACTATAGTATAATACTTGGACTGTCGATGATATCCAATGAGCTACTAAATCCGGTAAGTCATTAGAAATAGGTTAATAGAGGTGAATCTATTATCATTATAATGTACAAAAAATGTCATTATAAATTGTGCATCAATTCCAAAGGAAGGCAAGAACTCCATTGCTAAGTTTGGTTTCGTTAGAAAGATAAACGAGTTAATAAAGGTATAATTATCTTAAAGTTAAATGAATGATATACAGAATTTTGTTTTTTATTTAGAAAGTTATTTAGGAAGTGAACCAATCTCGTAAGTAAGAAACAAGACTTATATGTATGCAGTATACGTTTAATAAAATTGTTCAAGTTTACAATATTATTTTACATTCAAACACATTTATCCACCAAACACCTAGTAGCAGTTACTTTCTTAAACCATTCTCCAGATTTTCGTATAGTCCTCGTTCTGTTAGCGCTGTTGAAATCAACGTTGTAAAGTCCCACTCTATTTCTGAAAATATACAAGTAAATTTGTTACTGCTCACTGACAATTAGGTGTGCTAAATTTTTACATCATATTTTAGGTGTTTTGTTATATGATAGTAATTATAAATGATGCATTCTCTAAGCAATATTAATTAAGAACAATAACTATTAAAAAATAGAAATAATCTACAGGCAAAAAGTAGATTGCATGGTATATTAGTATTGGTATTCTCCAGCTCGTATCAAATAGAATACAAACGCAATTTTCTACCAAACGTTTGACCCTAGAATAATATATTTTGAAATTTAAGTTAAAGTTTTGAAACTAAATGGTAACATTGGGTGAATTTTAATGTGATCCAAATCAATTTCTTTATTTATTTCTGTTCAATCTTGGACTGATTGTTGTGGTATAATCATCATACACTAATTCCTATCGATTAGAACAAAAAATCAATGGTACATTCTAAAAGAGGTACCTAAGATGCTTTATTTATTAGTGTTTTTTTAATAAAAGAACCAATAATCCTGATTTAAAAACATTATTCATTTAAATCCCAAACAAAGTTTTCCTACTCGTTGCTAATCGAATATATAAAAATCTAGTATCACGATGGTTGTGGTCGAACTTCTGCGAAACGGTTCGACTAATATTTTTGAAATTTGGCAGTATATTTGATAGGGATTAGAATAGGTCGTAATGTATAGTTCATACCGCTAGATGATTTGGGTGTCCCTATGCAGAAAGAAACATTATATGTTTTTGAAAGATGCCCTAAATGTCCAAAGATTTCTAAGAAGACAAAAATGTGAAAAAAGTCAAAAATATCGAAAATGTAAAAAAATGTAAAAAATGTATTTTTTGAAGCCATATAAATTTTGTTCATGGATGGTGGCGTTAAAATGACTTAAAAAATATTTAAAAGTGTAGAAGATGTGAAAATTCCCAAATTGTTCAAAAACGCCGATTTGTTTAGCCTGTGCGAAGCCGCGGCGAGTCAGCTAGTAAAATTTTTTTTACTGCCCATAATATTTATAAACATTACATCCTACTCTGTCGTTTGCAAATGGACGTTCGACTGTTGGTATTGTTTGCACTCTAAGCTCTATATTTTGAGCCAGTCTGGAGTAGCGGTAAAGATAGTTAGGAACAGTAATTTTTATTTTGCCGTAAATTTTCACTCTTAAGAATATGGGTTTCATTCAAAATGTTGAAACGAGATTCAGCATGCATCTCATAAACCCCAAAACACCCATATAGGCCATCTCTTTCTTTTTCATACGCAGGAACTCCTTTCGTAGTATTATAGAAATTAATTTCAATTATGAAAACTGTATGAGGCTATTAATATTGTGTTTTTAATTTGAGAAAGGGAACTGATTATTGGGGGCAAGTTAGGTTTCTCTTTATCTTTTTATTTTGTATCTTCCATTACCAGATTATTTTTCAAAAGTCTCTAAATTAACTTTAAAAAATAGAATCGGTTATATATCATTTACATTCTGATTATTTTCAGGTATTGTCTTTATCAGCAAGATAACCTATTGATTTCATACGAAAGCAATAACTGTTCAATACTAATCTCAAGTATATGAAATCGTTGCTATTGTATAGAGTTTTTGTACTGGGCAGCGTAACAATTTATCTGTCCTATTTGTCTAGTTTTCAGGAAAAAAATCTTTAAATGCCTCTAACTCGACTAATAATTCATCATCCATACTACATTGGAATATATATACTGGCACAGTTACTAACTATTTTACCTATAGCAACAAACCTGATTTTTTCTTTTTTCAGCTCTTTTGAGATCATCACTAGAGTGGATAAAATGTATAAGAAAACACTTTCCTAACATCAAAAGTTAAAACTACGGGAAACCATATAATAAAACCAGAAAACTTTCAAATTATTTTTCTAACTAATCTTCATTTTATTACAACTTATAAAACAATTAATTGTATCATATTTGCTTTTGCTTTTATTTGTTAATTTGATTCTTTGTAAATAGTGGAAACTGCAAATTCGTTCATTTCTGAAATTTGTTGTAAAATGAAGCTGAAAAGTACATTGGGTTAGGCACTTTTTGTACGCCCTAAACTAACTGTTTTGATCCGTTACTTAACAAATTTATATATTGCTATCCCACATTTTAGGCAATTTCAAAAACGTTCGCAAGTTAAACAAAATCCGAAATGTTGTGCCTTCGTAATATTATGTTCAAAGTTTAGACTTTTAATAAAGACTAGACTACAATATATTTATTCAGCTTAATATTCAATTTAACGTTTTCTGTAAAGATATTATTTGTAATTTTAAAATAATTGTCTTACTCGAAGCCGGCACCCCATTCAAAATCATCCATGAAACTCCAGTAACTGTATCCGATGTACTTGGCACCCTCTGCCATTGCGTCTCTTATTCTACTTAACCAGCTCTGTAAAGGAAGGTTATGTACTTAACTTATAAACGAACTTATAAATTACTAGCCGGTACCCGCGGTTTCACCTGCGTATGGAATATACAATTCTGTGCAAAAATAAACAGCTAATGAAACATGAAGTATCTTATATAACAACTTTTTCTAATTTGTGAACAACCCTGCGTAACAATAAATTACCAATCACGAATATATTACACCCAAACTGCAAGTGCTTATGGACCAGCCTATTTAACAGTTTTATTCGACATTTTTTTAACCTTCTATTATAACTGTAACGAGACTTTACGTTTTAGTGCAGCCATCCTTTATATGCTAGTGTTTATTTGTCACCGCATATAACTTTTTTTTAAACACCTAACCATACCTTTGTCCACCCTATATATCAGCTATGCAACTGCTCATGGTCTAAGCTATATAACAGTTGTTTCTGAAAATTTTTGAGCCACTTTGTAAAGTAAAAATTTTCTCTACCCTATATTTTAACCACCCTTTATATATTCAATTTTTCTTACATTGTGTTAAACACACTGTATAACCATATTCTAGGTATTCCACACAGTAGTATACAACTACCATTATAACATTTTTTATACTACACTGTATAGCTATAAATTCACCAATCCCCCACCACCCTTTATAACAATTTTATTCCACATTTTTTTAACCGCCTTGTATAATTATAACTCTACTTCCATTTTTATTTAAACCATCATGTTTATATTGCTGTCAATTAGTCAAACATTTTAACTTATTTTTCTATCAGTTTTTGAACCATCCCGTATAACCATAAGTTTACTCTAGAAAATATTTCAACCACGCTATATGTATATGCATCTGCTTAGGGACCACCAAATATAACATTTTTTAAAACACTTAACTATAACTCTGCTTCTCTCTATATTTCAACTATCTTATAAATGCAACTGCTTATTGACTACGCAATATCTTTCTTACATATATCTATTGAAACACCCTGGTAAGTATAATCTGACTCCACCTTTTATTTCAAACACCACTTATATGCAACTTTTTCTAAGAATGCTTTAACCAAACTGTTTAACTATAATTTTAGTTTGGGTCATGTTTTAGATATTTCGTATATGCAATAGTTCATGTTCTATCCTACAAAAAGTTTTTATCCACTTTGTTTAACTATAACTCTACTCCTCCT
The DNA here is from genome assembly GCA_034190945.1 of Octodonta nipae. Classification (NCBI taxonomy): domain Eukaryota; kingdom Metazoa; phylum Arthropoda; class Insecta; order Coleoptera; family Chrysomelidae; genus Octodonta; species Octodonta nipae. The sequence goes on from CM067218.1 coordinate 135,303,092, forward strand.
TCTATTTGCAACTACTTATCGGCCACCCAGTATAACATTCTTTGGCCAACCATGTTTACCTATAAATATAAATCCATCAATTATATTTTATTATATTTCAACCATCCTATATAAGCAACTACTTGAGGATATTAAACAATTTTTTTAACCACCCTGTAAACTATAATTCCACTCGATCTTATATTTCAACAACACTTTATAAACACCTGCTTCTAACATTTTTTCAACCCGTTTCATAACTATAATAATTCAAGAACTGCTTACATAGCACATTTTTTTTAAGATTTTTTTATCCACCATATTTAAATATAATTCGTTCTGCCCTTATTTCAACCACATTTTATATGCAACTATTTATGAGCCAAAGATTATAACATTTTATAATCCACCCTGTATAAATGTCCACCCGTTTTTCAACTACCTGGTATATGCAGTTATTTATGGCCCGCTCAGTTCAACACTTTTCAAGCATCCCATGTAACCAATTCCACTCCCCTTTTATTTCAACCACATTGTATATAAGCAGCTGCTTAAGGTCCACCTAATATCAGTTTTTTAAAGATTTTTAAATACATGTAATTCTACTCCACTCTAAGTTTCCAATAAATAGAACACCCTGTAAAATTTCGCGCCATATGTCAGTTGATTTTTTTAAAATCGAAACATCTTACATTGGCATATTCCGAATTTTGAATAAAAACTAAGCTGATCTAATATTTGGTGCGTGCGTTGGAACGAATAGTGTAATTGTGTACAACCCAACATGAAGTTTTTTCGCTAATCTACAGTTTCCGTCAATGTAGGGAGATAAAATGTCTACCAGATTTTAGGTCAAACTATAGTCTTTGCAACAAAAAAAGATTCTGCAAAATCAGTTGAGTAGTTCCTACTTGATGCCCGAACAAACAAATAAACAAACAAACAAACAAACTAACTTACAATTTTATAATAGTATAGGTTAATATCTACTTACCTGTATGAAAAATATCCTGTCAGAATCGTTATACCCGGTATCTTTGTTTATATAACCACTTTCCGTGATCAAAACTTCAGGGTCATTATAGTGAGCTGATACCCATTTTATAAGTGGTTCTGCACCCCAAGCTCCATTCTAGAAATAAGATATATATTAAATATGTTTATCATGGTATCCAAATACTGTATTGGTTAAATGAAGCTGTATGTACTGTAACTGATTTTGTGTTGATTTAAACTTTGTTCGAAACCCCCTTGAAGATGACCGTGAACGTGGGAGTTCCAGAGCATCTCATTTCATTAATAGCAACCTCATACAAACACACTATACAAGCATATTAAACTAGAGCAAGCGATGTCAGAGGGGTTCCGGCTTCAATGTGGAGGTCTTCAGGTATACGTTCTTCGCCTCTGCTATTTAACATATATGGATAAATTAATTATGAGTCAAGAGTTGAAAAACCAACAGAAGGAGTTCACTGTTAATGAACGAAAGATTGATAACATGCACTTTGGTGGCAATAAATCGTAGACAAGACCACCTCTTAGAACTTAAACTGCTAAAAGGGAGAAGAAATTCACAAACCTGGACTAGAATCCATCCAACAATGGCTCGAATTGATGATACTAACACGAGCATTATGGGAAGAAATGGAAAGATTGAGTCCAAAGCAAGGTAGAGGAAAAAAGAGCCAGCTGACAATTGCCAACTATAAGAGAGACGGATCAAATGACCCCGTGAAAAACAAACCACTCTACCAACTAGTGAAAGACAGAGAACAGTGAAAGAAAACTGTTGACACTGACCACCACATTCTGGAATTTACTGTGGCTATTAACCACTTTAAAAATGACAGGAATCTAATATTTAAAAATATAACTTGTATTCCATTAATTAAGAGAGCTTGTCTTACTTTCTTATTTGATGATAATACCTACCGGTTCACCAGGTTTACCTCCAACATCTTGAGCCATAATGTCATTGTTTCTTAATGTAGGATTAACAATAGGAGGTTCTTCTACAACAGCTTTAACCAAAGCACTCCAACCAGTGTTAATACTGAAAAAGTCCATAGAACCTTTCAACATTTTCTTTTCAGCTTCTGTAAATTCAGGTAGGCGACTTTCGTTATAACCTTCAAGTTTGCTTCTGTATGCAACTCGCTTCTTCATAATATCCGGGTAGTCTCCGTGGTAAAGTGGGTTTGCCCACCAGCCAAGCTAAAACCCGTAAATTCAAAATGTACATTAAGTGTATTATAATTATAATATTTTTTTTACCGACGGCATTTTAAGATCTCAATTTATATTTTGACATGTTACTTAGCTAATTACAAAACAAAATAGTCGTAGTTATTTTTCATAAGATTGAAAACATTGAATATTTATTGAAACATGAATATATTATCCCCTTATTATTAATTTAATCGCAACGTTTCGTCTCTTTTTTATTTCCAGACTTCTTCAGGCTATTAAAATTTTAACAAGAGTTTGTCATCAGTTTATGTTAAATATTTTAACTGCATATTTGAATATATTTAAAGGCCAAATCTTTCAATTATTTTTAGGTAGGGAATCAGTTATTTAATGTTTTGTGTTCATGTATATTATCTAATAAACAATGTATTTTATTTTACATGGTTCGGTTCCTCAAAATCCTGTTTATATTACAAGGTAACTGACTTTTACCTAAAAATAAACGTGTCATTGACATTTTGACTATGTGTATTTAAAAATATAGAAATACAATGCACTTACTGATTTGTTATGTTAACTTAGGTACATACATCTATTCTACAAAGAAATCTATTTTTATTGAACATATTTTCCTTCGAAAACGGTTATTCAGTAATTATATATGGTAAAAGCGTTACCTGCTGTCAAATCATGTAAAAACCATCTTTGATAATTCAGCATCAAGCGTTGTTTATTGTTCAGTAGTAAACTGGTCAATGTAATAGATCAGTATTGATTTTTCGGACAAGTAGCAGTAACTTTCGTTTTAATTATTACGTAAGTTTTTGTTGTGATTATTTCATTATTACCTTATTTTCACAATCTCCGAAGATGTGATTTAAATTGACAATCAGTGGACAACAGAAAATATATTAAAGATTGTAGTTTTTATAAGGTTGTTGGACATATATTTTTTTTACTTTTTGAACTCGATTGAAACTGCAAATGAAGAAAACATTTAGGTAACAAAGTTCAATCCCACTAAACTAGCACATAGATTCGTAACCTCTGTGTGCTAATTTCCCCGAAAATCCTAGATCGGTCTTTACATCTCGCGTCTTCAAATTTAACGATATGTATCAAATACATAAAGAAGTGTTCGAGAGGACATTCAATTGTGGGAATCGCAACTGATGAAGGTTCCCTAACCAGAAACAATATTTATTATATATATATTGTCTTGCGTACAAAAGAATGACACCTCGACGAGAGAATTCAATATCTCTGACAGGTGAAGTAACCTGAAAATTTCATCGTCACATTCTAAACTAGGAGTTACGGGTAACAGCAATTACATGAAACGGCTCCTGGAGACATAGAGGTTCCGAATCTGGATTCGGAACCTCTATGTGGTAGTTTCCCCAGAAATCCTAGATGTCGGTCTTTACATCTCGCATCTTCAAATTTAACAAAATGTATCAAATACATAAAGAGGTGCTCGAGAGAAAGCGCAACTGATGAAGGCTCCCTAACCAGAAACAATATATTATAAATATATTGTCTTGAGTACAAAATAATTACACCTCGAAGAGAGTATTCAATATCTCTGACAGGTGAAGTAACCTGAAAATTTCATCGTGACGTTCTAACCTAGGACTAACGGGTAACAGCAATTACATGGAACGGCTCCAGACTCGGAACCTCTATGTGCTAGTTTTCCCGAAAATCCGAGATGACGGTCTTTACATCTCGCGTATTCAAATTTAACGTTTTGTATCAAAAGCATAAAGTGTTCGAGAGGACATTCAATTGTGGAAAGCGCTACTGATGAAGGTTCCCTAACTAGAAACATTATATATTAAATATATTGTCTTGCTTACAAAAGAATGACACCTCGAAGAGAGTGCTCAATAATGTTCACTATTTGATGAAATAGGGTCGAATTTCGACCACTAGTATTTATAGATTTTCTTGTCGTGGAAAAAATTAATCAATAGGACTATGTAGGCTATAAGCAGGACAGAACGAAACTTTTTTACTCTGATACTTATTTTTTTATTGATGTTTGAACAAATAAGTACAGGTCCGTATTTAAAAAAAATTTGGTGACACGCCAGACAAACAAAACGTAGCAGTGAAGATTTGATGACGCCCTGTTATGTAAAAGTACGTGTCAAAAAACATTTCCCTCTAGCATTTTTCGATATTCTTTAAAATAAAAGTAGTAGAGGCAAAAACCCAAAAAAAAATCCCCTCGTATAACTTGAGAACGGTAAGAAATGCAACTTTTTCTTTAATCGTGTTTGTATCTCTTACCGTTTCTTAGATAGTAACGTTATCCATTCATATGTGAGTCAACCTGTTATGTAATAGTAATAATATTAAATTAAAATTATAAATATAATTAGAAGAAGTAGTATTAAAAGACTCTCGGGAAGTGATTAATGTTTCAGAATTGTTTACACAACCAACTTTGTTTCTGTTTTTTTTTTCTACTATGCGGAAGATGTGACAAGTGAATTATAGTTAGTTTATTTTGGGAGCCCTAAATGGCCATCAAATCTGTTATAATTATTAGTTTAACTTTAAAGAAATATAAAAAACAAAAATATCTATATAAAAATAGGCAAATACAAAATGATTAGGTACCATTTTCTCCTCTCAACCGATTTTGTTCATTTTTGTTTTGTTTAGTAGCTACTGACGACCTTCAGTGCAGAATGCTAATTATATTATAATATTGGTTCATTTATTAAAAAAAATTAAATAAAATATAATAAAAATTCATTATTTACGTCCATACTGTCAACGCCAAACAACTGACAGTGCCGCCGCCGCCAGAGGGTCAAAACTCAAAACATTGAGTAATTATATATGGAAGGAGCGATCGTTAGACGCTGTTATATTCTTAGAGCTTGTACTTCTGGAAGTGGTATGCAAGCGTTGTTATTGTTTAGTGGTAAAATAGTGAACGTAGTAGATCAGTATTGATTTTTCGGACGTGTTGCAGTAACTTTCATATTAAATATTCTGTTTTTAATGTGAATTTAGTTATTATCACAACCTTCCCGAAGGTGTTGTGTAAAAATTTGTCAGACAGCGGACAATAGAGAATGTATTAAATATTTAAGTTCTCCTAGGGTTGATGATCCTCTCTTTTTTTAATATTCCTGAACTTGATTGAAACCGCAAATGACGAAAACTTTTAGGTTGCAAAAATTTGGGGGGGGGTCATTCATTTCTTAAAAATATTTCGAATACCGATATTTTAGTACATTTTTAGTTTCTTTTTAGTTCAATAGATTTGTCAATATGAGTGAACAATTTTGGACATTACATCTACTTCTCCGATTTCTCCACAACTCTGTTTCTTATAAAAATATACTTTTTACAATTTCATGAAATAGGGTCGAATTTCGACCACTGGGCTACTACTAGTAAAGATTATTGAATTAAATAATCAAAGGAAAACTCACTAGTATATTGAAACATTTACTATACTGATTAAATCTGTAAACTAAACTAATATTCGTATCTGTCTAATAAGAGCTTAGCCAGTTAGAGAACGAGGCAGACCTTAAAGAATGAGACCTGCTATAGCAGTAGAGACCAACATACAGACTTTTGGATTAATATTTCTAATAAGGATTTCTGATGTAATATAATTTTATTTTTTAATTATATTTTAAGAGCTACTTACAACGAATTCCATGTGTCTTTCTGCTGCCTCAATGTCGGCTGTACTGTTGGACTGTGGAGCAACGTAAGATACAGCGTTCATCATGGAAATTTTACCTACAATCAGAGTTTGTATGCTTTAGCGTAAGTTATTCGTATATTCAAAATGAATACAGTTTTAAATAGTCTATTTAGTCTGATTTGGTTGACCAAAAAATTTCTGTACCTATTCAGAAGCAAAATAAAAAATTACAAAAACTACAAATTAAAATACTGATTATGCCAACATTTTCTGAAGATGCATAAGTGTTAGGTTACGTCAATAGTAGCAACCCGTCAATCTGGATGAATCTGTGGGATCGAGTATCCTGTGCTAGTTTCCCCGAAAATCCTAGATGTTTGTCTTTACATCTCGCGTCTTCAAAATTAACGAAATGTATCTGACTTTTAATTGTATATCTGCTTCGTGGATTTTTTTACTGCCTAAAATACATGTGATAACTTGCCTTGATGTTATCAAGTAGAATAAATAATCTCACTCAAAAGACAGAGTAAACATACAAATCACGTTTTAGCCTTACTCACCTCCCTGTTTAGGCTTGAATTCCTTTTCATACATGCGATAGACTGAACCATGAGCTCTTAACATACTATGGGCTTTGAGGTAGGAGATGACACCATCATCCCCACAAACGTTTATCGGTTCATTGTAAGTAAACCAATACTTCACCATTGGACCAAGTTCTGTGAAGAGCACTCTCGCATACTCAGTAAACCATTCCGTGAAATGAGGGCTTTTGAGGCCTCCTCTGTTTGCTATGGCCATTGGAGCATCCCAGTGGTACATGCAAACCATTGGAATAATATTTGCATCATTTAGTGCTTGAATAAGATTCTTGTAGTAGTTCACACCTTTTTGATTGACAGTTCCGGTACCTGAAAAATATTTCCTAAGTCGTCATTTTTTTTATAAATTTCTTAACAATTATGAAGATTTTTTGTTTTATATAATTCTTATATCCCTCTAGTATTTCATCCTCTTGTCTCAATATTATATTAAAATATATATCCTTATTATACTAAACTTACCCGAATTATCTATGGTAATTAGTTGATATTAATTTCAACAGTAATTTATTTTTTAGAAAACGTAATATTAACGGTATTTAATGCAAACAATAATTTAAAAAAGTTAATGAACAGTAACAAGGGCAAACTTAAATTAGCATGCTGCCTTATGAAAACCATCTAGTGGTTCAATGCAAGGCGAGACAATGAATAGAAAATTCTATGATTTAGCTAATATACTAAACATTCTACACTATTAAGTTTATTTAACTACTAATCGAAGTCTTATTTAGAATTATTGTCATGGTAGCAATTTTACTACATGACCATCAAATTAAATAATGTATTACTTACCGTTTGGTAATATTCTTGGCCATGAAATAGAGAGCCTATAGTGCGAAACTCCTAAATTTTTTAAGATTGCGACATCTTCCCTCCACTTATGGTATGAGTCACAGGCTACGTCACCAGTGCTTCCATCTCTTGCCGGATGAGCATGAAATGTTGCATCCCACGTACTTTCGCCCTTACCGTCTTCATTCCATGCACCTAAAATGTAAACAATTCTGTTATCATATATTGTAATTCCATCGAAAAACACAAAAATCTACTTTAAAACATCTTTACCTTCTATTTGATACGCTGCATTGGATACTCCAAATAGAAAACTAGATGGAAAGGTTTTGTTGGAAATAATGTATGCTCCATTTGTAAGTCTAAAAAAAGATAACCTGTACTGAAATTCTATTACTGATTTCATAATATATATTTTTCTTAAATTTATATTCCTACAGTACTGAACTGTAAAATATGGTTACCATATAGAGTCTGAAATGACTAGGTCAAATTAATAATGTATTAATAAAAGCAGATATTGACTAATCTTGAATTTAATATCTAACTTTATTATTTTGAACATCATCCATCTATCAGCTTGTCAATGTTCTCGAATCTTAGCATATTATACGTTTTAGTGTGTTATCCAAACTGAATAGTCAAATCTAACAAATGAAATAATGAAATAATACTATATGATAGTTGTTACTCTCAAGTGAATTCGCTGATAGTATTTACTAATACTCATTATCATAAATCCTAGGGATCTTATTCCCTAGGCGTCTCACCAGTTGGTTTTATTGCTTCATTCACTATATGTTGCAAAGACTTGATTTCCTAAAATGGTTTTAACAAAGGAAGTAATTGCGCATAATCTGCTATCTGAACAGTTTAGCATTGTTAGGAACTGAATGATGGAAGCAAAATCCCACCTCTCTCTTCCCCTCTCTTCTTTCTTATAGGGCAAATGAGTTTGAAGATAACTAAAATAATTTTCGCCATGTTGCTACAAATTTAATATTAATTCTGCTAAATATATTCTGCTGGTTTAAGGTTTTGCCATTATACTTGTTTGGCTTCTCTTCACCTCTCCTTCGAAGAAGAAGTCTCTCTCTTTTAGGAGGCAAAATAAAAAGAACATAAATTACATACAGCAAACTTAGTCATAAAGTACTAGGAGGTAACGTGAGGTGCAGCTTTACTAATGTGCCCGAAATTCCAGCGAAACATAGATAACAATGTATATGCCATTGCTAGATTTTTCAAATTTTCTGTATGCACCGATTTCCCATTATCTCAATGTAAGTGAAAACATAACAAACACGTACAAGTCTGAGAAGACATCTACAAAATTCCAAGCAGATAAAATAACCCATATTATTTCCATGTTAATGAAAATACATTTGTCATATTTTTCTAATATGGCTAGATTCATTGAAAATGTTTAAGGCGCTGTATCTTAAATCCTAGAAGTTCCTGGCGTTTATATCAACTTTGGTGCACCCTGTTTAATGACCAATTAGTACATATGAAGCAATTAACCATCAAAAAGTACAAATTTTAAATTACCTGATTTATTGTCATTTGCTTATGAGACTCAGTTCAATTTCGTATAAAGCTGATATTAAACGTTTTTTCACATGACACGAGACTTAATTCATAGACTGTACTTACCTTGAAATGAAGCATATCCACAAAAATAATCTGAAACACATATTTAGCTGGTATGGTATGGTAACACAATAGAAATATTTTTAATATTAACTCTCTTGAAGATGGTATCTACATCTTATCTTATCATAAACATTTGTTACAAATATTCTAAATTCTGTAAGTAAAGCAATACCAGCCCTGATTCTTCTGAAACTCGAATCTGCCAAGATTATTCGTAATAACTATAAATTGTTCCGAGAAATTTTCTACAAACAAGTAACACATTGCTCCAAAGTGAATTTTAAAATCGGTAATAATTTTTTGATTAATTGTATGGTCACAAACATAAATACTTAAGTAACAAGAAAGGGCAGTTTAGACAGTTTAATAAGTGCAGATTTGATTGCTTCACATCTATTATGTTTGATATAAGTATTGAAAAACATATGGCCTACTGCGTTAAACACTGGTTTAATAATACCTATACACAAGACTAGTAGCAGAAGCAACATGAGCAAATAATAACCGATCTCCTTTATCTCAAGCTTGGCAAAGATACAGTTTGACTTTATTTGGGAAATGATGAGTCCATGTTGTGTCACTACCCTCCCTGATATAGCCAAAGCGTTTGATAGAGTCAACCATGAACTTGTGTTAGAAAAAATACACTGCGACGGAGTAAGGAGGGTGGCAACTGATTTAATATAAAGTTACCTTAGTAACAGACAACATTACACTAAAGTGAGTGATGTTCTTATATGCCGACGACATAGTGTTATTCAGTTGTGGAGCACATAGAAAAAAACGAAAACGAAAATGAACCGAGTATTGAGCTATTGAGACTAAAAACACAGTTTAGCATCTTAAAACACCCAACGTTGGTTCAGCAACTCTAAATTGTCATCTTCAGTAGTAAACCAACCTGAGCCTAGTGACTAACTCGAATACAGATATTTTCTACTCACAAATAAGTTATTTTTAAAAAGGAACCGACTTCAGGCGTATCAAAAGGTAGACAGTTGCAAACCTCAATTTGTGGAACAATTATTTTTTCATATTTCAGTTTGGAAAATTGTATACCAAATCTATGTGACATCTTTGTCATTTTGAATCCAGTGTAATATATTACAATTTCAAATAATCAAATTGATTAAGTGGTTTCAGAGAAATTAGTGGAAACACATTGAATTATAAGATCTTAATAATTAACATATGTTATGAAAATCAGCTGAGTAATTGAATGTAAAGTGCTAGATCTAGCTATAGACTGTAACCTGAACTGGAGAGCACATAAATACAGAATATCTGAAAAAAAAACAAAGTATTACTGTTTGATTTTATTTTAAACTAAAATAATTAATGCATAACCACTTTAGTAGTCTAAAATGCCTTGTTTCATAGAATTGCATCGTGAACTTTTGAAGTGAAAGCTTCTTAACGAAGGCCCACATTTACACATATGAAATTCATGAGTATGATAATGAAATGCAAAAATTAAAATTGCATTTCTTTCGGCATTTCGTTCTGACCGACACCATATTTGCTTGATCTTGAAGTATCCACACCACTTAGTTTTTTGTGTGAAAACAGGGACCAGTTTATGTGTTTAGAGTCTCTCCGTTTATAGAAAATAAATAAATTATAATAAATAAACAAATATAACATCCAATTAATATACAATACTAGTACAAAATTTGCTTTTTGTTCTAGTAAACATTCCAATTTTCTGTTTGAGATATTTTAAATTAGAGACTTGATATACGTCAGGACAGCATAAAAAGGGCAACTTTATGGTTGGTAGAGACAAGGATGACACACTGGAACTCCACAAAAAAGGTCAAAGTTACCAAGTTTATAGATGGTAGAGACAAGGAACACAAAATTATATGGGGATTGAACTGAAAATGTGCCCAAATGAAAGCATTAAATAACAAGTTCAAGAAGTGACCAGAATGGCGCTGATGTAGAAAGAGGGTATGATCTGAACTGCAAAATATAAAATAATATTAATGTTTGGCCACCGGTTCTGTAATTTTTTCAACCTAAGTATGTAAAATATATAAATATAAATAAATATTTATAAAATATTCTAAAAACGTTTGGCGTGCTGTTTAAAATTCACCCTCTTGCTACATCACTGCCTACCTAATTTCATTTAATGCATTTTCATAGACACATTGGATTACAAGAGCTATTTTGAAGAAAGAAATATTGTAATTAAAAATGGACTTTCTTTGTAGGTATATTTAAATTATAATTACATTACACATTAGGATTAATACTTGAGTCGTAACAAAATATTGATTAATCTTTTAGTTGTTCTGCAATTTATATTGTTACGAAATTTACCCAAAGCTGACCCTGTTCATTTCAGTAAGACAACAAACGCTTTGAGATAAAAAAAACGGTTCTCGAAAAGACTCGGCAGCGGAAGGAGTGATGATTGATTTTCCGAGAATTTTCTATGCTGGCTTATAAAGGAAGCAGCCTCGATGGAGAGTTTAGTTATACCGCGACGACTCGCGTATATGGGATTGTTATTGTCATATTTGAATCAGCTGTTTTAATGTAAATAAAGTTCTAGAAAAGTGAAACTGAATATTAGTTTTATAATTTTAAATTGAACCCACGGACTTTGGCAACAATATCTATTACTAAGAATGGCACAAAAAGAGAAACAGAGACAGGGAGATAACAAGGGAGAGGAAGTATATTACTTCGTAAGAAACTTTCGCGTTCATACATCAATCTCAAATGACTGCAGCTCTTTTCTATCCATTTTACGGTTTTTCTGGTTGGCGTTTTTTCAGAAAAAAGTTTTTTCATTTGCGAGCCTTTCAAATATAGTTTCAATCTTCCCAGAACTACTGTTTATGTGAACATTACTACCCAGTTGGATCTACTCGTGAAAATGAGATAAGTTCTTATAGTGGGCAATGTCACTATTTTTTAATTTTACGATCAACTGCATATATAGATCTTAGCACACCTAGTTTTTAAAAACTACTTCATTAACATGGGACATACAATTTCTTCAGCAGATTCGCCCCTCCTCTTTTCAAAATCTATTCTTTTTTTAAGGATTTATAAACTATAAGGAAAAGTAATTGTTTCATATCGTAACATTTGAAACATACACTTCAATTTTTTGGGTAAGTTGTACAGGTAATGAAAAGAAAAATTGGGGTTCAAAACGTCCAATCAAAACATTTTGGTCGTTAAGTATAGAGTCGAAGATTCAAAGAGTTCCCAAAATTTCAATGGGTAGAACACTTTTAATGGGGAGTGAGAAGGTTCGATTTTTGAAAACAGCAAATGGGTCATCACGTTGCACTGTTTTTTCTAGCTAAATTGCTTACTGTCTACCAATTAGACCGCTCTTTCTACAATTTTTACGTGTTAATATTGTTGATTATTATTGAACGCTACATTTTATCCAACTTTGACTGTTCAAAGTATTCTTTTAACTCCATACGTATTAAATACAGCCTTTCGAATACAAAAAATTATATCCATATCAGGGGCGGCTGTCCCTTAAGTGCATTTGTGCGCTGAACTACTAAATTTAATAAGCTTTTAATAAAGTCAAAAATCAACACAAAATGTTTAATAAATATCATTTCAATAACAACGAATTTATCAAAAAACAATTTAAGCTCTAATCCAAACTTGGATTAAGACTTATATTTGCTTGAAAGATTATTTCACCATGCACTTCGGCTAGCGCACGGTGAAACTTACATAGCTCCTATGAGATATTATATAACACGCTTAGCGCGTGAGATAGAAGGTAGTTAATGCAAACTATATGGAGTAATGGGCTGATTCTCGTACGCCGCACGGAGACACCCAGCTATGACCGGACCTATCCGAACATTTCAATAATTCAAATTTTTGTTTATGTGATTTAATTAGTGGTTGCTTTATTTTTATCCTCGTAGTCTATGAAAGAATATTTAATATACAGAGTGTTTGTGTGTGTGTGTTTACATAACTGGGAAAATGAGTATCAACATTGACTATATTAGAAACAATAATAAATCGTTTCAAAACAAATTAGATATAAAATTGGTAATCTCTTAAATGAAAACAAGAGTGGAAAATGAAAAATAAAGTATTTACACCAAGTTTTTAAAGTGAAATTTATAATAAAAAGAAATGATTGTGTGGATGTGATCGCATCAATACATTATTTTGTTTTCCTTGCATTATTTATGACGGGGAATCCATTTGGACGGAAACAGGAGTGAAGGATTAAAACGTTTCTTAGAAGTACGATGTCTCAGGACTGGCTAAATGCTCTTTCTGTGCGTAGTATTGAAAAACTATATTCAATCAATGCCAGACATTAAAAAAAGGTTATTGAACATTTCGCTTTCGAAAAAAGTCGACGAATATTTTAATTAATAAAAAATAAATGCAGTATTTAGCAAAGCTATGGTTTGTTTTGTAACATCTTGGAATCCCAATATTTGACCCGTAAAGTGCACCAACAGTTTCATAACCCACCACTGGTCAAAATCACCAATCAACATAATTACTCCTGTGTCGAAATCTGAAGCCACATTTTGGAAAAACGCTTTTAATGAAATATGTGACCAATAAGAAAACAAATAAAATAAATGAGTTTGCTCGATTTATTAACCATTACATTCTTAAACAAGTTCTTTATATTCAAGCTTTCTATATTCAGACACATTTATCTACCAAACACCGGGTCTTCGTCAGTTTCTTAAACCATTCTCCAGATTTTCTAATTGTCCTGGTTCTGTTGGCGCTCTTGAAATCAACATTATAAAGTCCCATTTTAATTCTGAAATTAGAGAAAAATTTAGTATATATTAGGCATAATTTAATTATTGACATTTTTATCAGTAGCAGGTATTCATAAATCCATCATCTATGTGAATATGCAAAGTGCATATAACTTAACATATGCAATTACCAGTGCGAAAGAAAACCACCGGAAATTACCAGAGAACCAAGTTATCAAGATTGTGCATGTTCCTGAACGAAGCATGAAAGGAAACTAAATTCGGTTGCGTTTTAAAATAACTTCAATTAGTTTATCAGAGTTCGTGTATTTTTGGCAGTTCGCTTCAACTGCACTAAAAATTATGCAATTGCGATGCCATTTTGATTATAAAAATATTTTATTTTCCAAATAATGTTTATATGTAAACAAGAGTGTTTAACTGTGCATTTTTTATCTTGTTTAATGAAGTTTAAAATTGTAATGCCGTTAAATTATAATGAAAATGGAAAGCTCACAAAATCATGATGACAAAACCACATTTGTGATGTTATTCTCAAATTATTTTCAAGAAGCAAGGGTTTCAAAATTAGATGAACATAAGAGTAATCTAATACTTTGGTATATTTGAATATGGCCTCTCATTCTATTGCGGTAAGTCATTGTCAGTTAACGTTTAAGATACAATGGCTTTGGTAATTCCCTCAATAAGCAATATAAGTAAGGTTTTTCGAATTATTTTATTTCTCGAAGCACGGAAACTCCCAACCAGCATCTCTCGAGATGCTCGAGAGTATTCAAAATGTTGCTTTATTGCACATTAGACTGATAGATGAGATCAATTAAATCAAATGGTAATTTTTTAGATACCGTAAATTGCAGTAACACGCAAAATTATCAACAACGAAACCGCGGCGGCGGAGTGACAAGGATGGGCTCTTATATAAGGCTGGCGGTACACACGTCCGTCGTTCTCAAGATGTCAGGTATAATTCGGGGATACTTTACAACCTTCCACTTACATAAAAGACATATCGGGAGCACCATTTTTTAACACACACACACATGTCCGTACACGTCCGTTGTCCGAGAAGACGACCACCAACGTTGAAAATTATTAGGATTCAATCTACCAATGAAAAGAGCAAATTTAAGGGTTGTTAGGTGTTATATCACTTAAAAACGTCCAGTAACTTTACTATGGTAAGCTTTCTTTCTTTCTTTCGGAATTTATATTTTCCTAGCGGACCCGACAGACGTCGTCCTGTCCCACGTCTCAAATGTAAACTTTTAAAAATTAGCTGTAACAATATAATCTGAACGCCATCTATCAGACGTAACTGAAACTAAAGCACACTCTTGAATATTTGACACAGCGACTACAGCGCAGTCTGCCAGATCCTATGTAAGTTGTGCTAACATCAAGAACAATTTTTAAATAAATAATTTAACTAAAAAAACAATATCTAGTTGACCGTATTGTGAATCTAAACCATCCTCAAACCCCCTGGAATACACACAACAAATTTCATCAAAATCGGTCCAGCCGTTTAAGACTAACACACGTACAGAAGATTTATATATATAAAGATTACTTATTATTGCACTCTGAATATTTTGGCCTGGCAATTATTGAAATTTCCTCCTAGGAAACGACCCGAAACCATCGATCTCTTGCATCCAGTCGCGCTTTTGTAGTTACAGACCTTTGGCGGATAGGACTGACGGATCGAAAAACCCCTGCACGAATAAAATTAATACCCAAGGCAAAGAAAAAAGGATATTGGTCGAAATATCATTCATCCTCGCAAAATGTTTGGGTAGTTGAGGGAACAAAATGAATATATTCATTCACAAAAAACGCACTTTAAAGAAGGGTACGAACCAAACGTGGGTGGTCAGGTTTTGCAGAAGACGGACGTGTGTACCGGAAGCCTTACCATATACTGATCACGCAATTTTTAATGATGATTCGCGTTTTTCGTGCTCTTTTTAAACTTAAAATAAAACATATTAGCTAACCGAGAAATAATTAATTTTAATTAGTTTAATTAGTTTTCATCACGTTGTTTTTCCCCGTCATGACTAAAGACGTATTTCCAATTATGGGTAACAAGTTAATGTTACAATGGAGTTTTATCTACAATGCATTGTAGAGAGTGATCTTAGCAAACCTCATTTTAGGACACAAGATAAATTTAGAAGATTTCAGTATATTGAGGAACAATTTCTTCTTGTGGTCAGATGTGAAGCCGTTGCTTAAAACTGCAACCAATAATTTACATTTAGGAGTACTTTAAAGTAATTTCAAAATATTGTCAGTTAGAGGAACTAAAAAAAGTTATTGAATTATCTCACCTACAGTTGAGGTTAGACACTAATTACTAACTCAAATCATTAACAAAAGGGAATCATGATAAGGACCTTAATCAGAACACTGATATAATGTTTCGTTTATTTATTTTCTGTCTGTTATTAGCATTTCATGTTTCTTTATTTATTCCAAATTTATATTTCATTATTTGCGAAAATTTTCTAGTGTTTGCCTCAAGAATATTAATCTATAACGTTTATTCATAATTTTTTATAAAAGACTACGGATCCTAATATTGTTTTCATTAATAACGTAATGATTACTTAAGAATTTGTTTGTACATTAAAATCTTTCTCGTTCCATTTCATCACGTTCACCTTCATATAGATTAGGAAAATTTTATCTAGATTATGACCAATTACAAAAATCTCTAAATTCACAATAACCCCGAATGTGGAATTGATTGGTATCTAGATTTGACAGGTATATAGTACACACTTTTTCCAAAACTACTGTGACGAAAATACGTAAAATACCAGCAGTAACAGTAACAAAGTTTCAACATTCTAATTCGGCTTTTGACTTAATTACGTTTCTATAAAGGAGCAAAACTGAGGAGAAAAGAAGCCAGTGAATATTCAAATTATTTATTTAGTGGAGTAGGTAACTAGGTTTACCTCTGCATGGTTTACTATGGTTATACCTAACGTTTTATTATTGTAAACTTCCAGATCATTTAAATAAATAAATAAACATTGCATATTTGTTTCCACAGAGCATGCTTCCACAACGTCATATTTACCTACATATATAAGTAAATTAATTCTAAGAGTTGACCATTGTTGGTCTGTCATAGCTAATACAAAAAGTAACCTTTATCGTTTGGATACAGGTGTCCCAAATACAGATACAAAGGACTACTTTTACTTTAGGCTGGCTGAATTCAAACAGATGCAACGGGTGCGTTTAAATTATAGGGGACTTATAAAGCATGGCCCGTTGGTCCAAAATTTGGTTTTGTGATAATAAAATATTATATTTTAAATACATAATAAAATATTTTTTTACAAATAAAATTTATAAAAATTAATTTAATAAATATGATTATTAAATTAATTCTGATTTATAGGTAATAAAAAAACATTTCAAACAAAAAAAAATTTACAAGCACTACATTTGCAGCGAGTTTGTGAAGATTTGGTTTGGGCAGATTTCCAATCCTGACTGTTTTTTAGCCTTTCATAGTAAGCCGAACTTCTCCTTTTCTTAATATCAAATTGATACAAGTGGCCAAAAACTTTAATTCATAAAAATTAAATCTCTATCTATTTGAACTTATTTTTTAGAAAAAAAAATAATACTTAAATTATATAAAAACAGTTAAAAAAAGCATTTTTCATACATTTTTACTAAGTTTACAAAGTGGGATTATTTTTTGTAACATGGTAGTTTTTAATCCCGTTATGAATTTAAGAATCAAAGAAATCATTTTCAGTGAGTTTCAACAGCTTTAAATAATATATCTGATCTGTTTTTATATTTGTGTTACAGCACATTATTTCAGTTCATATCCATCATTTACATCTTACATTGTCAATTTATGTTGGAGCCTTTTATTTAGTTCATTTCTAGCCCCGTTCATTTTTTGGGATTTGTAACAGAGTTGTGTCACTTGAATATACAGCAGTGTGCCATCTATTTATAGTGTTTGTGCTATGCATTGATCAGCATACACTAGACCTCCTCCCCAAATAGAGCATTCCTGCCAAGACGATGCTGGTCCAATTTTCATAGCCTGAATAGTATTTCAAGTCAGCTGCTGCGACGTCTTTTACTTTTGTAATTTCACTTTCAGCTGTTTGTTTCGTGATCTTTAAATATCATAACCAATTTTTACGCTCGATTGCTGTTTGTTGGTATGTTCATCGATTGTTATGTATCAGTCTACGTTTGAGCTTCTCATGGTGTAATTAGTAGAATACGTTTTTGAATAATGTAGAACATAGATGTTTGGTATATTTTAATATTTTGCCTTACTTAATTTTCCAAGGACTACTCGGGCTATTCCCTTTTCCAACTTTTATAATACGTTTCAAATAAACATAATTCGTTTTTGTCAAATTCATTTGTAGACTACTTTCACATATTACTTTGTGAACATCAGTTAACATTATTTGCAACTTATTCATGATTTCTTCCATTAGTACGATACCGTCGGAAAATCTAATTTATGGAAAGAGTCCTCTAAATCATATTTACAAGCAACCTAGTGTATGCTGTCGTTTATATGGGCATTATTGCCCAATGGTCTATGTCAAAAATTTTTTAGGTTAAAAAGTGCCAAGTTTTTTTTCGAGAATGTATTCCATCAATTTTTTAGTAAGCATCTTATTGTTGATAGGTGTTCGCTTGTGTTACAATTGTTCGCTTGTGTTACAATAACTGTAGGGGAAACTAGGTATGAAAGTAACACGGGATCAATGTACAAATAAGATTTTGAAAGTATTATGTTGGCACTGATGGCTCTTTCATCCATATACGTCGTTTCGAATCCTTTCTTGCCTTAGTTCCCCTTGGGGTGCTGTACTGACAACAACAACTACACAACAACAACTCACTACGTCCATAATCGGACGTAGTGAGTTGTTGTCACAAAAGTACCGCCAAAGTAAGTTTTGACCTTTTATTCAACTGTGTTTGTTTTTATTGTGATATGATTATGGTTGCGTGTAAAATGTCAATAAAGCAGCATAACTATTAGTTTTTCAATATTGGCGTTCCAGACGCTATTTTTCTAACGTTTGTTTTAGATTATAGGCATGTGTAAATATTGCAAAAAAAGTAGGGATGAAAGTAACATCTTGATACTTTTATTACAATTATAATCATGATATCTCAAAGCATATTTATGGATGAAACTGGCATAACCACTGTACAAACAACGAACAGAGTTGTAGCAGGAAGAGATACCAAACAAGTAAGAATCAGTTTCAGACTCATGCAAGGACATCTAAAGAAAATAAGTGCATGCTTCTCTTGGACAATTACAGTTCGCATATATGTAGCACTGAAAAATATTGACTTATGTCGAGATTATGGCATAGTCATTTTAACTTTCCCACCACCCTGTACACATAAGATGCAACCACTTGATTGAAGTGTATTTGGACCTTTGAAAAAAGCCGTCAATGCCCTGCTGTGACAACAAGATGAGATCTAACCTGGGAAAAGTTCTTACGATATACAATACATGTAACAATGCCAACATTTAGTCCCTACATTAAATTAAACCGCTACCAAAGGCAAGACCCAAGAAGAATAATAGAAAGGGAAGGAAGGACAGAAACACAGCAATAATGACTGTTACTCCAAATAAGCTCGAAATTTAAGAGCAAGAAGAAAAGAAGCTTAAAGTAAAGGAGTTAAAAAAACAATTGTTACGACTTTTACAGTGACAAAAAATTCAACACGTACAGTTGCTAAGAAAACACATAAGAAGAAAAAAGATGTTAAAATAACTAAGAATACCATTCAGACAGCGAGGATTGTCTCTGTTTAGTTTGTATGGAACCCTTTTTAAACAGCAGGTAAAATGAAAAATGTCTGATTGAGATCTCATTTTTAAATCATGTTGATTAGTTTAAAACAATTTTATGTTTCATACAAATGTTCCACTTTTTTATAATTTTGAAGCTTAAAAGGCTAAATATGTTGATTCTGATAGTAATTCTGTTTTTACTTACAATGTTGCAACCATCCCCTTACCATGTTACAACCAACCCTAGTGGTAGGGATAGTTGTAACCAATTCCAGTATTTTTAATTTCTAATTTCTCTCCAAATATGTATTATCAGTTGCATTAAAGCTGGTATTAAAATATAGCTCGAAGACCAATATATCATGTGTTATGATTCTACTTTTGATATTCCAAAAGATCTGTGAGATAACACGAGAAAACTAAAAGTTGTTACGTTAACCCCTGGTCTCCCCTAGTAAACGTTTTCAAGTACTCCGACGGAAGGTTTTTTCAATTTCATTTGGTCTCCTTATTCTACCCATATAATAGATATAATTATTGAAAACATTTGTGATTTCTTCATTTAATAAGTTCACAAATATAATATAAATTAACCCCTCTCCTCTTATTTTTTCTATTGGTATTCCATTATCTCCTAGTGCTCTACGATTTTTTATTTGCATATCTTAGCTTACTGATTTTTATAGTTAGCACTATTTCTAAATTAATTATTTTTTTTTTTTTGGTTTTTTGTCATGTAGACGACCCATATCGATTGTTTGAATTTTTTTGCAGTTTTCTCTATTTCTCTTCCGCTTTCAACGTGATAGTTCAGTAATGTCTCGCTTTCCAATCCGGATAAAATATATTATTCTTCGGGTTTGCCTCTTATCATCTTTAGAGTTCGTTTGCCATTATTTGTCTACATTACTCGTGTTTACTCTCCCCAAATACTGCATTTTTTTCTTGTTTTTCTCATGTCACTTGAATTCTGTTTTCCAAAATTTGAAGCATTACGTTTAAGTTTCTACATCAATTTGGTTATTTGTTATTATTTGAAGTCACTACATTTATTGACTAAATTTAAGTTGGATAAGATTTCTGCTATTTTTTTTTTTTTTTCGCTTGTTACAATCTCATTTGTCCTTTTTAGGTATGGACTACTCCGTGTATTTTTTTTGTATATTTTCATTGTTATTTTTATTTGAATTGTTGCTTCATTTTTTATTTCATTGTAGAAGGGTTTCACTACTTCTCCTGTATTAGTCGATGGTGGTACATTTTATTTTTCTTTAAATTACAATGACAATGAAAAAGTAGTCAAAAGTGCTCTGTCGAACTCATTATTGAATTTGCCAATATATGCTTTATTTATTTTAATAATTCTATGAAATGCCAAAAGTAAAATATTACTCTAAAAATAAATTCACGAGTAGTAAAACATTAAAACCCTTAAAAATTTTCATTGCGTTTTCAAATAAAACTGACGAACATAAAATGATAAAAAAAGTGTTGCATCAAGCAACAGTGTTTTGGCTTTCCAATTACATTATAAAAAGTTTAGGTTTTTTATCTCCATACAACTCGAATTACAAAAACCGAAAAAATTCTCGGGAGCTGTCTATTTTCTGCTTCATGAAACCCCGTAAGTTGAAATAATTAATTACTCAACTTTGTTGTGGAATTAAATAAAAAGTTCTATTTTATATAGGTTGGTTAATCAACAAAACAAGGCGTTTATGAATTACTTCATCATGTTCCACAACAATAGATATAATTGAGGCAAATTTAACTTCCACATTTTTAGACAGTAATTAATGAATATATGAAAGTTGTACCTACAGGCTTTCCGAAACGGATTACAAAACTGATTCCTCCATTCACTAGAAGGAAGAGAAAAAACGAATCAACTTGTAAGTGCACGTAATTCATATTGATTTAAAAGAAAATGTAAATCGGGCACGTAAATATGAAACAACTGCCCCTGTTCCCCAAATCAGAGAGTAAATTTATAAAAATTTTGGATGGACTCACTAATAATCACAATAGACTAACAGCTAGTGACCTATTTTTCTTGAAGTGACTGATTCACATAAATATTTTACATGGAGATACAGATAGGATAGATGAGTGGTTAATCGGTTGTCTGTCTTAACTACCTGAGTAGGGTAGGTACTACGCATGCAAGAAAAGTATGTAGGTTTTTATAGATCTATAAATATGGAAAACTACTGGGATTATTTATTTAAAAATGAGTACATGGGAGTTTTCGTGGAGTTGGTTTCAGATAAAATATTTTCAGTTGTCCAGGACTTCCGGTTTTACCCATCTAGGATGGGAGTCAGACATCAATTGTGTGTGAACGTGATTTTAAATAATTTTAAATGTGTAAATGTACCCAGAAACAATTAGTGTCCTGTACATAAATGTCTCTTATTGAGTTTAACATGTTTGCAAAAGGACAAAATGTGTCCTAAACGTAACATTTAAAATTAAATAACCAATATCAATTCATATGAAACATATGGTCAAAGAAACTCTAAAGTAATAAATAAACAATATATATATATATATATATATATATATATATATATATATATATATACCAAAAACTATAATTTTGTATGATTTTTGATTTTCCAGAAATAGCATAAACATAAATAAATAAAAAATTAAATAAAAACACTTAAAAAAGCACAAAAGTAAATAAGTAACTTAACTGAAGAACAATTTTATACATATTTTCAAATTATTTCAAGTAGAATTTATAAAAAGATACCTGCCTTATTGAAAACTCATTAATTGGGAACGACTTCAAAAAAGTATTTACTTGTTGCAGAAAAAGTTGTTTGATGTTTTTTTAGTTTTTCTTTCGTTTATTTAACTCGTTAATTTTTAGTGATATCATCATCATTGGATTTTTTTTTAATTGTAAATAACTTTTTTGATATTACTAAATATAAAATATTTCAATTTTATGCCAAATTCACTTTTTGACCAACCTATTTTACTGTTAAAAAAAGTGGCATGTGATGATTTTGTTTTTAGTTTCTGACCAACCAATTTTTAAAAATAGCATATCTTCTGTGCTGACTACAACAAGTAAGAAGAAAGTTTTATATATGATTCCAATTTAAGTGGACACATGCATATGCAGGTGAATTCAGAACCTCAATTTTTTTATAGTCTTTTAATTATCATTCTTTTAGATTTATTCCAATCACTTTCATGTAATATTCTCCGCGATATTTTATCGTACACTCAGTTTTTTCTGGTTGATACAATACCGCTGCTTCACTGTTAAGGAACATTCATATACCTATATAGACAAACCTTGTATATATTTTAAAAAAGTATAAGGATGATTGAAGTTTATATTTCAGACTTTGCAGAACTTTTTATATTTTCGCCTAAGTACTTGTTGCCACACATTTTTAACAGAAATGCAAATGAGAAGAATACTTTACTTTAGTTTATATAATTATAGTATTAGTAACCAACCGTATGTATTCGTTAGTATGTAACAAATAGTCGATAAGACACGAAGTACTGAATCATTACTTTTGCAATGGTATTGTTACTTGAATCGCATGTTTGCTTCAGCACAACCCATGTTGACTGCCTCATAATACCAAAACGTCCCACTCGCACATCCTTAGTTTGGTTACTTCGTTAAATACGGTATGATTTCGTATGTTTTGTACGTTCGAACTTCGAACACTTCGTACGTCCAGTGGTCTCGAACCTACCGTGTTTCGGTATTTCTACAGAGTTGGTGTCTGATAAATAAGTTGTCATGCATAACTCATTATATCTTTATATTATTATTTATTAAATTATATAATATGCTTCTATTTTTTTTAATAATATTCACAAGTCTTTCTTTACTTTAAAGATTTGATAAACCATTAAGATATATAAAAGTATAAGACATAATTTCGAAAACAGATCAATAAAATAAAAGATTTACTCAGGATATTCTCTATGGTATTGCATGAATTTATTGAATGCAGGTTCCATTTGGAGTTTGATTTAGGTAATAACAAAATCGAGTGCTACACCGTCGCCAATATCTGCGAGTGTCATTATGCATAGAGAATATATGGAAAAAAGTTTCTTTCTAGAAAAAATAATGCACTTAACTTTTGCCAGGCACGAACTTTGTTATATCCTTGATGAAGTACAAATTAGAAAAAAATATTCTTATGGTTGGTAAAGTCAAAATGTTCAAAATCGGGTAAGTATTGACGGTCAACGTGCCTATTTTTTATTGAAAATAGTATCGAAGTTCTTACTAAGGAGTATGATATAAAAAAATGAAAATATATTTTTAGTTGCATTGCTTGAATGTGCATATATTTTTTTCCTTATTTATTTACTGACTTATAAAAATGTTACTTAAAAAGTCATTCATATTCCATATATAGTCAGACTAAGAGTAACGAATACGTACGAGTGTACAAAAAGTCGTTACTTATACATATTTAGTTTTATATATCTATATATATACCACCAAACTGTAGATTATACAGGTTCCTTTTTCTGTTTCAGGTAACGTTTTGTTGTTTTGTTTTAAACTGGTAAGTATTTACTATTACCAATCTGGTCTTATCATATTTAGAGAACTAACAGGTATATAACAGTTTTATCTCATTTACTAATGCTTTTCTTCTGAGTGCTACTAAACTTCTGCCACCGGCCTATTTCATAATATCACATTCAACAAGATAATAGTTGCCGATTGGAATTAGGTTATATTTACACCATATTCAAGTTACATCTATGAGCTACACGATGTTCTTTTTGCTAAACAGACGTGTTACATATATGCGTGACGCGAATACGGCAATTTTTAAAATTCAGTGTAAAATCGATTATGCTACAATGTGCCCGACATATGCTATCATGTGTCGAATGTTATGAAAACTAATTGTAATAAATATAATTTGTCTTATGTGAAATTAGCGCCCCAAATTTTTTAAATTCAATTAGAAATTAAGGGTACCATAATATGATCGACATGTTCCATCATTAGCTGCATTGCAAAGAAAATATATTTCAAAAATAACGTTTATAAAAGCAAGTACAAGAGTTACATTCCTAGTGTTACCAATTTGGTATATTTTACTAACCATCCAGCTTTAGTTTAAATTAATATTTATTTGTTAATACTCCTACTTTAAGTCATTTACTTATAAAGTCAAGTACCCTTTTCCTGATAATATCTTGTTAGGAAGTAAATATACTAATTTTATATGTTGTTTTTTCTTTTAGTAGCTACCTTTCCTGGTTCTAGGCTACCCGTTGATCAGACAACCTTTGGATATTTGGTTGGTGGAAAAATACAACTTGTTTAGATTCTTTTAAGAGTCATCGATATAATAATATTTCATAGATAAGATCGTCATAAAACGGTACACAATGTTCTCGTTACACATTGATAAACCGGAAAGTTATCACATATGTCTACTTTCTGCAATTCATCTTTTATATGCTTATCATTTGACTAGCAAGAACAATTTTCATCTTTTTTAAATCAGTCAATTTATTTATCAAGTATAACTGAACAGCTGATCTCTCTATTGAAGAGTCCTTAGCAAAGCCCATCTTTTTAATTTATGAATAGCTTTATCATGAATTTAACTTAACTATTTTTAACAGCGCATATTTTAATTATTTTTGCTTGTTCTTGGGAAATAACACCACAGTCGAAACAAATATCTGTATATTCAATGAAAAACCTAACGTTTCCAGGTTTATTCTGACCTCGTTTTCAATGGCTTTAAACATCAATTGAAAATATAAAATGCAAAATGAAAGTTTGGTATGGCATTTAAGTTGTCATAAGAAAAATTTATTGTTTCTACATAGCCATTGAAAACGAGGTCAGAATAGACCTGGAAACGTTTGGTTTTTCCTTGAATATTCAGATTTTTGTTTCGATTGTAGACCAATCAATAGAGATTTTTTCTCGCTAAAATACTAGTATAGTGATATTTTGCCACTTTTCCACTCGCAACTATGGTTTTTTACTTTATTATAAACAATTGAAACAAAAAAATTCCGTTTTTTTTCTTTGTATGTTTATAAAATGAAAAATAATAAACTAATCTCATTGGTGTCAAGAGATGAATTGTAAAGCATGAAAATATCACTGAAATTAGCCTAGGATTGATCCGATAGGATCTTTAGTAACAGGGAAAAATAAAAAATACTGGAAAATTTAGCAGTTTTCTTTATATTATCGTAACTTCGTCACTATCGAAATTGTAGAACTGGGCTTGTGGGAACTGATATTAATTGATATCTACCTTATGCGTGACTAAACCAGGCGCTATCGGTTTATTAGTTATTGAATAATTGCGAAGTTTTTAGTCCACTATTCTTGCAGTGTGTCTCCATGCGACATAGATTGACAAATACCAATTTAGAATAGATATATTGAAAGTAGAGGTATCATTCTATAACGCCTCTTATTTCATTTTTCATTAAATGTGTGTGAATTATACGAAAAATGTTAGCAAACGTGACCAAAATTTGGTGAGGGTGTGAATGTGTTCGAGTAGTGGGGGGAACACGGTTGTTGAGGGGAACTGCTCAGATAATTATTATCGATAGCAACTGTCACTCATATGTAAACGGTTTCTCGGAAACGTTTTTAGTTAAATTTGTGGATTTTGGGTTTACCGAACATCGAAATAGATCAGCCATTAGAAAAATTCTTACTTGTGAGGATTTTAAATATTAAAACGATCTATGTAGGTGTTTATAGAGACATGTATACATAAGATATATATATATATATATATATATATATATATATATATATATATATATATACGAACTTTCACTACAACTATTGTTCCTTTATTATAATACAATAGAAAACCAAAGTGTAAATCTTACCTCGTTTTAGAATAAATTAATATTTTGTAGAGAACTCCAGAATTAAGTCAATAGGTTTGTATTAAACTGAAACAAACACTGAACTAAATAAGTCCAAAAAGGTCTTGAAAATATCTAAATTAGTTTCTGACAAAACCAATAAAAATATTTATAAATTACAGGCAGCCTGTCTCTATTATATTTTACTATACACTCAACAACCGTGTTTCCCCCACTCCTTGGATACATTCATAAGCTCGCCCATTTTTTGTCATGTTTGCTAACATTTTTCAGATATTTCACAGACATTTAGTGAAAAATGAGAATAGAGGCTTTGTAGAATGACACCTCTGCTTTTAACAATTTTTTCAAAATTGAAATTTGGTTATCTATGACGCATAGAGGCAAAATGCAGAAATAGTGAACAAAATACTTTAAATTACAATTGTTCAAAAAGTAATAAACCGGTAGCGCCTGGTTTTGGCATACGTAAAATGGATGTAAATTACTATCAGTTCCTACAAGTCCAGTTCTACAGCTTCTAAAGTGACAAAGATTCGACTTTTTTAAAATAATGCTACATTTTCCAGTATTTTTTGTTTTTCATTTCATTGGTATTTTCAGCTTTACAATTGACCTGTTGACACCATTGAGATTAGTTTATTAGTTTTGACTTTATAAAAATGCTAAGAAAAAAAAACGTAATTTTCTTGCTTCAATTGTTTACAACAAAGTAAAAAACCATAGTTCCGAGTGGAAAATATAGCAAAATATCGCTACGAATCGTTGTTAAAGTGACTGCATAGTCGGTATCCTGATAGTATTTTTTACACATTATCAATTGATTTTTGCTCTATTGATTGGTCTATAGTGGTGTTATACATAAAAATAATCAAATATATGCCACCAATAACAGTTAGAAGACAGCGCACATTTTATTCAACATTGCAAATTGCCCCGGTTTTCAAAATATACCAAATTCTAAACTAAACACACCCAGAGAATCAATATATCAAAATCTTGCAGAAATTTGTTTCATATATAACAGTTTAATCGCAAATGTAATTATAAAATGCTATGAGATATATCTGCTTCATGAATAATAAATCCATAAAAGCATCAGTTAATTTTTGTGAATGGAATTGATTTTTATCTTTTTGCATATTATTTTAGTTAAATGTCTTTTTATAACCAATGATAGGTATACTTCGGAAATTTGAAATGTTGAGCAAACTATAAACATGTAACTCCTACGAGATTTCCCTTAAAGGCAATTTAATTAGGAAAAACTGTGTTTAGTGCAAACATTTTCCCATTTCTGGCATTTTAGTTTTTTTCGTTAAAAACACGATAATTAATTTTAAAAATCACTTACGAGAAGCCATCTCCCCACTCAAAGTCGTCCATGAAACTCCAGTAACTGTATCCGAAGCATTTTATGCCCTCTGAAATAGCATCACGAATTCCACTTAAATAGCCCTATAAACAAGAACAGTTTTATTAATTGGGTAAATATATATCACAGTTAGGCATAGAGATAATTGCTAACTTATCCCTCCTGAAATTCTCCTTAAAATGACGATGTTTCGGCAAAGATCATCCCACTCCTTGAATTCTCTCCTCATTGTCGCCGTATACTTTTGCAAAAACTATGGACAATGTGAAGCGAACTATCTCAGGAAGAATTACTCACCTTTAACGCGGAAATTTAAGATTATGTTTTGTTAAAATTATAAAACTTGATTACACATGACTAATTATAGTATTTCATTATTGAAAGTAGCAAACTACCTACCTGTGTGTACGATATTCTACCAGGGTCGTTGTAAGTTGCGTCTGTGCTTTTAAAACCGTTTTCAGTGATAAGAATTTCAGGGCTGTTGTAGTGATTCGAAACCCATTTCATCAGTGGTCCAATACCCCAAGCACCATTCTGAAAACAAGAGTTCCATTGATGAATTTATTCAAGAATGACATGCAAAATCACTTTCGTTCTTCTATCAAATAAAAAAATATATATTTAGGTTAGCAAAAAATGTTTTTCAAATCGAACGTACCGGTTCACCGGGTTTACCACCAACATCTTGAACAAGGAAGTCATTCTTTCTTACTGTGGGATTAACAATTGGCGGTTCTTTGTCCAGAGCTTTGACTAAACCACTCCAGTAAGTGTTGATACTGAAGAAATCCATTGTTCCTTTCAACATTTGTTTCTCAGATGCTGTAAATTCTGGCAGGCGACTTTTACTTAATCCTTCTAGTTTACTTCTGTATGCAACTCGTTGTTTCATAACATCTGGGTAATCTCCGTGATAAAGTGGGTTGGTCCACCATCCAAGCTGAAACATTAAGTAGTAGGTTAGGCTATAGGCAGATCTATTTACTATTTTTTAGTTTGTTAGCTTGAATGTCATAACCTCATATAAAGCTGGCCAACTTAATGCAAGAAATAACATGTCTGGAAATAGATTTTCCAATTACTTAAATTTGCAATGTGTTTGGGGAAGTCATGTTTTACTAGTAAACGATGATACAAAAATATTAGCACATTATTAGCAACTTTCTTCACTAATTCGAATCGGATTGTTTACTCAGATTTAAAACTAAACCAGTTTTTATGGACATTATTCATATTGAGACTACATCAACTATAGAAGAAATTGTGCTGTTTTACGAGGGCATGGGAGAAAAACTAAGAGAAGTTTTATAAAGACTGGAAATAAACCTGATAATAGTCGATTGAATATGGAAATTTTAGTGAGCAAGTTCGTTGTTATAAGTGACAATAAAATGAAATTAAATATTGGAAAATTCCAAACAGCTGAAGCTATAGTCAATAATGCAGCACCTAGGGTTTGAATTTTATTGGCATTGCAATTATGTCTGCCAAAATATTTTTTACCCCCCCGTAAATAAAATAAAAATATTCTCTGTCCTTTCTAATACCTCTAAGAATAGGTGTACAAAGTTCATGATAATCAGTGGAGTGGTTTTGGCGTGAAAGCCTAATAAACAAAATTACTTTCACATTTATAATATTAGTGGGGATTTATTTAATTTTCTAATTTTATTAACATTAAAATTTTCGCTGTATTTTACCAATAAACTATCAGTTAAGCCCTTTATAATCTTGGTGTGAATCTTAGACTCAGTAGTCTGAAAGATAAAGGGGAGAATGGGTCAAATTTTAAATAATAAATTATTGAATCTTTTAAACAAATTATTTTAAATATACAAATAAAAAATATTTGTAATCTTATGATGATTCCTTTCAATTGATTACGTTACGAGGCTACTTTAAGAAACAAAATTTTATTTTCTATTTAAGTTTATAAATTACTGTTAGAATTTGCGTTTTACTTTTTTTAATGGGTCGAAGTTTGTATATACTTTTTTATAACTTGCTAACAAATTATTTTAAAAATGAGAAAAAAAAATTTGTATGCCTTATTCTTCCACTTATTATGTTATATGATACATTTGAATATATATATATATATATATATATATATATATATATATATATCAAATATATATATATATATTTCTTATTTTTCAATTAATTTTATAATTTGGGCCCCAAACTTAGTTTCAGGTTTTTCTTCTTATTTGTCCAACAAAGTTCAAAATTTTAAATCGTATCGTCTCAGAGATAACGGGGAAATAAGGTTTGTTACTATCTTTTAAATAATTTATTTAAAAATATGAAAAAAAATGTATGCATTAGAAACCATTTTTATTTACGAGGTTCCATTTAGTTCTGTAATTTTTCTGTAATTTTAGGGGCTACTTCTAAATTTTCGTCTAAAGCTTAGGTGAAACCCTATATCTCTATTTTTTTCATAGTTTTACGACTTATAGTTCCGGAAATAGGGGGAGGGTAAATTTTTATATTTATCTATATTAAAAAATATATTTTAAAAATTTAAAAATATGTATGTGTATTCATCACAATGAGCCCTTTGATTTAATAAATTACGTGATAGGTTAAAAACAATTTTAATTTTATATACTCCATTTAATTCTATTATTTCCCCCGCAAAATTAAAATTAGGAGTTTTTCCTTATATTTTCTTTAATCTTTGGGCAACGTTCTATAAACCCTTTCTTTAATTTTCGGCTCAATAGTTTCAGAGATAAGTGGGGAATTGTCGATTTTTTTACATTTTTCCCAAAGAAGTACCCCATCAATCAAAATTTCTTCACTTACGAAATCCACTCCTGATCGAATCTCCAAGTTAGACAGAGAAATCACGAGTGATATTTTATATACCGAACCTTTAAAAATGTAATTATGTCATTTTTTGAAAAATATACTAGAAACATACAAAGACTAAATATTATATACCCTGCAATTAGTATGCTACATATTAAACTGAAGAATTATTTGATACAAACGTACGAGGTACTAGAAAATGCCCTGGATAATCCCGTATATCACATTTCATGAAATATGTACAAGTTTTTTTCAAAAAAAAAGTTTTTCATTTTGCAATCTACATCAATAAATATAAAGCCATTGACAACGAAGTCAGAATAGACTTTGAAACGTTTGGTATTCCTGCAATATACTTCCTTTTATTTCTATTGTGGTGTTATTGTCCAAAAAAACATAAAAGTAATATGTACAAGCTTTGAAAAAAATAACAGTTTGGCACAGGCATACAATTTAATGGATCCTACAATTAATTCAGGCATACAATTTTGACAGATAACCGAAATACGTAACAAATATACTTTCTGTAAACTATTTTGAAAAATAAATAGGAGTACAGAGAAACAATTCAATAAAAGAATTTTGGGCGAAAATGTCAAATGAATCTCTGGCATTACTAAAATCTTTATTTTCAGAATAAAATGCTACTTACAACGAACTGCATCTCTCTTTCAGCAGCGTCAGTATCTGCCTTTGAATTGGTTTGTGGTCCAACATACGATATAGCGTTAATCATGGAAATCTTTCCTGCAATGCGAATATACAATTAGTGACCATAAACGACTACCGTTATTTCAGTATTTAATTAACCTCCTTGTTTAGCCTTGAATTCCTTCTCGTACATTCGGTAAACTGAAGCGTGACCTTTCAACATAACGTGAGCTTTCAGATAGGTGTTGACTCCATCATCGCCTATAACGTTGATAGGTTCGTTGTAAGTGAACCAATATTTCACCATTGACCCGTATTCTCTGAAAAGAACTCTTGCGTATTCAGTGAACCATGACGGGAACTGATCGCTCTTGAGTCCTCCTCTGTTTGCAATAGCCATAGGAGCGTCCCAATGGTACATGCAAACCATCGGTATAATGTTGGCTTCGTGGAGTGCTTGAATAAGATTTCTATAATATGCTACACCCTTTTCGTTAACAGTTCCGGTTCCTTGGAAAAAATAACAAATGTCTCAAGTCATTAATTTCAACAGTTGTTATATGACTTACCGTTGGGCAGAATTCTTGGCCAGGAAATGGAGAACCTGTAGTGTGAGACCCCTAAATTTTTTAATATTGCAATATCTTCCCTCCACTTGTGATAAGAGTCACAAGCCACGTCTCCGGTGCTTCCATCTCTTGCGGGATGCGCATGATAAGCGGTATCCCAGGTGCTTAGACCTTTTCCATCTTCATTCCATGCACCTAGAAATTTAAATATTTCATAGATTGGATATTCTCCAGTACGTGTGAAATCTTTATTATTCATTATTACTGGCTGCTAATTCTTACCTTCAATTTGATAAGAAGCACTGGAAACTCCAAACAAGAAACTAGATGGAAAGGTTTTGTTGGAGATAGGATATGACTCTGCGAACCTAAAAATTTTTCAGTATAAATCATAGAAGTCAATAAAATTCTTCAGTTATTTCAGACAAACGAAACAAAGCATTGATTCAGTGTTTTGTAGTAGAGCTTCATTCGAAAACCTCATACTTGAAAATCTTGGAAAGTCTGAAGCTTAGTTAAAATTAATTCATAAAAAATTATGGTATACAAGTAGAGGTGACCTTTACTTTGGCATCAAATACTATGCTGAGGAACTCAGCAAATGAAAAAACCTGAAAAGTATATATTTAGGAATGACTTTCGCCCATGTCTTAAATTCAAATTTTAAGCTCATATCAACTCAAAAGCTATCTTTCATTGTCCTGGCGTTCTAATATGGCGTTCTGTGTAACACTGTGCATATTATGTGGATCTCGATAATTATTTGGAACCAACACAAAATTCCAATATTGTGACTAATGTCAGATCAGACATGCTTGTTCACAGGGAATTTTTTCTTAACGTAATCTTTTTTAAATGTGGAACATATTGGACTCTGTCCATTCTTATACATTGAGTTCTTTACCAAAACCTAGAATTCCTCTTGTTCCGCTCCATATCTGTTTTTTTTTTATTGAGTTTACAGTCACTTTGGATTCTTGTGGGATTAATGTAATGTCAGAAAAGTTTAATAGTGCGAATTCTTTTCAGATTTTCAACCTCTCTCCTGTTGTGAGGTACCTTTTTCCAGTAACTCAATTCATTCGTCATTATTACATGTTGGGTTTAATCACTGTGATCGACAACGGCCCTAGACTTAGAGTGGAAAAGTTACAACTCCAGATAAGTATATACAGTATACCTGCACACAAGAATCCATCTTGATCTTATATTGTTATTTTTTGAGAATATTTCTAAGGTAGACTTTCCGTAAGAAGCAAGAAGATAATCCGGGAAATTTTACAATTAAAAAGATTTTCTTGCTACAACTCCAATGAACAGTCATAATCCAGGAACACCTAAATATTCGTTTCGAAGTTTTTACCGCGTCTTAACTCAATGACAGTTAATATTGACTTATGTCAAGCATTTGCGATTGTTTTGTTAATAAAAAAGAACTCATAAATACCCCGCAGTATCTGTAACTTTTTAATAAAATACTTATTTTGTTAATAAAAATCATAACCAGTATAACAAATGTCATCATTAATTTTTTGATATTATGGTTTTATAGATAATTATTTTTTAATTTTATAAGCCCCTAGCAACCATATTATAATTTTCATCAATTTTGAATTGAAAATCATCAAGTCAAAGGGTGTTTCTGAAATATATATCCTACTGTACAAATGCTTTAATAGAGAAAATATTAGAGTTGTTTCCAAGTTTGTAAAGTTCTTATTAAATTAGTGATAATTTGATCAAAATAAAGTATTGAGCTTACCTTGAGATCAAGCAGAAAATCAAACATATTTTGACAAACATTTTGACATAGATGTGATTCTGATAAATATTTTAACCCTTTTTATAAACCATAATATCTAAGAAATTAACTTATCACAATATTACAATTAAACTCAACACTCTTCAACTTATTTGAGTGTTTTGAAGTATTTCTCATCAGTTAGGCAAACAAATGCTGAAATGTAATTATCTTAAAGTGGAATTTTGAAAAGTGTTGCTTAAAAAATAACACCCAAACTATAAAGCAATAAAAGAACATTCTGCACTGATCAGCAATCAAATAGAACTATAGCAATATGACTTAAATTAAAACTGCTTAATGCAGCCTTTTTGTAAATTCTTTCCTAACAAATTGGACAAGTTGGACCTGCCAATCCTCCTCAGAGTAAGGAGACAACATTGACGACTTAAAATCTGTAATATTAGATTACAAGATGAAGTCAAAAATCTCAATGAATGGACTTCCTGATTCTGGTATCAGATCGCCATTATGCGAAAAGCAACTTAAATATTTTTGGCGGTCTTGAGAATACATCTTATATAAAAAAAATTGTGGATAATATGCTACAATATTAAAGACTTGGATACACTATTTTGAATTTTCTAATCTGACCTCGAATTTGTGATCAGAGACCCATAAACCACCCTAAACCAATTTTGGTGTAATTGGCAATTATTATCAAACAATTAGTTTTTAAGGTTTCTAGATCATTACTCTGTAAAAAAATAATCGAATTTTAAAAAATGATGTATCAAAAGATTGGCAAAAAAGAGACCTTTAAAAAGAAGTATCTTATGTAAGAAGAAGTATTTTCTTTCCCAATTTTTATTAAAATCGGTTTATTAATAGTTTCTTCAATTACCGCTTTCTTATTTTTGTAGTAATGCCTCCGGACATGGAGAAAGCCAACTGGTTTTTAACAATTGTTTTTAAAGCATTATATAAAAGTTTCAAACTTTCAATAAGTTTTCAGGTGCCTCATCTTACTTAAAGTAATCTATAAATATCTCAGGTAAAAAGCGTCGTTTGTTTAATACTCTGTAGAGGTAGTAGCCAACGTACAAATATTTTAATAAATTTAAGAAATGGCATTATAATATTTCTTAAATAGAAGCTGGCGACTTAATTTTTTTATTAAAATGTCAATTGTAAATTCAGCTGTTACTACCAAAGAGTATTGATTTCTACAGCTAATCTGAGTGGCAGCAAGTACTCAATGACTTCAATAGAAAAACATTCATATAGTTCCATTTGTCAGGCATATATCGATTACTGTTTCTTTCATGTTATTTTTTGGCCTTAAAAAAATGTTCTACCATAACGACTATCGAACAGTACTAAAGTACGAGACGTTCGGGGAAGAACTCCCTAGGCATTGAACTCTTTCTGCTTCAGTCCGTGAATGTCAAGAAATCTAAATTGCTTTAGCACTTTTCTTTTCTTCTTTTATTTGCAAGTTTAGAGAAAAGTCACTTACAGCAATTTTTCTAGCATTCCATAAGATGGTCATATAAATATTGCTCAGTTATATATTGCACAGCAGCAGGTGGAAAAAATTTTGATGTCATTATTAATCGGAAATAATATTTGCCGTAAATAGTTACTTGTGTTAGAGTACATCTAGTCTAGCTTGTGGTCTGTAGACACTTCCATTTCCAAGTGTAGCACACCAATCAACCTCACCGTTGCGTTAGTTGTCATCTGTCCTGTACTAATGCACTTGATTACTCTAGTAGGAATTCCAGCACTTGAGTATGGGAACATTTTGAAGACCGTGGGAAAAAGCGGCATGCTTTGACGTATGCCGCGACTTCGCGGGTGGTTCGCTGTCGCGTGCCACCTGATAACGGGGTGTAATTAATGAGATGTTAAGATTGTAATGAGATGCTAAGCATGTAATAAGGTCAGAGCAATAAAAAGGTGTGATAAATGGATGTAATGGGATAATTTTGGGTGTAAATTATTTTCGCGTGCCAGCTTGCAGCAGGGTTACATTCTTACTAAATAATATTTAACTTGTACGTAACCCTCAGTATAAAACAGCTATCTGAAGAATAAAGACTGGCATGATTTGATATTATTAAAGAGAGCGGCTAAGCTAGCTAACATTTTGATTAAATTCACATTTATATCAGAAAACATTTTTTATATAAATGCGGACATTGTTAAATAACGGACAACTTAACTACCTGTGTATTTTGTGGAAATTCTGATAGCATCCCGCGTTACAACCTTAAAGTTTTAGTTTACACTGGTAGGGAAGTGGATATTGAATGGTTAACAGTGAATTATAACAATGATTGCCAATGGACTAACAAAACAGCATCATCAAGTAGTAAAAGACACCAGTTAGAAATGTCAATTCAGTGGGAATAGTAATTTACTTATCTCCCGACTTGACCATACAATGTATGGTATCACACTCCCTCTAAGGCACGCTATGAGGGGAAAATTCACTAAACCCCAGATATCCTAGATTTCAAAAGGGTTTAGCTCTGTGGGAGTCCTTGCCGGGTTTTCAGGCCCCTGGTTGGAGTCGTGGCGGCAGTTTCCCATGAATTTCCTGACCGTCCGGGCCGTTCCTAACAGGACAGCTTTTTGCATTTGTTTGTAAAGCTGTTCGTCCAGACCGAGGTATTTTAAATTGTTTAATAGATGTTTTGGGACTAGTCCTGTCGTTGACATAACAATTGGTACAGTTCGTGTGTTGTTCATGTCCCACTGAGTCTTTATTTGAAATTCCAAATATTTGGTTATTTTCTCAGCTTGCTTGATATTTATATTATTATTGTTAGGAATTGCTATGTCAATTAAGGTGGTTTGCCGAGAGACTTTATCTACCAAAACTATATCTGGTCTATTGTGAGCAACTGTCCGATCGGTCAGTATCGTGCGGTCTCAGTACAGCTTGTAGTTGTTATTTTCTAAAACAGATTCTGGTTTGTATTTATAGTATGGTAATCTTACCGACTGTGATAATTCAAGTTTCAGTCCTAGTTCCTGGTGAAGTATTTTTGCCACAGCATCTTGTCGTTCTTTGTATTCAGTTGCAGCGAACGCTTGACAACCTCCTGTGATATGCTGGATAGCTGGATACCTGCATCTGTCTTTGTTAATAGAAGGATCTTTAACGATGTACTTTAGGTAGTTCTTAGTTAGTTAGTTAGTTTCAGGAAACATATGACCAAAGATCAACCAGTAGTTCGACGCTGCACTGTCGACATAATCTTGGTTGACGTCATTTATATGTCTTCCATTTCAGCAGTTTCTGATCTGTGGTCTGGTGGTGTAATTGGACATGTTGTTGTGTCAGTCGCAGTGGTGTTGAGTCATCAACCAGGCACATGACTCTGTGTAGATCAGAAAATTCTGCGAGTTTCTGGAAATGACTACGCCAAATGGAAATTTGTTGCTCTAATAGTTTGCTTAGATCAGTCAATCCTCTTCCTCCTTCATACCGTGGCAAAGTTGTACGTTCGACAGAGCTCTTTGGGTGGTGATTTTGAGCTTTTGTTAGCAAGACTCGAACTTTTCGTTATAATTGTGCAATGTCAGTTCTGCACCTATTAACTATACCGAAAGAGTAACTGAGCACTGAACACGCATAGGTGTTAATATCCTGAACAGATTTTTACTGTTTAATTTAGTTTTCAACAGTCGTCTTACCCTTCTATAAAACTCTGCTGTTAGGTCATTTTTCATAGTCATGTGATCAATACGTTGAGCCTGCTTTATTCCAAGGTATTTATAAGTATGACCTTCCCCCATTGATTCAATTGAGATGCCATCTCCCATTTCGAAGTGCCCCTGCTGTATTTTGCCTTTAACTATATTAATAATTCGCCATTTGTCTAAGCCAAATTTCATATGGATGTCACTAGAGAACCCTTCTACTATTTTAAGCATATCATGCAGCTGTTGTTTCGTAGCTGCCATCAATTTTAAGTCGTCCATGTATAACAAATGGTTTATCTTTAATGCTTGTAAGTTGTTGTGTTTGAGACTGAACCCAAAATTACTCGAATTCAGTTTGTTTGAGAGAGGGTTCATTGCAAGGCAGAACCACAGCGGGCTAAGAGAGTCTCCCTGGAATATACCCCTTTTGATTGGAATGGGGTCAGTTTGTATCGAACAGTTCATTCAGTGAGATTTTGGTTTGCCAGGTGGACATGGCATATTCTAAAAAGTTAATAATACAATTATTCACTTTATAGAGTTTCAGTACTTTAATGAACCAATCATGTGGAACTGAATCAAAGGCCAGATATGCCATGTAGAGATTTCGACGTTTGGCTTGGGCTTGATTGCAGACAACGGAATCAATTATCAGTTGTTCTTTGCAGCCCATCGAATTTTTTGCACATCCCTTTTGTTGTTGAGTAATTATGTCGTTCATCTCACAATGTTTGAAAATGCGATGATTAATGCACGATGTTATGAGTTTGTATAAGGTTGGAAGGCAAGTGATTGGTCGGTACTTTGCTGGGTCTTGTGAACATAGGTTGTCCTTTAGTAAGAGGTATGTAGCACCATGCGTAAGGAAACTAGGCATCTTGTGTGGGTGGGTAATTACATCATTTATAAGGGCTGTTAGTGTTTCGTGGGTTGCGTACGGTTTCTTTATCCAGTAATTTTGTACACCATCTGGTCCTGGTGCTTTCAAGTTATGGAAATGCTTCATTATGTTGGATGTGTCATCCGTTGTAAATGGTTGGTGTTGCATGCCATCACAGTTCTGAAATGTAGCCTCCTCATTAATCCAGCTGGCTCTGGAGTTATAGGAGATTGTTGTGGAGAGCTGTGTTTTCCAGAATTCCTCGATGTCTGTTTTATTATATATTTATATTATTATACTTTGCAGTTATATCACTGATTTTCTTGTTGACAAAACTTTGTTGAAATGTAGGTATAATTAACAGTAGTAACAACAGCACCTCATAATAAAATACTTTTGCAATAAAAATATGTGTTATACTTCATACATTTTATTAAGGTAAAAGCTTATAGAAAATCTATTTGTAAATATCGTAGCCATTAATGACGGCACGTTTATATTGCCCAAATTAACTTCACAGTTTTCAACGCTATAGCCTTGTATGATCTGTGGCTATAGCATCCCTGATACATTCCAAATTCACCTGGCTTAGTTGCTAGAGCCCAAGTTCGTCGAAGCACTTTTTAGCTAGCAAATGGTATTTTTGGTGGCCTCTAACGTACACATGAAAACAAGTTGATGGGAAATATCGCAGAATCATATTGAATTCGGACACCCGTATGTTTCTCTTCCATTACACATTTATCGAATAAATCAATAAATATTCAAAAAACTTCTGTGTATTATTCAGAGAAAAGCCAACAAACAGTCTGACGTCATACTCGTACTAGCTAATTGATTTTCGAATATATACACATCATTGGTAATTGATGCAAAACATTCTAATTCGTTAAAACTTAGATTAGCTGGTCTATATTTAGTATCATTAATCACCTAACAGTCAACGAATTTATTAAAAAAATTAATTATATTAACAAAAAGAAGGACTTTAAATACCATTTATATTTAACAATAGATTTAAATGTTAATATTAAATTAATCTACTAATATACCTAGTCATTGAAAATGAACAGGAATTCAATTATTTCAGCTATCTAAAAGAAAATTATTCTGAAAGTTTTAAAGAGTCTAAGCAATAGAAACTTAAAACTAGGATACGTTCCGGCCTCCTAAGGGAATACCTCACCTCGTTAGTTTTGAGCTTAGATGTTTGTTTCTATACAAAATAACCAATTATTCTAGGATTACCTCATTTGCTTGGATATAGGTATACTTATAGAGATCTTTATAGAATCCAGTCATAATTTTTATAGTTTCATTTTCGTATGAGATTATTAGCCGTTGTCCCTTGTCATTTTAATTTCTTGGCCGTATTGTCGTACTATTAAACTTCCTTTTTCTTTACTATGCGTATCACCTTGTTGGGTTTTATGTCCATTAGAATAGTTTGGAATTTGTCACAGAATTTGTCCTGAATTCTATAGTTGTCTATTAACATTTATGGATGGTTATGTTCTCACATCCTAGTTAAACTATGAGATATTTATGTAACTGCCTATATCAATTTCCCTTTCTCTTTGAATCTATTAAAACACAATCGTCAACTTTTTTTATTGCTGTAGTTACTTTTTTGCTTGGTACCGACAATCGTTTTCGTTGTCGTGTTTAACAGACTAATGGTTTATGGTGATGGATTTCTGTGATGTTAACCCGACCACCTTAACCCCAACCTCATGCAAGATCAAGTAATTCGTGATGAAAGTCAAAAATACAAGACAGTAGATTCGCCTATAACTCTGGAGACCAGCCCCACAAGTGGTTATCATCAAAACCAGTTTTTTACGAAGTCGTTACGCCTTCTTCATCCTCTGTTTTACAATGATGCCCCAAGCTTAAAACTGACATACAGGTGAGAACATAGAGATTAGTTTGGATGTTTGGGATGGATCTGTAACTTTTGAACTAATGGCAATTGAATCAGCAGACTAATTAGGGTAAAATGTAAATAATAAAACTAAGTACAACTTAATTAACAAGAAACTATCCAAAAATCACAACCCGGAAACATTTCTAAATTCAAAACCAGTCACTGAATATGTATCGACAGGAATTTCACTTTTGGGTCATTGATAGATTCAATTATAGTTATTTAGACCAAATCAACATTAGGCAAAAACGAAGTTAAGTCGAATATCAAAGAGAAGGGGATATAAATCATGACCTTTTACCTGAAATTTAACATAGGTCCATTTTGTCTATTTTTGTCAAAAAAGATATTTACTAATTTTATAAAGTTGACACAACAGTGACAATTCCAAGGCAGATAAAGGACTATAATGGGCAATGCAGAAAGATTGCATTTCACATTGTCTTCGTTTTCACAAACATAGCACACGAAAGATTTAAAAACTATTGATAAAATGTCCTCAATTCATAATACATAATATGATTAATGGTTTAAGGATTGTAAAACAGCATACCGACTATAAAAATTCATTACTATGGTGGAAAAGTGGAAAGTTCCCAAGAAGACTCGCCTCTTATGAGTAAAGAAAATAAAGACATTCACTGACTTTTCAACTCTTCTTGGCGCTGTTGATACAAATATAGAAACCAGTAAACCAGACTTTAGATTATACTGGTGTTGACATTATAGACCAATTAATTATAATAAATTCAGAATATTTCAGAATATTTTGTATCGAAAGATTAAATTTTACCTTACTACTTTTATATATCAAAAGCGCTTTGAAGAATTACACAATACAAGAGAATTTATCTGTGGAATATATAAAAAGGGACGCATATTAAGCTGGAGAGGCCATTTAAGAATTTTCCAACACAACCAGTTGCTATTTTGCTAACAATTTGTTAGGCAATCATCACTTTATAGCCTTTCCCAATTCCAAGAAATAATGTTATTCTGTAGCTTAAAGTGCTGCAGAGTGCATTGTTACTATTGTCGTTTAAAAGATCAACAAGTGATTATGGAATTTGCATAAATAAGAAATTTTTATCTAAATTTTTATTTATCCGCCCGCTCTTTTACCCTTGAATGTAAATATGTGTTTCATTTAAATACTGGTTCACCTAGAAACAATGATAATAACTGCTCCTAATATACCTCAACTTCAATTTCTTAAAGATTAACACATTTTTCTGAATTGTGTTTGACTCTAGTATTGAAGTTGAAAAAGAACGTTATTTTGTGTGAAATATTTACGTAAATTGAGCAGTTAAAATCCTAGACAATTTAAAGATTTCATGTGTTTCAAACACGTGGAAGAAAACTACTTCCCATTCATAGTTATCAGGCGAAAAATTAAGAGCTGGAAAAAATAAAACAAGCCGATTATTCATGACATATTTATTTGACCAAGCACATAAACAGTTAAGAACATTTGTCAACTAAACAGCGTGTTTTGGTCATCTTCTTCCAGTACTCTCCAGATTTTCTTATAGTCCTTGTCCTGTTTGCACTTTTAAAATCAACACTGTACAGACCAGTTTTTGTACTGAAAAACAATAAATTAATAACAATTTTGGTTTATTAAGAAATTCCTTATATATATGATATATTATATGACCAACATAGGCAATGAGTTTACTTACAGAAATCCATCTCCCCATTCCCAGTCATCCATGAAACTCCAGTAGCTGTAGCCGAAGCACTTTACGCCGTCTTGTATGGCATCATGAATTCTGCTTAGGTAACTCTAAAAACACAACAGTATTATAACCTCTGATGACAGAGGTAAACAGGGCCACAGGAATTTAATAAAAATATATAATTTGCAAAAAGACATTTTTTTTAATCGAGCTTTAAAAAAATAAGTTTATTCTAACAGAAAACACGCCATTTTCTAATTGCTACAGTTTTTACTGACAACAAAGTTCTAGTTAGTTGGCCTGTCCGAAATTGAGACTATATTAGTGGATTTAAAATTTCATAATTAGTAGCTCAGAATCCTGTGCGGTTTGTCTTAAATTCTTTAATTTACAATTATACCGGTATAGAGCATGAGGTAAGAAAACATACTGTGGCTAATGCTTGAATTAACCTAGTAATTCGCAGAAAAAGCAAACAAGTTCATGACTTTGCCCCAATCAGTAGTATGTACTTGTAAAAATAGTAGGGAGTCATTCGTTATTTTGAAAATGGGAAGGGTTCAGGTTTTCAAAATAACCCTTTGGTGAGACTATCCCCCTCCCTAATGTGAGATTTTTCTTAGAAATATTAATTTATTAAATATACTTAATATGTCGTGTATTTTGCTTGATGCACTAAATACTTAAGTTAAGTGTTAATAATTAATTCTGATGTCTTCTATGTACCACAACAATGCAGGGACTTCCCTAATGAAATCTGACACCCACACTTTTCAAAATAGGGAATACCATGCATACATAATATTTAATATTTTCTATGCCTAGGATTGATTTGCAATACATAAAAAAATAATTGAAATGATATCATTCTCCCTTGTAGATCGGATTAAATTACTATCTGCAATATTAAATTAAAGTTGAAGATTTATTATTATTTAATTGATTTTATTTATCAAATATCCCTATATTTTTTAGTTAGAGGATTAAAATTTAAAATCTAGAAGATGAATTAATACAAACGGCCCAATTTAATGAAACTTGAAAAAAAATCACACAACATCTAACTAACGAATAAATTTGTACTAAGAAAGCAACTGCCAAGGAACAGGATTATCCTTCAATTATGAGCTATTATTTATAACATATCGTGTTTGTTATTACTAATTATACATCAAAACACCCTTACCTGAATATAGAATATTCTGTTGGTATCACTCATAGTAGTATCTTTACTCTGATAGCCATTTTCGGTAACTAGAATATCAGGATGGTTGTAGTGTGTAGAGATCCACTTTAGAAGTAGTGTCATACCCCAAGCACCATTCTGTCAAATGTATTTATAACAATATCAGTCCTACTATTCTTTGGTTTGCTGTATGAACTTTATTCATCAAGTAGATATAAATACTTACAGGTTCGCCAGGTTTACCACCAACATCTTGTGCCCACCAGTCGTTTTCTCTTTTTGTAGGTTTCACAATTGCTGGTTCGTTGGGAATAGCCTTTACCATAGCACTCCAGTAAGTGTTGATACTGAAGAAGTCGATTGAGCCTTTCAGAGCTTGCTTTTCGGCAGCTGTGAACTCTGGAAGACGCGATGTGCTGTAGCCTTCCAATTTACTTCTGTGTGCAACACGCGTTTTCATTATTTCTGGGTAATCTCCATAGTATAGTGGATTTGAGAACCAGCCAAGCTACGAATTTATTAAGGGATACAAAAACTAATTATAAAAACTATAATATAAAGTAATACCAAAGAAATGTAATATCTTGCAGAGAAACAAACTGAATACAATAATTTGAATTTGAATTTGATAGTTATGTCGCACCAATCAAAAGGCTACAAGCTGATTTATTTATCTCTTTGATTACATAGGATGAAAATAGATTTCGTTTTTAATGAAACTCGCTTTTTGATGATTTTGAACACCTTAATCCATAGTTTCCTTATGTACAACTCTGAAAGTTTTTGGTTCTCGCTTTAAACGCCCGCACTGATTAGCAACTTGTTAACTCTTAGATCGAAAGCGGCAATAAACATTGAAAGTCATTTTTTTCAGACTATAGTTTCGCAAATTTCAATTTTGTACAATGATGGTGTAAAGGCTTAATCTTCAACTTTGACAGGCTATAAACCGAAATTATAGGCGTTTTGCACCTTGTGCCCATTGAAACTATTAATATAAGTGCTCAGAACCGTCAATCAGCGGATGTTTCAAAAAATAGCAGAAAGCTATTTTTTGCTACATACACAACTAAGGGATAGAAAGAAATTTGAATTTAATCAAGTTTATTAAGATTTCTGATATAGTATAGTCAAAGTACACATTACAAATTATTTACGTGCTGTGAGAGGCAGTTTCATTAAACATAACCATATAGGCTAAGAGGAATGTGGGATTAAGCTTGTCTATGCACAAGTGTGTTTATTGTAATGTAGGCGTCACAATAACTGCAGTACAAAGGCAAAAAAAGAAGATCTAGTGGGACTTACGCTTATTGTAGCAGAAATCATAATAGTAGACATTCGAGGCAGTTTTCACAAAACAAAATAAATAATGCATCCAACTCTTCTGCTTCTTCTTCTTCTTCTTCTTCTTCAGATAATTAAGCTGATGACCTTGATCCTTCTATTAAAACTTTTTGGAACCTTATTGACGCTCGTTTCGATGAACAACAAGCGAGAATTGACGCTCGTTTCGAAGAAATTATAAGTATGATTGACGAATTATCAACGGGCGTATTTTCCATTAAAGACAGTGTCGACACATTTGAAAATCGCATTATTGTTTTACAAAACGA
Source organism: Octodonta nipae (assembly GCA_034190945.1). NCBI lineage: Eukaryota > Metazoa > Arthropoda > Insecta > Coleoptera > Chrysomelidae > Octodonta > Octodonta nipae. The sequence continues at coordinate 135,347,632 of CM067218.1, forward strand.
TTCGGAAAGTATTGAACATTCTATAGCTATGGAGGTAAGAAACATTTTTAAGCGAAAAAAAGATCATAGTTATCTACAACTGTGGATTGTGTCGAAGCTCACAAAACGGACTTACTTAATATACAGAAGAAACTGCTGAATTATGTTGAATGCTGAATTACCCTTTGATCTCAACAGAATTAAAATGAATCATCTTAGTAAAAAGTTCTCGGAGATCAGACCTCTCAAGGTTCGGTTTCAACCAGGTGATCATACCAGTTAGATTTTCGATAATAAAATTAGGCTTGCTGATGGTAAATTGAATATAAGATAGGATCTAACCAAAAGATAAGAGAATCATATTAAAACACCCAGAGCTGAAATGCTTATCACGACCGCTTTCCTTTTATTCCTATCAGGAACGGTGACAATAAGGGATAGAGAAACGACAGGGCTACATCGATAAACTTCTACTACCAAAACATCATGAATATAAGAGAAAGGACAGATCTTAGGTTGCCCTTGCAGTGTTCTAAAAATTATGACATGATTGCATTATGCGAGAATAATTTGAAAGAATCTGTTTGTAGTGAAGACGTTGGTTTTAGTGTTTTCAATATTTTGTAGATGTCACGAATCAGCACTTCCCAGTATGAGGAAACACGAAGGTGGTGTACTATTACCCATTAGTAAATATATCCCTTATGTTGTTAATCCGCTTAGTGATACGTCCTTTGAATGTTTATGTGTCAAACTCAACGGACAATGATATTATTGTCTTAGCATGTATAACACCTATTTCTCCTTTCATATCAACTGCTCATCACTATGAGTTCATTAACTAACAAATTGCAAGTTCCTTAGTACATTTTGTTTAATTTAAGGTGATTTTATTGTCCCTGGTTATGATTGGGTTATATCTTGCAACTCAGCAATTGTTCGTGGATTTCATGACAATTTTAACTGCAGCATCTTATCTCGAGATCTCTGCTGTTGAACTTGAATCTATTTTTGCTTGTAATGAACATCATTGTCCTCTTAATATAGAAGTAGCTAATAGTGGCTACTCTAAACTTGAAATTGTTGATTATATCTTTAACTTCAACAATGTCAATTACAAAGCTATTTTTACACTTATACGGAATTCACCCTTTTCTGATTTAATAAAATCTGATGAACCTGATATTGAAACAAACACCAGTCACTTTCAAGTTAAATTAATAATGATTATGTTCCCAAGTTTGTGATTAGAAGTGTTAAATTTCCCACACGTTTATTTAAATAAGGTGACAGGTCTGATTTGAATTTCTGTAGACCTATGAAACTTACTCATAAATTATTATATGATAAAATGTATCACTTATATTTATACAGCTTGGTTTCTGTGGGTTTTTGTCTTTTTCGATCTACCCAAACCAATCTCTGAATAATTAGATCGAAATATAATAAAGTGAAATAACAATAATGTAAAAAAACATGTTAGGACACGCAATGCTTCTCGTCCATGAGTTAGCACTCCTGTGTTTCTTTGTTTTTATGACATTTATTTTAGTATATTGTGAAAATCTAATATGAATTTCATCTTCTGTATAGTTAGGTTCATATGAATTATAATGTAAGTTCTTTATTAGAATTACATAATTAAAATAACTCAAATCTGTAAACAAAACAATATACTTTTCTATGGTAAACCGTATTAAAAGGAAGTTCGGTAAGCGGTCGTAAAGTTAGGGGAAGGGATGACTGCACTCCACTAAATTTTAATTGCTATATTCCTTTAAAATTGTTGAAATATTAATTTGTCGCAAACTAGGAATATTGTAAAATTCTCCTAAAATAAAATACTTTTAGAGTTCTAACGTTTTAGACAGAAACTATGAACGATTGAAAAAAATGCGTTTTTTTACAGTTTTATGCAAATAATTCACTAAATAACCAATATTAATAATAATTATAAAATAAATTTACTATTGTACTAAATTGCTGGAAAGTCAGAAAAACTGTCAATATTGCGATTTAGGGACTTTAAACACTCCGTATAAATTTTTACCCTATTTATAAATCAATATTAACTAATTTCTTCAAGAAAAACTAAGATGGCCAAGGAATTTTTGGATGATTAAAGTTATAACCCTTTTTCGAAGAAGTAAGCGTAGCCATTTTGTTGAATCGTTGTGATGCTAAGTAATATTTTAGTGGACTTACGGTGGAACCCCCTTTTATGGAAACAATATAAAGTTGCAGTGGAGCGCTTAATATGGCACGGTGTTTCCTTATAATGGGAACCGTTTTCTTAGAGTGGAGCTATTTTGTCAGGGTTTGGCCTGTGTAATTATTGGATGTAGTATACGTTATGGTTAAGCCTTTTTTTATGGATAGGCTAGTTATTTTATGGTAACCTCTTTTGTTTTTGGAGCTATAATGGTTATAAAGTTATTTTTATGTAGGCCTTCATTTTTAGAACCTTGTAATGTACCTTTGAGCCTGTTACCTCATGGAATTTTGGAATCATTTTTGGGAAGTTAACCATTTGGGATCTTTTTACTGTTCTGCAATTTGTAGGTGGAGTTCAGTTTAATGGCAGAGCACTTTAGAAATTTTTTAGTTTCTAGGACTACGTTATTTTTTGGAAGTACATCGCGTTGTATATGGTAAGCTAACTTTGTTAACAATTTATTCCGGTATCTTTTTCACAGACATGTCATCTTGGTAATAGAAACAATTTTCCATTTTTTTTTCTAATTCTCACTATTGTTTTTTTTTGGATATACACCTAATTTCACATTTTGAATAACATGGAGAATATTTAATTTTTTTATGATATATTGTATACCTACCATATATTTCATTTTTTTTATTAAATTCTCCCTGTTTGTATTTTGCATATGTTTACTATACCCAAGCCTATCGATTAGTTAGAGAATTATTGATTTAATCACAAGTGAAAATCCTATTGCTTTGGAAAACGGTGACCAGTTCAATTTAAGGGACATACATCTTGTGACATAGCCGGTGTGACTTAATATCGCAACATCATACTATTTACAATAAAATTAAATTTTGTTGTTTGAATATCTTACACACACTCATAAATGTTCCCGATGAAGAGCAGTCGTCTAGCAATTGTGAGCAGGCCAAGGTACGTTTTGTTTTGAATTTTGGAAATACTGACTATATATAAATACTTGGTTGCTGCATTATTGCAGTCGTAAAAGGTACCCATCCTCGTTTTTCGTAATTTAACCTATATTTTAGCTTCAACAGTGTCCAAGATTCCAAGATAAGAATGGGATATATTTCTATTTAATACACTACGAATTGCACAATTCCAAGCTGTCTGTTATCACCAAACTCTAATAATAGTATGATCCCCCGTATCCTTAAATACATAGAACGTACTATTCTGTTCATTAAGGCATACCTTTTTCAAACAAAGGCCGAAAGGACCTCACATCACACTTTAAATTGTGCCAGTATCATATTAATTATTATTATTATTATTAACTGGATCCACCTTCGTATAAAATGGAATAAGTAACTCTGAAATTGGCATATTTCTAATTCTAATTGATTATTTTACTTATGAAAATATAACTATAATATCAGAAGATTTTACTTACGAGAAATTGCATATATCTTTCAGCTGCTGCGGTATCAGCTTGTGAAGTTGTTTGTGGTGCAACATAAGAGACAGCATTAATCATGGAAATTTTGCCTGTACATAAGAAACACTTAAATAAAAACTAAAACGTTCTAGAATACAATACACAACTATCAGAATTGTTTAAAAGAATTTCTGAAAATATGTGTTTTTTTTCGAATCGACCTACCTCCTTGTTTAGCCTTGAACTGCTTTTCATACATTCTGTAAACGGCTGCGTGAGATTTCAATAAATTGTGTGCACATATATAAGAATTAACACCATCACTTGGACACACGTTCAGAGGTTCATTGTGGGTGAACCAGTATTTTACACTAGGGCCGTACTCCTCAAATAAAATTCTTGCATAATTCGTGAACCAGTCCACAATTTGAGCGTTTTGGAATCCGCCTTTATCAGCAAGAGGCAAAGGCATATCCCAATGATACATGCACACCATAGGAATGATGTTGGCAGCGTGGAGAGCTTGAATGATGTTTCTATAATATGCAAGACCTTTTTGGTTTGGGACAGTTCCAGTACCTAAAATCAAAATATTTAACATGTACACAAGTTGCTTCTAAAATTAGCGTCAATCACTCTTTAATTTGTGTAATTATTGCTTCTTAAAATACCGCTTACCATTTGGCAAAATTCTTGGCCATGAAATTGAAAATCTGTAATGGGAAACTCCTAAGTTCTTCAACATTTCTATATCTTCTCTCCATTTGTGATAAGAGTCGCAAGCTACATCACCATTACTTCCATCTGCAGCTGGCGTATGGTGACGATAGGCATCCCAGCCACTTGGTCCTTTACCATCCTCATTCCATGCTCCTAAAACATATTTAATTGTTTTACGGTGAACTTCTTGCAAAGTGTTGAACTTTAGCTGCCAGAAGCCAGTGAACACGAAATGAATAATTTTGGAGCCTTGTTTTCTGAATGTTATTTGTGGCATCTTCTAGTTTATTTTAGATTTTCTTGGGAATAATACCACATCAGAGTTCAAACTTGTGTATATTTTAAAACCAAAATGTTTCAAAATCCTGTCGGATTTCGTTTTCAATGGATATAAATTTATAAAGTAAAATTGAAATATATGACAATTATTTTGACAAATATGTTTACGTTACTATGGATAAATTTCTTTAATTTTAAATATACAGGGTGCACAAGAAATTCCAAAGATCATTATAAATCAAAAAAAAATTTTTCAAGTTGGAAGAACTTGAAAAATTGTCTTCAGAATTTATTTGTGGCGTTCCTAGGGACGACTTTCTTTTTAAGATAGTGCATTTTCAAAAAAATGCGATCAAAGAATTCTGATAATTCAGTGATCCCATTAAAGTCATAAGGGAAAACCTAGGAAAAACCTCATGAACTATCCCGATATAGGGTTGTTCAAAAGGATATGACCATTGTTAATTTCATCTTTAATTATCAGCAACCAGACATGACTGAAATCTACGGAAGTAGAAGCGATGCAGTCGTTTTCATTTAACAGAATTAAGGCAGATTCTTTTAATTTTCGTTTTGTGCAGTGTTCTTCTTTGTATAATATTGTTGTGTTTTGAAATTGTATTTTATGGCCTTGGTCCCAAGCATGTTCACAAATTTTTGATTTTTCGAACTGACGTTTCTTTATGTAATTTTGATGTTCATTTATTCGAACATTAAGAGGTCTAGAGGTTTCTCCAATATAAAACTTGTGAATGTAATAAGTTTTATATTGGAGAAACCTCTAGACCTCTTAATGTTCGAATAAATGAACATCAAAATTACATAAAGAAACGTCAGTTCGAAAAATCAAAAATTTGTGAACATGCTTGGGACCAAGGCCATAAAATACAATTTCAAAACACAACAATATTACACAAAGAAGAACACTGCACAAAACGAAAATTAAAAGAATCTGCCTTAATTCTGTTAAATGAAAACGACTGCATCGCTTCTACTTCCATAGATTTCAGTCATGTCTGGTTGCCGATAATTAAAGATGAAATTAACAATGGTCATATCCTTTTGAACAACCCTATATCGGGATAGTTCATGAGGTTTTTCCTAGGTTTTCCCTTATGACTTTAATGGGATCACTGAATTATCAGAATTCTTTGATCGCATTTTTTGGCAAATGCACTATCTTAAAAAGAAAGTCGTCCCTAGGAACGCCACAAATAAATTCTGAAGACAATTTTTCAAGTTCTTCCATCTTGAAAAAATTTTTTTGATTTATAATGATCTTTGGAATTTCTTGTGCACCCTGTATATTTAAAATCAAAGAAATTTATCCATAGTAACGTAAACATATTTGTCAAAATAATTGTCATATATTTCAATTTTACTTTATAAATTTATATCCATTGAAAACGAAATCCGACAGGATTTTGAAACGTTTGGTTTTAAAATATACACAAGTTTGAACTCTGATGTGGTATTATTCCCAAGAAAATCTAAAATAAATTTGGAGCCTTGATTCTGAGAATATATATAAACATATCTATTCTTCTTGTGTCATACTTGTAAATAAAATAAACAAAGTATAATTAGTGTAAATTAATAAACTGACGTATGTATTTATGCCCCAAATCATCAACAACAACCAATTTTGTAGGATAATTCTGAACTTGTATATTAGAACACTTTAGGCCTGAAATGGATTGTTTCGTTAAACCTGAAGATCTAGTTTATTCTGAATGCCATCCAGGCTAATTGAAAGCTTCTATCAGCAAGTTCCAGGGTTACCTCAAATATTTTGGTGTCCTTAGTGTTTCAGAGTTCATTATTTTGTGATGTTCTTGATATTTTGAAACATATTTCATTTATTTCGGCAATTAAAACAATAAAAATGCTGTATATTTTTATACGTTTTAAGAATCATGTCAACATTTTCAAGAATGTGGTGTTATTCCTATAAAGTGCATAAACATTAAGCAAGTCATTCAGGAAATAACTGTAAGTATACTTTGTAAGAAACTTACAATTCCATCGTTCATTCTCAAATGACTGCCGCTCTCTTTTGAATATGTTCTAGGCACACAAAGATGTTTGATTTTAACTTATAAAGAAATATGTTGTCGCAAGCACATTGTCGGGGAGGACACGCCACTGACCTATAGAACATTAAACTCTAAATGACCGGTAAATGGCGCGAAATCTTTTTATAGACTTAACATCATAAAAATGCAGTAGAATATTATGAAGTTAGTTAGTCTAATAGGTCGTAGTGTTTCGACCGTCGTTGAGTTTTAAATTAAACAAAGTGTAGTTGGTGTTTAAAGGTTGCATGACGTTAATCCCGTCCATGATACTTTAGCTTCAAAAGAGCAAGACCTATTATTTCATTAATGATGTGTGGAAGAAAAGCTAAACAGGCAGCCAGGGTAATTATATAAAGGAGACCCAGGCGTTGAATATTTTGAACAAGAGAAAACAGAAAGAATGATATAAATAAAAGAAACACAATAAAATTAAGTCAAATAACTACTTTTGACTAAAGATAAGGGAGATATCCAAACATATTTCTCAAAATTGAACAGGCAGGTTTGAAGAAACATGGTGTTATGATACGATAAGATAATTAAGAAGTTCACAATCAAATAACACAGCGTTCCGGTAATAAGATACAAGACAAAATACACAATAAAGGATAAATATTGAAAAAATCTGTTAACAATGAAATATGGAATCCACCATCAACCAACTTGAACTACAAATAGCTGAAGTGGATTAATTCCGAAAAGATAACAAAAAATTGACCTTTTGAAGGAAATTCTTCTTGTTTCAGTTTGAAGCTATAGCCCGTGCATGTCGTAATGATAAAAAAGTTAGATATTTGTGATTCCACTAAAATATCCTGCTCTAGAATTAGTCCCAAGCATTTAAATAGATCAACACTGAAGATTAGATAAATCAATTGCGGTTCTAGGTTTAAGTGATTCTGTCGCCAAACTGAAGAAACGCGGAGGCTCTGCATTCTAAAAAATCTAAATATCATGTATAAATAAAGTCCATTATTATAACTCTTGTTCGTGTAAATAAAAATTACATTATTCAAACCCAGCAAGAAACAATTAATGACAATATTAATGAAAAAGCAGAATTTAAAATAAAACCCAATAAGGCGCTATTCGGTAACCTCTGAATTAGGTCCGTTTATTCAGATATGTTCTAGTTGTTATATTTTGTGTACCTCAAAATTTGTTATTAAATATGAACAACATATTATAGAGATAACATTAATAGTAATCATACGTAAATCTTACATCCATCAAGTGTGGACTTGACACATAAATGTATTTACCTTTTCTACGGTACCATTACGTACCTACCGTAAGCAGTCAAAGAAATTACCTTCTATTTGATAAGCAGCACTAGAAACACCAAACAAGAAGTTGGAAGGGAAGGTCTTGTTAGTAATGACGTATGCATCTGCAAATCTGAAAAAGTAACATCTTATACTACTCCGTTTAGACGCTGCAATGTATTGTATGTATACAATTTCCCAATACAAAATTGTACTGATGTCTTATGAACCTTGTTATCTTCCATCATCATTAGTAATAATTAAAACTAATTGAACTTAACATTCAAAAATTTACATTACAGATAATCGAACATTCAGGGAGAGGCGTTACAAAGCAATTAACATAGTAGATGAGTTTTCTTTATAAAATTAAAATGATAGCTTTCCTCCTCTCTGAGTTGCTCGTATTTTACTTATAAATATTCAGGTCTCCTAGAACAGGGAATAGTAGAAAAATACCTTTCTCTTCATATACATAGGGAATTCATATTTAAGTGCCATTTCACGTTTCCAGAAGCTTCACTTTCAACCAACAGGGATTTCATGGTTAGAATACAACATAATAACACCGGAAAGGTAAACCAGAAAAGCAATAGTGAAGAATCAAAAATAGATGACATCAAGTAAATGAATAACGAGCAAACAATATTAAACGTATTAAAGATATTGATGCAAGGTGCTCGCAATAGAAGAGAGTGGCAAAGTTTCAAACAGCTTTCGAAGGTTCTCCAATAATCTCATCTAGAATCCCAATTCACTTCAAGGATAACGATCAATGTGTGTTTTCATATTAATACCATTGTGAAACTTGAAACCGAATAAAGCGGATAACTAATAAGTTAGTAGATACTATGCACACAGTAAAATTCATCATAAATAAGTGAACAGGACATATGAGGACAGATCAATAGGTGGACAATCAAAAATCTGAAGGTATATCAAAGAAACACCCCATTTTAGATGGTAGTGTATCAGTGCAACAAGCTGTAGTACATTTCATATATAATCATTTGCAGAAGTGTCATGCGATCTAATAAGCGCAGTTAGTAGATACTATGCACAGAGTAAAATTCATCAAAAATTTGACGACGGGACAATAGGCGGACAAACAAAAAATCTGAAGATATATCAAAGAAACACCCCATATTAGATGATGTTTAGGACTTAGGTTGTCTTATTGGAAAATTGGTTTTACTAATTTTGTGAGTGTATCAGTGCAACAAGCAGTAGTACATTTCATATAAAATCATTTGCAGAAGTGTCATGTTACCATATTTAGCAGTATATACGTTCACGACCTGTACAAGATTTCCTGTTCCTAAGTTGCTTAATGTCCAAACAGAACATAATAGGTCTTTGTAGAGACGAGTAGCCAAAAATCCAAGCGTTTGAAAAATTCTTTGACCGCTGATCATGGAGAAGTTTCCAAACCGTTCGAATTATTGATATCTGATCTTTACCAAGAAACTATTTGACTTTATAATGCAAAACGTGATTCACAAAACATGTAATAATTTTGCATTCTATAGTAACGTTATATTACAACGAGTTAAAGAATTCGACAGCTGTACATAAAATGTGTCCCATACTGTTGGAAATGTGTCTTATTCTAAAACAGGTGTACCACTGCGTTTGGGACTAATTTAAATGGTTTTAGTTATTCCGGAAACGAATCCTCGGCAACATGACTACTAAATGAATTAATATATTGTCAAGTTGGTAGGTAATAGAGCACAAATTTTAGAAAGCATTTTTTTTATTTAAAAATACTGAAAATTAGGACTTTATAAAGTTTTATGAAACTCAGAGGAATATTGTTCATGATGACAAGAGTTTTCTTAAAGAAATCTACTCTCAAGGGTACATGGAGATCTTAATAGGTTGATAGGAGCTTGTGATTCATTCTCTTTTATTCTCAACATTAAGAACGACTGAGAGAACACGAAACTGTATAAAGCTATTTATGTTTTCTGAGGAAATAGGCTTAGCATTATATTGTTATGTACTTTCAACATACAATATACCATTTTGTCATAGCGCGTAAGTTGAACTTATAAAGCTCTCTCTTACCTTGAGATGACACAGCACAACAAAATTACTTTCAACAACATTTCAGATCAAGAGTCGGTGTAGGTGTAAAGATAGTTAGAGTATTACTTATATCATTAAGGTTTTCTTATTATCAGACTTTTATCTAGCATTATTAAAATATCTGACACCAATAGAACGCAAAAATTTAGTCACTCCATTAAAATTGTTATTGATTTGTTATGATCCTCTTTAAAAATCTATCGGGTTATCTCTTAAAGGGAAAATTTCAGCAATTTTGAAAACGAACATAATAATACACATGTTTATTTAATGTTAAGCTTATCAGATTTTACTCTTCAAGTAAATGAAGCAACTTAGTTTGATAAACACCCTTGAGAAGATTCATGTGACTGATATTTTGTAGATATTAAAATAACTAGCAGTGCAAGTGTTCTTAATTTAAATGAAATTATTTTTTCTTTACAAAATATTTTAGGTAATATTATTTCATTGTTATCGTACTTAGGTAACTAGCGAACGAGACCTATACAATAGTTATAATTATTATGTAAAAATCGATTCTTCTAAAATTCATTTATGGTATAAATTTTACATTAATTGTCCAGGGAGTATTTGGGAATATATTGATATGTAAAGTTACCATTTAAAACCGACTAGTAATACTTTTTCAGACACAGATCATTCCTAGATTGTTTTTGCAATATTTATCTCCGAATTTTTATTAGAGTTGTGATCACACATTTGTGAAACAGTTTTATCTCTATCCAACTTACACTCATCGCTGTCATATTTGCTGTTCTCAATAAAACGGGTAATTAAGATATAAATAATATTAGTGTATGCATTTCCCCACTACTATTGTCACATGGAGATTTACCGATATAAACATGAGAACTGTCACAGTCCAAACAGCCTATACAGACCAGACACAGCAGAATATAAAAATAATTTTATAATAATAGAAAAAGATGAGCTTGAAATAATAAATAAAAAAGCACCCTGTACAAACCAGATATAAACATGCAGCAGAAGATTAAAGATTTTTTTAAAATTAGATAAAGATCAGCTTAGAATAATTTTAGAAATATGTATGATCCTGTAAAAATAATTAGAAACAGAAAGAGACAAATATTGTAAGATAACAGCATCCTACAGACCTAGGAAAAAATATCATATACAAAAAATCTAAGCATGAAGAACATCAAAAAAAAGGTACAATTAAATAAAATCCAGGTTACCTTTATAAAATCCATGCCTACAATTTTTCAATCAAAGAAAGCTTAGAAAAAAACTTTCCAAAGTTCCTGCCTAACAACGGAAGACAAGTGTAGGTACTTCAAAAGTGAGTACACTCAAAATGAATTGAAATTAAAAAAAAACATTCTCAAGACAAGCTTTTATTAAAAAAACGTCGAACTAATAATAAAAAATATAGTTAGGCTACATTTGATATTTAGCTATACATTAGATATATACCAGGTTCAGAATAACCCTTGATCTCTTTGATCTTTTTAAAGTATACAGGGTGAGTTTTTTTTGATGATCAGTATGGGGATCTCGGAAACTAGCGGAGATAGAGCAATGGTTAAATTGGGAAAGATTTGCAGTTTTACTGGCCCAATTTAATGACACTTTTGAATTTTTGTAAAAAGTCATGGCTTACTAGATATTTTGAAAAACCGAAATTCTGTCGATTTAGTCAAATCCCTCTAGCTCCTTTGTTTTTGATATTATAAAAAAAGTGTAAACATCAAAATTGAAGGGAATTGTATCCCGAATATGATTGTCATGTCCTCGTTTGCGTGACAGCTCTCGTTTTCGAGATATGAAACAAACATCTTATTTTTTGAATGGAAACCATAGTTGGCTATGACCTCAAAAAATCGGACATTTTTAGAGCTTTTCAACGATATAATACTCGATATAGTTATCCATAAAAATAATGGAGTTATGGATGCTTTTCTCTCTTATTTTCACTTTTAACGTAGTTAGTCATGAAAAAGATTGTTTTCACTTTGACGTGATAAAATGGAATATTCTAACGAAGAATAACTGAATATGGTGGAATGTTATATCATATGCCATAAAAATTCAGTTCGTGCAGCTGAGGAATACTTTCATAGAGATTTTAATCGTCGTCAACCTGTTCTATGTACATTTAAGATGATTTACGATACTTTACGCAGATATGGATCTTTTACTAAACCACCAAAGGAAAGTAATCAAATTAACGAAGCAGCACAAATAAATGTTTTGGTAATGGTAAATCAAAATCCATCTACATCAACTCTTGAGATTGCGGCAGAAGCTGGCACATCTCAAAGAACTGTAGTTAAGGTACTGAAAGCGCACAAGTTCCACCCGTACAAACTTTCGGTTTCTCAAGCTTTGCATGCTGGTGACGAACATCGACGTATTTTGTGTTGTACATGGTTTAGAGACATGTGCCTTGACAATCCACAGTTTCCATTAAAGGTGTTATGGTCAGATGAAACTAGATTTACTAACTGCGGTATGTTCAATAGACACAATGAGCATATCTGGGCTAAAGAAAACCATTTCCATGTAGAACAAAGACGACCCCAGATAAAATTTGGTTTTAATGTTTGGTGTGGTATCATAGGGTCTACTATTCTGGGGCCTTTTATCTATGACGAATCACTACTTGGGACCGCTACTTGCATTTCTTGCAATACACTTTTCAAGACATGTTGCATAATTTGAATTTGAGAACTCGAAAAATTAAGTTGTTCCAACATGATGGAGCACCTTCTCAAAACTCATTATTAGTAAGACAACACTTAGATAATATCTATGCAAACTCTTGGATAGGAAGAAATGGCCCACGCGAATGGCCACCTTGGCCTCCCGATTTGGCAGTTATAGATTTCTATTTATGGGGTGCGCTAAAAAACAAAGTATACAAAAGAAAGTATAAGACAGTTGGTGACCTAAGGGAGGCGGTATTACAAGCAATTGAAGAAATTGATAGGCGGTCTCTGAGGAAAGCGGTAATGTCAATCTTAAAAAGATGCAATTTTTGTCTAAATAACAATGATGGACTTTTCGAACATAAATTCTAACCATTATTATGTACTTAATTTCTTAAGTTTTTAGTAAGTAACTACTTATTTAGTTTTTTCGTTATATCTGATATACCTAATAAAAAAATCGTTCAATGATTTTTGGAATAGTTATTAATAAATAATCTATTTCATGGCTAACTACATTAAACGTGAAAATAAGAGAGAAAAGCATCCATAACTCCGTTATTTTTATGAACAACTATATCGAGAGCTGTCAAGCAAATGAGGCCATATCAATCATATTCGGGATACAATTCCATTCAATTTTGATATTTAAACTTTTTTTATAAAATCAAAAACAAAGGAGCTGGAGGGATTTGACTAAATCGACAGAATTTCGTTTTTTCAAAATATCTAGTAAGCTATGACTTTTTACAAAAATCCGAAAGTGTCATTAAATTAGGCCAATAAAACTTCAAATCTTTCCCAATTTAACCATTGCTCTATCTCCGCTAGTTTCCGAGATCCCCATACTGATCATCAAAAAAACTCACCCTGTATATAAATTTTAGAAGCAGAAGCATTACACATCATAAAACACTATACTTCGGTGCCTCAAGCTTTTAAAATTTTATATAAATTATATTGGAAAAGATCTATATTTAATAATTATATATATTTGTACGCTTTTGTTTGGTAAGTTATCATGACGGGGATTATTCTGAACCTACGATATACACTAGTAACAAATGTTAGTTGACATTTTTTGAAAAAAAATTTGGTTTTAAAAATGTTTTGTTGCTTTTAATTTACTGAAGATACAGAAATCCTAACCAGGCATAAGCTTAGTATCCACCTTAGTCTCGAGAAGAAATACACAAACAACAAAACAATTTTAACAGAACAAATGAAGCACTCAATCTAAGTAAAACTTGGACCCTGGCATTGAACAGCACCAAGACCATTCGGAAAAGATCCCAAAACTAGTGTATATAAAGAAAATAAAATGTCTAACACAGGAGTAAATGAAACGTCAGCAGACAAAAAATGTAAGATACCCCGGCCAATAAACTTTGATAGCATATTTTGTGAATAATTTGTGGCATACGATCATTTTACATCCATCTGCCGATTCCCGTCATCATTGTGTAATGATCACTTTCCAATATACAGTTCCACTTTCAGACTCTCCTCATCGTTTGTATAGACCTTTGTCATAGTTTAAAATAACAAACCACAATTTCACTCTCAAAACATTTACTATCAGCTAGTTACATTCCCTACATCTCCGCTCCATCATCAGATCAGTTGAATTGTATATTCTGTTGTCACTGACTTCACATAAGTATACTAAATTTAAATTCCACGGCAGAATTTGTAGATTAACTAGAACCTAACCTAATCTAGAACCCTCATCAGTTGCGTTTTCCGCAACTGATTGAAATCTCGTTTAACTGTTATGTAGGTATATGAAATATATCTTTGAATTTAATTTTTTATCACGAAATGGATATAGGCATCTAAGAGTTTCAGAGAAAACGTTTACTCACAGATCCAAAATTAGGAAACTCCTAGATGTCGATACCCATTTAGCGATACATATTCAGCTATATATTCTAAATACATAAATAATTACTAGAGATTTCAATTAGTTGTCTATTGTCTTGCGTTCAATGCAGTGTAAGTTCTTGAAGAAAAATTGATTGCCAATTAAAAAAGACTTGTAAAATGTTTTTCTTGTGAAAAAGCTCCAAAAGCACAAAATATCTTTAAGGCTTTTTTTATATATCGATGGGTAAAGCGTAAAACCGCGAAAGTCGAATCTTCTAAATTTTCGAGGAGAGGTAAAAAATCCAAAACTATTTTAATAAGGCGTTCTAGTTTTTGGTGCTAGGTTTAATTTATAGGTATTGTAATACTCCTATTAAAATATTTAAATAGATTTATATGTATATGAAGTTTAATAGTTACTAATATTAATAATTTAGTGAATTAAACAAAAAATAAGTTTATTTCGACTTAATAGGTTTTGCACTGTAGCGATCGTTATTGTGATAACTTCGTGGGTTCAATTAAAATTGTAAAACTAATATTCATTCTCACTTTCTAGAAACTTTTATTTACATCAAGTATTCACAACAGCTGATTCGAATATCTAAATAACAACACGAAATAAGCTCTTCGCAATAACTAACTCTCCGATGCTGGGCCGCTCCGTTTAAAACCCGCATCGAATTCTTCTAGCAAAATCGAGTGTCAATTTTACAGTTGTCGAGGTATTTCGAGATTAACTTTTTGTTCTCCCTGCGATTGAAGTCGTATTGGAATAAAATGTTTTACATTACTCGCCAGGGACGGAGTGGATAATTTATAACAATATGATATATTCCTGACTATAAATAAATTATTAGGCTGTGTGTGGTACTTAGTTCAGTATCATTTTAGTTTTTTGATTACTAATATACTAAAGGGTCTTGGGCAGATGTCTTTGGACAAGTCGCTCAACTTTTTTGTCAGAAAAAAGTAGCTGACAAAGGGCGAAGGCATCAAACTTCTATCAGCATAATAGATATTTGTCCTTCAACACATTAGAGCATATAATTCTGAAGATAGCCTGCTATGCACAAATATCGGGTCCAAGTCTAGAAAGAGAGGTTAACAGGCCATTTTACTGTGTGGGTGGAAGCAACCAATGTTAGAAATGGTAGACGTATTTCATTGGCAGCAGCTCCCAATCGAGTGAAATAGCTTCTTGCTCTGTCTTTGTTGCCCTCTCTTCTTACTCTGGTCATAATATTACACCATTGAAGGCTACCTCCAGATATCTAAGCTCTAAGTTCAAAACCGATTATTGGTAGATGGAAGTTAGCTCACGTTACTTAAGAAAATATGTGACAAAATTAATAACATAACACAACTAATATCAGTGTGGTCTGATGACATAACTAATTAAGATAAATTTCAATATTTTTTTTCAAGACGTTGTTGTTTTTTAACAGAAATCCTCTAAAAATGCAACCTTCACTAAAAATTACAAAAAAAATTAATTCTTAACAATTTTTTTATTTTACAGTTAACACATTCTTATTAACTGAAAGGGTAGATTTTCTTGTACCCAATTTATGTTCTAAAAATAAAAATTATAGCCTCCGTAGTTTGTGCAAAATTTCTGTCAAATCCATCGGTATCAATAAACCAGGGTTGGAAAGTAGAAGAGTTGATCTAGAGACCCCTTATCTCATTTTTCCAAATTTTAAAGTATAAATACATATAATAATTGAAAATGTTTCGACATTCGGCAGTGATCCATCTGGACGAGTCCATTCGAGAAATTACTAAGGGGTGATACCTGTAAAACTTTATACTTATAATATATAATCCTATTACAAATTGTAAATTTATGATGACAAGTATTTATATTTCTAGACTATTTTGGATTAATGTAATTAATTTAGCAAAATAGAATACCAAAACTTTATGTATATCTACCATTGAGTAAATAATTACCTACTACCCAGACGATAATGATTGGGCAATCATTTTTAATATGCAAAAGGCATAAGCTAAAATAAAATATTTTTCCGTTTGTAAATGTTTCAATAAAATATTAAAACATATATATATATATATATATATATATATATATATATATATATATAGAAATTTAGCTTCTCATTTAATATGACAATCCAAATTCTATACATATGCAGGTTTTAATGTTTTTTTTATCATTTACAGACATAAAAAATGATTGCCCCATTATTATCGGCTGGGTCTACAGGGAGTTTTGCTATTCCATATTTCTAATTTTACTACATAAATTCATATTAGGCTACAAATATAAATACATGGATAAAATTACAATTTGTAATATGATTATTTATTATGAGTATAAAGTTCCAGAGGTCCCACCCCTTAGCAATTTCTTGAATGGATTCATCCAGATAGTCCACTCTCAAATGCCCAAACAAATATTTTATGTATTTATAGTTTACACTTAGAGAACTGAGATGAGGGATCTCTAGATCAACTCTTCTACTCTACAATCCTGCTTTATTCATAATGAGAGGTATATCTGGTCAGGTAATATGACTCTTTAAAAAAGAAGTCCTTCGATGGCTTTGACTGAAATTTTGCAAGAACTACTCCGGTAAACAATATTTATTTTTAGAACATCAATTGGATATAAGAAGATCTACACTTTCAGTAAATAAGAATGCTTTAACTATAAAATAATATATATATATATATATATATATATATATATATATATATATATATATAGTCGATATATTTTTTTGTAATTTATAGTATAGGTTACATTATCCGAGGAAACAATTATTTTGTAGGTTCACTGTTGCAAACACAGTTTCTTGGGTAGATTTTGT
Organism: Octodonta nipae; assembly: GCA_034190945.1. Classification (NCBI taxonomy): domain Eukaryota; kingdom Metazoa; phylum Arthropoda; class Insecta; order Coleoptera; family Chrysomelidae; genus Octodonta; species Octodonta nipae. The sequence continues at coordinate 135,365,024 of CM067218.1, forward strand.
GTAAAAGGTAGAAAACTATATGCTTACCGATTTTTTTAAAGTTTTTTTTGTTAAAAAAGAAAACCGCATCGATAAAAAATGTTGAATTTTATGTCATTTAGCCATGTTTTATCTTAAGAATACATTAATGTTAGTTTCATTCTACTACTAATTTAGTCACCAAAAGGCCTTTTTCTGTGTAATTGACCTGAGCTAAGTCAATTGCCCCCAACATGTTGAAATAAAGGGTTTAAAAATATTGATTACTATCAACCTGTTTACCAGGAAATTGTAATTGCGTAATTGTCCTGCAAATAGTGAGCACCAGTTTTAAGTGCGGAAAATGTCAAATTGATGGGCTTCTGTTAAACACTAAGTGTAACAGAAAGCTGACATTTAATACGTTAATGCACTAATACAGTAGTATCCTACAAAAATATTGATGAATTATTTATCTCTTAGCTGTTATTTTGGAAAATTAAAATATACCTTTATTACTTAAGTGGTATTCTATGGATCCAGATTATCAAAACATGGTGCAAATGCTAAAGCTACAGTAAATAAGCGGTTGCATAGAAGTGATGTCTCATACTTGATGCTCATGGATTCTTGGAAGTAATCACCACAATTTGAGCAAACAGTGTATTTCTAATTCTCCAAATAATTCCGGGTGCATATCGAATCTAAACACTCACCTGACCAAACAATGGGACTCTATGTAGAAAGAGCAACAATTTATAGTCAATTCAGCGTAGCATTTTTTTTCATTAATTCATTTATTATCTACGTTAATAATCTACAAATTTATTGTAGGTTCTTAATTAGTATACATACTAATATAATGATAACGACAATTTTTTGTTAATGTTCGAAATTTTATTTATTTTCTTAGATTACAAGTTAAACACATTTGTCTACTAAGCAACGTGTCTGGGTCATTTTCTTCCAGAATTCACCAGATTTCCTGATAGTCCTTGTTCTATTAGCACTCTTAAAATCAACGCTGTAAAGGCCTGTCTTGGTGCTAAAACAAGAAGAAAACAATCATTGAGCTGAACCTTAAAAATATTCATAATTGTTGGAATAATGCTGGATTTATCTTATTTTAAATATTTGTTGTTCAAATCACCCTCAACTTTATAAATTCAAATGTGTTGCATAAATATTCATTAATGAAGCACGTACAAATGTGTTGCGTACATACTCTTTAATGACATATAATGGGGCCGGTTTTTAAAATATAACTTTAATGCCAATTTCTAAATAATTAATGATTTTCATTACGTGGATTCTAATTAAATACTGATATGTATATGATGGCTCTACAAATAAACTTCAAGTTAAGTCCGAAAACTTAACACAACACCTATAATAATTATTTAATAATAACTTACAGGAAACCATCTCCCCATTCCCAGTCATCCATAAAACTCCAGTAACTGTATCCAAAGCATTTGGCACCTTCTGCAATCGCATCGCGAATTCTGCTCAACCAGCTCTATAATATAAAAAAATGAATATATGTTGACCTTATTACTTTTTTTCATAATGAAGACAATATATTATCAAATATCACGATAAAAAGTTAAACTTCAGACACCTTTATTGTCATAACGAAAAAGTTTTGATTGCATTAACTTAGTCTTCTTCTAGTCTTCTACTAGATTTCTCAAATATAAAACGAAATCTGTCAATAGTGTATGAATATCAGGTTCTGAAAAGTACATTTATGTGGATTTTGTCTTTATTTTTGAAAAAACTAACCAACTGTTAGAAAATTGTATTTATCAGAGACATAATGCTTCAACCCATACATGATTTACTCAGAATAGGCTAGATCCCGTTGATGTCTAGAAATTCAATTTGGTGCGATATTTTCAGTTTAATTAGATCAGAATCATTTCAGGCCTTTTTTTATCGCGGCTTAATAGCACCTTAGCGCCTTGTGAGGTGGTTACTTTACAAAGACAGAGACAGGCCTATGGTCTAGTTGTTATTGCCCAGGTTTTATTTCCAGATATTTGATGAAATAAGGTCACTACATATTTATATAGTTATAATGCCTTTTTTTGTTATTGGGCAATTGATGGGACCCCCAAACATTTTAGATAAAACTAATACGTTTTGTTTTTTGCCCTGTACCAAACCCATACGTTTATCGAAAACAAAAATTCAAGCTTACTATTTTTTTTTGTTTTTGATGTGCATAATTTCAAGTTACAGCAGTGGATCCGTGTAGCAGGGGAATTCCGAGGTTGATGCACATATAACATGTATTTATCACTTTATGCCGGAGTTGAAAACAGCATTGGTCGAATGGGGAGGACAGGAGAAAGCAAGCCAAAGAGTCCGAAGACACAACAGCCAGCAGGCAGCAGCACTCGGAATTTTGTTCATGGGCTTTATTCCGAAATTAAACAATTCACGTTTCGAATTTCTTCCAAACTCGCATATTCCTCAGATTTGGTACAACCTGAGTTCTACCTGATCGCAGATGTAAGAAAATATGGTCTAGGAAAGCAATTTGGCGCCGATGATGAGCTTATAGCCAATAAGAAAGTATATGTTGAGGAAAAAGACAAATTATTCTATACGAAAGGCATCGAAATATAGAAAAACCTTAAAATGAATTTGTAGCTATGGAAGGAGACTTTGTTGGTGAATAAAGTGATTAGTCTAGTATTTAATGACCCTTGTGGTAAATTAGCTTATCTGAATATTGTGCAATTCCAACAATATTACATCAACGTGGGTCGAATTAATTTCTATACTTAATACAACACGGAACCTGCAGAAATGGTACATTTTAATTTATTATTTAAAAATACACCAGGGGGGACTTTCCTTGAATGATTTTGAACAAATGGTTTTATTAATATTTACCTGTATGTAGAAAATTCTTTGGGTATCGTTCATTGTCGTGTCTTTACTCTGATAACCGTTTTCAGTGACCAGCATTTCAGGACTGTTGTAATTATTTGCAACCCACTTCATCAATGGTCCAATTCCCCAAGCACCATTCTGAAATAAAAAGAGCGGAATATAACATTTTCCAAGCGGTTCACTTTATATTACATACTGGTTCTCCAGGTTTGCCACCAGCATCGGCTGCCATATAATCGTTCTTCCTATTTGGTGGCTTAACAATTGCAGGTTCTGCCATTGACTTTACCATTGCACTCCAGTATGTGTTGATGCTAAAGAAGTCCATTGTACCTTTCAGCATCTGTTTTTCGGAAGCAGTGAATTCTGGCAACCGAGACGTAGAGTAGCCTTCGAGTTTACTTCTATAAGCGATACGCGTTTTCATTAGCTCGGGGTAGTCACCATGGTAAAGTGGATTAGACCACCATCCAAGCTGAAAGAAATGAATTAATGGCAAACTTAAATTAAGTGTCTATGAAATTAATTGCTGTGAATATAGTCAAGGGTACTTCGAAATCCCTTATTATCACTGAAATCGCACTGATTTATTCTAAATGATATTTTTAATAAAAAGGAAAGGCCGTGCATCAGGATTTTCTGGAAACAAGTCTAAGCAGTTCAACAGGAAGTTCTCAGGTTCAGAATCTAATTATGCACGACATTTAATTGAGTATCACCAGAAACTTGCACAAACAAATTTTACATATGAAGGATATCCGTAGTAAAATTAATTTATTAGAATCCCTTGAAATTCACAGAGAGATAACTAGCTCTATTCCTTATTCATTATTTTTTTTTTGTAAATTAGCGTTGATAAAATATATATTTTATAGTGCTTTTATATCAGTTCTACAGAATATATTGTTACTTAATAGAGGCTCTAGGGACAGAAACATGTGCCATCAACAAAATATATCGACTGTGTGTTAATTGAAGAGTGCCTAGTTTAAAACAATAATTGAATTAGTGAATTAGACACAATTTAAACAATTGAGAACTTAATTGTCTGTGTAGATAAGGTTACCTAAGGTTTAACAAACATGTTGCCATTACAATAAATAGGTGTACTTACAACCATCTGCATACGTCTTTCTGCTGTGTCAATATCTGCTTTAGAATTGGATTGTGGAGCAACATATGATACAGCATTAATCATGGAGATTTTTCCTGTAACAATAAACAATTTTAACCTCTTCTACTTCTAACAATTAGCCTTTTAGAATTTCCAATCTGTTTAGTGAAAAATTAAACAGAAGCTAGAAACATCCATAACATTTTAACTCTTTGAAATTGACTTACCGTGTTGTTGATTTTTAAATTCCTTCTCGTACATTCTATAAACGAGTCCATGAGCCTTGATCAAATTATGGGCACACTTGTAAGCATTAATACCGTCATCACCACACATGTTAATAGGTTCGTTGTGGGTGAACCAATATTTTACTGAAGCTCCATATTCCTTGAAAAGTACTCTGGCGTATTCTGTAAACCAAGTGGGGAACTGTTCGGCATTGATACCTCCTCTGTTGCCTAGAGCTTGTGGGAGATCCCAGTGAAACATGCAAGCCATAGGAATGATGTTGTTGGCATGAAGAGCTTGAATGAGGTTCCTGTAGTAAGCGACACCTTTTTCGTTCACTGTTCCAGTGCCTGAAAAAAAAAACGTAAATTATAGCACACTATATTGAAATGCCTGAAGGGGAGCTGAGAACCTCCCCTATACGTGAAAATATGAATAAAATTAATGAAAATGAGTCTCACCATTGGGTAAAATTCTTGGCCAAGAAATGGAGAATCTGTAGTGGCTAACACCCAAATTTTTCAGCATGGCAACATCTTCCCTCCACTTGTGGTAAGAGTCGCAAGCTACATCACCGGTACTACCATCGGCAGCTGGTGTGTGATGTTTCATGACATCCCAAGTACTTAAACCTTTTCCATCTTCATTCCAAGCTCCTATATATAACAGAATACTCTTATAGTAGTTTGTTTCATTCAAAATTAATGAATTAGTTAAGTTTTTCATTATAATCATATTTAATCAACCAATGGATATAAGTATATATCTACTTTTAATATTTTAAAAATTATATGTATTGAGACTTGCTTTTTTATGAATTTACCACAAAATATTTAAAAAAATTTGTCCATAATCAGACAATTAAGGAAGCAAATTTTAATATACAGTTATTTCGGAAAAAAACTGTTGCAAATTTTCTAATGGGATCAATGTTCAACACTTTTGCAGAATCCAGTAAAGGCTGGAAAAATGCTCGACATATGATAGAACGATCGGAAAAAATATAATAGAATCTATTATATCTATAGATGACACTCTAAAGCTACGGAAAATAATTATGGCATCTAAGACACCCAAATAGAATATTTGCATGGAAATATTAGGCAATATAAGTAGCTGACCAAGTATGACGCACCACCTGAACTGTTTGGGTATAGTCTCAACTGTGCCGTCGAAATCTCAGAATATACACTGACATTTTATCGAAAGAGGTTACAAGAAAACGTAAACCAGAACACCCGCGGGTCAGCTCCGAAAGTCAAACGAATAATTTGAAGAGCGTTTGCTCTTTTTAAAGTATCAGTCTAAGTGATCAAAAGTTCTAGACAGACATCGGCTATTTTAATTAATTTCTTGTTTGTGTTGATTCAATTGTACTCTAAACCTATAATTAAAATTATTATTGTTTAAAACTTCTTTACGTTTTCCTCGCATTTTAATTTATCGAGGATTATGTATAATATGGTTTCGAGATCTGCATGAGTCTTACTGGTACCAATACTGGTGGAATGTGGTATTAAAATTTGAATGAACTGTAATTACTCCAATGAAGTACTAGTAATCGGAAAAGAGAACTAATAGCATTAGCACAAGAAGCACAAGAAAAGATCGTAATAACTTAAAGAAACAGAATATTGGAGTACATCAACAACTCTTAACATACAGACGATAATAAAAGAAGTACAAGAAGTACTAATGGAAAATTTTGAGTTAGAGGTCAAGAACATGAAGAATGTAAAAGTAAATTACGAAATCACTGAAGAACTGCTATTTATATGCTGGTAAACTAAGTAACACATTTCTCCAATATTTGGCAATAAGTCATTTTAAATAACCGCCAATACAATTGTTTGTCTTTTCTAAGATTTTTGGTAGGAAAACTGTCTGTAGCAGGTCTTGCTTTTCTAACTTAAAAATTCAAAATTTTACACACCATAAACATGTAAATGCCCTATAATTTACAGAAAGTCTCATCACAATTGATAAACTAATAACGAACTTACAAAGGTGGCACCAATCAAAATGGGTCACACTGTATAATTCAAGCTGAAAGTAGTGGAAGGACAAGCATATATGTGGATCATTAAGGACATATATCAGATTCGCCAATACCAAAAATAAATACAAGGGCCAAACTTCCACGAAAGACTTTTTTACGGACCTCAATAATCTTCATGCTAAAATGCTGATGCAATTCAAGAAAAAAGTAACTAATCAATTTATTCTATCAGCACTCATGAAACCTGGGCTCGAAAAACTGAAATTACTCGAAAACTTCAGATACAGAAACATCTGTGCAGAGACGCATAATCGAAATAACCAGGGGATTCAACATAGAGTTAGGTGGTTAAGAAACAAAACCCGCTTAATCGTAGGACGATAGTATATGATGGGACTGACATCAGGGTCATAAAAGGCATACAACAGTCCGAAAAAGTTAAGAACAGAAGCGTATATAAAGAAATAAGTAACGAATATGTAAAGGAAGCTAACCATGAAATAAGTGCTGAGTATGATGATTGTGATCAAACCATTTGCCAGCCTATAGATTTCGAGCTTTCAGTACTATATAGTAGAAAACAATGTTCAACCCCTCATAGAAACTTTGATCTGTAAATATTAAAAGTAAAAATTAGAATATCCTAATCTACCTAATCCTGAATTTTCACACTTGTGAAATGTACCTAACATATGATTGGAATACTAATAGACTAAATATTAATTAAACAAACTAAATCTAATCTAATGTCTGCTAATGCATTTGTTTTAATTACCAAGATGTACTCCAAAAACCATGCAGTGAAAAGCGACAGCGCCTGGTCAGTGATGGAACCTAGTACTTAATTCGAGTAGGGTACTAGGAGAGTACTATACTGTTTAAGTACTTTTTGGGAAATAACACCACAAGTAAGGAAAGTTGCTGTATATTCCAAACGTTTCGGGGTCTAGGTCAGAGCCCGTTGTCAATGGTTAAGAAACTATGAATACCATATCTATTATTTGGCTTCTAAAACAATAGATATTGTCAAACATTTTAATTTTACATTTTAGAATTGTGCTTCCGTTAGTATTTAGGTCCCATTTGAAAAATTTAAAATAAATGAAACTGCAAACGATTGGTACTGCGGTAAACAAAAAAACGCTATTTGACTTTAATGACAAAGTAGCACAAAATATATTTTTATGACTGTTACAGATAAACATACATCTTACCTTCAATTTGGTAGGAGGCACTTGAGACTCCAAACAAAAAGTTTGATGGGAAAGTTTTGTTAGTAATAGCGTACCCTTCAGCTGCAAATCTGAAATTATATATTAAATATATTCACAATCTGTCTGGGAGTTTCGTTGATAAACTTTTAATTACTGTTTAAAAATACTTCAATTAGATCTAATATTAAACTCACGCAACTCGCTCACCTTGCAGCGAAGCAATACAAGAAAAATAACCTGAGAATCATATTGAACCAAACTAAACAAAGCTTGGAGTCAACTGGCAGGATTTTTGGTTTCAGTGTTTTATAAAATCGTAGTTAGGCGCTTGTCAGATCTTAATGATAAGCATGCAAAAAACACCTCTTGAAATAATTACAATATTTTCAAGTGTTTTGTTTTGAACTGTACTCTATTAGTACTTACTTATAGTTCACAAGTAAATCAAATGATATTTTCTGTTGTGAAACGTTAGAAATAACCTAAAAGTTTTAATTTATGTTGCTTAAAAACGCAATCCAGAATTTATATAATAAAAATCTATTTTCAATATTCAATCAAGAGTAAAAAAAAATATATCACTTGTAAATTATTATTACTTACTCCTGACAAGCAATTAGAAAAATAATATTAACAAATAAATGTTGATGTCACTATTATAAAAAAGAAATTTATTTGAAGGTAAATGCATCCAAATTATTTAAAAAATCGCATCATCACTTTTGGCTCGTTATCTAATTTTAGAAAAGTTTTTTATGAATTCAAAACACAAAAAAAATAATTCTCGTCGTTCCCGAGCTGAATAAAATTTTTAACAACAAAAACAAAATAAAACCGTTTTATTACTAAAATATAGTTAGCCTATTTCTGTGAATTTGCCATTTGCGGAATAACGGGTAAAGAATTATTACATATAAATAAAATGTTACAATATCTTATTAAGCTGTTATAAGCTGTAAGGCTATCATTAATCATGGTTAAAACTCTGTAACTCTGTTCCATATTACAAGGTTTCTGAGTTTCAAAAAAAAAATTGTTCCGTTTGGTAGGATTAAATAATATTAGAAAATAACAGGGATATTATTTAAATGGGAGTAAATTGTAAAATTAATGAAAAGTTGTAAGACAGTCCAAAAATATAAAGAAACTTTTTTGACTAATTCATATTATGTATAATTTTGCTTTTATATATAACATACGTACGTCACATTGCGAGATTTACTATTGGAGTAATAAAGAAGATTTATTTTTGTAGTTAATTTATTGTTCAATCTCTAAGTACTTCTTGGGAAATAACACCACAGTTAAGAATATTGCTGTATATTCCAAATGTTTCGGGGGCTAGATCAGACCCCGTTGTCAATGGTTAAGAAACTATAGATAAAAAAGGCACAATTCTAAGATGTAAATTAAAATATTTGACAATATGTATTATTTGATTTCTGACGTAACTAAGAGAATTTTATTTGTAATATACAGGGTAGCACAGAAACTTCTAAAGATTATATAATCATAAAGTTCCTTTCAAAGTGGAAGAATTTGAAAGGGAGATCTTCAGAATTTTATGTGGCGCTCCTGGCTGCGACTTTGTTATAAGCTCTAGAGCTTGAACAGAATAACATATTACCATTCATAGACATTTTGATAACCAAAACACAATCGATATTTGAAACAGAAGTTTACAGAAAATTGACTTATACGAACAGGTATCTCAACTTTAACTCTAATCATCCAAATTCAGTAAATGTACTTTCTGTCAATCATTACCCAAATAAATTTATTAATAACGAGTTAAACAAAATCGAATACCAAACAACCCCTAACAACCAACATCAAACTTCAACCAAGCAACACTGACTCCCAAGATAATTACATTAATACAATAACTATACCATACATACAGGGTCTATCAGAAAGACTAAAAAAAAGGAAAACAGATATAATATCAAAACATCATTTAAAACAAGAAATACACTAAAATCAATTATATCAAAAACCAAACCAAATAACACAACTCAAAATACAAAAATTACATAACGAAACGACAATTTGAAAAATCCAAAATTTGTGAAGATGCTTGGAACCTTGGTCATAAAATACAATTTCAAAATTCAGTTATGCTACACAAGGAAGTACACAACACCAAAAGAAAACTAAAACAGTCTCCTTTAATTTTGTTAAATGAAAACGATTGTATGCTACTAACTCCGTAGAATTCAGTTGTTCCTGTTTGCCGATGATTAAGGAAGAAATTGCTCATGGTCATGTCCTTGTGAACAACCCAATATCGGGATAGTTCATAAGGTTTTTCCTATGTTTTCCCTTATGATTTTAATCTTATAACAAAGTCGCACCTAGGAGCGCCACATAAAATTCTGAAGATCTCCCTTTCAAATTCTTCAAATTTGAAAGGAACATTATAATTATGTGATCTTTAGAAGTTTCTGTGCTACCCTGTATATTACAAATAAAATTTTCTTAGTTACGTCAGAAATCAAATAATACATATTGCCAAATATTTTAATTTGTACCTTAGAATTGTGCCTATTTTATTCACAGTTTCTTAACCATTGACAACGGGGTCTAACGTTTGGAATATACAGCAATTTTCTTAACTGTGGTGATATTTCCCAAGAAGTACTTAAACATTAATACGATAGGTCCTGCAAAATATTGCTACAAATTATTTTAATTGCAATTGGAGAATAGAAATAAACATTCAAACAGCAGATATTGAAGAAGCTTTCAATGAAGCAATAATTAAGAAAACATCTGGACCTGAAAAATTTCTCATAGAATAAAAAGGAACTGGACAGGAAATATTATTAGAGCTAATAGAGAAATTGCCTGCAAGAGGATTAGGTTCACAATTACAGAGGGTTAACAGTTATTAGTGCATATTGACAAACATAATAAAAAGTAGGTTACCAGAAACTGCGGACCAAAATAGCTGCCAGAGCTGGAAGATCTTGTATGGACAACATATTTATTTTACAAGCAATAGTGGAAAAACGTCCACAATCTAACCACCCACTGGACCTTGACATGCCACCCTTGAAAAAATTCGCCATAATGGTTTATAGATTTCAGCAATCTTGAATCTAGGCAAAGACGCAAAGAGTGTCATAAAAAGAGGAAAAGAAATATACCAACAATTTTCAGGGATTAAAGGTTTAAAGCAATGATTAGGATATTGCTCACACTGTTTAGATTCAAGCATTCCTAAATGACTGGAAGAAGAAAATATCACATATGAGAATACAGATAGATGAGAAATAGTTCTTGACAAGTCTCCATTCGTGGACAATCAGACAGTTCATAGTTGTGATGAAGAAGATATGTTAAATTAAAAGAAGAATATGAATTGAATATTAATTTGACGATAACAGAATATATGAAAGTAGGCGAAAATAACAAAACCGAAGATCCCGAATTACAAATCAGGTAACTTAGACCAACCTTGAAGTATAAATATTTAGGAAGCAATTTTAAAGAAGATACCATAAATAGAGCACAACAGGGTAAAAAAGCAACTCAAGCTTTGAACTGGTTATTAAGGTGGAAAAGCATGAGATTAAACAAGTAAGTGAGAATATGAAACAGTTGTTGAACTGATTGTATGGTATGGAGCAGAAAGCTGGCAAATGTCAAAAAATGATAAGAAAGAATATCCAAAATAAAACACATCAGAAATGAAGAAATAAAAAGGAAAACTGGATGAGTATTAGATGAGTATTTAGCAGCACGGGCAGAATAGAAAGTGTACAACTGAAATAGTATATGAATGACAATCAAGAAACGGCCAAAAAGCTCTAATATAGGTATCCACAAAAGAACATGAAAAAAAAGATGACCTAGTATTTAATGTAACAAATGGAATTAGAAACGTAATGAAAGAAAATATAGGAAAAAGAGTAGCGAAATAAATATAAATGTGGATGAACTGTGAGAAGCCCAAAAATATGCAAGAACTCCTCTAGTACTTTCATTAAAAAAAGTTACATTTACTCGAAAAATTTACATTTCTTGAGAAAATTTTATTGGAAGTTTTGTAAATCTTAAGATGTCAACTTTATGGAAACATTGAATCTAACAAACTTTTTGGTAAATGTTTCTCTGAAGAGTATAGCATCCAGAAAAAAGTCATTTTCTCAACCTTAGTATTATACACAATATTTACTATCTGGAAACTAATTTCGTAAAAAACATTACATCTGAGCAAAAATCATTTTTCTCAACCGGCTAATAACTTCTCAGTCTTTCATTATCTCAAGTTTTTTAATTGGAGACAAAATGAAACATTGGTTGCGTTTTTAAAACGAATTCAGTTCAGAGAGAGAAAACATTCTAAGTAATTTTTGTTTTATCATCATTATTCAGCATTAATTGTGATGGTGAATAAATCTACACTTGTACTGCATAATAATTAAGCAAATCCGACAAATGGAAATTTATTACATTCCGTAATACTACGATTTTAAATTAAAGGCTTTGAATCTATCTCTCTGCGAATACTCTGTTGGTTTTATATAAAAGCTGAAACAACTTCCTAACTCCATTTACTCTGGCAAAAAAATTCCTGCGAAAACTATTTAATTAATCCTCTCATATAACGCAGCAATAATTATTTTACCGAAGCACACCACCAAGGATACTACCAACACTAAAAAAATGAAATTCTCACTAAATCTGTGTAAGTAATTACACTCGTGGCGCTTAGCACTAAACGCCCGCTAGGGACGTTCATAATTGGGTCGGGGGAATCTCACCCGGTTGGCGTTTGGGGCCAAGCGAGAGCTGATAGTCACATGTTCATAACTTTGCCTGTAACAAACTCAGTTACTGCCCGTAATTATGCTCAATAACACTCCCAGGTAAATTAAAATAAGTTCGGGCCTTCATTTATCCTTGATAACATTGCGGTTTGAGAAGGTCTAATAAAGTTCGAAAAGTGCTAGGAATTTAAATTAGGCACGAAGAAAGGATGTTTTTGGCGTTAGTTAACGTGCAAATGAAAGGGTTGTTTTGGTGGAATTACATTGGAATTGGAGTTATGCTAAAAATAATTTTAGTGTCATATGTTTTCAATTTATGTGTGTTGTTTGACTAGAACTAAATGTATTTTATAAAAGTTGAGAGTAAAATAAAAAATATAAAAAGAATCGATAGTGGTAGCCGCTACTTTGTGATAGTGAATCATGATGATCAAACACAAAAAACTTACTTTGTCTTTTATCACTCACTTGAATGGATACGTATAACAGTGACTATAGTTTCAACACAGACTTTGTGCCATTATAACACAAGGAAACATAAGTTAATGAAAGACCGACAAGATTAAAGACAAAGGTAATCTAATTTAGGGGTTCATATTGTTATAAAGTTCGTGGGTCCAATTAAAATTATACAACTAATATTCACTTTCACTTTTCTAGATCTTTATTTACATCAAATTATACAGAACAGCTGATTCAAATCACAATAACAATTTTACATATAAGCTCTTCGCTGTACTAACTGCCTGCCGCGATTTTGGGTCTGTCCTTTTAAAACCAGCATCGAAAATTCTCGTATCATCAACTCCACAGCCGCCGAGCCATTTTTAGAACATTTTTTGTCCTAGAAGCGATCGGTGTCGTACTGAAATGAAAAAGGGTCGGCTTAGGTAAATTTCGTTCATATGAATAAATTAAAGAAATTATGGGATTAAATGAACGTTTGGTAGGTAGGTCGAACAAAATACTTCTATTACAATTTAATTTGTCATTTAGGATGGTATTCTTGGAAAAGATTGAGCCTCATTAAATTTTTACTTTTTCTAATATTGAAATATTATTGTACAGGAAAAGATGCTGTACCTTCTACTCTTGGAAAAGAATGTCCTGCATCAAGTATATGGTTTGAAAATGTATAATATGATTTTTGATATTTAAATGGGCGGAAATGTTTACTATAACGGGTGATAAAATTTCTTGTAGTCATTCCTACATAAAAACTATTACAGGTTGGACAGATTAGCTTATAAACTCCAGATTTACTATGCAAGTTATCGTTATATTTGACGTTAAAAATAATTTGTGAAAGTTTATTTATTCTGAGATTTGAAACTGACATTAATGTCATGAAATTTGAATAATTTTGAGATTCTATCACTAACCATTCCAAAGTATGTTATTGAGACATATCTGAATTGCTCTGTAGATTTTACAAAGAGGTAAATGCTTTGAATCACTAATTGTTATTCTTTGCGAAAAATTAACTTATTGGATAAACTATCTGTATATAAAACTATGTCTCACCGAGCATTTTTAGTTCCCTTATCAAAAACTAATCTAACTAGTGAATTAAGTCTATAGCCCAAATAACGGTTTTTTCTAGTGTCATCCATAAGTTAATTATTCGTAAAAAACAACAATTAGTGTAACAACGCATTTACCTCTTCGTAAAATCTACATAGCAATTCAGATATGTCTCATTAACATACTTTGGAAATGTTAGTGATAAAATCGCAAAAACTGTAATATCGTAACATTACAGTCAGGTTCAAATCTCATAATAAACTTTCAAACATTATTTTTAACGCCAAAGATAAACATAGCTTTTATAGTAAATCTGTAGTTTATAAGCTAATCTCTCCAGACTGTAATAGTTTTTATGTAGGAATGACTATAAGAAATTTTATCACCCGTGATCATGAACACTTCCGCTCATTTAAATATCAAAAAACAGATTCCACATTTTCAAACCATATACTTGATGCAGGAAATTTTTTTCCAAAACTATAAGATACAAAAATTTTGCATTGTCAAAGCCTGTACCATAAAATTTCAATATTAGAACAGGTAGAAATTCAACGAGGCTTAACCTATTCCAAGAATACCATACCTAAATGACCAATTAAATTGTAATAGAAGTATTTTGTTCGATTTGTTAATACCGTAATTGCTACTTAAGGTGCCTTTAACCCCATAATTTCTTAAATTTATTCATATTAACTCCTAAATTAGTTTACCTTTGCCTTGAATCTTGTCGGTCTTTCATCAACTTATGTTTCATCGTTTGATAATGACACAAAGTCTGTGTCCAAACTATAGTCACGTTTATACGTATCTATTCAAGTGAGTTTTTTTTGTGTAAGTTTTGCAGTGATTCATATAAGAGTTTGACCCCAGAAATGGAGGTCAAATATATGATTTTGAGAAAAAATATTTAACTTTAACTTTGAAAACATGAAAGAATAGAAATTATATACTATTTTTATAAATTTTGGATTCCTCATCATCAACAATATTGAACAATATAAGGACGGTAATTTTGATTAAAAATCTGAGGATTATTTCAAATATTAGATTTAGATTCCTTGCTTCAAAATATTTAAGAAACATATTCTAATACACCAAGAAGAATTGCGAAGAATATCAGTATCATATATATATTTTTTCTCTCTATATCCAAGTGTCCTTTTGATACAATGGTACTGTTTTTTCTTAAATGATACCTTTATTAAACCCAGCTTGATGTTTACTTTTATCTCAATAAAAAATCACAATTCAATGGTTTATTGTGCCTGAATTTCTTTCCTGAACATAACTGGTAGCCTTCTGTGTGTTCCATTGTACTTACTAGGAACAATTCCAACCAATTCTTCTTATATTTGATGACCCGGCACAAACTCATCTTGGTTGCATTTCTATTCTTCACAAATTGTAGGCCAATCTCGAAAAATTCCAATCTTTCTGAACTTATTGCCGTTCTGTATATTAGTTTATCTATAAGTTGTTTGTGTGCATGCAAAGTTCAGGAGACATAAAACCATTTATGTATTTTCTATTACTTTGAGATACTAAGATATTGGGTATTGTGTATTTTTGAGTTTTGACATAAAAAGTAAGTTTATGAATCACAGTTTGTATAATAAATTAGCCATTTATTAAACAATTTAAACTATCTAATCTATCTGTCTAATGCAATGCCCTTTCTGCTGATTTTCACGTAGGATCTTTTGAAATGCACACAAAGTTATCTTGTAAATTCCCTTGCATATATTTGTTTTTCATTAGACTCTATACATGTTCTTCAAAAATGTCAGCTCTGCTGGTTAATTGCTTATGGTGTTTTTGGGAATAAGATCACAGTTGTGAAAAAGTCTGTATATTTTTTCAATGTAGAGGCTAAATCAGTCCGTGTTTCAATGTAATCGATAATGGACAATTTAAAATCAAAATATTTCACTAGATTTATCTTCTGAATGATAATTGCGGTATTTGTACCTACTTTGTTGTTCATGATTTTTTTTGCGAAAAAAAGTCTGCATATTTCAAAATGCACAAATGTTTCTTTATGTCAGACCCTATTTTCAATGACAATTAAAGCAAAGATTTTTTAACTTTTAATATTGTTTGTCTTAGTTCTCATTGAAACAGATTCTAATTTATGCGCTGAAGACTTTGGAAATTTTGAAATATTAAAAAAATCCATTAGCGCATCGTAGAGGGCTCACAATTATTATACTTTAGATGCACCATTTCTATTGCTCTTCATTGCATTTAGGAACTTCTGAGGTTGGTTTAAAGACCTAATAGTAGAGAAAGTTAGAAAATGTTTGACATTTATTGTTTTTACTACCAAAACTTGTTTATTCATCTTTTTGTATCTAATTAATATGGATTAATCAGCTTTAGGACCATTCACCAGAATAACATGTTTAGAGATCACGGATCAAGTGACGATAAAAAAAAACGATGAGTCTTTACCTACTTTGAAAGCTTTGAGTTGTAATTTGAAACTGTTTTTATTGACTAATGCAATTTTCCAATATTTAATTATTTTTAATGTATATGGAATATATTTTAAAATGAAAGAGATTTCCTATGTATTATTATTGTTTATGACGAAAATAAACACACATATTTTCTAGAAATTGAATTATTAATCTATGTGTTCAAATTATTAATTGATATAAATAATGTCAACAATGTACTTAGTTCACCAGAGAAATGAATGATCTGTATATATCTATTTGATATGTATATAACATCTTAAGCAGACCAGTTATTCTAATGCTACAAGTTATATCAAACATTAATTTATATAATTTCTATACCTGATAGTTGTTAACTTACAATGTGAGGTTTAAAAGGTAATTTCAGGGGCTTGTTAAACATTACAAAACATACTCTATTTACAGTAAGGATTACATTAGTAATAAAATTTTATTTGTGTTGTTTGTTCATTGTTCGTATGACATTTGGGCTGTCAACGTTCATTCATCCATCTGCCCATAGTCTTCTTATATTATATATATATATATATATATATATATATATATATATATATATATATATATATATATATATTGGGCTACTAAGTCCTATGTGCTGAGGCTGTAGATGTGGAAATCATCAATTATGAGTATCTTTATTACTGAACTGAACTGAAAAGTGATGGAGCAAAAGTGACCATGGATTCGAGTTTAGGTGACAAAAATTCATCGAAAGTCATAGGTTACGTGTAAAGTTCACATACATTTTTTTGTTGGCTAGCGTAATTAACCAGTTCAGAAAAACTCATTTCTAAAGCTAAAAAAGCATTGTAATATAAAGTAATTTAATGCGGAAAATTCTGTTTTAGACTATAGTCTTATACCGCATTGGGGCGTTTTGTTTTTACTTATAAACACGATAAACGCATTATAGTTTGCTAATGTCAGTTTAATTTACTTTTTGGTACGAACTTCTCCTAGTAAAATAATATTATCAACTCTGTAGAAAGTAAATTTCTGAAAGAAAAGAAACCCTTTTTCAATTGTCTTGTAAGTTAGTATTTGTTCTATTGATCATGAATATTTTTTAAAATATGATAGGTCGTTTCAGATCCATCTTTCAGTGAATAAAGAAAGAAAGAATTTCTACCATTAAGAGGCGTCTTACACCAGAAAATACGTTAAGTGAATTAATATTAAATCATACAGTCAAAGTCTCAGAGATAGTGCTTTCTCAGTATCCTATGAATAATTGAAAGGAAAGCAGCCGTGGTTGGTATGCGGTTGAGTGGTAGATTTGCAGGCATAATGCAATCAATGAAAATCTCGAAATTGAATAACTATATCAGCAGATAATCTTGAAATATTATTTATGCAAAATGTTGATATATAGCATATCGTATTAAATTATTATAAATAATGTTCTAATAGTATTTTTTTATCGATGTCAATATTTTCTACGAAAATTTGGCATTAAATTCAAATATAATATAGTACCCCTTAAATGGTGATTAAGTTACCTGAAAACTTTATGAAGTAGCAAATCGTACATTTAACATTAACTTCATTGAATTTATCTGTGATTATATCAATAATATAACGAATTTATAGCCTTATTTAAGTTAATTTAACGGAATAATGGCTTGTACATTGTAGATAAATGTCAGTGCCATTGTGTACAAATCCTTATCATCATACAGTCACTCGTGTTCACTGTTGGACATAGGCTTTCCTCAATTTATAACAATCACCCCTAATCTGAGCTCTTAAGATGCAGTGCCTGGCTATTCTTTCATTGTTATTTGTCAATTTAGTATGTGGTCTTCCTGGACATTTAATTGAAACTCTTTTTCTCCACTTAAGAATACGTTTTGGCCACAGCCCATTATGAATCCTGGCCAAATGACCGACTCAATTGCGCTTAATGGTGGGTAACTTCCCTATGACGTCTTAGTCTTTAAACTACTGCCGTATTTGCTTATAATTTTGATATTTTTAACATTTTTAACCGTCCAAGTATTCTGGGCATTGTGAGATTTTTCTTTGAGATTAGATATTTTTAGAATTTGCGAAATTTATCATTATGAGTTTTTTGATAGTATGACATTTACTCATTCGATATTATCCATTCTTCAACACATTGTAATATTTTCTAAGATTTTTTTAAATTAATTTTGATAATTGATTTGCGAGTTATTTTAAAATTTATTATCCTAGATTTATTGCATTTTTTTCAAGAGAAAGTAAATAGCAGCACCTAGCCAGCAATGTTTCAAAATCCATGAAAACTGTTATCATCAAATACAGTTACATTTATATGTTGTAGCGTCAGCCATTTTGACTTGTTTGGTGTTGAGATATTTTAGTTAACTTAGACATTTTAGTTGTCTTCTACGACATTTTGTTGTTAAGATTTGTGGCATTTTTCATCTTGGGCATTTTTAATATTTTCGATATTTACTACATTTTTCTATTATTTAATCAGAAATGTTGAAACATTTAATGAAAGAAGTCATGCAATCAGTTTTTGTGTAGTCATTGAGCCTTAGGTACTTGAATTTTCACAAAATAATTAATTTTTTTATATTTGTGGTAGAAGACCAGACCAGGTCTGTTTCGTAGATATCGAATTTGCCTAAAAACATGAGTGAAGCAATATTACCTTTTTCAACATTTCATCAAGAGCAGTTTTTGGTAACTTGTGCGCAATTACTTTTCTTTTATACTTACGAACCAATTAAAAACAAAAAATGCCTTGCAAGAATCACCTTAAGCCATAGGAAAGCCAAGAAGAAAATCTCAAAACCTCTTTTAGTAATATAACATGAAGATAGCTAGTTCGCGCAACTAACTCCCTTTCTCCGACATTTTTCTTTGAATGCAGAAAGCAATGTTTCAAATTGAGTCTATTTCTATCCACTTCCCCGTTACTCGCCACCATTCTATGTTCTCTGCTTCTCTCATGCAATTGGCACCAGCTCTTCTTTTGATGTCATCAGTCCACCTGGTATTAGGTCTACCGATAGACCTACCACCAAATCTTGGTTTTCATTCGAGATTACGTTTGATCCATGTGTGATCTATTCTTCGGGCTATGTGCCCTCCCCATTTAATTTTTTTTTGCTGCCCTTCTTTTTCTGTCGCTCAGCTTAATTGCAAGCATTATTCTTTCATGAACTGTCTTGATGCTGAGAGTTTATTTGTCAGTTTTTGTAAGGCACCATATTTCTGCACCATAATTTAGAAGAAGTAAGATACACTGCTTATATAGTTTACTTTTCAGGGAATTTGGTATCTCGGGTATGCATGTACGGCTAAGTTTGTCAAAGGCAATCCAGGCTAAGTTTATTCTTCAATTTTAACATATTGTCTTTCTCCATGGAAATATTTCTGTCTTAGAAATATATATTCGTCTACTGCCTCTGAACATTAGTCATTTAATTCAATAATCGTTCCCTGTTCCATCACAATTTTCTCCTAAACGACTGGACGGAAGAAGTTGAAATTTGGCATTAATGTATAGTTTGGTGACCCGATCAGGAGTACACATATCCTAAAAGAAGAAATTTTGATTTTAGGGGTACTTCTGGGGGGAAAAACTTAAAAATCGACCGTTCCCCTCCCTTATCTCCGAAACTATAAGAAGTAAAATTTTGAAAATTATAGATATAGGACATCACCTGAATTTTACCGGAAAAATGAGAAACTTCTACTATTAATTTTACAAAATTAAATGGAAAATATAAAATTAAAACACATCATGTAGTATATCAAATGAAAGGACTTATTATGGCAAAAACAAATATATTTTATATTTTTTTCAAAATTTTTAAATTAATTATTTTAAAGATATCAAAAAAAATATAAAAAATTTTACCCATTTCCCCTACCTTATATCCGAAAATATAAGCCTCCCGTAAATTTAACCGGAAAAATAAGTAGAAACCTCTACTATTAATTAATTGTTTCTAACACATCATCTAATATATCAAATGAAAGGGCTCATTACGGCGAAAACAAATATATTTTTTTCATATTTTTAAAATAAATTATTTTAAAGATATTAAAATATATATATATATATATATATATATATATATATATATATATATATATATATATATTTAACCATTCCCCCTACCTTATCTCTGAAACTAAAAGCCGTAAAATTTTGAAAAAAATTAGTGATATAGGACCCCACCTGAACTTTACTGGAAAAATAAGGAGAAATCCTTAATACTAATTTTAGGGGGCAAATTACAGCATTAAATTGAATAACATAAATTTAAAATTATTTGTAACGCATCATGTAACATATCAAATCAAAGGGCTCATTATGAAGAATACAAATATATTTTTTCATAATTTTAAAATTAATATTTTAAAATATATTAACAAAAATATAAAAAAATTACCCATTCCCCGAACTATAAGACCTAAAATTTTTTGTTTACCCGAAAAACACGAAAAAATCCCTAATATTAATTTTGGGGGGCAAACTCAAGAATTAAATAGAAAATAAAAAAATATTTTTTAACGCATCATGCAATACATCAAATGAAAGGGTGCTTATGAGGAACACAAATACATATTTTTCATATTTTTAAAATTATTTGTTTACAAGATATTATAAAAATTTATAAAAAATTCTCATTTTCCGCTTTAATTCCGAAACTATACTACCAAATTTTTTTAAAATAATTAGTGGTACTGGGGCTCAGTTGAAATTTATAAGAACAATTAGCAGAAAACCACAATGTTAATTTTATAGAATTAAATGGAAAATTTAAAAAAAACATTTAATATATCAAATAAAAGGCTCATTATGTGAATTACAAATATATCATATTTTTAAATCATTTGTTTAAAATATTAAGATTAAGATTAACAAACATATTAAACATCGACTTAATTCCCACTATATAAACTACATTATCTAAAATTTTGAAAAATATATTTTATTAGTATTTTTAAATAATTTAAATAATAAACAGATTTAATAATTTATATTTAAAAATTGACCTATTTTCCCCTTTATCTTCCAATCTACAGAGCCCAAAATCCAGACAGTAGATTATAAAAGGCGTCCCTAAAAGTTTATTAGTAAAATAAAACTCTAATGTTAATTTTGGGGCCAAATTAAATACATATTTTTATTAAAATCGTGTAGTAGATAATCTAAAAAATCTCAGTGTGGAAAATAAAAAAAAAAGTGTATATATTTTTTATAAGTTCAAAACGCTTCCTTTAAAAGATATTAAGGTAAGTATAGGAAAA